>CM024593.1:34179406-34779406 GCA_014182565.1 Eucalyptus marginata
ATCATTCCGATCGGGTCCTATCACGTGAGGCCATTCGCGGTGGCTGATAGTTGACGGTTCATAATTACTCGTGTCGCAAAAATCATGAATGAACACGAAAGTAAACAAAGATTGACCCATGGCAATGGTCTAACTGCTTTTTTATTTATCAAAAGAGGACTTTATAGACCATAGACTTCTGACATTTAAAACTTTGAAATTAAAAAGACAGAAGGAAATACTATGTATTAAACAAAAGTCCCTAAACAATGGGACGAAATTTTCATGATATCAACACTAAGGGACACATGATTGCTATTTTATATGCGACGAGGAGCCTTGCTCTTGTGCAGATGCTTGCTTTCTTGGACCGGCTCTGAGACATGTATCCAGCCCATTCCCAAATCCCCTTGCATAAGTTCTGCTTGCTCATGTTGGCTGATCTCACTGATTGGATGAGGGATCGATGGCTTCCATTTTGTCGGGATATGATGGTTGTGGATGTAGGACTCAAAGGCGTGATGGGCCTTTTCCTGTCCCTCAAGCCCTTCAGGTATCACAATTCTTTTGCGATGGTACCTGCTCCATGTTTCCTCGATAATGTCAATCTCGAATGTGTATTCATGACTTTGATGGGTGAAAAGGAGTGGAGGGGCCTTCCTCTTGAAAGGCGGTGGGATCT
This sequence comes from Eucalyptus marginata, assembly GCA_014182565.1. NCBI lineage: Eukaryota > Viridiplantae > Streptophyta > Magnoliopsida > Myrtales > Myrtaceae > Eucalyptus > Eucalyptus marginata. Next base: position 34,180,068 of record CM024593.1, read on the forward strand.
CTTGAAGGGTTCCATACTGTCGTGCCACCCGATATGGGAAATAAGAAATGGCGCCGATAAAACCAAGCAACGGAATTGGATGGCGGCGTCTGTAAGCAAAGTAAGCTCTTTTTCATGGAACCAACCAGCACACCATTGGAACGCCTCGGAGAGTCGGGTCTCTTAGAAAGTTTATCCAATTTAAACAGCTTTGGTTAGGAATGTAAAGTCCTAAAACCATAAATTTCTGTAATGGATTTTTCGAAATCATTTATTTCAGACGATCGCATGAAGCATCGAAATTCGCTCAGGTGAGAAAAGAACCAGACTTGTAAAATTTCCGGTGAGACCCGCATGACCTTTTCTGTGTTTTCTTTAAAACGATTGAGGGACAAGAATGTTTCAGCTAAAATCATGTTGACATAATTTTGCCCCCTTGAGATTTGATCAACTATCCATGCCATCTTTGGACTTATGACATTTCTTTGATGGGGGAAAATGATGAACCCGAAAAATGCCAAGAGGAAAATCTCGCTTTTGGGTCATGTGTTGATTTTCGAAACAAAATCAAAAATGCTAGGAGGCAGGTATTATGGTTGTTTTCAAGAATTTGCCTCATAACATGGACTTGAGTTCTTAACGGTCGTGCTAACCCACGCAATGGGATAACGCCTGATGGCCTAGCAAGCTTTTTTTCTCGAGAGGCATTCCAGTGATGATGTTGTATTCTTCCAGAGTCGGGGTTAGTTCGAACCCACCAAACATAAAAGTAGTCGTCTTCGGGCACCAGAAATGTGCCATGGCTTGTATGACTTCGGGATGAACACGGACTTGGATCAACAATAGAATATGACCGACTTTAGCTTTCATGCGCTCTTGGGCATACTAGTCCAATTGACCCCACCACTTGAAGAGCTCTGCCTTGGGAGTGGGGATAAGCTGGATGTCATCTTCTCCCATCGCATATAAACTGTGACTCGAAAAATTTGCCCTAAATTGCCATGGGCCAATAAAAAAAACTGAGTAAAAGTAAATAAATTACTTTGCTTTTAAAGAAAATGGCAAGCACAAAGACATGCACATGAGATGTGTGGCTCGATTTCTAACTGAGAAGGCTTGTTGAAATTAAAAGGGTATCCGCCCGTCGCAGTCTCGCGTTAGCAGCATACCCTTCTAACCTCGACTAGAGAAACTCGGGAAAAGAAAGGCAACCTCTACATCGCAGTCGCGTTCGAGGTCGTATCTTTCTTGACACCATCCTAAATATCCTACGGCGGCCCAGGTCCGACGGCCGGGTTGTGTGTGCCATGTGTAGTGCTGAAACAGTAAAGCATGCACAACAATTCATAATCACAAGACAAACTATTTTAAGCAAAAATAAATTTCTAAGCTACTGACTTGCATAAAGAAAAACCTAAGTCAGTAAAGAATTTAAACAAGGCAAAAAAGGCCTAAGTCCTCAAATTCCCCAGCGGAGTCGCCAAGCTGTCGCGACCTCTTTTTTCTTTTTGGCGCCCGATCAGGGCGGGCGCCTAGCAGAGGCTAATGGCTCGGCTAGATTTATTAAGCCTGGACTTTCCCAAGTCCATCAATTCACGACTTTAATAGTCTGAGTTTTTAACTTGTAAATTAATTTTTAAAACTTAGTCGCCACTAATCAATTTGGGGTGGGTTGATTAGAAACCCATGCGAAGTATTGGGAGAAATACTCGCTCCTGTGCAACCAGAGAAATTAGGATCGGGAACTTGATTACACTAGTTAATCACTAATGCCCTTTCGGTACCTAATCTTGTTTAAACCCTGAGGTTTTTTGGATGTTTTAGGGATTTTCCATGCATTTTTGAGGAGGAAAAACATTTTTTTTGGGTCTTTTTCTATTTTTTGGACATAAAAAGGACTTTATGGATTTTTAGAAAATATAAGTCTTTTTGGTTTTTTTTTTTGGATTTTTTGCATTTTTTGGAAAATATGAAATATTTTTGAATTTTTTTTGAATTTTGGAAAATAAAATATTTTTAACATTTTTAAATATATTTTTGATTTTTTGGAAATTAAAATATTTTTTAATATTTTTTTCGAAAATAAATTATATTTTTTTGATTTTTTTAAATAAATTATTTATTTATTATTTATTTGTTTAAAATATTATTTAAAATAAAATTTAAAAAACCCGACCGCAGACGGGCCCGACTTGGATTTTTTTTGCTTTTTTTTTTTTTTGCTTATTTGGAACGGCGCCGTTTTGGGGGGGAAACCGATGAAACCCTACCCGGTTCCCCAACCCGGTCCGCCGACGACCCGGCGACCCAGGGAAACCCTACCCGGATGAGTTGCGCCTGACCCGGTTTTCTGACCCGGTTTTCGACCCGACTCGCAGCCGCCCCTCGAAATGCGCGAAACCCTACCCGGATCCAACCCACTTGACGACCCGTCTTCTTCCCTCGCCGACCCGGCTCTGGAGCCTTCGAGATTTGGAGATCCGCGGCGGCGGGGGGTTTGGCGGCATGTCACCGAGCGGTGACTCGACGACGGATGGTGGCTAGGGTTCGGCGACGACGGGCGATTGCGGGTCCTCGAAACAACGGGTGGCAACGTCGACGGTGACCGATGGGTTTTCGGGGACGCGGGGCCCGGCTCGAGGCGAGATCTAGTGCAACGGCGAGGCGTGAGGGCGGCAGCCGTCGTTACCTGCTTGCGGTGAGAGCGTGGTTCGGCGGCGTTGCTGGTCAGCGAGGCGGCGTCAGCTGCTTCAAGTCGGCTGGCTTGTGGGGTAGGTCACGGCGACGGCATCAGGGGATGCACGGCAGCAAGCCTTCGCCTTCAGATATGGATTTCTCTACTCACAGCCCTTGAGTCGCAGCTCTCTTCTCTCTCCAGTGCGCTCGCCGTCGACCTTTTCCGCCTTCGAGATTTGGGTTCGCTTGTCATCGGCCTCCCCGATGTCTCTCGGTGGGAGGTCGTTTTGCTTGCGACCCGATCCTTCGCCCTTGCTCGCTCTTCGAGTTCCCCGAAGTCTCTCGGGGGATCTCTCTGAGCTTGCTGGCTTCTTCTCCTATCTGCTGATCCGTGCCCCTGTCGACGGAGATGGACGGCCTATTTATAGGCCGAGGGGCGGCCGGTTGACGGTGTCGGTCCCCATGGCCTTCGCCGGCCGAACCGGCGTCCCATCCAACGCCAGCTGCCCTCGGCACGTCCCCATCCGACGCCAGCCGCTTCTGCTCCACGTGCGTCACCGTCCACCGCCTATCCAGCGTCGCGCCCTCTGTGCGTGTGCTGCACAAGCGGACGGAGGAAGGAGACGACCAAGGAGGGCTGGGCTGGGAGGCGGAGGAAAATGGGCCGTAAGGGCCCATGCGGAGGGGGAATAGGCTGCTCTTTCTTTTTGTTTTATTTTTGTTTTTCTGTTTTTGTTTTGTTTTCTGTTTTTTTTTTGTTTTTATTCGAAAAAGATGAAATAAAATAAAATAAACTAAAATAAAGTAAAACCTAATTAAAACGAAATTTTAGGCGTCAACAAACATGTATAAAAAATTTAGGGAACACGCCGAACAAATTAAAGTTTAGGAACGACATTGCATATTATTTTAGAGTTCATAAACTATTTGCGTAATTATCCCCTGGTTAATAACACACTCAAAAATTTAGAGTTGAGCTTCCCTATGCCTACTTTTTATGCCAATTCAGCAAAATAGGCCTACTTCCTTAAAGTACAAACTTTAGGCTGGTACTCATTTCGGGCCTGAATTATTGTTACCACAAAAAAAAAGTACAAACTTAAGTTCGAGTCCCATTTTAATCTATTTTTTTTATCGTCTCATAAAAAATGTACCAATTTTCAGTCAGTACCAAAATTTCAGCCCCTGTCAAGTTTCCATCTAAGGATGTTGAAGACGCAACACGTTATTCCACGTTTACTCAGTTATTGGACAGAAACTTGAAGGGTGTGAGATTTGGGTGTTCATTAAAAGTTCCCGTCTTTTTATGGGATAAATTTTTTTGTTAAAATTGAGACCCGACTTAGAATTAGTGCTTTTTACGAGGAAAAAAAATCTAGTTAGAATGAGTGCTTTTTGAGAAAATCGGGCTCGGCAAAATATATCTATTAAAGATGTTTTCCAAGGGGTTAACTACTTGCCTTCAAGTTAGAAGTCTGTAGCTGTGGGAGAGGCTCAAGTTAAACCCTCTCGATCATTTCTCTTCTCTTCGACCACAATCATAACTAGCCGAGTATATCATAATGGATTCTTCATCTCTCAAGCTCAAAAGCAAACTTACGAAAAATATAATTCGAAACATCGGAACACAAGAACATTCTTTCTATCCTTCCATATATTTACGCAGCTCCAGCCTCCTGTTGCTGTCCTCGGCTCTTAGGTTGTATGGGGAACAAACCTCGGTTGCACGAATCGTAGGATGCTAGACAAGGCCATCAGGAACAATGGTCCTACAGGCCCAGCCGGTTTGCCACCACTACGCGGTGCTGCATTAGTCGTAAGAACTGGTTTATGAGATCAATTTTACTAGGAACCGCGTATTCAAATGGTCACTCGCAATATCCTAAACACATTAATTTTAACAAGTGAATACAAAAGCTCTTAATGTGTATTTAGACTGCAAAGGGATCTCAGTACACAACACAAAAGAACAACTTTCAGGTGCAAGCTTCCCGAGGAGAAGTAGACAAGTAGCGGCCTTCTTGCACTTATTTGGAAGACTCAAACTAAATGTCCCTCCGAAACACAGAGGGACAGAAAGACAAACACGTACCCCCGCTTAGTTCTTCTTCATCCACTTCCTATTCGGTCTCTTCATTCTCTTCTTCAACTGTCGAGCTCGGGTTGACATTGGCGAGTCGCTGAGCCACATCGCTCATTGCCGGCCTGTTCGCACTGCTTTGGTCCAAGCACCTCACTGCAATCTCAGCTATGGTTCGTATTTTCTTCATTTCACCTTCACTAGCACTCTCAAAGTTTATGACATCGGAGAGTGTGTCGCCCTTCACGGAAGAGATGAAATGGTGGATAGTATTGATCGGCCCTTTGGAGTCAATAACATAAAGTTTCTTTCTTGTGAGCAACTCCACAAGGACAACTCCAAAGCTATATACATCACTCGGAGCTGTTAGCTTACCGGTGATAATATATTCTGGATCGACATAGCCTAAACAGTCTTTTTTTTGAGTGGCTATGATATGTCTATGCTCTGGTGATATGAGTACCGAAGTTCCAAAATCGGATATTTTGGCCAAGTAGTTTTGGTCCAGAAGTATGTTCGCTGACTTGATGTTGCCATGAAATATTGGAGCTTTTGTGTTGGAGTGCATATAACCGAGTGCAGAAGCAATTTCAGCGGCTATTTTGAATCGGTTTTCCCATGACTCTAAGATGGTTGACGTATTCATATGGATGTGCTGAAAGAGAGTGCCATTTGGAACATATTCATAAACCAGTATTGGTATTTTAGTCTCCAAGCATATGCCTTCGAGCTTCACCATATTTTTGCAGCTTCTCCTCATCAGAAATTCAAGCTCATCCTGACAATCCCTGTTTAGTATAGACTTGTCCACATCGTTATGCTTCTTGACCACGACCACATTGTACCCTGCTAGTGTCCCCTTATGGACTGATTTGAAAGCTGAGTCGCCAAGCTTATTGCTGACATGATAGTAGTTGGTTGCTTTTGCCAGCTTCGACTTCGTGAAGATTGGAACTCCATCGTGTTTCATGAGCTCTCCTTCATTTATTCTGAAGTTTATCTTTCTCAACCTACTGTGCAGGACCGAGAATTCACCGAGCCTAATTCTACGCAAAAGGTTGTGGCTTCCACTTTGATCCGAGAACTTGTTGCAGCTATCGTCTTCAGTGGTACTGGAGAAACTGGAGGAACTGGAGATGGGGCCATCGAACACCATCTTTAAAAAAAAAACAAAAATACAAAACAAGTCCTGCAATACAAACCGATCGTCTGAGCACGTATTCCGTAACTGTATATATCTACGAGATTTGCTTGGACACGCGCTTTGTGTTCATTGGTGTGAGGGTAACTTCGGTTGGTGTGAACGAAATGAGCAGAAAAGTCAGGGTAACTGTGGCTGATGTCAATTGTCGGGCTCACTCCATAGTCTTCCCTTGACCCCGACTAGACTTCGTGGACGGAAAAGGCGAGAGACCCCCCAGAGAATTAAGTCTTCTTACCAAAAAATAAAGAAATAGTGTCGACCCAAATCTGCTGTTGTCTACATGTTGATTCTTGATGTTTCAATCTCTGTGACGCACCTGATCTTTTGAAATTCCAACGAGTGAGCTATAACGATGATTTCGGCCGAATTATATAATTCAAGTGCTCCCTCAGTGACATTTGAAGGTGAATCTTATGCTGGTTTTGTGGAAAATAATTTTTACAAAAACTTTTTCTAGATTTTTTTATGTTCGTTTCGTATAAATGAACCGGTCAGGAAAAACATTTTCCTTCAATTGAAAAAAGTCTTTTACATAGGAGAAATTATTTTCCACTTTTCAAGTAAGGGAAAACATTTTCTTCACTTACTCATATCTCACATTCATACTACCCTCCTCTTCTTTCTTTTTTTCCTTTTTAAAAAAATCGAGCTTTTAATCATTTTTTTTCCCTTTCTTTATGGGCCACTCGTCGACTACAGTGATGGCTAGCAATCGGCCATAGGGTAGCTTGAGCTCACTGCTCACCAGCTCGATGAGCTCAAGCTAGCCACTCACCAAATCGGCAAGTGTGAGTGCGAGCCTCTATATTGTCAATTATTAGGCCCAAGGTTGACAAGCTTGAGCTTGCCGCTCGCCAAAGGCGCTTAAGGCTTGCCCGATTGGTGAGCTTGCCAACCTTGGGTTTCGTCAAATTGGCAAGCCTTTTTTAGACTGGTGAGCTTGAGGCTAGCCGGAATCTAGTGAGCCTCGAGCTCGCCTTTGACCGGTCACTGTGGCCGTGTCGACCAAAGAAGAAGAGAATGGAGGAAAAGAAAAAAAATAAAAAAGGAAAAAGTAAAAGAAAAAGGTAGAAAGACAATTAAAAAATAAAAGTAATTAAAAAATTGATTTTAAAAAAAATTATTAAAATGAGTGCACAAAGAGAATTTTTAAGTTTAAGGTGAAACACCAGAAAATATTATCATTTTTATGAAAAATGGCTTTCTAAAAAATATTTTTCAGAAAATCAATATTTTTCACGAAATGAATGGAATCTTATTTAAGAATTTTTTAATTCGATTACTCCCATTTAATGTGAACTTTGAATTTTGATATGATAGCGAATTTTCATAGAACACGCCTCAAATAGGCTGGAAATCCCCTTAGAGACTGTTGGGAATAACAGATCCCCGAAAACCGGATTCGACACTGAATCGAATCCCTAAAACGAATGCGGAAGATAAGCCCGGGAAAAATCACGTATCACCGATCGTAAAGCACACCACGGATTCGAGCGTACTTTGTTAGCCACAGATTAGACACCGACGCCGATATGAGGAAGAGAAACTAATCTTGTTCGATCCGATGACGTCAATTCGCCTTGGAAGGAAGATGGTGTCGCCTCTTGCAAGAATACTTTCTCTTGGATTGTCTTTGAGAGAGAGAGAGGGAGGAAGAACGTTATTATGCCAAAAGGTATGTTCTCTCTCTCTCTCATCCCTTTTATAGGTCCCTCCATCCACGGGCCTTATTCTTGTGGGCCGGGTTTTTAGGCCCATCATGGGCGGACGGGCCTTAAGCCCATCACTAATAAAACCATCATCTCCCACTCGCACATGGTGGGCCGAACAGTATTCTCTTTACCTCTCTTCAACATTCATACTTGGTGAATAATCCGTGCGACCAAAGATACTTTGAGAGCTCGTTGCTATACATCTCGTTAGGAATATATAGCACTCATATTGGGCGTCACACTCGAGTAGATTCTGTATGCGCACCTAGATCGATCGATCACATTTATATCTCTCTTGATCTCTTTTAAACAATGATATATATATATATATATATATATATATATATATATATATATATATATATATTGTATTCACAATTATGATTATCCCAAAGACAAGTCATAATTGGTCGACCGTGAATACAAAACTACAATGTGATTCTCCAAAATCGATCTTCCTCTTTCCTTCAAACTCTCAACTTCAGTTCAACTTGCTTTTCTAGAAATGTCCCATTAGATCGAATCAACTCATGACCATTGGTAACATTATAAGATAGCAAACACTAAATAGAAATCTTGAGAATAAGTAAAAGTCATGATGGCACTAAATTGAGGAACTCTTTTCCTCAAGAGTCTCATACGGCATAAAAAGTTGAGATCAAACTTTTGCCACTCTTATTGGTCGTCTCATGCATACGTAGTATGAAATACGTATTACGGTATTAACTCATTTCCCATGGAGCGTATGTCTACACCATCAATACCGTACAGATGATAGTTCAGACATACCCAATGTCTAACTTGAGTTCACGTATCTACTCATTCACAAAATTCATCAGAACTCACATCTAGCATCTTAGACAGATAAAGTAAAATATGTGGGGTATTTTACTTTCGGACATAGTACATATCATGTCCTCATCTTAACACTCAGTTAAGGCGACATATTTATTTTAAGCTTGAGCTCTCGATTATCACCTAGATAATAAGCTTAAAAACCGTCTCATCTCTATTTATCACAAAGTAAATAGAGGCGATTACCCGTGTGAGTGGGCTAATCTCTTATCTGTCCGACATACTTTCTCAACTTAATGTAATGCACTAAGCATTAAGATGCATAAAAATCAAACAAAGATTCATAGGCATTAATGATGAAAACACAAATTCATTAAATGTGAACAACTCGGGAAATTACAATATCCAAGACATCAAACTCTACGCAATCCTAGAGATTTTACATGACCACAAAACACATCTCTAGGTATTGGCTTTGTCATAGGATCTGCTACCATTCTATGCGTAGATATGTACTGTAAGTTCACATCCTTTCGTGTAACCATATCTTTTATAAAATTATACTTGGTATCTATATGTTTGGTCTTGCCATGATATTTTGGATCTTTGGTGTACGCTATAGCTTTGCTTGGCTATCACAATTAACCAATAATGGATTTGCAGCTTTCTCATTAACACCTAAATGATCCAAAAATCTCTTAAGCCAAACTCCTTCTTGTACCGCTGCTGATAATGCCATGAACTCAGCTTCCATCGTGGACAAGGCTATACACGTTTGCTTCTTATTGCTCCATGATATGGCGCCATTGTTCGATAAGAAAGCAAATCCCGATGTAGATTTTCTTTCATCTAAATCTCCTCCCCAATCAGCATCTCGAATAGCCTTCAAGTCGCAGATCCTTTCCTTGGTAATTCAACTTGAAATCAGCAGTTCCCTTCGAGATACCTCGTATTCTCTTAACGGCTTTCCAATGTGCTTTGGACCTGGATTGGATTGGTATCTACTCACCATCCCAACCGCAAAACATATGTCGGGTCTTGTACACATCATAGCGTACATCAAGCTCCCAACCGCACTAGCATAAGGAACATGTTTTATTTGTTCCTTCTCTTGTGGAGTCCTCGGACACGATCTATGGCTCAATCCTTCACCTTTCGCAATAGGAGTGTCTATGGGTTTACAATCTTGCATACGAAATCGTTCAAGAACCTTATTTATATATGTTTCTTGCGAAAGAGACAACGATCTCTTCGAATGATCTCTTGAAATCTTAACTCCAAGAATGTATGCAGCCTCACCCATATCTTTCATCTCAAAGTTGGAAGATAACCAACTCTTAACAAAAGTATTAACAAACTCCATATTGCTTCCGACAATTAGTATATCATCAACATATAATGATATGATCACAAATTGATCTTTGGATCTTTTGATATATACACAATGATCCTCATCAATCATTGTAAAATCATATGCCATTATGGCATTATGAAAACGTATATACCATAGTCTTGATGATCGCTTTAGGCCGTATATCGATCTCAAAAGTCGACATACTTTTTCTTCTTGGCCTTTGACTATGAAACCAGTAGGTTGTTCCATGTATATTTCTTCCTCTAATTCTCCATTGAGGAAAGCAGTCTTTACATCCATCTAATGTAACTCAAGATCCATACTAGTTACTATTGCCAGAATAATGCGAATCGAGGTAAATCTAACTACAGGAGAAAACATATCTTCATAATCAATTCATTCCTGTTGATTATACCCCTTCGCCACAAGGCGAGCCTTATGCCTTTCTATCGAGCCATCAGCCTTTCGCTTTATTTTGAGAACCCACTTGTTCCCAATAGCTCAAGGCCCTTTTGGAAGATCAACCAGTTTAGACTTGGTTTGATTTCATTGACTCCATTTCCTCTTCCATTGCATGAATCCATTTTTTCTTACTAGGGCAATTCAGAGCCTCATTAATATTTCTTGGCTCATCCTCATCTTGTGGAGTAACCATAAAAGTTTCCCCTTCAATGTCAAAACGTCGACGGGGAATACTTTGGCGACTTGTTCGCCGTATGAGAGATTGTACACTTTGCACATCATTCCCCATTATGCTCCCACTTGGATTAGATAATGATGATGTCGTCTCATTATGTGGTTGCAATTGAGAATGAGTTGAATTCAATTCATCACTTCTCATATTACTCCCACTTGGACGAACTCCACTAAGATCATTATCTTGATCCAAGGTTTCAAATAGGGAGTATTCCTCTCCTATTTCGCTCTTCTTAGGAAATTCATTCTCTAAGAATGTGACATCCCGTGATTCAAATTCAGTTATACTCCCACTTTCCTGCTCACTTATGAACACATACCCTTTTGAGTGTTCCGAGTATCTTATAAAAATACTCTTCTTTCCTCTGGGACCCAATTTCCCAAACTTGTGAGAGGACTCATGTGTATAGGCAGCACAACCCCATGGCTTAAGAAAACTTAAGTCGGGTTTTCTACCTGTCCATAACTCATATGGAGTGGAAGTAACTGATTTGGAAGGCACACGGTTAAGTATATAGGCAGCAGTTAACAACGCATCACTCCAAAAGGTAATAGGTAAGTTAGCATGCGTCATCATGGACCTAACAATTTCCAGTAGGGTTCTGTTTCTTCTCTCCGCAACACCATTTTATTGAGGAGTATATGGAATAGATAACTGTCTTTCTATTCCTTTTTCATCACATAATTTTCTGAACTCATCAAATAAATATTCTCGACCTCGATCGGATCTCAATGCTCTTATTTTCTTGTCTAATTGATTTTCTACCAAGTTCATAAACCTTTTGAAACAACTTAATGCTTCAGATTTATGAGAAATCAAATAGACATCCGAATCGAGTATAATCATCTATAAAAGTAATGAAATAAACAGCCCCATGCCTTCCTCTCACATTCATTGGACCACGACGTCGGTATGGATTAAATGCAGAGGAAATTCAGCTCTTTATCTTTTCCAAATGGTTTCCTTGTCGTTTTCCCTTCTAGGCAATACTTACATATGGACAAATCGACTTTTTCAATATTGCCCAACAAGCCCTCTTTGGCTAGTCTATTCATACGCTGTTGGCCAATGTGATCAAGTCTAGCATGCCATACATTCACATCATTATCATATGTATTAGGAGACGTGAGAAGGGAATAACAAACATTTGCATTAACATAATCAATATCTAATACAATGAAACCATCCAGAAAATAACCACAACCATAGTAGTTTGTATCCAAATACAAATCTACACCTCTATTATGGAAGTTCACATTAAAACCAAATTTAACCAACACTAGAATGGACACTAAATTTCGACGAATCTCCGGAGCATACAACACATCATGTAGGAATAACGTGTGTCTACCACGCATGTTCGGTTAGCGGTGCCAATTCCTTTTACTTCAGCTCCGGAGTTGTTTCCCACATAGATCCACTTAGTTCCAGTTGGAACTCGTCGAAATTCTACGAAGGATTCTCTATCCTTCGCTATATGGTCTGTAGCTCCTGAATCTACAGTCCACAGAGGATTAGATTCATTCAAGAATACATAACTTGACACATACGCAAAGTTCCCAATAGTACAAGGGGTGTGTACCTTCTTTGGCTCGCGACAATTGCGGGCATAGTGACCTCTCTGGTCACAGTTGTAATATTTCACCCTTGAGATATTCTTTACATGAGAACGTTTTCCTCTCTTCACGCGAGGACGTTTTCCTCTCTTTTGTTGGTTAATTCTTGGTTTCTTGCAAGAAGGACTTGATCCCTTGCTTTCCTACATATTGAACGAATCAATGTGCTTGCGCTTAGAGCTTGAAGCCCCTTCGAGCTTAAAGCAACACAAAGCAAATATCTCGTATCCGCTCAAATACCTTGAGGCAATCATCGGCCTAGCTCAAGGTGGCGCACATCATTCTCAAGATCTTCCATAACATGGTCAAGAGCTTTTAGTGCTTTTTGCTTTTCCAAAGACATATTGAATTTTCTTTTTTGCCAAATTTCATAGTTGTCACCATTGAGCTTTTCACCTTTGTTCAGCTCGGCAACTATGCTCTTTTGTGGTGAAGCCATTGATCCGAAACACATCGACATATATGCACGAGTTATTAATGCCTATTATTTATGCATCCCTTTTGCACAGACCCATCATATTAATGAGTAATTTCAAGTAAGGTTTTAGAATCAAAAGGTCATTACGTTTCCAATCATCCTCCAAAAATCCTAACTTAAAAACTATCATTAATATGATTGTCATATGCAAAATCAATTCTATGAAGCTACAAAAACTTCTATAACTACCCATAGCTAACTACCCACAAAGAACTCAAAGAATAACAAAGCAACAGATAATTGACATACAATATAATAATAATGCTTTCACATAATTCAACTAACATATAGGTTGCTACAACAACAACAATCAGGTAGTAAACATTACATAAGATGTCCACTAAGTACACTAAAAAAAGACCAGCCCAAAAACAACTAACACAACTTCATAAAGTGAACGTGGAAAGATCCCTTTTTGTTCAATTTCTTGATCTTTTCCCTTGTAATCATGCAGTAATATTCTTTTACAAAATCCATCACAATTTTCTTATATGAAGCAGCTCCATTGACATCCCATATGCGATTCAACACATCTTGCCATTCAGGTGGAAGAGTGTTAATGAAAAATCGCACCATCTCGGGGCGTGGCATGGGACGACCATTCCATATGACCTTTTGTATCTTCCCGTTGACTTCAAGAACATGATCAATTAAGTCACCACTCTCCCATCGATAATCGGGGACGGGCCTATCAACTCGTAAAAGCCTTTCCTTTTGTTTATCGGTAATTACGCGAAGAGGCGTGCGAATCGAAGGGGGGAGGCATTGTTCCTTGCAACACATGCAGAACAAATTAGGGATTACATATAATCCACATAAACTTAATTGAAAGAAAAAAGAAGAAGAAGAAACAAATCCTTTTTTTTGGTCAACGGTCAACAGTCAACGGTCAACGGTCAACGGTCGTCGGTCGTCGGACCGGGTGGACTGGTTGGGCGGTCGGGAACCGGCCACACGTGCCGCGCCGTGCGCTGGCCGACGCCACGCAGAGCGTCGCCGGCACGCACGCGCGCGTGCCAGCGTCCGTGGGTCGGGTCGCCGGGCCGGTGATCGTCCGCCAACCGACGTCGGTTGCCGATGTCATCGATGACGTCAACCCGGTTGCGACCGTTGGGTGACGTCATGCCGACGCCAAGACGCGTCGGTTCGCCGAATCAGCGCGTGCCGGTTCGGCCGGCCGGCGGCACGCACCCGTCCGCCGACCGGCGTGGCGCCGCACGCTGGCCGGCGAAGCAGCGCCACGCCCACGCGCGGCGGTTCGGCCGCGTGTGGGCGTGTGCGGCGTCTCCCGGCGACGTTTGGCATATCGTCGGACTCGTCTCGACGTCCCCTTTCTCCCTATGCCATCGAATTCGATTTCGACTTACGAAAACTTGGAAAATGGGCGAACAAGCGCTCGGGTGTCGGGATTTCTCGCCCGATCTGTACGGCCGAATTACTTTCGCGAAAAATCAATCAAAAACATCAATCAAGTCGGGAAAACGTGAACTAGTGCTCGATACCAATGTTGGGAATAATGGATCTCGAAAACCGGATTCGACACCGAATCGAATCCCTAAAACGAATGCGGAAAATAAGCCCGGGAAAAATCATGTATCACCGATCGTAAAGCACACCACGGATTCGAGCGTACCTTGTTAGCCACAGATTAGACACCGACGCCGATATGAGGAAGAGAAACTAATCCTGTTCGATCCGATGACGTCAATTCGCCTTGGAAGAAGATGGTGTCGCCTCTTGCAAGAATACTTTCTCTTGGATTGTCTTTGAGAGAGAGGGAGGGAGGAAGAACGTTATTATGCCAAAAGGTATGTTTCTCTCTCTCTCTCATCCTTTTATAGGTCCCTCCATCCACAGGCCTTATTCTTATGGGCCGGGTTTTTAGGCCCATCATGGGCGGACGGGCCTTAAGCCCATCACTAATAAAACCATCAGAGACTAATGCACATCTTTAGGTTTCGTGACCGTGACCACTAGTCCCGTGCTAATGTGCCCTCTATAGACGGGACCTAAACCGCTCTTGCCAAGCTTATGGCTATCATCATAGCTGTCGGTTTCATTATTAATTGTTTTTTTGTGTGTGAATGCCCCTTGCAGAATGAGTTCATAGTTCATCACTGAAACAAAAACTATCTCAACAGCGAGCAGAGAAATTCTTTGGCGGTATTTGTCATTCTACCATTCGCTTTCGGGGAATTCTACAAAAGAAAAAGGGAAAACGCATCGTACAATGCTCAGGCCATTCATCATCGGAAAAGCACAGAGCTTCTCTCTAACTAGTTTTGCTATAAGAAAGAACAAACCTGGCTAACAGTGGGCTGATTGACTCGACCAACAAAGGCGAGGCCACAACCCAGGAGACCGAGAGAGGAGGAGACGAGACGGCGTCGGCGTGAGAGAGAGAGAGAGGAGACGAGATGGCATCGGCAAGACTCGAGAGAGAGAGAGAGAGAGAGGCCAGATGTGGGTGTGAGAACTAGAGAAGAAATTAGGAGTTTAAATATAAGAGACTAAGGAGACCGTGCTGGTAGGTGCACCATTCCCGGTTAAACTCTTATATGGGGACCGGAAAGTGAACTACACAGTACAAGTTCCAAAAAATATGGAACCGAAAATCGAAACGAATGCCAATGTACTTGGAACTGGATTGATTCTCACCGATCTGATTCTCCGATTCCTGATTCTACCGTAAAATGATGCTTACCCTTAGTTTCAAGAGCTCTCCTCCATTTTGTCTAAAGTTTTTCTATTTGTTTCTCCTCCTCTACACGTCAAAGACTAAAGCACCATCAGTGATGAAGATGAAGGCCCACGATAATCGTTACCAAAGAATATATGTTACTAGATTGACGATTCAAGAACGTAATCCTTAGTCAATGTCTATTTCCATCTTGCTCGCCACTCTTAGGTGTAGTAATATAAGATCACTTATAAGAGAAGACCCATCTTAGGCTGTGAATAGAGCAATGATTTTATTTTAATTTTGATTGAATTCATCTTAGATTAAACGGTAATTAACTTGCCATCACAACCCCGAAAACCTTGAAGATAGTCCAAAATAATATTTTGCCTTTTTCTTTTTCTCAATACAAAGAATCAAAGCTACTCGACTTAATCAAATGTCTCGAATGCATGCAATTCGTTTGTTTGCATATTCTAATAAAGCTTCATTCACAGAGAGATTGATGCGATGAAATATGTCATATTCAAATTAACATTTAATTATTCAACCAACAATTCAAAGTTAAAAGAAAAAAAATGATTTGGCTAAGAGGAAAGTTGTCAACAATGTATTTTGATCATTGAGTCTTCTTTTAGGGCAGTCATTTTGACATCATCCCTTACGCATCTCTATCGAGACCAAACTAAAGAAACGTGTTTCACAACAAAAGGGAAACATAGAAAACCACCTTTTTTTTATCAACCTTCGCCGAGACCTTTTCCTTTCCAGTTGGCCTGACCCTGCAACCAAACATTAACACCATGCTCCGCATACAGATGAGTCCGGTGGATCTCCAACGTTGATTTATGTGGGCTCCATCTAAGATCGACGCCATTTAACTACTGAAATTCATTGGGATTTTGTGCATCCGGTTCATGTAAGCGTGGATGGGATGCGCACTGAAGCCTCTGGGCCCAACGCCTAATGGATGATGTCTTGTATGGAAAGACTTGGTGGCAGTGCACGAGGACTTGCTGGTCGTCTCAAAGTCTTTCGAAGAACACGACAAAATGTGCGAGAAAAAGTAAAGAAAAGAGATTGTGGGATTCTCAAGAAAGTAATCAAGATTATCTTTACATTTGATTATTATTATTTTTAATTATGAAAACCGTTACTTTCTAAAAGAAGTTACTTTTCGCATCTTGGATGAATGACAAAGATCATGACGTTCTAGTGTTTGAAAAGAAGAAGTCACCTTTTATGTATATTAACAATGATTAATATCATGAAAAATATTAAATTAGTATATCTATAATAAATTTACTCTAAATTACTTTTTTGACCATAAAAAACTCAAATCGGTATACTTTTGACAAATTTACCCTAAATTGACCGGTGCACTCATTTGAGTTTTAATCTTCATTTGTTACAATTGCACTAGTTTTGTGGGTTTTTTTTTTTGTATTAATCCAATTTAATTGTTGTCACAAATGTACTGGTTTGGGGTTTTTGATAATTACAAAAATTAGTTTAAAGTAGATTTGTCTAGTTTAAAATTTTTGTAGTCATTTGGGGTAAAATTGTCACAAATGTATTAGTTTGAGATGATTAAAAAAATTAATTTGGGGTAAATTTGTTACATATATACCAATTTGAGATTTTCGTAGTATTGATTCTATTAACAAATATCATGCACTCTCCATAGGGACTCGATATGTACCCATAACCATATTTAGCGTCACATAAAGATGTATTAAAATCATCAAAAACAATAATCTTGCAATAATTTCAAGAATTTTCTAACAATATGCAGTAATATTTAATTGAATGACATAAGCATCCAAAAGTTCATTTGTAATAGTAGTTCCAGAGAAAGCGGAAAAAATTGAAAAAGGGTCTTGGTCGATGGTTATTAAAGTATAGTTAAATACATCATTAATTACTAGAAAGATGGATAGGACAAAGTAAAGCATAACTTTATTATCATTGTATCATAGGATCCAACATAGGATCTCTCTGAACCTTTTACCAGCTAATTTATGGGGAAATATTAAATATTATTTCAATCTCATAATACTATGTTCTCTAGGAAAACTACTTACAAAAACGTGTTTCTTTACAAGCAAAATTTTTTCATGCACCTAAGACCACTGGACTAGATCCATCGTAGCCATTGATTATGCAAACCACACAAGTGAGTTACCGCATGATCAATAGCTCCAATTGCATTGGATCGATGGTTCGGGCAAGAGATTATTTATTTACCGCAATGTTTTAGTTGGAAAATTGCCTCTATTTAAAGGTTACGAGACAATGAATCTAGGAGTCTTGTCCTTTTCTATGCAATATTTAGTGCTTAACAATTAATATGGTTAGAACTGCCCGTAAGATGGAGTACACTCCCTTTTTCTAGATTTTTCTTGTTAATATCATGGATAGGTTGCTCACTGATATGATGTAACAAGTCAATCACAATATCCATTATACGAATTCTGGGCAACCTTGTGTTTGAGTTTTGAAAAACCAATGCCACCTTGTTATGGAAAAGAATTTGACTTATAAATATTAATTACACATATAACAATAAAAATTAATATAAAAAATTAATAATACATACACTTTTTAGTTACTTAACAAGTTTCACGAGGTGACACCTTCTTAATTTCTAAAAATAATTATAGTGCATGAAGGTGAAATCTAAATCACCATAGAAAAAAAAATCTCTAAATTATTAGTGTTACTTTGTGTAATAATTAGGATCACTAATAAGAGAAGGTCTTGCTTAGGCGGTGAATAAAATAATGGTCGTATTTTAATTTTGATTCGTGTATTTGGCTTGTTATCACAATCCAAAAAATCTTGACACCTAGTCCAAAATAAGTCATTAGTTTTTTCTTTTTTAACAAGTCAAAGTATTTAGATTGTTTGACTTAACAAATGTCACGAACACATGCAATTCGCTTGTTCACATGTATCTAGTAAAGTTCCTCCATAGTGTGGTTGGTGAGACTTATTTTGATGAGACCTTGACGGAATTTATCGCGTACAAATTAGACGTTTAACCATTCCACCAATAATTCGAGATTATAAAACAAAATGAATTGACCGGGAGTTATCGCCAAGTTGTTTTGATCATAGAGGCCTTTAGAAACGTCATTTTTCTGATAGGATGCAAAGTCCATTCCGCCCCTCTTTTGACCAAAGTAAAGTAACTCGTGTTACATGATAAAAATTAAATATAGAAAAGTATATGGGATTAATTTCTGGGGAGACCTTTACCTCTGTATGCATGCTTCGGACCAGTTGGCCCGGCCCTGGACCCAAGAAGAAGAATGGATAACGTACTCCGCACGTAAAAAGCCAAGTTGATCTCCGACGTTGATTTGTGTGGGCTCCATATAAGACTGACTCATTTAACAGTTGAAATTTATTGGAATCTTATGCATCCAGTTCATACAAGTGTGGCTTGGATGTGCACTAAAAACACCGGGCCCGACTCCTGGTGACCAACAGAGGAGACTTGTCGAGACTCGTAATGCTTTCTCGATGCAGGAAGATTTCCAGTAGTCTCGAAATCTTTCGAAGAACAAGACAAATGCCAGAGAAGAAGCATAACAAAGAGACATCGTGGGATTCTCTTCTCTATGGTCCACACAGAAGATGACCTTTCCCAATGACGACACGTCTTGTTTCACCGAAATTTCTCTTACGGCGAAATATCCTTTCAACGAAATTAGTTCTTTGAATTTGAATAAGGTCTTGTGCTAATTTTGAACAGAATATATCACAAGCAATTAGGAACCAACAACCCACAACTTTATAAAGAATATGATTGTACAGATGCAAACCATGCTGAAATTTAATCGACGACACGATATGGAAAATACAGATTCATTAAGGTAGTCGGATGTAAACAAACTATTCCAGACTTCAATCGACAACACAGCTTGAAAACATAGAGGTATTATCTCGGAATTTAATCCTTGACACACCATCAAGGATAGAGATATATGTCGAAATTTAATCGACAATGTGAATTTGAAAACTACAACTAGGAAAGTAAAGTGTGGTACGAGGTGTTGGATAAATTCTCTTCAGATATTTTGAAGCCGACAAAAAATTTCCATTAGTCTAGTTTGAAGACTGCAGACTCTACTGGCAAGAAAGTCTCGAAGATCAAAGCCCGACGATAACAGACTCAAGTTTCAAAGCCTACTCTCACGACTTTTAATCAACCGACAAGTTAAAAACTTCTATTCGATTCTATCTAATATGGTTTTTGCTTCAACGGCTATGGAATATCTTTCGACCTAATCAGCACTACAAGATCTTATATTCGTATCCGAATTAATATAGATTCTCTAAAGATTCGCAACTTATATTTGGAAAGTTCTACTTATGGAAACCAAGATCCTGATTGTATGGGCGAGCAGGATTGATGGGCTATCTACTAGGGGTGTGCATGGTCCGGGTGGGCGGTTCCCGACCTAGAACCGGGAACCGCCCGCTAAGGATCGGTTCTGAAAAATTGGAACCGGGATCCACCCGTTTGTTGCATGGATCCACCCGGGAACCGGACCGTCGGTCCGGTCCGGTTCTTGGGTGGATCCATAGAACCGATCTTGACGCGAAACAATTTTGGTTTTCAACATGAACACTACGTGACATCAAAGCAAGCCAAAAGAAAGAAAACCAAATTTAAGTACATGGAGATGCGGACGGCGAGAGAAGTAAATGCAACGAAATGGCTATAGGATTAGGAGCCGAAGACAAAGGGAGTGAGATGAGATCTAAGGTTTCTTTTAGTAATTTTTTTTTTTAATATTAAAAAGGTTCCGGTCCGGTCCGGGTGGGCGGGCGGGCGGATCCGCCCATGGAACCGGGAACCGGACCGGTACCCACCGGTTCCCGTAAATTGGAACAGGGAACCGGACCGTTTCCCTCAACAACCGCCGGTTCCGGCGGTTCCGGTCCCGGTTCCGGGCTGTCCGGCGGTTCCCGGGTATTTTGCACACCCCTACTATCTACACTTACCTTAAAGAGCTCGAGATCTCTCTAAATTGATTCTGTTCAACGGGTTGATTGGAAGAACTTCTTTGGAAGGTGCCAACGGTAATGAAGGCATGAAGAAGTATATAAGAGAGACGCTCAAGTTGTTGAAGTGTGCCGGATAGAAGAATTCCAAAGTCTGAATCTCCTTGTTATTTTGTGATCTTATTCTTCGAGCATTACATGTAATCAAAAGAGAGAGTGAAGTGTGGTGAGACCTTGAGGAAATGTAATAGAGTTTCTACACTGTGGATTCAAGGGCGTGAAATTGTAAACACTCTTTTGATTCTTAGTGAAATCCAGCCTGAAGGGTGTCCGTGCGGGAGAGTGGACGTAGGCTTGGTCTAAGCCGAACCACTATAAATCTGGGAGTCTTGATTCTCTATCCTTAATCCTTTTATCTTTTATTACTTTCATTTGCAGCGATTGTTGTTTTTAATTCATTAATCTCTCATTCGGGTTAAAATTTATAAAATCGCTTTAGTCACCTATTCACCCCTCTCTAGGTGCTAATTCTAGTCCTAACACGAGGAAGTATAGATATTGAAAAGATAGTAAATTTGTTTGATTTGTGTGGAGGGTTCTTCGATAGATGACTAATGGTATTTACAATAGTTATGTGATAACGCTCATTGGCGGTTTGCAGCAGTTGTATTTTCCTCGAACGGTTTACGCTGGTTATTTGTATCTTCCTCTGTTTCCGAGAGTCTTGCATCCATGCCTTCACGATCTCTTGACTTTGTGCTCGAACAGTTATCACTATTAAAAGTACATGCTCATCGCCTCATGATCTGATTCAAAAGTGGTAATCGTTCCCTCCAAAACGGAATGCACATTTCTTCTCAATCTTAACTTGCTCTGCCAATTTTGGACCCTGCAGTTGTGTTTTGACGCTTCTCAGGGAAACACCTGTCAATTGATTCATTGTCTCGATTCTTCTTTCGAGTTAGAAACCTTATTTCTATACTTCTCAGGCCTCCAAAGAACTCTAATGGTATGTAGTTCTTCATTCATCAATATTCATGCCAGTATTCATAACTTAGTTGTTGACCGTTGTACATTGACAATTGAACATGTGTCACTGATGTGCGTCAGTATGTCAACCTCTACAGTCATTGATAAGATATTCAGTACATGAGAATATTCACGTGTTACTCATGTGACTATTTGTGCTCAAGTGTGGAGCGTGTGCTAATTCATGTCGACGACTTGATTATTTTTTGGGGTAAACACATGTATTACGTAAATTGAGGATGTCACATGGGAGATTTCACAATGACAAATAGTCATTACGTGAAATGGTCATTGCTCAGCCATTTTCTATCCCTTTCTACGGGGGAATGGTGGCTATTGAGGCAAGCCTGAGTGGTTAGAGAGGGAGGGGTTTTGGTTGCTTCTAAGGCTTCCATATTTTTTTGAGAGAATTTAAGTTTCAACCCTCTTATAAAAAATATAGAAATAGTGTCGACCCGATTCTGCTGCTGTCTCCAGGTTGATTATTGATGTTTCAATCTTTGTAACGCACCTAATCTTTTAAAATTCCAACGAATGAGCTATAAGGATGATTTCGGCTAAATTAGTTAAACCAAGTGCGCCCTCGTGACAAAATAGTGCTTACGGTAGAAGAGTGATGTCGATTTGAAGGTAAATCTTATTTATGAATTTTTTTAAACTAGGTTACTCCCATATAATGAGAACTTTTGATATGATAGCAAATTTTTGTAGAACATGCCACAAATAGGCTGGAAATCCCCCTTCATTAGAGACTCGTGCATATCTTTAAGTTTCTTGACTACAACTACGGTGTCTACGCTATCATCCCCTCTATAGATGAGATCTAATTGCCCTCGCCGGGCTTATGCCTATCATTATAGTTGTTGGTTGCTTTTACTAACTCTACGTCTGTACAGAATTTAATGTGAAAAGCTACAGCGGAATCTTTCGTGTACAAATTAAACATTTAATCATTCAATCAATAGTTCAAAAATTATAAAACAAAATGATAAGATTAAGATAAAAGTTGTCTAACAAATTATTTTGATCATTGACTCGTCTTTTGGGCAGTCATTTTTTATATTATCCAATCTAAAGTAACGTGTTTCACGAAAAAAGTGAAACATGGACAATCACCTTTTTATCAACCTTTGAGGAGACCTTTTCCTTTCAAGTTGGCTCAACCCTGCATCCAAACATTAACAAGAGGCTCCGCGTGTAGATGAGTCCAGAGGGTCTCCAACATTCATTTATGTGGGCTCTACTTAAAACCAACATCATCTAACTGCTGAAATTCATTGGGACTTTGTGCATCTGGTTCGTGCAAGTGTGGCCTAGATCCGCACTAAAACCTCCGGCCCCAATGCCTGATAAAAGACTTGGTGACGGTGGATGAAGACTTACAAGTCGTCTCGAAGTCCTTCGAAGGACACGACAAAATGCAAGAGAAAAGGCAAAGAAAGGGGGAGTGGTGGGAAACCCAAGAAAATAATTATGATTATCTCTACATAAAATTATCTTTTTTTACTCTAGGAACTATAGTTTTCCACTTTTCACATGTCGAATAACGGAGATGATGACGTTGGCAGGATTTGGGAAAGGCTTTCTCAAGGGCTTTCCCCTCGGGCCCAAACATAAGTGTTCGGGAAGATTTTCAGAAACACATTCGAGAAAAATTAGCCTCGGGAAGGCTGAGAGCCTGAGACAAGTAGAAGGTTACCTTGGACTTTTTAGCTTTATCAAAAAGCAGCTGGAACAAGTTAATGACAACTTTTAATTGCCTTATTGCCCTAAAAAAAATTATTAAAATTTGAACTTTAACCTTTTTGAATAGAACCCTAAATATATACCTCAAGTAGCCACTTGCTCTTCTCCTTGAATCTTGCCTCTCTCTTTGCTTCAGTAGACTCTGGTCTATGGTTACCAATGGTAGCCGATGGTCACTCGAAACCAAGCGAGGGGTCGCGTGACCCAAGTAGGGCTCGCTTGGGTCACTCGAACCTAGGCGGCTTTCTCCTAGGTGGCATGGTCTTAAGTGACCCTCAAATGAGTCGCTCAAACCTAGGCAGACATTACCTAGATTGCGTGATTTTAGGCAATGCGGTCTGAGGTTATGCGACCTAGGCGAGAGGTCGTGCGACCGCTTGGATTTGAGCAATTCAGGTGAGCGTTGCCTAGGGTCCTATGACCTTAGGCGAGGTTGCCAGCACCAAATCTAGCTTGTTGATAGTTAGATTTAGCATTGCCAGTCGCTGAACTTCACTGCTTTTGAGTTTTTTTAATGAAAAAAAGTAAGCTTGCTTTACAAAATGTGATTCTTTCAAACATCGCTTAAAGTAATGTTGTTTCTCAATACACTTTGAAATTATGATTTACTACATACTACTTGCATTTCTCAAAAACTTTTCTCAAAAGCCAAACCAAATGCACTTGTTCTAATGTTTGAAAAAAAGTAGTGCCGTTGTATGTTTATTAACAAATATAATGTACTCTCCACGTAGACTCAGAATGTACCTGCAACCATATTTAGAGTCATATAAATATATATTAAAATAATCAAAAACTATAATTTTGCAATAATCTCCAGAATTTTTCATGCGCCTAAGATCGCTGAACCGATCATGCAGACCGCACAAATGAGTTCCGCATGATTAATGTCTGCAATTGATTGGGAGAGACTCAAGTTAAAACTTTTCGATCATTTCTCTTCTCTTTGACCACAATCATTACTAGCTTATGTATATCGTAAGTGTTCACACTTATGTGAAAAATATAAATAGAAACATCGTTACTAATACTCTCTTTCCCTCCAGATATTTACGCAGCTCCTGTTGCTGTCCTCGGCTCTTAGGTTGTGCAACGGGGAACAGACCTCGGTTGCACGAAACGTAGGATGCAAGAAAAGGCCATCAGGAACAACGGTTCCCAGAGGCCCGGTCGGTTTGCCACCGCTAGGCAGCACTGCATACGTCGTAAAACCGGTCTGCTGCGAGACTGAATACAAAAACTCAACACATATATTTAGACTGCAAAGGACTCAGTACACAACACAAGAGCAACTTTCAGGTGCAAGCTGCCCAGGGGGAAGGAGACATACTGACCTTCTTGCACTTATTTTGGCACACCCAAATTCAAGTCCCTCCCTCATACACACAAGACAAAAAGACAACTATGCGCACCCACTTAGATATCTAGTACTGATCAAGTAACTGATGCAACATATGTAATATCTAATGATGTCCGGGCAGCTTCTCCTTGATCTTGTCCATCATCCCCTTCTTCTCCTGCTGCTGCCCCATCTCCGCCCTGTAGCCTCCGCTCATGGCGGTGGATGTCGGGTACGACCCCACCTGCTGCTGCTGCTGCTGCTGCTCGTCCTTGCTGCCCATCCCCGGAATCTTCTCCTTAATCCCCTTCTTCCTCCTCCCGCCTTGACCATCATCTTCCGACTGCACCCATAACAGAAGAGTTGTCTTTTAAAGAACAGTTGAAATTCATTTGCGCCGCTTTCCTATAAATTGAAGCACGTGCCGTGACATTCTCAAAGCTTTGACAAACGGTTGGACAACGGACAAGTAATTTACGTGCATTCATGAAATGTGACTGAAAGTTCGGACTGCAGAAAGGGAAAAAGGGAAAATAAAATGAAGTAGGGTTAAAGACTGACGAAGCTAGAGCCGGAGCTTCCGGATCGCTGGAGCACTCCACCACCACCACCTCCATGATGTCCGCCTCTCGGCTGCTGCTGCTGGTCTCCACCATAACCGAGGCCGCCAGTCACCCCAGCTGCACCGCCAGTTCCAGCACTGTAAACACCTGTTCCGTATCCGGTCTGCGGGACCGGGTTCCCGAACTCGTCCGTCTGGCGAATCGTGTTGCCGTACTCGTCGTTCTGGCGACGCATGTCGGAGTCACCATACTGGCCACCGTATCCCGCCATTTCCTCGCTTCCTCTCAAACGTCTCTACGCAAAGCGAAACTGTGCAGACAACCAAGGACCAAGAAACGCGCTCTTCACACTGAATGTCTCTTTTTCTGTTTGGAGACTGATGTTCGATCGATCTGAATCCGAGCGGGGTTTTATAGGGAGCTGTATGGTGTGGCGGGAGACTCTGCGAGCCTCCACGTGCATGGCTCGGCGGCGGGACACGTGCATGCCACGCCCACGTACAGGATGAGGACACGTGTCCTGGGGCGGGAGTGGGGAAGTGTCCCGTAGTGTCGGCTGCGTGTGGATAAGGGTCGGCTGCGCTGCCGCTGAGCTCCGCCGGAGTAGCTTTTAGGGGCAACGGTGACACTTCACCGCGTAATCCGAGCTTTGGCAGTTTGTGTCGGAAATGGATAGGAGTCGTCGGTGCACACGTCGCATGTGAATAGGTTCGCATCTAGATTGTTAGCTTACATAATTCAACGAAATTAATATATTTAATGAGTGCTTTTTACTTTGAGGCATGTAAGATGAGTTTCCTTCATGTTAGAAGTGGTGTTCGATATAAATTCATCATTTGGGATTCAAAAAAATAATAGAAGCATCCAAGAGAGATAAGTCATATAGAAAGAACGAATATATGCAAAAGTAATATTCACGGGTCCAGAAATCAACAACTTCCAAAAACAAAAAAAAATCGTGATCGAGATTTTTTTCAATTTTATACATCCCTGTGTAATATTTAGCGGATGAGTTACGATTATGGTCGGTCAACTGGCAATATTTGTCCGACCAAAAAAACTAGCTAAAAATTGAAAAGTATAAAACACAGCAAGGAAGCACATAAAAGAAGAGGCTAACAGAGGTCGGTTCCTTTTTATTTCTTAAGAATATTTGTTTTAATCGCCAGTAATACCATTGTCTGTGAATAATTTTTTATTTCAATTCGGATATCGAGCTGATAATCCTTACCCATGCATATCCATCGTAATGTTAAATTTTCTTCGTGAAATGGTTAGACGTGAGCAGGATGGATTAGACCCAAGTGGAAGGCTCAGGTGGAAAATGATGCTTGCTTGAGCCCACTTATTTTGCATTTGGGCCTGGATAAACCCATCGAGTTGTCAATCCATGATCAGGTTCAATGCAATAGTTTATTTGAGGAAAAGAGAACCATTGATTGTTGTGGTGCACTTCTTTCATTATAAAAGTGTGTTAAAGACCAAATATCTATTTGGCATTAAGAAAAACAACTTGGACCATGTTTTCCTCAACGATGTTCTTTTAACTATGTGTCATGTATGAATTGCAAGGTAGAGGTGTCAAGGGCCATGACGAAGCGATGACGGGGGTGGATGAGCTAAGCTAGAAAGGGGAACAGAGAAAAGAAGTTGAGTTTTTCTAGCTGTGACTAAAGCTGTCCATACACATGATTTGATTTGTTGCCATCGATTCTACAAATTGGTTGAGGGATCCTTCCCAATTATGTGTTTGAATATTTAAAAATTAAACCATTACTTCACATTTGCATATCTTATTATCTATTTTCATGTTTAATCTTAAGCCAAAGTACAGCATATATTAATTATTTATACATCATGTTGGCAGTAAAAAGTAGCCCAACTATTTTCAACTTTCTCTTCATTGAAATAAAAATGGAAATAAGTTTCCAATTTGTTTAAGAAAAAATGCCATTACATATTTTTCAGTTGAAACAATACACCACAAGAAATGCATTTAGTGAGACATTGAAATTAGCTGTCAACTGAGAACAAAAAGAATATATATATATATATTCTTTTTGTTTTGGCACCGAACACTAGAGCTGGCAATATGGGTAAAAAATGAGTCAAGTGAATGTTAAATATGGGTAAAAAACGAGTTAAGTGAAAGTTAAATATGGATCGAAATGGATCGGTGAATGTAAAACACAAAAAGAAATAGTCTAAATGGGTTATAAGAAAACTCATTTTAAAGTTTAAACCCTTAGCTTTTTTAAATTTATAAAAATGTTTTTTTAATAAAAATTGAAATTATAATTATTTTTCATATTTCAATTTTTTTTCTTTCTTTTCTTCATTCCTTACCAACGGTCGGCGACAGCCTCGCTAGATCGGCGAGGTCGAGGCCCCGCCCGACGCCGGTGAGCTCGAGCCTCGCCAGATCCGGCGAGTCTTGGCCTTGCCGACGATTGGCGAGGCTCGAACTCGCCGGATCCGGGCGAGGCTCGAGGCGAGGCTCGAGCTCGCCCGATCGGCGAGATCGAGCCTCACCCGACACCGGTGAGCTCGAGCCTCGCTAGATCGGCGAGGTCGAGGCCTCGCCCGACGCCGGCGAGCTCGAGCCTCGCTAGATCCGGCGAGTCTCGGCCTCACCGACGACGGGCGAGGCTCGAGACTCGTCGGATCCGGCGAGGCTCGAGCTCGCCGGCATCGCGAAGCCTCGCCTTGTCGAATCGGCGAGATCGAGCCCCGCCGATGCCGGGCGAGCTCGATCTCGCTTGTGGCCGGTCGCCGGCCGTCGTCGTGGCGGCGGCCGGCCAAGGAGAAGAAAAAAAAAGGAGAAAAGAAAAAAAGAAAAAATAATTATTAAAAAATAAAAATTATATTTTTAAAAATAAAAATTATAAAAATTATATATATTTTTAAAAAATTAAAAATTATATTTAAAAAAATTAAAAATTCGATTTTTTAAAAATATTTTAAAAGAATTATAAAAATTTTCCATTAAATTTGTATTGCATGAAAATTGTTAAAAAATTTGTATTACATAAAAATGTTTTAACAATAAATAGGTTTTAGCAATACGGGTTGGGTCGAGTATGGGCCGGATACGTCGGTCGGGTCGGGTATGGGTTACTAGATTTACATTACAAGAATATGGGTTAAAACGGGTTAAATGGGTCAAATATGAGTTAAATATGGGTTGACCCATTTTCGACCCGACCCAACCTGACCCACCCATTTGCCACCTCTACTGAACGCTAAGGGTGCGCATGGTAAAATTTCTTGGCTAAGGAAGAGTTTTTTTTTTTTTTCCAAAAATAGTTATTTTTTATTTCAATTCCGGAAACAGTTTTGAAAAAAAACCCGTTTGATAAGCGCACAAAATTTCTACTCTTGTCTTCGCAATGGCGAGTTCTCTCTCCCGAATGGTGAGCTCTTCCCTACCAATTGGGTAGTTTCATCGTCTTTTTTCAAGGTAAATCTTCGATCTTGTCTTAATGGAAAACCCTATGCATCCCACCAGCAATCCCTACGAGAATACACAAAATTTCTAATACAATTCTCCCCCACGAACAAAACCCTAATACCCACACCACCCTAGATCCTCTCGTCCCCATTTGGAATCTTGACTCCTCTCACCATCGGGAGCTTCAATTGTTCCTTCCCCCGGTTTTCGCAGACTTTTGCACCGCAATCCACCCCGATCATTATCCTTTTCATCACAATCCCTACCATACCATAGCTCCCTTCAATCAATCATGGCAAGCTTTCCACTATTCTCGTGGACTCCAAAGTGCATCGCCGCGAGTAAAGATCCCCAAAGACCTACGTAAAAGAAAAATGGCAGATCGATTACGATGAAGAGAGGCATGTAGCGGCTCTATGCAAAAGTCTTGGTAATCTCTCGGGTCCGAGAATGACATTGTTGATATTACTGGTGATATTTCGAAGAAAAATTGTCCGAATGCTTGGGAAAACTCTGTTCGGGAAACTCTATTCTAAACCAAATGTGAACTATACAACCTTCTTGAACACAATGAAAAGAGTATGGAGAGTTGAAAATGTTACCTGCACTGTGTTAGATCCAGGTTTCTTTTCCTTCTCATTCCAATCTGAAGCTGAAAAACAAAGAATTTTAGACTCGGGACCTTGGTTCTTCTCCAGCAATTTACTAGTATTGCAGCAATGTGAACCCGACACTCTTGATATATGCTATGAATTTACACATTGTGCTTTCTGGGTACACTTCTATGGACTTCCATTTGGGAGAGTTACTTATAATGCCATTAGTGATATCGTAGAAAAGATGGGAGAAGTAATTGAGGTGAAACTAGAAACAAAAGGCAATGGCAATTACAAGTTTGGCAAGGCAAGAGTCAAGTTAAATCTGGAGATGCCCCTAAAGACGGGTGTTTTGGTTAAACGGAAAAAAAAAAAGGCGTGGGTAGAGTTCAAGTATGAACGGCTTCCGCACTATTGCTATTCATGTGGAAAGATTGGGCATTATGCCACATATTGCAAAGAAATACCCTACGAAACCTCGGGCCTAGCAGAAAACTTACCGGGAAGGTTCGGACAATGGCTACGAGCGGAAGTTCGCGAACTTAGCCCCTATGGGAAAATCTTTTATGGCAAACAGGAGATTCCACCAGAAGAAGATGAGATTGTGCCTGAGACACCCACAAATACAGCACCTAGAACAGGACAGTATCAGCAACAACGAAACTCAACTCAAGTACTAGCCATTTGTGATCAAGATAATGCTGAACAACATATCCAACAGGAGAAAACGCAGCTTAATTAGACTATAGAAATGACACTTCTGGAGGAAAAAGGTCCACAAAAAAGAGGCAGCGGCTGTATTGATGCAGAATCTGTCATGGTCCTATATGCAGAACAAATCAAGGAGGCGGAAATGGAAATGGAAGAAACCCCAACAGGGGAAAAGGGGCTGATGAGGACCAAATCAAGAAGCACAAAGGTCTCATCGGCAAAAAAAGGAAAGAGATTTTGCCCGTATGGAGCTCAATCCTCTAAAACACCAGAATTTGACAACTCACAGCTGGTTGATACCCCTATTGAAGTGGTGGAGAAGTCAAACCGGTGGGCTTTGGTGGCTAGCCCTAATAAGCCATCGGGTTATCCATGAAGCTATTATGCTGGAATTGTCAGGGGTTGGGCACACCTCTGACAATCCAGGTACTAAGGGTCCTAGCGACTCAGGAAAGGCCCAGTATTATGTTTATAATGGAGACAAAAAATCAAGAACCAAAGGTGCAACGCATTAGAAGGAGGCTGAAATTTCAAAACAATTTCGTGGTAAATCCGAGAGGGAATTGCGGGGGTCTTGCTCTTTTTGGGATGATCGTGTAGAGTTATCGGTTGAATCTTATACAAAAAACTATATTAATGTTCTGTGCCTACTCAAGGAAACTCAACAGCAGATGCATCTTACCTTTGTACATGCTCCTAATGAATTTCAAGTTAGATTGATGCTATGGGAGGCATTATATCGAAAAAGTACTACACATCATCTACCATGGCTTTGCATCGGGGACTTTAACAAAATATTGTATCACTGGGAAAAAGTGGGTAAAAAAAAGGGCTGAAACTTACCGACTTATAGCATTAAGGAGTTCCTTTTTAAATGCTCTTTGATGGACTTGGAGAGCAAGGGCTGTGCTTATACCTGGAAAAACAACGGGACGGGACAAGAAATGGTCAAAAACGCCTTGATAGAGCTCTATGTACTTGAGAATGGAGGATAGCACACCCTAATGCAGTATGCTCAGCCTTACCAGCTATTGGGTCTGATCACAGACCACTTATATTATCATTCCATTCGAGAAAGAAAAGAAGGAAGAGGGTATTTAGATACGAAGCTTTTTGGTAAGCAAATGATGAATGTGAGCAGCTAGTCAAGAATACATGGGCTGAATTTGAATTCCAAAATTTGAATATTGGGGAAAAGTTGCAGATTATAGCACAAAAACTGGAAAATTGGAGCAAGAACAAAGTTGTCTAATGCAGATATCAAAATAAATAGTTTGAAAATTGAACTACAAAGGCTGACCAATGGGCATGGAGTGGATAAAGAAAGCGAATCAGCAAAGCATATTACCCAAGAAATTGAAAAGCTATTGAGTCAAGAGGAAATGTATTGGGGGATGAGGTCTAGAATATCCTGGCTTAAGTAGGGAGATAAAATTCTTCAACGCATCAACTATTCGGAGGAGATCCGTAAATCGAATTACCTTACATCGAAAAATGTAGAGGAGGAATGGGTGAGCGAGGAACCGCTGCTGAAGGAAATGACAGGAAATTACTTCAAAAACCTGTTTCACTCAGCAGGGCCTCGTAACTTCCAGCCTGTAATACAGCAAATTCCGACCTCAGTTGATGATAGTATGAATCAAAAGTTAGTCGAACCAATCACAATGGAGAAAATAACTGATGCAATGAAACAATTAGGGGCGACCAAAGCTCCCGGACCAGATAGGCTTAATGGGCTATTTTATCGGGACCATTGGACATGTATAAGCCAGGATATATTCAGCACAGTGCAGCATTTTTTTGAGACCGGTTACTTAAATCCCGATCTAAATAGAACCCAAATTACCCTTATCCCCAAAACCCCAAACCCAGAAAAGCTTGAACAATTTCGGCCGATAAGCCTTTGCAATTTTGTCTACAAAATAATCTCCAAAGTGATGACAAATAGACTCAAACCCGTGCTACCAAGCATTATGGCAGAAGAACAAAGTGCTTTTGTGGGGGGAAGACAAATTCAAGATAACATTTTGATTGTACAAGAAGTCCTTCACAAGCTGCGAACCCGGGAAAGGAAAAGTAAATTTCAAGCGGTCCTAAAGCTTGATATGCAAAAGGCCTATGACAGAATTGAATGGGATTTTCTCCAAGCATGCTTACTCAAGATGGGATTTTGTGAGAAGTGGGTGCAATGGGTTATACAATGTGTTTCTTCGGTCTCTTTTAGTATAAATTTCAATGGCGAGCCTCAACCTCTCTTTAAGCCTACAAGAGGGATTCGTCAAGGGGACCCCCTATCCCCTTATCTCTTCATCCTAGTCGCCAATGTCCTATCACAACTAATGAAGACAGCAGTTAATGATGGCACAATCAGGGGAATTAAGCTGAACAGTGGATGTCCTACTCTATCACACTTGCTCTTTGCAGATGATTCCATTTTTTTCTCCATGGCACTATATTGGAAAGTCAAAATTTGGCGGAAATACTACACCAATATTGCTTTGCTTCAGGACAGGCCATAAACCTAAATAAATCGGTATCTACTTGACAAAAATTGTCCTATGAATCTAAAAAGAAACATGGCAGCAGAATTGAGGGTCCAGAAATAGATAAAACATGGAAGTATTTAGATATTCCCTCGGATTGGGGAGGATCAAAGAAAGATGTTTTCGCCTGGATTTTGGCTCGAGTTAACAAGAAATTAGAAAGCTGGAAGGAACATTTGTTGACAAAAGTAGGTAAGGAGATTTTGATTAAATCAGTGGTGCAGGCTATTCCACAGTACGCAATGTCTATTTTTAAGATACCGGTGTCAATTTGCAAAGCAATTGAGAAAATGATTGCAAATTTTTGGTGGAAAAAAGGAAAAAATACTGCTGGGATTCATTGGAAGAAATGGGACAAGCTGAAACTCAGAAAAGATGAAGGAGGTATGGGATTCAAAGATGTACAAATTTTCAATGAGGCTATGCTAGGAAAGCAAGCATGGCGCATCTCACAGCATCCGCACTCCCTATTAAGCAAACTAATGAAGGGACTATACTATCCACATTGTGACTTCTGGCAAGCGGGAAATGGATCCAGACCATCGTGGGGCTGGCGAAGTGTTATTGTGGGACGAAACTCTTTAGCACCAAATGTTATATGGTCTGTTGGCAATGGTCATAAAATTTTGATAAGAGAAGACAAGTGGTTGAAAAGCGGATTGATTGGAGGCCCGGCTTCAAGAAACGAACTAGGAAAAGTTTGTGCACTCATAGAACAGGGGATAGGTATATGGAATGAAACAAAGCTTCGAATGATGTTCGATGAACACAGGTGCAGGAAATACTGACTATCCCTATTGGACTACCAACAATAGACGATAAATTAGTATGGGTGCACAACAAATCAGGGTCCTACACAGTAAAGAGTGGTTATTTTACCACACGAGATCGAACACCAATACAACATCAACAACAGCAACGACTTCTCACCAAATCAAGCCAGATCTCTGGAAACACATTTGGCATTTAGACATGCTACCTAAAGTCAAACAGTTTCTATGGAATGCATGTCACAATGCACTACTGACAGTAGACAATTTACACTGAAGGCGAATCGTACCTGATCCATTATGCCCCATCTGCAAACAAGAAGTTGAGACGATTGAACACACACTGTTGTTATGCCCTTGGATAGCTCAAGTATGGCAAGCAGACCCCCTGCAACTCAAGATCGCTAGATTAGGGTTAACAAGAATCGACGAATGGCTATACATGAGAAAAACATACCCACAAAGCTCCACAAAATGCAATCTGATTGCTACTACCTTATGGTGTATATGGCAAGACCGAAACAAATTCATCTTCGAGCAAAAACCCCTCTTCCCGAAGCAAACCCTGTTCAGATCAGAAGCGTTACAAGTAAACTTCAAAACTTGGAACCGAATTGCAACAAAGAAGAAAGAAAGGAGGACTCACCCGAATCGGAGCCAATCAACGACCCCCGGCTCACTCAAAATCAACGTAGACGCTTCCTTTGTTTGGCATGACCGCACAACAATAGATCTGGAGGAGGCTAGAGGAGAAGATGAAAGCGTAGCAGCTGTCGCCTGCATTTGCAGGGACTCTCACGGCCGCCTGGTTGATGGATTCTCCAAGAAGGTTGCGGCATCTTTGGCAGATCAAGCGGAGGCAACTGCCCTCCTCGAAACCCTAGGGTTCCTTTCCGATAAACCACACGCACGAATGGAAGTTCTCTCTGACAGTCAGATGCTCGTGCGAGGAGTTCAGTTTGGGGAAGTCTTCAGATGGGAAGTGATGTCGCTCGTGGACCGGATTAAGGAAAAGCTGAAAGATTTCACGGGCCTATCTTTGGCCCATTGCGGAGAAGAAGCAAACAGGCCCGAGATTGGGTTGCAAAAGCCCAACGACATAATCATCTTCCTAGCAATTGGGTGAGAAATCCTCCGATAGCTCTACTTGATTTACTATGCGCCGATGCTCTTGATGTATTTACTCCGAACTTTCCTAAGTAAATAAAGAGTAAACGTATTATTGACCAAAAAAAAAAAAGAATAGAAAAAGAATAGAAATGTGTTTGGTAACGCAACGATTCTTTTTTATATTTATTTGTTTTTATTTGTTCTTTTTTATTTGTTTTTTATTCTTTTTGTATTTATTTGTTTTTTGTATTTATTTTTGTATTTTTTTTATTTGTTCTTTATTCTTCTTTTTTTTGTATTTATTTGTTTTTTATTTTTTTATTTGTTTATTTGTATTTATTTGTTTTTTTTATTTATTTTTTTTATTTTCTTGCGTTTGTTTTTTATTTGTATTTATTTGTATTTATTTGTATTTATTTGTATTTATTTGTATTTATTTGTAAATTTTTTAATTTTTTTTTATTTTTTAATTTTTTATTTTTTTTTATTTGTTTTTATTTGTATTTATTTGTTTTTTATTTTTTATTTGTTTTTTTATTCTTGCTCACGATCGATGGCGGCGCGGCGGCGGCGATGGCTCCGGACTGTTGGAGGTGGCCACGGCAAGAGAAAGAAAAAAAAATAAAAAGAAAATTTGCTTATTTCTAGAAATTGTTCTTAGGACAAGAAGCAATTTTTTTTTTTTGTTTCTCGTTTCTATTCGGGCTAACTTTTCTATTCCGGGAATAGAAATCAACTGGCGTTATCAAACGGGTTTATGTTCTTTTTTTTGTTTAGGAAAACAAAAGAATAGAAATTATGAGAATGAGAAATGTTCTCATGCAAAGCACCTAAGAAGATCGCAGGTTTTCTTTGAAAATTCTCTTTCCAAATTGAAACGTGGTAAGTCTCATCTAAAAGTGAAAAAACTGGATTGTCGCAGAAGACATGGCCCAGGTTGAAGGGCATCTCAAGTTTTATTGGCCAAGAAAAAAACACTTTGAACAAGAGTGTTCTATTCTGTAAGAAAAGAACCAAAATTTTAAAAATCCAAATCCACAAAATGAGAGATGATTCTGAAAATGAAGGAAAAGAAAAAGTGAAATTTTCATATTTTCTTCACAAAATGAAGAGAAGACATTAAAATGAGACGCCAAGTATATATACTCGTCATTTATGCATTTCTTGCATCATAAGGTATAGTTTTCTAAAGTTATTATGAAACATTATTTAAAATGCATAAAGCAAGTAGATAAAAAGAAACCGGGGATCACATTTCTTTGGCTTTATGTGAGACATGGTTTCACAACGTTAAACTGAACGAACCATTGCAATGCAAAGCAACTACTTGTGATTATTTCACAGAAATGCCATTGAAACGATCACTAAGTCGAACATCCTATAACGTAAGCCTAATTATATGGTTCCAAACGTGCTCCAATTGAATCAAGATGTGATCCAGACCGTCCATAAAACCCGATGATCCTGCCACCAATAGCATCTGATGAAATACAAAATTTCTTGCCCTTTCCCGTGCCAAACGGTCCATAGATGCATCTAGTGGTATGTATTTTCAGAGATTGGATAACGGTGGGTGGAGAGGCTCCGCTTTCTCTTGTGTAACCTGATATGGAAATCAAACGCTCCTTGGGATAGTCTAGCTTGACCTGCATAATTAGGCAATTCAAAGTCCTTTCAACTTTCACTGCCAACAGCACTAATGAAGCATGTGACGATTCGTTAACTATCTCAATTAGTGCGTTGGGTGGTCGTACCTTTTCCTCTTTTAGCTGGCTTTTTTACTTTTCTGCCAACCTTTTACTTATCGCTGGAATATTAGCCCAGACAACAAAATCTTCTGCCAACCTTAGTACCTTTTCTCTTTTTCTTTTCTCATAATCCTATAACACCTCTTTCGGAGCTTTTATTATGTTCAGTGCCTAATTAAATAACTTTTTACACATTTATCGTTGGATGAGTGACATATATTTAGATATAGTTGCGGTGACCAAATTTGTCCACATGTCAGCCTAAACTTATAATTCTCTAATTGTTCTCCTATTTTATTTTCTCCTCCAAACATCTCCTTTATGTACTTCTTGCACTCTCTGCCACACAAATCCTCTAAATTTATCATACAACTTTTCAATCATAACAATCATCACTTATAATACATGTTGGTATACTATTATATATATTTACCTTCTGAAGTATCATTTCATTACATTCATTTGAAATTTTATATCACATAATTTTTGCGATGATGGATTTTTTCATTATTCATTTAATATAATATATTTTTCAAATATGAGTTGATTATGAGATTCATTTAAAATTTTTATTATTTCTCAAATATAATTTAAATAGTATTTATTCATCAGATATTGGCCCTATATCAGATTGATCTTATTTTTTAAAATATGAGTTAATATGAGGTAGATATCCCTAAATTGTTAAACTCTTTCTAAACCTCTTTATAAAAAATTATTTTTGAACATATAATATACATGTATCTCCAAACGAAATCCATTTATAGACATATAGTTATTACCAAAATATGCATAAGAATTAGCAATCTAGATTTAGAGATTTGTTGGGGATGGGAATTTGCCAGAGTGACGATGAAAATTAAACTGCTGGGAAAAGTTCATATTTGAGTGTGCCGCGTGGCTCAACCTCGTGCAAGCATTACCCACTGTTATATATGTATATTAGATTTGAGATTTGACTTTTTCTTTTAAAGATAAATACCCAAAACTCCTACAATTATGTGAATTACTAACACCTTTAAATGTGAATCCAGGAACTCACCTCATATCTGTCTCCACATTCTCCACCATGTTTAGAGCATTGAACGGAGGAACCATTATAATCATATTCAACTCTGATGGACTCAATCACTAATCCAACCACAATATCAAATCCTCTCACATCGGTATGTACTCCATCATCCCAAGGATCTCCACCTTCACCTCCGAACGGTCCGAGGTACCTGAAAGGGTACAAGTGTGATATTGGTTCTGCATATACTCCAATAGAATCGAGATTTGAACCGGATCTTCCATCAAAGCCGATGATTTTGCTTCTGGTCGATGGATACCCGAAGTACCTTCCTATTTCATTGCCAAAGGGACCATATCTTCCTTTATTGCTATAAAATGTGAGCGAGTGAACAATGATGGGTTCGTAAGTGTCTCGCTTGTAGCCAGAGATTGATGTCAAGTACTCTCGTGGATAATCCAATTGAACCTGCACACAATTTCTCTCTCATAAAGTTTGGCTCGGCAGAACCGAAGAGATAAATTTAACGAGACAATGAAAACAGTGAAGATACAGAACTTTTATATAAAACTACACGGTTTCATAAGGGACTGGCGCTAAACCCATATGCCGGACCAGTAACTAAGTTACTCTCGAGGAACTCGAAACAGTCTTGATCGTCGCCAATCAGTCAAACATATGAACAAACAACTGCTAGTGTACTTTGCGAGAAAAGTGAAGTGGAAAAAGCTAACCTTGGTGACTTTGGCCTTGCAATTTCTGGTGTCAGCACCCCGTGTATTGGAGCAAGCCGGTTCACCATTCTTGTCATAACAAAAGACAATGTAATGGATGATATCGTCGTGCATGATCTCAATCTCCCTCACACCACTGAACTTACCATCATCCCAAGCATTCCCACCTAGGCCTCCAAATGGTCCAATTGATTTGATCGGGTAAAGATGAGAAATTGGCTCAAAATATACTCCGATTGCATCAAGATGGTCACCGCTTCTTCCATAAAATCCGGTTATTTTGCCACCCATTGTAAGCGACGAGAAGTATACTCCCTTTTCATCGCCAAATGGTCCAATTGTCCGTTTGTTACTTTGAAAGGTGAGCGAGCGAATGACAGTGGGACAAGAAGTAGAATTTCTTATGTACCCCGATATCGAAGTTAGATACTCATCCGAATCATACAGATGAATCTGCATAGATTAGTGGGTGCGACTATATCAAACTCGTGATCAGTAACACATGCAAAATTTCTATGAGGAATATATACAAGGACTTACCACATGGATCTCGCCTTCATCTGTGCCACCATGTCTTTCACATAACCATAGATCTTCATCCTCCTCTTCATATTGAAATGTGATTGACTCGATAATCGGTTCTCTACTTGGTTCGAATACAATTATGATTTTTCTCACGTTAGCATGGTGGTTGCCGTCATCCCAAGATGAACCACCTGAACCCCCAAATAACCCCACTGATTTGAAGGGATACAGCTTGTTCGAGAAGAGCTCAATGTGTGCTCCTATAGAATCAAGTAAAGCACCACTTCTCCCAAAAAATCCAACAAGTTTCCCAACTTCTGATGGCAAGGAAAAGTACTTCCCTTTCTCTTTTCCAATTGGTCCCCATATTCTTTTGTTGGTTTGAAATGTGAGCGAGTTGATTACACTGAGACTATTGTTTGAATTGATATATCCAGAAAAAGAAGTTATGTACTCATCCGGGTATGCCAATTTAACCTGCAAACAGGCCACAAAAACACATATTTGACATGAGTGACTATATGTTGCATCATTCCATGAACAAAATAAAATTAGTAGTTTTTAAAAAAAAATATGATTCTGATCTATAAACTAGGAAGGTTACCTTATTACATTCAAGTAGGAAAGGAGAAGGAGAAGAGAAAGAGTCTTAGAAACAACCTCGCAAATATTCTGCCCGCCATTTCCACCATGCCTAATCGACCGTTTGAAGCCGTTAGTGTCGATGTAATCAAAAGTGATAGAATCAATGACCAATCCATACCGAACGGCAATTCTGCTTATATGGACATATTGTCCATCATCCCAGGAATCTCCACCTGCACCTCCAAAAGGCCCTAAAACCTTAATGGGATATGTATGAGGAATCGGCTCATAATAAGCTCCAATGGACTCAAGACGAGGGCCATCACACCTCCCATGAAACCCAATAATTTTGCCGCCGCTGTATGGAAATGAAAAATGCCTTCCTTTTGCGGTTCCAAATGGCATATAACACTTCAGATTAGTCTCGATTGTTAATGATTGAAGAATGGTGTTTTAGAAACTTCTCCAATGTAGCCTGAGATGGAAGTCAAGTACTCACTTGGATGGTCAAGCTTAATCTGAGGAGAAAAAATCAAAATTCGAGAAGAAGTGAGGAAAGCAAGAAACAGATTCAAAAGATGAGAATGAAGGAAAATTGTTATGTTCACTTCTTGGTTTTATGACATCTCAATTCTTCTGATTTTTCTTTTAACTCTTTTCGGCCCTATCTATTTTCCAATAGCTTAAATGAGCGGAACTCAACTCAGCTATACAATCCCGAGAGAAAAGGGGGGGGGTGAGGGGGAGAGGGGGAGAGAGAGAGAGAGAGAGAGAGAGAGAGAATGACTTACCCTATATGTTTTGCCTCCTCTTTTTGTGCCATGCGTGAAGGGACCAACTGGACATCCATACTTGTCGTATAGAACAGAGATAAAATTGATTCTTGAATCGAATCCTACAACGATTTCTCTTACATCTGTATATCTCCCATCATCCCAAATGTCCTCACCTTTATCACCCCCACATGGTCCAAAAGCTTCAAAAGGATATGCATGAGAAATTGGTCCAAAGTGGGCTCCAATTGAATCAAGATGACCGCCACATTTTCCATGAAACCCAATAATTCTTCTGCCACGAACTTGTGGAAAATGAAAAAATTTCCCTCTTTCAAAGCCAAATGGTCCGTATGTCTTTCTGTTGGTATGGAATCTGAGAGATTGAATAACAATAGGAATATGGTAGTCTCTTATATGGCCTGAGATCGAAGTCAGGTATTCATTTGGATAATCTAATTTGACCTGTAACAAGTGCAAGAATTTGTTTAAGTGTCACTGTTCTCCTATATACACACACATGCAACCTAACTTTCTTACTTTTTTCCGTCCCTTTCATCTATTCTTTAATCTAGGTGGACTTCTTTTGAACAAAACTATTTGAAAGTTAATATTAATCATATCACGGGTTATTGCTTCTTTGTGTCATATGCTAATAATGTGTATTATTTAAGCACATGATTACTTCTATCCATCTCTTGATCATGATAATTCAAATGCTAAATATTTACTGTCCAATGAAACTTTTAAGAGTAACAGTAAACTGACCGTAAAAATGTCACCATCAGGATGTCCGCCGTGCTCGAAAGAACGTACCAAACAGCCCTCTTGATCATAATCGATGGTGATGGAATCGATAACCGATTTAATGAGGACACTGATTTGCCTTACGCCTGTGTATATTCCATCATCATAAGCACCACCACCTTTACCTCCATACGGTCCAACGGATTGCAACGGGAGAGTGGGTGAACCACAAACTCCATCGATGCAATCAAGATAAGGGCTTCTCCCCAACTTGTCCAATAGTTTATGCCAATGATCTTTAGACAAATCACTAAGGTAGGAACCTAATCTTTTAAGGGCCAATGGATGACCCCCTGCATAATGAATTATACTTTCAGACAGCACTTCATAACCTTGTTTAGGTTCTTCTCTATCGAAGGCATGATGACAGAAGAGTTGAAGTGCTTTGTTTGGACTCAATCCCTTGACAATGTACTTGTCATCGACCTTGAGAACTTTCAGCAAATTTGGATCTCTTGCTGTGATCAAGATTCTACTCCCCGGGTGAAACAATTTTCGCTCTCCAGCGCCAAAATAGTCCATTTGTTTTTTCTCAGTAACACCATCAAGGAGAAGAAGTATCTTTTTACGACACATGTTACTTTTTATCTCATTGATGTTGGTGTGAATGTCATCATACAACTTCAATCCTTTTACCTTCATGAGATTTTGGAGTAACTTCTTCTGCAGGCCGAGAAGGTCTCGATTCTTTTCTCCAATTTTTTCGAGAAAGACAAAACACTCGAATCCAGCAAGAATGCCCTCACAAGCAACCGCAGCCACTGTTGTCTTCCCTATTCCTTCCGTACCACATATGCCTATCATGCGCACATCTTCCTCTCCGCCATTTCTTAGCAAGGCAATCACATCTTCTGCTAAATGAGCTACTCCAATTGCGTTTTTCGTCTGGTAGAGAGACCATGTTGGACGTATTTTCTCGGCAAGGAATTTGACAATCTTTTCTGTGAGCTTCGCCTCATTGCTGACGTTAAATGTTGGTACCAAATTTATATGAGCAATATGTATGAGAAAATAGATAGACACATATACCCCAAGAGCCAAAATACGACGAACGTTCTACTCAAATTTCTACGGTATGTAGAGAGAAGAAATCGAGCTTGACTGAATCACCAGAGACATTGGCATGTGTAACGAAAAATCCTACGGCAGAGAAGGGTGATTAACTAGGCTTAACTTTGGATATAAATCCTACGGCAAAGAAGGGTGCGTCCAGCTTCTTCTTCTTTTTTAATGGTTTTTCTTGGTCGTCTTGCGTTGCGCCGTACCATGAAAACGAAGAAGCGACACCCTTCTGATTTAAAGCCATAAAAACAGTAAAAATTAGTGTATCCCCGTTTCTACTATGTTATCATGATTTTAAGTCTGAAACTCCAAAATTTGGCCCAAAAAGGGTATGAAACATCAACAATGTAAACTGCAAACTTGGGGAAATTTACTCCAGCTTTTCGCTTTCACTTTACGGGGAAATTATCGAAAACATTTCACATTTCAATGTTATGTCAATTTGTACCTTGAGTTATGCAACTCTATAATTAGCATTCCAATTATATTTACATCTAATCCTATTTACGAATTTGTCATTTCCGTATCAAATTTGTCCCTCCCACCATTTCAAATTCACCAACAATGAAAACTCACTTGCCCAAAACCCTAACCGATCCGCCCACCCAATGCTCAGGCCCTCCCCTCGACAACCGCCACGCTGTCACCATCCACCCGGGTCAGATCCAACTCGAACTCGACAGATCTGAGTCGAGTTTGACACCGACCATGGCCGAGAAGAGGGAGATGCCGAGAGCATTGTGAGAAAGAGAGATGCAAAGAGGGTTCAGTCGTAATCCTTCAAAAGATGGCAATAAGAATTTTCAGGAAAGTGGAACAAGACTTCTACTTATTCCATTCCCTTAAGAAATCAATTTCATCGATTATACACAATTTCCATCTACAAAGCAGACAAACCAAAAAAATGACATCAAAAAGGGAAAATTCACAGAAGGCGATACTAAGTTTCGACATGGAGTAAGAATCACAGGTACTTACCCATTGGCGTCGTTCTGCAAATCGAAGCCGAAAATATGCTTAGCCTCTATTAGAGCATCTTTCCATTTTTTTGTCTGCGCGTCATTTTTCTGGATCTTACACAACCTCTCGAAACCTTGCGAGAACTCGGTTCCCCTCGTCAAATTCGAAACATCAGCCGCGTCCACGCCATGAAAAATGGGAACGACCACGTGGCCCTGGTTCTTGAGCTGCCTTCTGCACTTGAGGATCTCTACCAGCTCATTCAGGCACCACTTGGAGTCAGCATAGCTCGCAGAGAACACGACGAGGGCGAACCTCGCATGCCTGATCGCTCTGAAGAGCTTGTCCTTGATCTCCTTCCCAGCGTCCTCTCTGTCTTCGTCACTGAAGTAGTTAATTCCCGCATGGTTCAGCTCGTGGAAGAGATGCGATATGAAGTTCTTCCTAACGTCCTTGCCTCTGAAACTCACGAAGACGTCGTACTTCCATTGATGAGAAGACATGGATCCTGTCCTGTTGATGTGTGGTGTAGAAGCTTTGATCGATGAGAAGACATGGCTATTTGTATCGATGTTAAAAAGACATTAAGCGGAGACTTCTTCAGCCGACTTCGACGAAATTATGTCTCCCTCTCTTTTCTGAAGCTAATTAAATTCAACTTGAGCGTGCGTGTCTCCTTGTCGTTCGATAATTTTACTATTGGTAGGATGCGTTTCTATGGCGGAAAAAGTCAGCTAACTTAACCCCTGACAGGTTCATGAATCTGGAGTGTGCAACTTGGATGTATTTGACATCTCTGAAAGAAAATA
The DNA here is from genome assembly GCA_014182565.1 of Eucalyptus marginata. NCBI lineage: Eukaryota > Viridiplantae > Streptophyta > Magnoliopsida > Myrtales > Myrtaceae > Eucalyptus > Eucalyptus marginata. The sequence goes on from CM024593.1 coordinate 34,223,228, forward strand.
ATATTGAATGGCAGAAGCAGTCTCCCTCCTGTCCCGAGAAAATTTGGGTGGGCTTGGCCACACTTGGAAAGGGTGGACAATTAGCTAGAGCAGCGGGTGCTGTAGCGAAACTGATTGCAAAAGAGGGGAAATCGGCTACATTAAAATTACCTTCTGGGGAGGTCCGTTTGATATCCAAAAACTGCTCAGCAACAGTCGGACAAGTTGGGTAGAGCCGGATCTAAATGTTGGCTAGATAAGCGTCCTGCAGGGACCCTAGGTTTGGAGAAAATATTGGGTACGTCTGTCTGATTCTCCAGGCAGATGCAAGAGGAAGAAAAGAGAAGTAGAGAGAGAAGAAGGAGAAAGAGAGACACGGGCAGAAACGGAGGAAAGGAGAGAAAATAAAGGTAAGAGAGACGGGGCGTTAACGGAGAGAGTTGGGGCCGATAGGTGGGTCCGGATTTGCCACGTGTCGATCGGTGTATGGTTTGTTATATCATCCTATATGTCATATTAAACACACTTAATATTTTTCTGTGAATTTGTGTGGCTTGATGGAGAGGACAGATTAAGAGATAAGGGGCTTAAATGCGAATGGTTGGAGAAGGCATAAAAGGATGCAACATTTAATAAAGAAAGAGAAGGGGAAGGCAAAATTTTGGCTCAAATCTGGGAGAAAACAAAGAGGCGGTAGGTAGGAAGTGCCGCAAATAAGAAGTCGACGTCCGCCGCAAGCTCGCTCGACCTCACCTCCATCTTCACCGTCGCTCTCGGCCTCTCCCTCGCTCCCGCTCTCCCTCCTTCGATCTTCCCCCGCCCAGAGCTGCCCCTCCGTGGATCACGGTCACAGCAGTGCCGTTCGAGAACTCGAACCCCCGAAGTTGGTGTTCCGGAGGACGGCCTCCCCAACCGGCGACGCGGTCGAGGGAGCTGAGAAGGAGGCCGCGGTGGAGTAGTCGAGGGACTTGACGTCGACGCGGCGAAGCCTGAGCTCGGGGCTCTTGACGCGGACGGTGAGGGCGAACCCGAGGAAGGCGGCGTGGAGGATGACGATCGGGGCGAGGGCGTAGACGAAGCACTTGCTGCTGCTGCGCCTCTGGTTGCGGCGAGGTGGCGGCTTAGCGAAGTGGGCGAGCTCCACGTCGTCGCTCCAGAGGCGGGGTCCGGAGGGCACGATTGGCTCCAAACCATTTCAATCTGGTCGGCATCTTCTAAGAGAGAATGCAGAAATTTCTGGAAGCCCAACATCAGCTTGATGCACAACAGGGACTTTAAACATCATTGTTTATGTAGGGACATGCCTCTACAAACAGAGAATGCCAGTCTAAAAAATTGTGGGCGATCTTCTCTGTTGTTTTTCCCATTTTGTTTATGTAGGCCAAGGAGGCCGCGGCGCTGCCCCGGGTGGGGCTGACGCGGATCGATCTGGAGTGGGTGCACGTCATCGGCGAAGGGTGGGCCAGCCCGCTGAAGGGTTTCATGAGGGAGGAGCAGTACCTGCAGAGCTTGCATTTCAACTGCCTGCGAATGCCGGACAGGTCGGTCGTCGACATGTCGCTCCCCATCGCCCTGGCCATCGACGACGGGACCAAGGACGCCATCGGGTCGTCCCGGGACGTGGGGTTGGTCGGCCCCGATGGGGATTTGGTCGCGGTTCTTCGGAGGTAAATGCCGTTTCAAATTTCCATAAAAGAAGAGAATTTTTCACTCGCTAATCGTTCGTTAATTTGTGAGTCCGAGTCGGTTTCTTGGTTTGCTTTCCGCATCGAGGTGTGCGGGACGCTTTGTTAATTACCCACTTGCGTGAGGAGTGATTTTTTTAATAGCCTCATTTCGACATCAATCTATGCAGGGTCTTGCTAATAACTCGCAGAAGAATTGTTTCAATAAAAAAATGTCTCTGATAGTGAAATCACCCGCATTTGAATTGCGGCTTAAATTATTTTGTTGTCAACGACTTGCGGCAGGAATTGTTTCGATAGAATATATGTCTGACGATCGAGTGAAGTCACCCGCATTTGAATTGTGGCATCAATCATTTCTTTATCCGGAACGACTATGGCGATGTTTCTGTATTCAGAAATCCCGCTCGTAAGTCAGTCGTGTGTTATTTCTTGGTGCAGCATCGTGGGTGTGCGCTTGCGATGAGCAACAGCCGTAGTGTTTGACTATCCAGCTTCTTGTTAGAACTGTGGTTACTAGTTATAATTCGAAAGTACTGAATAAAATCTTTATTTTGTCTCTGTCAACATTTCATTTTATTTACATATGCGGGAGTATCCTGTCGTACTGCATCTGAAAAATAAATTGCCATTAGCTTCCATGTGACTACACTTAACAATTTGTTCTTACTAGGAACCATTCACATTAACCTTTTGCAGTATTGAAATCTACGAACACAACAAAGAAAGAAAGAATAGTGAGGACTTGGGGGACAACCGCTCCCGGATTGCCGTATGCTGAGGAGGCGATGACTCCTGCTGGGAATTGGCTCATTGGTGGAGATTTGGAAGTATTGAAACCGATTAAATACAATGATGGGCTTGATCACTACAGGCTTTCGCCTAAACAATTGCGCAAAGAGTTCGACCGGCGTCAGGCCGATGCTGTCTTTGCCTTTCAGTTAAGGAATCCTGTGCATAATTGGCACGCGTTGTTGATGAATGATACAAGGAGGCGTTTGCTGGAAATGGGCTTCAAGAATCCGATCCTGTTGCTTCATCCTCTTGGAGGTTATACAAAAGCTGACGATGCTCCTTTGAATGTTTGGATGGAACAACATAGCAAGGTTATTTTGATAAACTTTTGTTCCTATGCAAAACCCTGCACTGTAGCCTAGTAGGAACTATCTAGCATATTGGGCATCAACGGAGCATGCCGTGTATTCCTCTGTTCTGCTGCTTGAAGTGTACCACGCAGCCCAAAACACAATTGTCAATCTTGTTTTCCTGACTTGATAAGATAAGAGGAGGACATTAGTAGGCAATTGCTTTTCTCATACAACTATACTGTTATTGTTGGAATTTGGTTTTACCAGAATATCAGTTCAACCAAGTTATACAATATTCTTGTCCGAATGGTATTAGATTATTTAATGGTCTGTTGATTTTTCTGGTCCTTGAAGATGGTGTTCTTGATCCTGAGACCACCGTTGTGTCCATATTTCCGTCTCCAATTCATTATGCTGGTCCAACCGAGGTACAGTGGCATGCAAAGGCACGGATAAATGCTGGTGCCAATTTCTATATAGTTGGTCGAGATCCGGCTGGTATGGGGCACCCAACAGAGAAGAGGGATCTGTATGACCCTGATCATGGGAAAAAGGTGTTGAGCATGGCGCCGGGCCTTGAGAAGCTCAATATATTGCCATTCAAAGTGAGTACCCCCTCTCCTCTCAAAATGTATCTTCTGTTCTCCTGGAGTTTTTTACTCGATTTCTCTGCCAAATGATATTGGGCAACTTGCTCTTCTTTAAAGCCTGTATACCATTTCTCATAAGATATCTTGATAATGTTTTCCAGGTATCATTTAATTTTTCTTATATCACGGGCTGTGGGGCATTTCCAATCAATCTCGTACTTGATGTTCTTGCTCTGTAAAATTTCCTCAACTTTTCTACTTCATGTTCTGCAGGTGGCTGCATACGACACGGTGGAGAAGAAAATGGCATTTTTTGATCCTTCGCGTGCTAAGGATTTTCTCTTTATATCTGGGACCAAGGTAGGAGATTTAATTTCTGGGGCCTTTGGATGGATAGTACAGGAAACATTAATATCTCTTTATAGCAGCTGGAATCTGCAGAACATGTTCTATTAATGACTGCGCTCTTTCATTGTTGAAAAGTGAATATTCTCTCTATTATTGGGGTCATATTGATGAGTTTAATGATGTGCTGTTGAGCATTTATATCCAATTAATTAATTTGAAGCAGTTTGTGAGTTTGAAGATGATCAAAGCATAATTTAACATTGTCATTTGCGAGTATCTGCCTATATCGGAAAATATGCGGCAAAAGCAAACACTTAAATTAGAACTTCAACTGGCTGACGTCTGAAAACACTCCACATGTCTGAAACCACTATTTCATTTAGCATTATATGGGCTAAGATCTATCAGGTCAGTGGGGCAAAATCGTGGATCACCTTGAGGTAATTGATCCATTTGGTTAGATATCAAAATGAACCTCCTACTTTAAACCAGATTAAGATAATAAATAAATAAATAAAAGGCAAAAGTTCCAAACCACCGGAATGATGTGGTGATACCCATAGTGATTGACAGGGTGTGAGAGCCCTTTGTAGTTGTTTTAGATAGCAGAAATTGCTTTTAAGAATTTCTTAAAGACCATAAGAAGCTTTTCCAAGTATGCTTGTCAATATGTACACATTGCAACAGCAGCCTTGGAGCTGTAGACATGTCCTTGCATAATGAGAGATCATGTGCAAATTACGTCCTAACTAACTGATCGGTACTTGGATTTTTTACCTGCTTTAAATTTTGATTGGCCAATTCCATAAAAAAACACACTTTAGGTGTTGTCCCAAATCTGGCTCGAACTTTATTTTGTCTAAAAAAAAACACAAACTTTCACTCGTGTCTCAAATCTGGCCTTTCGTTAACCCTCATTCCACAGTCATCCAACGTGGCATTAAATTTAAGAAAGAGACCCAAAAGAATGAGAAAACAGCTTGTCAATTGTTAATTGTTAAATTTAAGTATGTCCTCAAACGAGGTGAACTTTATAGATGATTCTCATAGGAAAAATAATTCAGCAGTTTCAATTTCAGGGGACGAGGCATGTAGCTAGGGCCATTAGATCAATTAACAATTGGCAAGCTGTTTTCAATGTCAAAAGTTGAGTTGGAAGTGGAAAATTACATTGCCTTAAAGCGAGATATTAAAAACGTATGCATCTTGTAGTTAAATAGAGATGTGAAGCCTATTTGTAATAGATTTACTTCATTCATCTTCAAATAGACTTTGAGTGGAAATGCCACGTTAGATGTCTGTGGAAGGAGGGTTAACGGAGGATCAGATTTGGGACATGAGTGAAAGTTGGTGCTTTTTTTTTAGACAAAATAAAGTTCGGGCCAGATTTGGGACACGAGTGAAAGTTGGTGCTTTTTTTTTTTTAACAAAATAAAGTTTTGATCAGATTTGGGATAACATCTAAAGTTCGTGCTTTTTTATGGAATTGGCCCAAATTTTGACCTTATTGTTTCTGTGCAGATGAGGACTTATGCAAGAAATGGCGAGAACCCTCCCGATGGATTTATGTGCCCTGGAGGATGGGAGGTACTGGTCAAGTACTATGAGAGTTTGCAAGCGGAGGAGACTAAGCAGCAAGCTGCTGTTTTATCCACATAGGCCCGTAACTAAACATGGCGGTATTCAAGCGAGATGACTTTGCACCAGGGAGAAAAAAAGCGATCGCTGCAGGCAATTGTCTGAGATTGGGTAGATGCTATCTTCATATTCTTTGTTTTCTTTCCCACCCTTTTGGTAGGCATGATGATGTTGAACAATTTATTAACTTTTTTTAAAACAAGAGTCGATGTAAAAGGAAAAAATTGCCAGGCTTCGAGATTTACAGATTACACATGATTCGATCTCTTCTGTTCCTAGCGATGCCATCTTTCAAATCTCATCTGATCGTAAGACGAGGTATTTTGCTGCTGGTGACCGGATGCAGGGTACGTAAAATTTGTTAGAGAAAGGACTCAACGATATGAAGATTGCAGGGCTCGTACCGATGGCCTTCTCAACGAGCGTCAGGCTTTTCCCGTTCGCTACAGATCCCTCCTCCACCAGTGATTCTAGCGGGCTGATCAGCGCGTCATCGCTCGGGCAGAGGAATGAGGCAATCGACATCCTCGGCTTGTCAGCATTGACGATCGCCCGGTGCCACACGCTTTTGTACTTCCCGTTGCTCAATGCCTGAAACCAACCATCTCTTTATGCCTCGATTCTTATGACAGAGCAACTATTCGCAGTATCGAAAAAATTATGCAACTTTTGATCCTCAGAAAAACATACTAATTTGAGGATCCGATTATAACTTATGATAGTTCAGGATAGAAATACAACTTCGTTTAAACTTTTCATAGTCGGAAGTTGAAAATTGCATCTAGATATCTCCGCTTTCATGCCATATGTGCGTGAAAGGCGTGAGGCGAGATTAAAGATGAGACTAGAGACACGTAACGAGGAAGAAATTAATCCATTACCTGCAGTTGATCACCAATGTTGATGATGACGGTGCGATGAAAGGGTTAACTAAGAGGCAACTTCAGCTCCCAAGGACAGACAGTACAATTAAAGCAGCACGGTTATGCGAATGGCATTTGAGACTCTGGATGAGCCACACGCACCGATTCCAGATGCTTTCAATGCCCTCCTCTTATCTTATCAAGTCAGGAAAACAAGATTGACAATTGTGTTTTGGGCTGCGTGGTACACTTCAAGCAGCAGAACAGAGGAATACACGGTATGCTCCGTTGATGCCCAATATGCTAGATAGTTCCTACTAGGCTACAGTGCAGGGTTTTGCATAGGAATAAAAGTTTATCAAAATAACCTTGCTATGTTGTTCCATCCGAACATTCAAAGGAACATCGTCAGCTTTTGTATAACCTCCAAGAGGATGAAGCAACAGGATCGGATTCTTGAAGCCCATTTCCAGCAAACGCCTCCTTGTATCATTCATCAACAACGCGTGCCAATTATGCACAGGATTCCTTAACTGAGAGGCAAAGACAGCATCGGCCTGACGCCGGTCGAACTCTTTGCGCAATTGTTTAGGCGAAAGCCTGTAGTGATCAAGCCCATCATTGTATTTAATCGGTTTCAATACTTCCAAATCTCCACCAATGAGCCAATTCCCAGCAGGAGTTATCGCCTCCTCAACATACGGCAATCCGGGAGCGGTTGTCCCCCAAGTCCTCGCTATTCTTTCTTTCTTTGTTGTGTTCATAGATTTCAATACTGCAAAAGGTTAATGTGAATGGTTCCTAGTAAGAACAAATTGTTAAGTGTAGTCACATGGAAGCTAATGGCAATTTATTTTTCAGATGCAGTACGACAGGATACTCCCGCATATGTAAATAAAATGAAATGTTGACAGAGACAAAATAAAGATTTTATTCAGTACTTTCGAATTATAACTTGTAATATATGGACTTTAAAACAAGAAAAGAAATAAAAGAAAAAGAAAAAGAAATGGTTGAAAAGTCAAAAAGGGAAGTTGAAGGAAAGTGGAGGAAGCTTCGGCTGAGTTTAAAAAGGTAGAGAGAGGGAGAGAAACAGAAGAGTACCAGCAGAAGCAGGGGAAAACGCGAAACGGGGGAGAAGAGAGAAAGAAAAGAAAAGAAAAAGGGGAAAAAGGGAAAATTTGTTGGAGGTTATGGATTTGAGAGAGAAGAAGCGGTTCTTTGAAAGTATTACACCAAGAGACGCACAGCCAACATTTCAACAAATAAGTGTTACTCCAGCAGTGAAACTCTAGAGTTTATATATATAAGTTTATCAGCTCCTACCATATAAACCCAAATAAGTCTTTTACCTATCGGGCTTGTATGTGAACATATTATTTTAGATTATATTAACAATATATCCAACAATCTCCTCCTATGTTCACCATACAAAGACAATCCAATAAGGTAGTCGTGTAATGTTCAAACAAACATGAATCATCCACATTCAGTCCAAGACAATTAACTCGAATCTGTCAAAGAGTTTTCAGTTATAAAGTATTAAACTCAATCATCATTTGCAATCTAAATAAGCGAATCATTCTTAGCATGAATCTGTTCTGAGAGCAACAAATCAAAAACAAGTACCAGGAGTTTTAGATTCAATCTAAACTCTTTCAAATCCCCAAAATAAATCTTAGACTCAGTTCACAACCAATATATGCATAATAATGTTCACAAAATAGAAATAGCAAAATGCAAGTAAACTGTCAAGTCCCCACATGCTCAAAATGATATATATTCATTCATCAAGTAGGTCATCTTGATCGGATCCCACACATTAAGCTCTCCTCCATATCTCGTCATCCCCGTAAAATGTCAAATATGAATTTCATATTATCATGAATTCAATCATTTGAATAAAACTTAGCAACATTCCATCGAGCGAGAGAAGAACATATATTGATGTCATAAAGCATCATAATATCATGTCATAAGCATCAATCCAGTTTCATATATTATGAACAAGACTTAAACAATGTGATTTACAAAGAGCCATCAACTTAAGTTTATTTATAGGAGAATAACTATTGTCTAGTTTCAAAGAACAAGACCAATAGTCAAGTCACCTACAATAACCTAGTCATGTAATATCAAGTTTCAATTAAGAACAAGACCAGCAGGCTTCTTAAGTAAACAATTGTTTCTATGTTTCAATTTGGAATGTCACGATTATCGATTCCTTAAAGTCAAATAATCTAGCATCAAGTTTGGAATGAGATCATTTAACCAAAAGGATAGTCCAACTTAGTTGAATTGTATCATCAAGTTTGGAATGACACAAGTTTCCCGATAGAACATTTAAATTAGGTTAAAGTTATCTTCATCAAGTTTGGAATGAGACAACTCACCCTTTTCAAATTAGTCAGCAATCGTGAACATCGATGAAACATATATACGTGCTTATCATTGTAGCCAATAAAGGAAGATTCGATAATTCAAAACACACACTTAGAAGGTAAGTAAATGGTAGTTAAGACTTGCCTATATAGTCTTTAACCCCAATTCCCCATTGTTTTGAATAATCGATCTTTAGGCATACCTTTGGTGAGAGTATCGGCTATGTTATCCTTCGATCTCACATCGATCAAAGTGATAACCCCTTGTTCTCTCAGATAATTCAACAACGCATGTCTTAGTCTCACATCTCTTTGAATTAAAGAGAGTATTATTGACGACTTGGACAGGCGCTGATTATCACGAATAGGCTCAAAGAATTAATCTTTAGTCGAGTCAAAGGAATATCCATAATCAGATTCTTTTTATCCACTCGCCTCTTCACCGGCCGAGGCTAAAGCAAAAAGTTCTGATTCCATAGACGACAATGCAATACAAGTCTGTCGTTTGATTTCCATGTAATAGCAGCTCCACCCAAAGTGAATACATATTCACTAGTGGACTTACTACTTCCAATATCTCGAACACCATGAGGCATCGAATATCCATCCACGGTTGGAGGATAACCAGAATAATAGAGAGCATAATCTTTAGTACGTTTAAGGTATCTCATCAGCCTATCAAGGGCATCCCAATGCTCTTTTTGGGATTACTAGTAAAACGACTCAAAGCATACCAACCGTAAAGGCTATGTCAGGTCTAGTGCAACTCATAGCATACATGAGACTACCAAGCAGTTTCGAGTATTTTAACTTATCAACGCTGGTCCCTTCATTATGACTCAGTCTGTTATTATAATCACATGGGGTCTCACTCAGTTTAAACTTATCGTATCCCTAAGTAGAAAGTAGCTGCTCAATATAATGAGTCTGGCTAAGGGAGATAACTTGCCATTTAAAGCTTACTTTCATACCAAGAATGGTATTAGCAATACCAAGATCTTTCATGTCAAATTCTTTAGCTAAATTAGCTTTCACGTCACTTACTACAGAATGATCGGAACCAAGAATTAACATGTCATCAACATACAAGCAAATGATGACTATCTTATTTGCATAAAACGATGGTAAAGGCATTTATCTGAATAACTAGACTGAAAGCCATAACTCTTTACCACTTTGTCAAATTTAAGATGCCACATCTTAGGTGCTTGTTTAAGACAATACAATGATTTATTCAATTTACAAACTTTGTCCTCAAGACTTTTCATAACATATCCTTCCGGTTGTTCCATGTAAATTTCCTCATTTAACTCCCCATTTAAGAAAGCTGTTTTTACATCCATTTGATGCACTACAAAGTGTTCAATAGATGCTAAGGCAAGAAGAATTCTTATAGTTGATAGATGACACACGGGTGAATAAACATCAAAATAGTCTATTCCACTATGTTGTTTATAGCCTTTAGCTACTAAACGTGCTTTGTATCTGGCTATTGATCCATCACTATTTAGTTTCTTCTTCAATACCCATTTACAGCCTATAACTTTAGCCCATTTTGGCAAGTTTACTAGCTGCCAAGTGTGGTTCTGCAGTAGAGAGCTCATTTCATCATCTATGGCTTCTACCCACAGTAGAGATTCCCTAGATCTCATTGCTTCCTAATAGGAGAATGGATCATCCTCAAGATGGTAAGCAACAAAATCCTCACCAAAACTCTTGGGAATTCTCTCTCTTGTAGATACTCTTACTGGAATTGGTTCAATAATAAACTGTGTGGAATTAGAGTCAGAAGGGCTTGCTTCAGATTCTACAGGAGATTCTGAAATCATATCTGTAGATCCAGAAATATTCAAGCCTTGATCTCTAAGAAACTTGTTTTCGAAGAACACTGCATCTCTAGATTCTATCACTGTGTTAGTAGATAGATCTAAAACCTATTTGCAGCACTATCTTCTCGCACTACCTAGATATACACAAGTAATGGTTCTAGATCCCACCTTAGGTTTCTTAGGATCTGGTATGCTTACATAAGCAATACAGCCCCAAGTCTTAAGAGTATCATATCTACAAGGGTGCTTATGCCATATCTCATAAGGTGTCATAGACAACTTAGAGTGCGGCAACCTGTTCAAGATGTGATTAGCAGTTAAAACTGCTTCTCCCCAGTAGGAGGAAGGCATGCCAGTTGTAAGTAACATGGAGTTTAACATTTTAGTTAATGTTCTATTCTTACGCTCGGCAACACCATTTGATTGGGGTGAATAAGGAGTAGTGGTTTCAAGTATTATACCTTCTGAAACACAAAATTCCTTGAACCTTGACATAGTATATTCTCCTCCTCTATCACTCCTAAATCTCTTAATTTTCAAGTTGAGTTGATTTTCTACTCTAGACTTGAAAATCTTAAACTTTTCAAACGCCTCATCTTTCGATTTCAACAAATAGACATGACAATATCTAGAAAAATCGTCTATGAATATTATTAGATACTTCCGACCACCTTTAGTAATGTAATTTCTAAAGTCACAAATATCAGAATGTATTAACTCAAGAAGTTGTGTACTTTTAGAAACCAACTTAAAGGGTTTTCTAGTGATTTTAGCCTGTGCACACACTTCACACTTGTCAAATCGAATAGAAGTATCTAATGGAATGTTGTGAGTTTTAGCTAGATGTTGCATTTTCCTGTAATTCACATGTCCAAGTCTATTGTGTAACAACTTTGGATCAATCAAAGTAGAATTCACATGGTTTATGCTATCAGTATCTAAACTCAACCTATACATACCATTAACCATGAATGCACAATCAAAATAATATGAGTTAACAGATAAAAAAGTTACTCTACCATTCATAGTTGAAAAAGACATACCAGCTTTATCAAGTAAACTCATAGATATTAAATTCTTTTTTAAGTAAAGGTACTACTCTAACATGTTTTAGAGTTAGTAATTTACGAAGAAAGCACCAAATTTGCGGTTCCAAAAGCATGAGTCACCTTTGCCTCACCACCATTGCAATTTTCCACGGTGTCTTTCACTTACGTGACCTCGGTGAGTAAGTTCTTGTCATTTGTAGCATGACAAGTAGGGCCCTTGTCCAACCACCACTCGAAGAGACGCTAGCCTTTCCATTATTCATCATTCCAATGAAGGCTTAAGGCTCAGATCCTCTAATAAGCATATTGGCCTCATTCGTGGTGTGTCATTCTTGGCTTCTTTGGTAACTTACACTCTGTTGCCCAGTGACCCCACTTTCCACAGTTATGGCACTTGCCCTTCTTCTTCTTTTGGAAGATAGTCTTTTTGGTCTCTAACTGTAAAGAGGATTCACCTTTTGGTAACTTGAACTTTTTCTGAGGTTTATTGGAGTGTGAAACAAAGTTGGCAACTGACTTTTGTTGTCCTACTTGTTCCAAACTCTTCCTAGTAATATTTTGATCCTCAATGTGAATATACCTCTTTAATTCATCAAGTCCCATCTATACCTTCAGTCTGTGCATTTCAGTCTTGAAAGAACTCTATTCAGTTGGTAGTTTGCTTAACACAAGACCGACAAAGAGATTATCGGACATATCAGAGTTATCATCTTTCAACTTGTTCCTCATGTTCTCAAATTCAACTAACCGAGAGGTGATGCTTGAATTCATAGTGAATTTAAAATCAAAGAATTTCTCCGCTAGGAGAGTTTAGATAGCCCCTCTTGTTTTGGAACGAGCGTTCAAGTGATCCCATATCTCTTTCGCCGTCTTATACTCACTATAAGTCATAGACAGATTAGGATTTAGAGAGTTCAACAAATAATCTCTACAAAAATCCTCATCTTTGTCCCATCGATATTCATCAACATCTTCAATGGTAGATGCAAAATCGCTCAATACGGTATAGAATATGTCACGTTCTTTCATGCCAAATTGAACATGTAATTTCCAGCCATGAAATTCAGTAACATCAAACGATTGAAGCTTCATAATATCATAGGAACTACGCTTTGCCATTTTAATCGAGCAAAGTGTTAGAAAGAGTGCACCTTGGAGTCCTCGGAGCCACAAAGTCGAATAACTCCCCTAACCTTGATCAAACTGCTCTGTAAAGATGGAATTTGCCAAAACAAACCCTAAAAATAGATCTGGAGCGCCCAAAAACTTTAAGATGGACTGCCCTTGTCGTTGAAACTCGCTGGAAATTTCCGCCCCCAAAATTCGCTAGAAATCCCGAAATTCGCTAGAAATTCAGATGGAAACTTCAGGGTGCCGTAACTTCTCCGTCCGACCTCCGATCGACGCGAGTGACCACTCAAAACGTTCGTATCGACGAGTAGAACAAAGCCCAAGTGGTTTCACCTCTAAAATTGGCTATAATTTCTGGGTTTTTGAATCAAAGATTTCGGTCACCTGAATCTTCAAACTCAAATCTCGGCCAATACCACCGTCGAAATCGAAAGTATAATACACCCGTGAGTTCGTCTTGACGAAATCTTCAAGAAGACACCTTTCTCGCTCAAATCCAACACACGATAATAATACTTCAAGATTGTTGGAGGTTATGGGTTTGAGAGAGAAGAAGCGGTTGCTTGAAGTATTACACCAAGAGACGTCAAGTTTGGAACGCTCAACAAGTGTTACCTCCCGGCGTAGGGAAACCCTAGAGTTTATATATATAAGCTATTGGGCTCCGGCCCATATGGACCCAAATAACAGTGCTTTTACCTATTGGGCTTGTATGTGAACATATTATTTTAGATTATATTAACAATATATCCAACAAAATTTTGGCGCATTCATGATCCAAACACCTCATCAAGCTGACCCAAGTGTGTTTTGCAACGCCAGTAAGGAATCGAAGCTTTTAATCACCTACTTCAAGCAATCGCCGCAATTAGGGCTCGAAATTCGGATTTCTTGGATATTTGTGTGGTAAAGCCCGATTTTTGAGTCGTTGAGCTGTATATTTTTATAGAAATGGTACTTTAGGACATTGTGAAGCTATAGCATCTTACAGATCGTGATTTGAGCTTGTGGTTTGTCCGGAACGGAATTTTGAAGTTGGGGACGCAATCTGGTACTGTAGCGACAGTAGCTTCGAGCCTCTTTTTTTGTCGTCTTCGGTTCTATTTTGGGGCAGCTGAGTTGGGGTTGTTGTTGTACGTTAAAAGAGCTTTCTAAAAACTGTAAGATGGCTTGAAACGGAAATTTGTGGAGGGAGTTATGGCGTGACGAAGTTGGCGCATGGACCGCGCCTAGCTGAAATTGTTGGGTTTCTACTAATTTGTGTGCTTTTGTGGCGCGTAGGTGTCGTTTTATCGACTAATAGGCCTAGTTTAGGCGAGTCGTTGTAAGAATATTCCTTTTTACTCGGCCTTTTGATATTGTTTTTCCGTTAATTGTTAGGGATCTGAGTGCGTGGTTCGAGTGAGCGTCGTATTTGATTTTTGGCTTTTCCCTGGTGAGTGACACTATTTCTTTTTTGTATTTTAAATTCATAGTTTGAGAAACATGGTGGATTATATAATCCATGAGTTGATAAAAAGCATATCTTGTTGCATAAAACAGGATCGAGCTATTACTGCCATCTTTGTTGTTTGAAAGGAGTTATATTTCGATTTCGATTGGAATAGTTGTTTGAAAATAGTTTGTGAAATTCTTTATGAAAGAATCGAAGAATGCTTTGATATTTATTTATCAAATTTTGAATTGTGACATGATTTCCTTTCTGATGTTAGATTATTGGATATTGTGATTGGTGGTTGGTGCTTAATGTCTCTGTGGACCCTGAGGGGTGTGGGTATGCGCATACTTAATCTAGGATATCCTTGTGGGCCAAGCCACCAGCTAATAATAGGTGGAGACCTTGCCAAGGAGGGAATCTTGGTCGTTTTGTCACGGGCGTTACGCGTGACCATGGTTAGACATTTGAGCATGAATTGGTTAATGGAGTAGACCATTGACGTGTAATTTGAGTTTGGTCGATGGAATGGACCATTGATGTGATTTGATGAGATTAATCAATGGAATAGACCATTGATACATGTTTTATGAGATTGACTAATGGATTCGACCATTGGTACTTTCGGTATTTGAGTTATGTTTGTGTTTTAAAATGTGCATAGTGATTTCTCGATCCGCTTAGAAGAAATGTGTTACTCATTGAGCCGTGGTACCTCACTCCTCTCATCTACTTGCTTTTCAGGTTCTTCAGCGAGTCGCGAGTAGGCGTGAGCGTTCGTACGGGGAGGACTTTTGTGGTGGAAATTTTTGGGTATGACTTGTGCATAGTTAAAGGTTCATGTTTTGATTTTTTTTTTTTTTTTTTTTTTTTTTTTTGTGGATTATAGATATACTCGATATTGTAATCAAATACCCTTTTTGTTATATATATATATATATATATATATATATATATATATTGTTTTTGGGTTGAATTTTGGTTATGTTGAAATTTGCGTCCTTTGGTAAAAGGACGGCCGTGTCATGCCCCTTTTTCTTGTGAATCGGGGTGTGACATAACTAGTAACCACAGTTCTAACAAGAAGCTGGATAGTCAAACACTACGGCTGTTGCTCATCGCAAGCGCACACCCACGATGCTGCACCAAGAAATAACACACGACTAACTTACGAGCGGGATTTCTGAATACAGAAACATCGCCATAGTCGTTCCGGATAAAGAAATGATTGATGCCACAATTCAAATGCGGGTGACTTCACTCGATCGTCAGACATATATTCTATCGAAACAATTCCTGCCGCAAGTCGTTGACAACAAAATAATTTAAGCCGCAATTCAAATGCGGGTGATTTCACTCGAATATCAGAGACATTTTTTTATTGAAACAATTCCTTCTGCGAGTTATTAGCAAGACCCCTGCATAGATTGATGTCGAAATGAGGCTATTAAAAAAATCACTCCTTCTCACGCAAGTGGGTAATTAACAAAGTGTCCGGCACATCTCGATGCGGAAAAATTTCAAAGTCCGAATCTCTTTGTTCTTTTGCTATCTTATTCTTCGAGCTATATTTATAATCAAAAAGAAACTGAATTTTGGTGAGACCTTGAGGAAGTGTAGTAGAGTCTCTACACCTGTGAAATCAAGGACGTGAGACTGTAAATTCTCTTTTAATTCTTAGTGAAATCCAGCCAGTGGGCTGTCCGTGCGGGAGAGTGGACATAGGCTTGGTCAAAGCCGAACCACTATAAACTTGAAGTCTTGATTCTTTATCCCTAATCCTTTTACTTTACATTGCATTTTTATACGTCTATTATCGTTTTCAATCTTTTAGTCTATCATTTGTTAAAAATTAATCTATTCTATTACGATTTATAAAAATCATCTTGGTTACCTATTCACCCCCTCTAGGTGCTCGTGCTTGTACTAGTTCTATCAGGAAAAAGAAAAAGAAAAAAGAAAAAATAAATATTAAAATATTGTTAAAAATTGTCAACTTTAGTATTAGCTGGGCCACATAGGATGGTTGGTATCCACGTCAGTGAATTCTGGCTAAAATTGAATGGATGAACATCATATGGTAAAATGTAATAATGTTTAAGACTCAATTCACGAAATTAAAAAGTTAAAAACTGAATTGGTGAATGTGAAATAGGTTTAGTTCATTTTGAACAATTTTCCCATCTTTGATCTGTACAGAGACTCACACTAGTATAAATCCGCCATTACCTCGCTGTCACTTGCTCAACACCCAAAATAAGTGTGTAGCTGTGACGATTCTCACAAGTCCACGGCCACAGAAGAAGAGAGAGTGCCCAGATGTGTGAGGAAGAAGTGAAGCTGCTGGGTGCATGGGGGAGCCCGTTTAGCTGGCGGGTGGAGGTGGCTCTCCAAATGAAAGGAGTCGAGTACGAGTATTTTGACGAGGACTTGATGAACCGCCCCAAAAGCTCTTTGCTTCTCGAGTACAACCCGGTCCATAAGAAGATACCCGTGCTCGTCCACAATGGCAAGTCCATTGCTGAGTCGCTGGTGATTCTCGAGTACATCGATGAGATTTGGAACGACCGCCCTGTGATCTTGTTGCCTCAAGATCCGCGCGACCGAGCCATCGCACGTTTCTGGGCCAAGTTCATGGATGACAACGTATGTCTACCTTTGACTCCACGGCCTTCACGGGATCTTTTTCTTTATGATGCATGGACAACAACAGGTGCCTTTGGCTTTCTTAAGAGGTGAAAGTTTTGAACTCGCTTAATCAAAAGTCCTCAGTCTTGAGACTATAGAGTAATGAGTTTGCACCCTTATATATGTTTGTTCTCAGGTATGTCCTTACGTTTCTCAGGTCACTCGACTTTAGGCTCGCTTTCAGCAAATCGATTGAATTCATTTTGCCACCGATAAGCCATTGAAAACCTCTTTTGTTTGACAAATTAGACTAAAGCTAAGTGAACCGCTTGTTGAGTGTTGAACTATATAATTCAGTGGCATCGCATGAAAGCAAAGTGAGAATTAGGTGATCCTGAAGAGAAAAAGTTTGGTGGATCGTGCCATTTTGATTGCAGTGCGTTCCAGCCCTATGGCGATCTTGTCGGCGCGAGGGTATTGAACGAGAAAACGCATTCGAGGAAGCATGTGCCCTCCTAAATGTGCTTGAAGCCGAGCTCAGGGACAAGCAGAAGAGGTTCTTCGGAGGAGACACCATCGGGTTCGTGGATATCGCAGGCAACTTCATCGGCTACTGGATCGGAGTGATCCAAGAAGTGGCCGGGGTCCGTCTGCTGACCCCGGAAAAGTTCCCCCTGCTATGCAAGTGGTGCTGCGAGTTCCAAAACTTCCCCATCATCAGGGAAAATTTGCCTCCGAGAGAGCAACTCTTCGCCTTCTTCAAGGCTCGCTTCGAGAGGAAGAGGAAGACTCTCTCCGCGGCGGCTTGATGACATTACGGTAAGTACCATTACGGGAAACCGGGACGATTTCGGACTTTCTTTCGGCTTATGTATTCATGAGCCAAGAAAGGACCGAATGGTGTTGTTGGTCGCCTTTGGATTGTCATTGTTATGGTTTTCAAGTCTGGTTGAGGTGAGATTGAGTGGTTTATGAGGGCATATTATGGCCTGGGATTGATGGATTCATATCTAGACGTCACTTAGATGTGATGTATGTGGTGTCTCTATCTCCTTCGAATAAGAATGAAACTATCAGATACTTCTTTTGTTATTTATATTATCTTGCTAACCTCGAGAGATTTTGCGGGGAGCAGCACAATGAAATACGTTTAGGTCAAGATAACAAATAGGTCTCATGCTCACGAGTGTCGATACTTGTTAAACATGATCAACAAAGAAATAGGGTATGTAGGAGAGATTTTGCAGTCAGGCTGCAAAGCTGTTAGGATACATGATTGTCATTCACTCTTGTGTCACTAAGGATTTTCCAACTGTTCCTAAGCACTCTCTCTCTCTCTCTCCTTGCCGCTATGACTGAATAGTCATGGTTGCGTCCCCAGCCGTGCCCACCCTTGCCGGCGTTGCCGCATTCCACCTAGGTCGTTCCGATTGCCCCATTTTCGTTGTCGGTGCTCTCTCTTTCTAGCGCGCATTGAGGATGGAGCCAGATCCGGCTTTGGCATGACTCGATTCTTATTTGATTGCTTGATAAAAAAAAAAACTCTAGGGATTCTCTGAAGAGAGCTCGAAAAGAGATGTCAAATTTAATTGCTTTATGGTTTTCCAACCATCAATGCAAAAGGAGGCTTTTACAATCCTACCAGCGATGGTTTTCCCGGGAGATTGAGAGACGTTAGACCAAATAAGAATTAATCTCACTAATGGTTCGCGAAATATTTTAAGTTTTTATATATTGTTACACTTTATATAAAAGGTTACAAAATATGCACATGATAAAAAAAAAAAAGGCTATAAAGGTTTATTGTTGAGATACGTGCAAAAAAAAAAAAAAAAAAAAAAAAAAAAAAACCAACGAAAGATGACAATGATCTATGAAAAGAGAAAACAAGATAATCACAATGAAAAGGGAGGTGGAGAAAAGTCATTTACCATAGAAGAAAGAAAAAAAAGTAAGTTTAGAATGAAGTCATGAGAATGAAGCATTTTTCTTTCCTAATATCTCATTTATATTCCAACAAGAAAATTATCAAAAAAGTCATAAATCTATTGTAATTATGCCAATTCAGTCATAAACTTATTTTTTTAATTAATTGAGTCCTAAACCTTTTACAATTATTCCCGATCAGTCCATCCGGCCAAAAATGGCCGGCCGGCCGACATGAAAACCATCGGCACATGCGACATTTTTTAATAATATTTTATTAACTTTTTCATCTTTTTTATCTTTTTTTTTTCCCCTCTCCCTCCTTCCTCCTCCTCTCCTCCTTCTTCCCTTGGCTCTGGCAACCGGCTAGAGGGGAGGGCTAGCTGGTCGCCGGACTGAGGTGGCCGGCGGGGCGAGCCCTCGCCAGATCCGGCGAGGGGGGCCTCGTCGTCGCCGAGTCTGGCGAGGAGCGCCCCGCTTGATCTGGCGAGGGCTCGCCTCGCCAGTCGGCGTGCGCCCAGCGATGGCGAGGTGAGCCCTTGCCGGATCTAGTGAGGGCTCGCCTCACGGTTGTTGGGCTCGGCGAGGCGAGCCGTCATCGATTTGTAGGGAGCCGCAGTTTCTACACCCCCACCCCGGCGCATGTGATTTCGGGGCCAGCTTCCACCGCGCGCAATGGTGGCTGCAATGTCGACATCGGTGAACCCTAATAAGGCGGCGGCGAGGGCGACAGGTGGAGGAGGAGGAGGCGGTGTGGGTCGCACGAGGCCTTCGAGGCCACCGCTTTGGCGAGGGCTTGCCTCGCCCGGCGACCAGGAGGTGAGCCCTCGCTAGATCCGGCGGGGCTCGCCCGTCGTCATTGGGCGTGCGCCGACTAGCGAGGTGATCCCTCGCCGGATCGGGCGGGGCTCGCCTCACCGCACTGGCGACGGCGAGGCCCCCCTCGCCGATCTGGCGAGGGCTGCCCCGCCGACCGCCTCAATCCGGTGACCAGCCAGCCCTCCCCCTCGGCCGGTTGTTGGAGCCAAGGGAAGAAGGAGGGGAGGAGGAGGAAGATGGGAGAGAAAAAAAAAAAAGAAAAAAAAAAAGAGGAAAAAAGATTAAAAAAATTAATAAAACATTATTAAAAAATGTCGCCGGCATCGGCCGATTGCCACGTCAGCGCCGGCCGGCCATTTTTGGCCGGATGGACTGATTGGGAATAATTGTAAAAGGTTTAGAACTCAATTGGTCAAAAAAATAAATTTATGACCGAATTGGCACAATTGCAATATGTTTAGGACTTTTTTGGTAATTTTCCCGTTAACTACTTGTCTTCAAGTTAGAAGTTTGTAGTTGTGGGAGAGGCTCAAGTTAAACCCTCTCGATCATTTCTCTTCTCTTCGACCACAATCATATCATAATGGATTCTTCATCTCTCAAGCTCAAAAGCAAACTTACGAAAATTATAAATCGAAACATTGGAACACAAGAACATTCAACTATGATAAACATATAGTAAAATCTCAAACTAATACATTAATTCACTGTCATATGTCATCCAGCTAATCAATTTGGGATTTTAGATGGTCAAAAAATTAGTTTGGAATAAATTTGTCACATGTGTACAAGTTTGGATTTTTCAAGGTATTAACCCAAAAAGAAATCTCCTTTTATGTATATCAATTAGGGGCATGCAAAGTAATCAAGAACTGCTTGGATTGTCCGGAATCAAATTGAATTAACTCGGAACTAGTGATTCTCATAAGAATCGATCCAATTCTTGGTTCCTTATTGCTATAACTGGTAAGTATCAGTCCGGTTCTCGAATCCAAGAGTGGAATCATCCACCCGGATCGGTATATATGTATTTAAAAAAAAAATTAACTCAATTGCTTAATTATTTTGTAGTTTTTTTGATCAATATATACATACATATATATTTGTAGTATTGGATATTATTGACTCATTTTGTCTCTCACGCGTGTAATAGGATTAAACTTCCTACTTGTCGTTCATTCTAGAGATCCATTTACTTACTTTCTTAGTCAAAACAAAATAAACAAACAAAAAGGATGAAAGAGACTGATGGGAGATGTTCAACCCAAATTTAAGACTAAACAAATTTTAATGTTTTATGTAGAAATTAGGTTCACCATAATATTATTTGATACATGTAATTTTGGAAGGATTGGGAACCGGTTCCATGGACTCACCCAAGAATCGGATTGGACCGATTGTCTAATTTTCAGGTGGATCCATAGAACTAAGGGATGGTTTCCAGTTCTAGTTTTATAAAACCGGTCTTTAGTGGGCGGTTTCCAATTCCAAGGTGGGAACTACCTTCTTGAACCAT
The DNA here is from genome assembly GCA_014182565.1 of Eucalyptus marginata. Classification (NCBI taxonomy): domain Eukaryota; kingdom Viridiplantae; phylum Streptophyta; class Magnoliopsida; order Myrtales; family Myrtaceae; genus Eucalyptus; species Eucalyptus marginata. Next base: position 34,244,133 of record CM024593.1, read on the forward strand.
GTTCATCCTAATATTAATAAGGGTTAATACCACGAAAAACCTTAAACTAGTATGCCTGTAACAAATTTATTCCAAATTAATTTTTTGACCACAAAAACCCTAAATTGATACACTTTTGACAAATTTACATCAAATTGGTACACTTGTAACAAATTTACCATTTTTTATTTTCTATTAAATTTTAATGTTGAATTATTGAGTTAGATGACATATAATAATTGACCGGTGTACCAGTTTGAGATTTTACTCTTCATTTGTTACAATTGCATTAGTTTTGTGATTTTTTATGGTATTTATCCGATTTAATGGAGAGTATATTTATCACAAATATACCAGTTTGTGGTTTTTTGAAGTCAAAAAATTAGTTTGAAATAGATTTGTCACAACTATATCAATTTGGATTTTTTTTATATTCATTTGGGGTATACCAATTTTGAATTTTTCATAATCAAAAAATTAATTTGGGATAAATATATTACAGGTGTACCAATTTGAAAGTTTTCATGATATTAATCTCATTAACAAATATCATGTACTTTCCATAGAGACTTGACATGTACCCATGACCATATTTAGGGTCAAACAAAAATGTATTAGAATCATCAAAAACAATAATCTTGCAATAATTTCAAGAATTTTCTAACGATATGCAGGGGTACTTGATTAAATGAGATAAGCATCCAAAAGTTCATTGGTAAGAGTAGTTCTGAACAAGGAGAAAAAAAAATTGAAAAAGGCACTTGGTTGATGGTTATTAAAGTATAGTTAAATACATCATTAATTACTAGAAAGATGGATAGGACAAAGTAAATCATGACTTTATTATAATATCTTTGCATATCGTGCATATTGGAATTGATTTACTAGATAGAAGTGCATGATAGAATAGTGTGGACCCGATTATGCTGCGGTCCCCGGGTTGATTATTGATATTTCAATCTTTGTAACGCACCTAATCTTTTAAAATTCCAACAAATGAGCTATAAGGATGATTTTGGCTAAATTAGTTAAATCAAGTGCTCCCTCGTGACAAATTATTTTGATAAATGACTCCTCTTTTGGGCAGACATTTTTTTATATTATCCAATCTAAAGTAACGTGTTTCACGACAAACATAGACAATCACCTTTTTATCAACCTTTGAGGAGACCATTTCCTTTCAAGTTGGCCCGACCTTGCATCCACATTAACAAGATGCTCCGCATGTAGATGAGTCTAGACGATCTCCAACGTTCATTTATGTGGAGTCTACTTAAGGTCCGTTTGATTCGGTTTTTCAAGGGCTTTGAGGTCCCAAAGCCTTTTGGGAAAAAAATTTAGTGTTTGGTTTGGCATTTGCAACTCCCCTTGGCCAAATGCTCCCCTTTGGAATGCTGAAAGCCCAAAGCAGGTGGAACATGCTTTGGGCTTTCAGCATTCGGGAAATGCGAGTCCACCTCTACTGTTCATCCGTTGACTTCTTTTTTTTTACCGATCATCTTCCCCATACCCCAAAAAGCGGCCAGATCTGGTCACTAGGTGGTTGGCCCGCCATTGATCGGCGATGAAGTTTAATCGGATTTAAAAAATAAAAATAATAATAATAAAAGCCCTTTGCAAATGTTGGGTTTACCAAACGGTATTTACACTAAAGTCACTTTCCAATGCCCTTTAAATTATAATTTGCCAAATGTTCAAGTATTCCCGAAAACTCCTTTACCCCAAAGATATTTGCATTTGGCCAAAGGCATTCCCCCAAAACCAAACCAAACGGGCCCTAAGACCAACGTCATCTAACTGCTGAAATTCATTTGGACCTTGTGCATCTGGTTCGTGCAAGTGTGGCCTAGATCCTCTTTAAAACCTCCGGGCCCAATACCCCATAAAAGATCCGCTTTACAAGTCGTCTCGAAGTCCTTGGAAGGACACGACAAAATGCAAGAGAAAGGGCAAAGAAAGGGAGAAAATATAAGGGAGAGTGGTGGGAAACCGAAGAAAATAATTATGATTATCTATACATAAAATTATCTTTTTTCACTCTAGGAAATATAGTTTTCCACTTTTCCCATGTCGGAGATGATGACGTTGGCAGGATTTGGGAAAGGCTTTCTCAAGGGCTTTCCCCTTGGGCCCAAATATAACTGTTCGGGAAGATTTTTAGAAAACACATTCGAGAAAAATTAGCCTCGGGAAGGCTGAGAGCTTGAGACACGTAGAAGGTTGCCTTGGATTTTTTAGCTTTATCAAAAAGCAGCTGGAACAAGTTAATGACAACTTTTAATTGCCTTATTGCCCTAAAAACTTATTAAAATTTGAACTTTAACCTTTTTAAATAGAATCCTAGATATATACCTCAAGTAGCCACTTGCTCTTCTCCTTGAATCTCGCCTCTCTTTGCTTCCGTAGACTCTGGTCTACGGTCACCAATGGTAGCCGATGGTCACTCGAAACCAAGCGAGGGGTTGCGTGACCCAAGTAGGGCTCACTTGGGTCACCCAAACCGAGGCACTTTCTCCTAGGTGGCATGGCCTTAAGTGACCCTCAAATGAGTCGCTCAAACCTAGGTAGACATTACCTAGATCGCGTGATTTCGGGCAATGCAGGTTATGCGACCTAGGCAAGAGGTCGTGCAACCGCTAAGATTTGAGCAATTCAAGTGAGCATGTGTGACCTTAGGCGAGGTTGCCAGGACCAAATCTGGCTTGTTGATAGTGAGATTTAGCATTGCCCATGGCTTGCTAGCCATTGGCCAGTCACTGAACTTCGCCGCTTTTGAGTTTTTTAATGAAAAAAATAAACTTGCTTTACAAAATGTGATTCTTCCAAACATCGTTTAAACTAATGTTGTTTGTCAATGCACTTTGAAATTATGATTTACTAAATACTACTTGCATTTCTCAAAATCTTTTCCCAAAAGCCAAACCAAATGCACTTATTCTAGTGTTTGAAACAAAGCAGTCATGTCGTATGTATATTAACAAATATCGTGTACTCTCCAGGTAGACTCAGAATGTACCTGCAACCATATTTAGAGGCAATAATCTCCAGAATTATTTAATGATATGCGCTAATATTTGATTAAATGAGCCAAGCATCCGAAAGTACATTTGTAATAGTAGTTCCAAATAAAGGGAAAAAAATTTGAAAAAGGAACGGTTAATAAAATAGGATCATTAATTAATAGAAAAATTAATGTTCTAGTCATATGACAATGTAAAGCGCAACTTTATTATCATTGTATTATAGGATCCAAAATAGTATCTCTCTTAACCTTTGACCACCTAATTTATGGAGAAACATTAAATGTTATTCCTATCTTGGAATAAATATGTTCTCTTGTAAACCTATTTATGAAACATCTTTCTTTATCGGCACAATTTTTTTCATGCGCCTAAGATCGCTGAACCGATCATGCAGACCGCACAAATGAGTTCCGCATGATTAATGTCTGCAATTGATTGGGAGAGACTCAAGTCAAAAACTTTTCGATCATTTCTCCGCTCTTTGACCACAATCATTACTAGCTTATGTATATCTTAAGTGTTCACACTTATGTGAAAAATATAAATAGAAACATCGGTACTAATGCTCTCTTTCCCTCCAGATATTTACGCAGCTCCTGTTGCTGTCCTCGGCTCTTAGGTTGTGCAACGGGGAACAGACCTCGGTTGCACGAATCGTAGGATGCAAGACAGAAGGCCATCAGGAACAACCGTCCCTGGAAGCCTGGCCGGTTTGCCGCCGGTAGGCGGCACCGTATTCGTTACTAAGATCCGCTTATTTAAATGGTCACTCGCAATGTCCAAAATACATCACTTTAAACAAGTGAATACAAAAGCTCTTTATATATATTTAAACTGCAAAGGATCTCAGAACACAACACAGAGGAACTACTTTCAGGTGCAAGCTTCCCAAGGAAAGGGAAGTAGACAAGTAGCGGCCTTCTTGCACTTATTTGGAAAACTCAAAACTCGAAGTCCCTCTCATATACAGAGAGACAGAATGACAAATACGTACCCCCGCTTAGATATCTAGTACTTATCGAGGGATTGATGCAACATATATATTGCATCTAATGATGTCCGGGCAGCTTATCCATGATCTTGTCCATCATCCCTTTCTTCTCCTGCTGCTGCCCCATCTCCGCCCCATAGCCTCCTCCGCTCCCGGCGGTGGAATATGGGTACGACCCCCCCTGCCGCTGCTGCTCATCGTCGCCACCCATCCCTGGAATCTTCTCCTTTATCTTGTCCTTGATCCCCTTCTTCCTCCTCCCGCCTTGGCCATCATCCTCCGACTGCACCCATAACAGAAGAATTGTTTTTTAAAGAACAGTTGAGGTTCACTTGCATGGCTTTCCTATAAATGGAAGCACGTGCCGTGACATTCTCAAAGATTTGACAGAATGTGTGGACAACTGACGAGTAGTTTACGTGCATTCGTGAAATTAAATGTCGCTGAAAGTTCGGATTACAAAAGGGAAAGGAAGGAAAATAAAAATGAAGTAGGGTTAGAGACTGACGGAGCTAGAACCGGAGCTTCCGGATCGCTGGAGCACTCCGCCACCGCCGCCACCTCCACGACGTTCGCCTCTCATCTGCTGCTGCTGGTCTCCGCCATAACCGAGGCCACCAGTCGCTCCAGCTACACCGCCGGTTCCGGCGCCGTAGCTGTCAGTTCCAGCACCATAACCACCAGTTCCAGCGCCAAAACCACCAGTTCCGGCACCGTAACCACCAGTTCCAGCGCCATGACCACCAGTTCCGGCACCGTAACCACCAGTTCCAGCGCCCTGACCACCAGTTCCAGCACCGTAACCGCCAGTTCCATATCCAGTCTGCTGGACCTGGTCTCCGAACCCGTCCGTCTGGCGGATCGTGTTGCCGAACTCGTCGCCAGAGCGACGCATGTCAGAGTCACCATACTGCCCGCCGTATCCCGCCATTTCCTCTCTCAAACGTCTCTACGCAAAGTGAAACCGTGCAAATGACCAAGGACCAAGAAATCACGCTCTTTCGCACTGAATGTCTGTTTCTGTTTGGAGATTGATGATCGATCTATCCGACTCAGAGGGGGTTTTATAGGGAGCCCCGCAAGGCAGTGGGAGACCGTGCGAGCCTCCGAGTGCGTGGCTCGGCCACGCGACACGTGCATGCCACGCCCACTTGCTTCGGATGAGGACACGCGTCCGGTTGTGGGAGGGGGAGGTGTCCGGTAGTGTCGGCTGCGTGTGGATGAGGGTCGGCGGGGTTGTCGCTAAGCTCCACCGGAAGAGCTTTAACGGCCACGGAGGCACTTCACCGCGTTACGGGAGCTGTTGGAGTTCGTGTCGGCAATGGAGAGGACTCGTTCGTGAATCACAGAAACTGCTCCACATGTTATTACACACGTCGTACGTCAATAGGTTCCCTACGTACGTTATCAACTTGCACAATCTATGATATTAATGCCTTGTCGATTGCTTTCTTCTTATCTGTATATGAAAAGTCTTGTCGGCATATTGGAACTGATGCACTAAATGATGAGACGATTTCTTATCTAGATAAATACAGCTTTACTCATTCACATACTGGCTAATATTGGATCAGTTAATTCAACTATTTGGCTAATCCATCTCGTTGGACCTAGCTCAGCTTCATTTCTGAACATCTTTGGATGATATAGGACTCACATGAATGAGACACGGCTCCACAAACCGAAAAAATTGCTGGGAAACAGACAAAAACGAACGGGCAAGCTACGTGGATGGATGTCCGAGGAAGAGGATAAGATTTATCTGAGCAGCTTCGCAACGATCTTGATCTTGGTCGGGCGAGTAAACAGCGAGCGCGGGGGCGGGGAGTCCGGGATGAGACACGCGTGGTGCTGTTGGAAGTCACGTTGATCCATTCAACAAGCGAACCAACCGTTCGTATTCCGTGGAGATCAGGATCCGCTTCTTTCTCCCTTCTTTTGACGAATTCAAGCACACACTGAGCATCCGACTCTCGATAAGTTTTTAAGGACACCCGTATTCCTTGCTTCCAAACTTTGAATCGGAACCCGGGTGCTAACCGAGCCAGTCCGAGAGGTTGATATAGCCGCTAAAACGATCCAACTCGAGAATCAGACCCGATCGGTACTGAGCTATGCTTGGGCCAGGCTGTATGAAAACTACAGGCAGTGGGCACAAAAAAAATTTGGTGCAATGCTGCCACCTGATTTAAGTAAAACCTAAGGAAACTTTGCTTTCGTTTCCCTATCGATTGAGCAGCGCTAGACTTATTAAAAATGGATTGGCAAATTTGGTCCACTAGTGATTCCGGAATCAATAACATGCCCGACACATCGCTCGATAAACCAATTTTGTAAATTGATTGTGGCAAGTCTAGCGACTACGTATCGATTTTAGATCGGTCTGGTTGGATGATCCACGCTAGTTGCTTTTCTCCATATAATTGTTCTATTCTGGCAAAGAAAGGGGTTGGCTTTATTCTACACTCCTTGTTAGAATCTTAGACTAAGACTCTCTTCATCCTTTCTTCAAGGAAGCTCAAATCGCTCCTCAGAAGTGGATTCTCTCAATTTAAAGAATCTATCGCAAACTCTTTGAGCATATCTACTTACGACGTATCAGCTCAATGCAAGTTGTAACTCTTCTTGAACGATAGTGTAATTGTTCTATACATAAAGAGTAAATCAAATGAAAAGAGATTCTCATTGTACTGGGTAAGGCGAGGGTACTTCAGTGATGTCTTGGGGGAAAAAAATCCCACCATGCAATTTGTCCAAAATCAACATCTTCATCTAGTCATTAGCTGACCGACAATCCACTATTTTATCCTTAATTATGACGAGGGGCTTACATCCCATACAGTACTCGGATTGATCCCTGATTACCGTCGTGATGTGGACCGGGCCTAGGGTTATGCATGGTGCAATACAACAATCGCACACGAATGAAACCAACTAGATAAAGACGAAAATCCATCTTCCAAACCATTCAGGGCCCAAGCCCATCCGAAAAGTCCGGCCTCATTCGGAGGCCCAGAGACTTTGTCCGTGTCCGGACGTGCCCGCCGGGAGTACGATCGAACTCCCAAAACGTCCGACCGAGCACCGTAGGTGCCCTCAATATCGAATTCCGGACTCGTGCAATATTCAGGAGGTTGGTTATAAATAGAACTCATTTCATTCTTGTCAGGTCAAGGCAATCTCTTAAGTGTTAGATCTATGTTTGTTTAATATTGTTACTCTAAACGACAATGGTGTTTGGGATTTTGACAAAAAATACTGACGAGTAACTTCTTCATCTGCGTTTTGCAGTATTAATATGTGTACAATATTAATTAATATGCAACCTCGTACTGCCAAACCTCACGTCAGATGCTTGGGTGGTATCTTCAGGACCCGGGGAAAATTTCGATATCATTAGGTGGTCTCTCTCACCACCAATATGTAATTATCTAAGAGGAATTTGACCCCGAATTTCGTGTCATTAGAATCACTTTACTGTAGCATAGAATCGTCAATTAGTGTGTGAATTTTGATGACGACATCGAGAGGGACAGGATGAAACTTGGGCATTTAATTAAAAATATCCTTTGTTAAAAAGTCTCACATTTATTCATAATTCATGTGATGCAATCACCACTATTGCATACGTAATAGTCCAACGTTTTGTGCTTCCATTGGTGTTCTCCTAATGAAATCAAAGAGAAGGCAAAAAGCATCCAAAAACCCTAAGCTCAAAAATTAATAATTATGAGTGCCTTGCCACACCATTTTCCTTGTATCTTAAGCTTTACATATTATTAAATACGGTAGAGCAAAAAGATAAAAAAAAATAAAGCTACTATTTTTTCCCTAAAGGAAAAGGAAAAAAAGGCGTAAAAAAAGAGTTGCACGACACACATATCAAACCAATCACGGCATTTCTTTGATTCGAAGGCACAGTTGCGTCTTTTTATTTAAAAATCATAAATAATAAAAAGAAATTTTTTTGACCGACGAACATGCCTTCGATCCTCAATCTTTTCTTCGTTCAATAATAATAGGGGGGGAGAATAAAACAGGGGGAAAATAAAGTTAAAGTAGGCCAGCTTGAGATCAGTCGAAGAATCCCATACGGCCACGATTGAGCACGATTATTGAATTCAAGTAAAGAATGCCGCCGATTGTCTTACCCATTATAACCTTATCTCATCAACTAATTTCTTTAGTCATAATCGATGTATAAATTTCTAGCTTGGGGTCGCTACTGATTGCGTCGGGTTCGGACTTTTTGTCCAATTTTGACTATGCTACCGTCCATGATTTTTCTGGATCTATTAGGTGATAAATTAGGAAAAAAATAGCCCAAATGTATTTTTTAAAAATTTTCACGAAGAAGAATATAAACGTTTGGTACGGGAATTGAAGTATAATGTTTCTGCGGCGATCAGCTCTCCTTCCTCTCCACACGATCGGCACGTCGAATAATGTTCACTTAATAATGGGTTTTCAGATGACGCAATCAATGGGGTCCAAATCGCCAAACAAAGCTAATTAAATAATTAAATATCCTTTAGATAGGTTGCTTAAAAAATGTCAAGTGGGTATTGCATGATACCTAATACATTTTCACTTCGATGACACTTCGATGACATCATCGGCACAGCTTTGTTCTATGCCCACATGAAGGACAAAAGCCGCAGGATTCCACTATAGACCAATGCATTCCCTTGAAATTTAGACCACCTCCACATCGATTTTATTATATTGCTTAGCCTTGGTGTTGATGGCTGGCCACATGCTTTAGTCTTGCTTGATTCACATCTGATCTCGATCTAACAGCATGCAATTAAAGCTTTAGAAAAAGGTTAGAGAACATGGTTAGTGATCTCGTATGTTCCTTTCTTTTCTTTATTTTCCTCCTTTTTTTCCCTTCTCTAAAAGGGTTTTCCACATGGCCAAAGGCATTTCCAAAACCGTGAGATTGTTTTAGGTTTTGTTGAATCAAATGTCAACACTATCCTCAACTATTAAATGAAACATGGTGCTACGCGTGCATGATATCGATGTTGTCCCTATTTCGATTAGGATTTAGGATCCCCTACTGTTAGGAAAGGTGAATTTACCTAATAAAGTTACCTCGCCACCAAAATACGGTACTTACACAACAAACCACACATCCCAATCAAACTTTCCCCTCCCTCCTCTCTTAGTGGAGCTTTGCTAGTTGTAGTCGACACCATCGAGCTGCTGCCTGTTTGCATCGCCATTGCAACTTAATTGAATGTCGTCCCTTCCCCTCCGTTGCCGTTGCAGCTTAATTGAATGCCGTCCCTTCGCCTCCGTGCCTCCCTATTGTTATCGTTTTGCTTGCCAAGCCACTTCGAGTTCAACATTGCATCCTCTACATCGATGTCACAGGAAGAGGGTCGGTTGCCTATGGCTGAACTATACCAAATATTGTGTCGCCCGAGCTTAGTGAGGACAGGATTAGGCTCAGTAACGTAGGATAGGGCGTTGTGAGCCCTAACCGGAACCGTGCCGGGTTGGATGGAGAGGAGAAAGGAGATCAAGAGAGGGATTCGGGTTAGGGGCTTGTGGGCTAGCTGACGTGAGCATAGGAGACTCTATGGCATCGACGAGCGGCAGAAGTTGAGGATAGGGTCTATTCCATCTTTAAGCAGAGGCCAAAGCAATTGTGACTTGACTTGAGTTAATACCATTAAGAATATCAAATTAGTATCTCATGATACATTTACGCCGAACTAAAATTTGCCTCATTAAGAAATCCAAACCACCCCTGACCCAACTCTACTCTTTGTTAGTTTTTTGTTTAATATCTCATAAAAACACATTTGTGCCAATACACGCGGCATACATGTCTTGACACTATGCAGTTTAACATATGGTAGATTTTAGTCAAGTTTGGATTTTTTATTGAACGAAAAGTAATTTCAAATAAATGTGTCTTGAGATACTAGTTTGAAATTTTTTGTGAGATGAAAATTAGTTTAAGGCAGATATTTCATGGGAATATTAGTTCAGAAATTTTGGTGGTATTTATTTCTATAGAAAGAAAATTGTATTTATTTCTCGATAGGATACATGAGAAGTTATAAATTTCATAGTAAAGCAAATTTAAGCAAAGCAAACCCTAGAATACTTCAAAACAAAACAAAATCCAAAAAAAGGGGTATGCAATCATTCTACAAAAATGGATTTGTTAAGCAAACTAATTAACGACTGATTACTGGATCTCATAAATTTGTCAATACACATGCCATAAATTCCTTCTCTCGTTACTACAACATTGCTAGTTAGTAGTGAACACCTAAATTTGGCTTCCTCTACATCATCATTGTATGGAGCCAACCAAAATAGATTAAACAAACACATGTATAATATTTAGGAGAGCAAATTTTCATGGTTAGTGAGACACCAAAGCTCTTGTGCCGCCATTGAAATTGGAGAGACAAGACTTGTACAATGATAAAGCACCATATATCAAATCCCCAAATAATATTTATTAATCTCTTAGATCTAAATTAGAAGATGATAGCTCCAAAATATAGAATTAAATTGGAAGAAAAAAGCTCACAAATTTAGATTGGGAAAGAAGAAGAAACAAGAAAGAAAAAAAATACACAAACAAAATCATCAACAGAGGGAGCAGACGGTGATACTAGCCGAAACCTTCCCTTCATGATTAAAAGGGTGAAGAAGACGATGGAGAGAGAAGATATAGAGGGAAAATGGGAGAGAAAGGAAATTTTTTTCTTTATTAATAACCCGTTGTTTTTTGGGAGCAATGGCAAAATGGGATGAGGAAAAATATGGATAAAAGGATGAGGAAAAATGTGAGAAAGAGAAAATGGGAACAACCGATTTGGGCCATCTATTTGCTCAACGTTTTATCTAGATGGGTGATTTCCCAATTCGATCGGGTTCAATTATGCTCGTGAGCGACCAAACTAAGATTCAATGAGTAAAAACCCGACCAGACCAAATGTCAAGAGTAGCTCGAGCTCCAGTAGAATTCAAACAAGTTGATATCCGAGTAATCATTGATCCGAAGCTTGAGTGACCCGCGAGTTGCTTGACTCAGTTCACCCCTACCTACATAACTTTTTTTATATCATGAGTTTAGTCCACTAGAAGAGTACAAACAACGACGCATGTAATGCTTGAATAGGACGGTATTCTTCGGTTTTGAATATAGGACCTAATGTATAAGAGTGGAGCCAAAGGGAATAGACTCGCTGATGATTTGATATATGGTCTATTTTTTATTTTATCGGCAAGAGACTGATAGCAACACCTTGTTAGAATAATAAAACATGTTTTCATTTAATCAACAGGGAATTACAGCGGCGACCCACTTGCATCTGACGACACATGATCTAATGACACATGATCAACTTAATGACAGTCCATCTTACAGGCCTAAAATATTCCCAGGAGCCAAATTTGTTTTGACCATCAGAAGAGAAAAAGAGAGAAAAACGTCAAAGAAAAGGAGCCATCCGGCAGCTAAAATATCTTTCGATCTTCGGTCAACCACGCCCATTTTCCATCAGTACATCAAGATATCGGCCGGAGTCATGACGGGCGGGTTCATCCACGCCGCCGAGGCGTTCCACGAGTTCATGAATCCATCGTCCCCGCCGAGCACCGGCACTTGCTCGTCGCTCTCGAAGAGCAAGCTCGCGGAACTCAGGTAACTGATGATCTCGTTGAGCGACTGCAATCTGTTGCTCAGCTCCGCCGCCTGGGCGCTGAGGATGGAGTTCTCGGCCTCGATGCTCAGGTAGAGCTGGGTCGTCACGTCGAGGCTGTGCGCGATCTGGGCGTTCTCGCCCCTGAGCTGCTCCGCCTGGGCCATCAGGTCGCCCAGGTGCTTCTGCTTCCGCATCCGCGAGCGGCGGGCGGACTCGCGGTTCGAGATCATCCGCTTCCGCTTCCGCTGGTCCATGATCTGGTTCTGCTCCTGCACACACCCCTCGAAGCCGGAGCCCGAGTTCTGGAGTGCCAAGGAGGACGACCCCGAAGATGCTCCCGTACTGGAAGAAGCCATGACCACGGTACAAATAGCACAACACCGGCGACCAGAAAACGAAAAGAAACAACAAAACTACAGCCCAGAACCTAAGGAAAAAGAACGCAGGAAAGACTACAGGGGGGAGTTCTATGGGACGCTAGGGTTGGGAAGAGGAGCGGAGGAGGGCGTTCATGAGAAAACGTAGAACCAGTAGAGGAAGACGACGGAGAAGGATTGAACGAGGTGGGTCCTGCGGCGGAGGGCGGAGTTGACCATAAAACGCAGGAGCAGGATCTCGCTGAGCACGGGAGACGTCATGAGTCTCGCAGCATCAAGAGCCGCGGCGTCTCGTGGGAAAACATGAAAACGGGGCGGAGGGGACCGGGAGGTCTCGACGGGAGTCTCGGTTTCTGCGCGGGGCGAGGGAAGGGAGGAGGGGAAAAGGGCGAGAAGCGCGGAGACAGAGCAACGGGAAGGAGAAGAAGGAAGGAGGAAGAAGGAAGGAAGGAGGAGAAGGCAAAACCAGAGGGAAAGAAGGTAGAAGGTAGAAGGAGAAGGAGAAGGAGAAGAGGTTTTCTGAAGGAATGGAGGGTGGAATTTATAAGGGGAGATGGTGGAAAAATGACGGACAACTTTAGTGGCTGCTGATTTCAGGACGATAAACAAATGGAAAAAGCTGAAAAGCTCTGGAGGAATCTTTTTTATTTTATTTTTAGAGAAAGGGGGAAATAATTGTTTAATTGAGGACTGAGGAAGAAGTTGGGCCACATATCATTGAGCTGAGACAGAGAGGGCTTTTTTTTTTTTCTTTTGCTGAGGAAATTGTTTTCATTTTTGTTTTATTTTCGCCATTATAAAACATTTTAATTAATAAACTTCAAAGCCACGATGATGAAACGCAAGAAAAAGTGAAAGGTCATGCCTCCCTAGATCATCCAAATTTTTTTCACCATTAAATTGGTGTTGTGACGAGGCTATTTTCGTAATTAGGCTTCGTTTGTTAAATTTGAAAAATAATTTCTAGAAAATGATCACTTATATTATTTAAAATAATTAGTAAATAAATTTTTTTTATTATCGATAATAACTTATGTCTAAATAATTTCTTGGACAATGAAAATACGTTTTGTTCATTTATTTTGTGAGCGATTTAAATGATTGTTTTTTAAAAAATCATTTTTTATAAAATAAACACACATTTAGGAAAAATAATTTTATTCTCCAATGTATTTACGTCAGAAAATTGTACCTTTCATCTATACAAAAGTAATATTATGAGGAAAGAAATGTAGTTTAAGGAATAAAGTCAGTGAACGTGTGGGATGCATTTTAAGTACAAATTTAAGCCAACTGGAGAATCTTTTTTTTTTTTCTTTATCATTTTGCGAAAATCACGTGATTCACTTGATTATTTGTTAGAGACTGTGAGAACAGTTTTAAAATTTTTAAAATGTGTAATTTGTTGAAGCGTAAAGTTCTATTTAACTGTTTCGTAGTTTTGAGAAATTCAAAATACTTTTCCCCTTTTTCAACCTTTCTGGATGAAAAATAGAAAGTGTTGACAAAGTAATTTTTATTTAAAAAGTGTAGACCCATGAGAATCTTTATTTCCGCAGTACATTTTTGCGTCCCATTGCGCACGGCGCGATGAGGAACTCCGTGTGCACATTTTTTAACCGCCAGACGTGCCCGAGTGGAGTTACCGTTCGGCAGTTAACCGCGCGCTTTTACCGGGGGCAAAAGTGGAAATAAAGAAGCAGAGGTTCCACGTGGCGGGAGCCGGTTGGCCTATGTGGGAGCGAGGACCAATGAGAGTTGTTGGAATGCTTTGGTAACTCGCGATGAAGGAACGCCGTACCGTATGGAAAATCCGCGGTAAACGCGTTGCCGTACGACAGCACGTGCGGGGTGTCGGGTCTCGCGAGCAGGCGGGCCCCGGTCAGTGCGCCGCGACCCACCGCACTGGCCGGGGCCAGGAAATGTTGTCCGGATTCGAATCTGGATCCGATCCGAGCCGTTCATAATGTGAATTTCCAATTTGGGACGCGGATCCGGTTGTTTTTTTTTTTTTTCAATGATCTTTGCTTTTCCCTATTGTTGTTTTCCACGAGATAGTTACTCATATGAGGGTAATTACTTCTTTAAAACATGGTTATGTTGGACATCGCATGAATCATGGTTGGTCATAATCATGCGTGCCGCATGGTTGTTTGCATATAATTTAACAACTATAATGTGCAGTCACATCAATCTCGAACTTCTGCAAAAAAAATTCATTGGTGTGTGGAACATGGACAATATAATTTTGTGTGAAGTGGGTGCATGTGTCACGTGACTGTATAAGTTGTTACATATATAGGCTTATAATTCATCAAATCCAATGGCAAGGATTAACTAATGGTGTGCATTCATTTTTGGAAATGATCATGTCTGTGTCTCAAATATCATGTTACATAATTTTATTGAGTTAATCAAGCCTCTTGAAATGAAAAATAAAATTAATAATCTTGGTATGGCTATATTTATATATTAGTAGAGTCAATGACATCGTTAATGTAATTCATAATTTCTTTTAACATACATCTTAGATCTCAATCATTCTTTGCCCTATATTGAGTTTGCACTCTCAAGACATTTTTCAATCATCTTTGCAACCTTCTATCATGATGAAAAATATCGGGGTTACTTTATTATGGGGAAATTAATACATATGGTCTATGAATTTTAGCCTAATGTGTAATGTAATCCATGAACTTTTAACTTGTTTAATGATGTTTCTAAACTTTAGTTCAATGTGTAGTATCGTCCTTGAACTTTTATTTTGTTCGATGTGATCCCTGAACTTTGGTACTAAACTATATGAAAATGTTCATTATTGTCCCTAAATTTGAATTAATTAAAGGATGACAATGAATATTTTCATATAGGAATTAGATTGAACATTTATTAAAAGTTTAGAGATTATATTAAACTAATTAAAAATGTATGGATGAAATTGTAGATTAACATAAAGTTCAGGGACCACAATGAACAAATTAAAAGTTCAGGAACTACATTGCACATTAAGATAGAGTTTATGAGTCATTTGTGTAATTTGTCCCTTTTATCATACTTCATTCTAATTCCAGTTCATATAATTTGTTTGGGAGAAGTGCCAAAAAAGTTTTAAACATTTTGTCTTTGTGCCGATTTAGTCCTAAACCCTTTTTTTTTTTGTCGATTTAGTCCTAAACTTTTTTATGTTGTGCCAATTCAATCATTTCCGATCAATTTTGGTCGGATTTTGCTGACTGGACGACGGCCGGTTGACGTGGCTTGATCGGCGGACGTTAACAACTTTTTATAATATTTTAATATTTTAATATTTTTTTTTTTATGTTTTTATTTTTTTATTTTTTATTTTTTTCTTCCTCCGGCCGATTGACCTCGACCTCGCCGGCCACGACGGTGGCCGCGAGGGAGGCCTCGCGCAGGGTGGTGAGGCTTTGGATCGGCGAGGGCGAGCCTCGCCCATGGTCGGTGAGGCTCAACCTTGCCAAATCCAATGAGGGCGAGCCTCGCCCGCCCGGCGCGATGCCGCCTCGAGGCCTGGGCAGCGAGGCTCGCCCTCGCCGGATCTGGCGAGGGTCAAGCCTCGCCCATGGTCGGCGAGGGGAGCCCCGCTAGCTCGGCATGAGGCCAGCTCGACGGTGACGGGCGGGCGGTTGGATTAGCTCAAGTAGACGACGAGCGGGGTGCGGGTGATGAGCGCGAGAGGCGAAGACACGCGGACAGGTGCGCAAGCAGGGGACGGCGCGACTGCAGCGAGGCCGCCTCCTCGCCCTCGCCCTCGCCGGCCATGGGCGAGGCTCGACCCTCGCCAGATCCAGCGAGGGCGAGCCTCGCCGCCCAGGCCTCAAGGCGACCTCGCGCTGGGCAGGCGAGGCTTGACCAAAAGAAAAAGAAAAAAAGAAAAACAGAAAAACACAGAAAAAAATCAAAAAAATCAAAATATTATTAAAAGTTGTCCACGTCAGCCGAAAGAACTAAATTGGCACAACGTAAAAAGGTTTAGGACTAAATCGGTACAAAAACAAAAGATTTATGACTTTTTTGGCACTTCTCCATAATTTGCTTTATACGCACTCCAACAATTTGGGTTTCTGCCTTAAAATAACGAAAGGAGGACATGAACTCAATATTGATCTTGGTCCACTCGTCTCAAAATTTTCTTATAAATTAATGAACCGATTGCTTTGTGTGCCAACCCTTCGAGTGATAGTGACCTTGAGCTATCACGGTGAAGATCAGTGCCGTAGTTGCTGAGCACGAAAGATCTTTACATTCGTTAGATAGTGCTCGATAATATTTTTGATTTTAGAAAACCAAATCCGAAAGTTTTAAGTGGTGAATGAAGATGTGCTAAATGAATATGAGGCCCGTTGAAACTCCGTAAACAAGTAATGTGGAGTATTTCAACACTTTATTGGAACTCTTGCGTACGCATTGCTATCGACACAAGTTGCAGATCATGAATTCTACCACTTCCTAGAGTCCTAACATCAGGAAAAGGACGTGCTGAGTGCTATAGTGCTCCAAGCATTTTGATGTACTTTGTTAAAATATTAGCCTTTGGTTATCTTTCCACATGATGGTGTCACAACTTAGATGTGCACCCTTCTCGTTTTTTTTTATCTTTCTAAGAAGGTGGGTTGTTATACCAGTGAAATCATCTTTCTTTCTTTCTTTTCTGGCCATTTTTTTTATCAATTGAAAGTGACTAGGATGTAGGATCCCATATAGATGTCCATCTACTATATTTTTACTTTCATTAAATTAATGTTTTGATGCAAAGAAAATAAAACTTCCCCTGTGAACACTCCATGACAGATAAAGTAAATATGCCACTTAAGAAAAGACATCTCACACCAATTATGATGTAATTATTGATGGAAATATGAATTATGACGCAAATATCAAAAGCTTGAAAAGAATCATCACCTCCCACCAATGCACGATTATAAGATTTAGAAAGCCAAACGATTTACGTTGACAAGCATATTCTAAAACTCCATAACCCTTTTGTTTTTGTGGCTTACGTAGGGCAATATAAGTATTGACTTTGAGCCTCTTTTTATGGTTAATTTGTCTATGCATGGTGGAGCATTCTCACTGTAATTTATTTCTATTATGATAATTTAAAACATGACTATCAAGACTCAGCTATAAGAAGATTCATGGAATACCCTCCAAGCCACATGAACGGGTTAAAAATCAAGATCTTTGACTTATATAGGAGGCCAAATTCATACCTATTTACTCACAGTTGATGAGATTCGATTAGATGACTCCAATCCATGAGTTGGAAATCTTTCAATGACTCCAACCAGGTACGCTGACCCCATGGCTGAGTGATCTCAATAGCGACTTGGTTCACAAGATTATTCGACCTATTTTTTATTTATTTTTTATATAATTAAGTCAAAATCAGGTAGAAGAAGAAAGCACGTAAGAGAACGCGAAGTCCAGCACGACTCCTAAAAAGCGACCTTTGTTGAGGGTTTCAGCGCCAGGGTCAGAGATGTAAACTCCTTAAAACCCGAATTCGGTTCACGATTGTAAGTGGATGATGGAAAGTCCATCAAGAAAACCACTTGCTTACTTCACAAACCAAATGAGAAAGAAGGGAATCAGTGCACGGTTTCGTGCTCTCCCTCCCTTTCCTTGTTATCTTTTCTTTATGTGAGCAAATCCAAGTTATCATTTTTCCTGTGTCCAATCTGACAAGAGACGTATTAAGGACAAGGGCATCGTAGATACATCGGATGAAACTCTCCCGATTTATCGTTACTCAGTGTTCAGTCACATATGGACGAATGAGGCAAGAATGAGAATGTGCCGTAGCTCTATCCATGTATGAAGCGGTAGCTTGATTATTAAGTAAGAATAGCATTGGATGACGACCTTAATACATTTAGATACTTAGGCGTGACCACCTTTTACTACCTCACTCGCTCTTTTTAAAATAGAAAATCTAGAAGAAACATAGCATGCCTAGCATTAGTCTTCCGTGGAAGGGAGGGAGCGGGGGTGGTGGTGGTGGGGTGGGGGAGGGGCGGCAACCATCACAATTATTGATTATCGGTTATGTTGATAGCAGTATGTGATCGAGCAGGCAAGACAACATATTCAATAATGGACCTTGGACAGGTATGGAGATATATGTCGACCCTCAACGTGACATGTGATGTCAAGATGATGCTGCCTAGGGCACTTTCTCGCAGTGCCTTAGCTCGGTTGCAAACATTGTAAAGAAAAAGACTTTGGGTTGAATCCTATCTCATTACATTGAATATTCATTGCAAAAGCGATAGAAAAGCAGCCCAATGGGGTTGAATTAAATTGAATCGAATCATTTTCTCAACTTTACAGTCTTGTTCCGTCACATGGACCCTCCTTTGCCTAAAGGTGCAAATTTAAAGGAAAGAAAATGAAATCACTAGCACATGCTTAATTTAAAATTTAATCTTTTAATTTCCCTCCCCCCCCCTCTTTTATTGGCCAAAGAGTTAAAGTTTTGGCAAGTTTCATTCAATCAAAGAATATATATGGATATGGATATAGATATAGATAGATAGATAGATAGATAGATAGACAAAGAGGGTCAAAGTTCTTGAATACATCCCCCAATGAACATAAAACGGTTCATTCAACAACCACGGCCACAAATGCCACGGGCAATGAAGAACTAAAGTAATAGCTAAGTGGTGGGTGAATGATATGAGCATGTGCTTATAATTAGTGCTTTCCTATGCTACCACATTTATCAGCTATCTAATACTTGGCTGCTGCTCTAATTATCTAATCTACGTATACATTGAATAGCCTTCCTTTTTTCCTTTTTGGCGAAGTTGAATATGAATAGCTTTAGGGAAGCTTCTGTGAAGTCCCCAACCCTCCTTTCTTTCGTACAATTTCTGTTCAAATCTTGATAAACCGATGCAATCTCTATTGTCAATAATGATGGATCTTATGTGGGTTTTGACAAGCGATCATCACTGGTCCAAAAATGGGACGTTTCACCGTTCATTTACTATTATTAATCACACAATTCACAATAATCTCATGTCAAGATAATTGTAAAGGCTAAACAAGTAATTATATATAACACTAGAAAAGGCTAATTTTAGGACATAAAATGAATTAATAAAAACAAAGCCTATATAGAAAATAATTTTTCTAAAAGGCTGCCCACAAAAGTAAGAGAAGAATCATATCCCATCATTATAAATTTTTTGGGGGTAAGGCTGCATGCAAGGATTGCATCTTTTAATAAGTTCATATGAGACACCACCCTTTGTCTACAAGATGTCGGCTCTAGGATGATGATTGAAGCCCACTGATTGTTCTCCACAGAAGAACGCGGAAATTGCCAACCGCCCCTGAGAGAAGACCCTCTTTCTTCCTTCCTTCTAATTATCTTCTATATCCTAAGAAAAGACAAATTTCTCTCTCTCTCTCTCTCTCTCTCTCTCTCTCTACATAAGAGGGCCAGCTTAGTGGATTTATTAATAGGAAGAAAGCTAACTAAGACACGCAATTAATTCAAAGTGGGTCTGCGAAATCCGATGTACTCGGTTTTGTTCCGAACCCTTTTCGTGTGGCTAGCTGTCGAGCAATCCCGAGTTTACATGGTTCGACTTGGCGATAACTTGTTCAGGCGGTCGTCAACTCGTCATATCGTTTATCCTTTCCTCCTAAGCGTCGAAAGAGACCGTATGTTACTATTTCATGACATGTGATTACATTTGCAACATGGAAAGATACTGGAGATTCGGATGAGGGAGGGCTCGAAAGTTTTATTTTCAACTTCGGATGAAATCCGAAAGCAAGTTAGCAACCCACCTTCTTTGACTTTTCGACATGCACCCACCCACATGTTTATACGCACGTTGGCAAATGCTTTGACGCAGCCATTTCACTCGTGTCGCCGTCCATGTCCATTCGGATATTTTCTCTTCAGGCCCCTACTAAGATTGTCTCCTCACTTTAAAGGGCAATCCTGCAATGCTCTTGCCACTTTCCACCTCTCATCACCCGCAAAATGAAAGAAACAAAAGGCTCACCACTTGCATGATCTTGTCGGATATTGTCTAGAGGACAAAACCATCCGTGCAATGCAAATGACATACTTGATGATGTCGATCCTCTTGTTGTGAAAACATGATCAAGTTTGCTCAATCGCCCTTTTTGGATAGTGTTGCCCACTTTAAGATAGTGGGAAGTCGCCGAAAAGTAGTAATGCATCACTATCTTCAGAGAATAGGATTTAATCCAAAGTCGGCAAACTAGAAACCCAATTTTAAAGTGATGCAAACTCATAACAATCTCTCTCTCATGACTAGTATATGAGAGATGATCAATCTAACATTAAAAGAAGAAGAAGAAGAAGAAGAAAAAGAAGAAGAGTAAACGGAATAAACTTAATTATCATAGGGTTGCAACTACATTCGACGCCTCATTAGTAATGCGTCACTATCTTTAGAGAATAAGATTTAATCCAAAGTCGGCAAATTGAAAACCCAATTTTAAAGCGATGCGGAATCGTAACATTCTCCCTTTGTGACTAGTGTATGAGAGATGATCAATCTAACATAAAAAAAGGAGAATGGAAAATGAAATAAACTTAATTATCATGTAGTTAATTATCATAGAGTTGCAACTATATTCGACGATTTCACATGCATATACTTCTAAGAAAGGAGCCGATGCATGTGCAAATTGAAGCAAAAGTGGATGTGACAGAACGAAAAAAAAAAAAAAAAAAGAGCGGAAATGTGGCTGCTGGGATTCGAGCCCAGGTCTCCACGGCCACAACGTGGAATTCTAACCACTAAACTACAGCCACCGTGTGTTGCCCAAACTTCTATACATTTGATTTATACAAAACAATCGTTTCACTTCGAATTTTTAGTAACAAATGCGGCTTAGGATGAGTTTGGTTTGGTTTTGCAAATGTTGTTGACTTAAAACTACTAAGAAAACTTGCCAAACATCTTGGAAAGCTGATTTGAACTAAACGCTTCCTTAATATTTTCTAGCCAAAAGCGGGAGACTTTTTCAATCATGTTCTTGCACGAGATGATGTTTCAAGCCAGACAAAACATACCGTTAATTCCTTATCAATAATGTCATTTTATGTCAAAACTTTTTTGGTGAGATCAGGGCCTAACTAGTGAAATTATTGGGAGATGCTAACAAATACCATCGGAGAATATAAGTTTTCCAAATCATTGGCATGGGAAACTAGAAGGTACGGTGCCCGTAAATTCTCGACTATGTACATTAGCCGACGTACCGGCATATCCTTCGTCTTATTATTCGCCTTTGAAAATCAAATTCAGGGAAATTATGGCTAGACAGAAAGTTTCAAATGGTAGTCGACTCAGAGGAAACGGTTTCCCTTCATTTCTCCTGATTTGCAGCCTATTTATTTCCTCTCTCACTTCACTTATATCCACGAAAATACAGCCTTTAAGATGCATGATCTCATTGTGGCAATGAAAAAGTCAGTAGTTCAATTCGTAACTCTTGCACGGCAAAGGCGGAGATGATTGTTTAGCATCCGATAAAATAACTGCGGAGTTGGAGCAGTCCGTTGCCGGGAAAACGAGCGCAAAACACATCTTCCACATCGTATATACACCAGATAGTGAAAGCCCTTGCAATGTTTAATAGTTTGTAGAACAAGTTTATAGGAAACTGTTTTAGGAAAAAGACTGGGAATTTCAGGATGGCCTTGAAAACTCTGAACATAACCCAACCACCACTTTTTGGGATCACCAGCAATCTCCCTTGGTGGGCATTCAGTGTCTCTCCCTTACCAGCCAAACTGCACCAGAGACAAAAAAAACAAAGCAAAAAGGATTCAGATTGTGAAGCATCTTCACTCTGTGGGACTTAAAATTATGCAAAAATGGAGGAAGAGAAGAAGAAGAAGTGGTCGGTCTTACCAGCGATTTCTTCTTCTTCTTTTTCTCCATGTAGTCCAGGAGCTCCTGCTGTCGGGTAATCGTATCGTCCAGAGCCTGGACAAGCAACAAGACATGTGGTTATATTTTTGACAGCTTACAATTGAAATTGCCCATCCAGCTAGATAAATATAAATCAGTGAACTAATTTCAAGAATTTACATGGCCATTCGAATCCTTGCAGCTCATTATGACCGTGAACTTTTCAGAAGAATCTCTTTTTTAAAGAGCCCTTACTTCAGGGCAAAGCCAGGATGCTTAGACAGTGATACATTTGGATGGATGTTAACACATCAAATAGATGAAACTTCATTTTCAAGTTCGAACTCCAATCATTGTGCATGGGAGATGAAAGTTAAAGCTGTTCTGATAAAGTGTTGTATTGACCGTTTGGCCACTGTGACAAATGTACTAACCTTCTTGGTTGCCGTAAGCTCTTGCTCCAATGTGCTGACCCTGCTTATCGCAGCATCCAACAATTCCTGCTTCTCCACTGGCATGGCAGCGGGCTTCATGTTCAGGACAGTGACCTTCTCCTCCAACTCAGCCATGCGCTTCAGCATCATGAAGTAGTCAGAAGAAGAGATGGGGGCCGGAGCGAACTCGTGCATCTGGCTCTTAACCATGTTGTCGGAATAGTATTCCGAGCTAGAGTACAAGGTAGCATCAGTGACCTTTTTGGGCATGTTGCGCGTCATTCTAATGACGGTGGCAACGCCCATGATCACTGTCATTAGGCCAGAGAAAAGATGAGAGCTAAAGCCTTCAGAATGGGGGGCCTTGTGATGATCAGCCATGGCAAAGTGATTTCCTGATGCAGCATGAAGAAAACACAGATCAGGGGGACAAGAACGAATAAAATGAATAGTACATGGATCACTTCATTTCTCGAAAAGCTTGGAGATTCATTGGCGCAAC
Organism: Eucalyptus marginata; assembly: GCA_014182565.1. NCBI lineage: Eukaryota > Viridiplantae > Streptophyta > Magnoliopsida > Myrtales > Myrtaceae > Eucalyptus > Eucalyptus marginata. The sequence goes on from CM024593.1 coordinate 34,267,050, forward strand.
ATACTATGCCTAACCGGTAGGACAGAAATTGGAGGATTCTATGCACAAACTATTGAAGACTCGTCTTTGATCAAGAGGCAGTTAAGTAACTATTGAAGACTTGTCTTTGATCAAGAGGCAGTTAAGTAACTAACTTAATAAAGAACAAGGTATGTCAGGAAGCAGGCAGAAAAATAAAAGACATAATGTACCTTTTGGAAGTGCCAATTTATCATCACGTGCAAACTTTTCCCAAGCCGTGACAATGTTTTTATCGACCACTGGTACAAAATCCTCTCTCCTGAAAGATTTCTTGCAATTTTGGCTATTGTAGCCCTGCAAAAACTCTTCTTTAGGAACGCAGGAAATAGCAAAATCTGATAAATGTGGATAATATGGAAAATTATAATGAATAAAATGAACAATTTCCCGGCTAAAAGAGACCAATGGAATGAATATTTGGAGGCAAGGAAGTGATTACAGATAGCCTTGCCAGTCTAATTTGTGTGCATAAGGGGAGCAAAAAGATAGAAATAGAAAAAGTGCATGCTTCCTTAAAGCTTTTTGTCTAAACAAACGAATCTTGTAGAGTTGAAAAAGACTTTGAAACATCACGCGGGCCATCGTAGTTTCTTGCTTTGCTTCTTAGTTTTATGAATGGACTGAAACAAGAACATGGCTGTAAGCAAGAAAGTGGTTGCTAAGATATGATAACATTCTCGTGTGCCTTCTACTCGCTAATCTATTCTGTCTGAAGGTTAGGAAGCCAGCTGTACGTACTTCTTCAACAATAGGAGAAAGATGGGGAGGTTGAGGTCGTGCATCCAAAGCATCGGCATTGGGGTGATCACATCCCTGTAGAAGTTAGCAACAAATCTCAGCAAGGAAACAAATGAAGTAAAGACTGCAAAAAATGACCTGACAACTAGAAAGAAGTTACCATGGTACCCACCATGCCACAAAAAAAATGCATATACATGATTAGACAAAGCAAATAATGAGATTAAGAAAGAAGGCGAACCTTGGCATTTGCCATCTCATCCTCAGAAGTTGTCTTCCCATCAAATCCAGGCGTTGATTTCTTTCGGCACATGTGATCGCCATTTTGAACCATCTGCAAAGCGTGTGGCTAAGTGAGATTAAGTCGAAGACCGAAGCTAAAGAATTCAACAAACCAACACTAATGAACAGCAAAGACTGGAAAAGCAGGTTGTTCTGGGGGACCTTCATTGTCTCTTGGTCCTTCCATGGGCCTTTGTCAGAAAGCATACAGCCACCCTGGTCAGAACAAGTGCAAGTGCCTCCCAAGAATTCAGGCAACTCGCTGCCGAATGATCGAAGAAAAAAATGATCAGGACCCTAAAGATTAGGATAACGTGTGACAAAACAAAAAGAGAAAGTACAATTATAGGCTTACCTTGCATCAATTATTTCAAGCAACTTGCTCTGGTACTTGTTACTGAGGACCTGGCATGAGTACGTAGTCTTGTTAATTCAAGTCTTCAATGTAAGTCCAATAGCTCAAACATATATGATGCACATTGCACGCGCTTACATGAATCTTAGCCGTGGTCTTTGGATCAAGGAAAGACTTGACAGTGCTCCACAACATTCTAAAGCCGGAACCCGCATTGATGATGAACATCCGGTTCAAGGTCTGCAGTGGAGACAAAACATGTCGCATCAAGTGAAGTTAAAGAACTGATAGCTAGTAAAGACTAACGAATGATGCTCGAGAGCGAGTTGCCTTGAGATAAGGTAAGAGTGATGTAGTACCTCGGGGTAATTGTCACCGTCAATCTTCTGAAGGCGAGTGACAAGGTCCCTGGCAGCTTTATTGAAGTTTTTAAGCCCCTGCAGATATAACGAATTCTAAGAGAAGGCCCTAATCTGGTTCGATCTTGTACATCTTGTACTTGTGACAAGCAACTAATTTTCTTTTCATATCAGTAACATGAAAACCTTTGTTTATCATCGCTTTTTGGCTTACCACTCCCTGCACATCCAGGATGGTAGTGCTTTGATCAATGTGCTTCTTTGCTGCTATGGAACAAGCTGGGAATTTTACAGCAAAGATCCTCTCAAACTCCCGAACATGGTATTTCACATAACGCTCCATGGTCGTGACCTGCAACAGCTTTGTGGCATCCACTTGACCGAGTCTCTCAATATACACAGGTCGACCTTCCTTATCTACCCCATGATGCCCTTGGGGGTAATACTTGAGGACTTCATTAATCTCTTCGAATTCGAATTCCTTACAAACAAACAGGAATTAGCATAAATACATTGCACCTCAAGGATATGCTGACTCTCATGACAGGAAACCAGACTCGTGATAAAACAGAGTGTGGGTCTCACTCATAGAGAGACTCTTTAATTTCAACAACATTTCCTGCGACAATTACCTCTAGGATGGTGTCAGAGCCAAATTCTTCCCTCCACTGGATCATATTGGCCCACATTTGCTTCGATTTCTCGATGTCAAACTTCCTGGCCTTCAAGAACCTACAGTATCAGGGTCTAAATTGTTAGGTAAAGCACATTTCTCCATAAATTTAGCCGTGTTCTATCTGTGATTTAGGAAAATAGGAATTCCGCTCTTCGAGTTTTTCTACATGAATCTATCAGAGTTTGCTTGCTGATGACTCGGTACTAATTGCTAACAGGGACCACTGTCAAGTAACCAACAATTAGAATAGCGATATCTTAGCACACCGGATGCAGTGACTGGTCAGCACAATCATATACGCTTTTGGCATAAGCAACAGTGAAAAAAATAGACATCCCTAGTAAGGTAAATATGTAAAACATGCTGTCATATATCAAGTATACACAACACAACACAAAATATTAGTTAAAACAAACTCATGTTTTTGCTCCTCACGTGATAACTAAGTCAGTAACTCATGCATTCATAAGCTGAAATGAATATCAGGTACCGGAGCATCATATGGTAATCGTCATATTTTGATGGCAGGAGTTCCTCCAGTATCAGAGCTTGACGGAAAGCATCAACAGCTTTCAACTCCTCAGCATCGTGCTCATCCTCAATGTCAACAGACATGACTTTGCTGCTCCTCCTACCCTTCTTGGTCAAAGAATGCCTGAACTTGTTGGACGCATTGATAGCTTTCTTCCTGAAAGATGAAATCTTGTTCTTCTCATCATGTCTCTCATCAGCTGCATATCGAAAACAATAGGAGAAGAAAACCATCAGAAATCCCATTCTGAGTCCGTAACAACGGTCAGGACATTTCCCGCAATATGGAAGATGTAGCTGCCCAAAAAGTTCACCAAGATTTCATGTGACGAGTTACGACGGCAACAGTACTTGAATCAGTTTTCAGCACTGTCTTTTCTTCCTAGGTATGGATCAACACGCCAGCAGTTCCTGTATATGTTGGAATATTGCCGGCCATACTAATCTCTCGAATTTGAATGCCGATGCATTAATGCAACCACAAATAAATAAAGTCGCGAATCGTAGCGGGAAGCATTACCTGGTTTGGGAGATAGTGGTCCCGACATGGTACCGCTCATTTCTATTTCGCCTCGATAAAATCCGATGCCAGGACCTTGAATGCCAAATCAATTATCTGCATACGTCCCGAGAAAACAAATTACGAAGGGAAAACAAATCTGCAAAACTTCTACAACTACCCGAAACACGAAATTGCGGGATTGCATTGGATGATATTCGCAAATGCGTTGCCGCCGACACGAAATGTCGGTTCTACGTGCAACAAGAATCCTAGCTCGAAGCCACCCCGATACGAATCGCGATTCAAAACCCGAATCCGATATCAAAGCTGAAAGCATACGAATCAAAAGAAATTCATAGCTGAAGAATGCGCACCTAATCCGAAAGGGTGAGAACAGGAAGCAGGTGGGGAATGTGTAATGATTCTTCTTTCGCTCTTTTTCTGGAGGGGTGGTGCTCCTAGAGAGGCAGAGGGTTTTGAGGGAGAAGAGAGAGCATAGCCTCACGATTGTCCAGTGGAGGGGAGCGGTTTTCGGACATGACGTGTGTTTCAACAGACAGGAACATGCAGACTTTCCGAGTTCGCGCGAGTGTCATGCGAATTCCAAGGCAAATCCGTTCAAGACACATCTTTGACATCATGTGGAAAGCCCGAACGACTCCATCGACGTCCTACCAAATTTTCCCGGGAAAATTCGTTCCCTCTAACTCGAGTGTTGACCTTGACTCCCCTCAGTTCTGAATAGCCTAGAAATTTCTTCGTTTCTTGCGAAAACATTGCTTTGGTTTCTTGGAACTCACCAAGGAAGATTAAACTCTTGCCCTACTCTTTTATGCCGGCCAAACATTTATCTCATAAGATGTTATTCGTTACTCTAGCATATCTAATTGGGGGATCGCTATTTGTCATCAACCTTTCCATTGTAAAATGCTCGAAACCATTCAAAGCCCCAGGTGGTGACATCTCAGCTAGGCGGATGTATAGCTAATATAGGATCTTGTCAAACGGAATTTGATTTTGCTAGTGATTCGGTACGAACGAAGAAATTTCAAATGAAAAGATCAAAACTCAACTAATAGAAAATGAGAGAAAAACAAGCATATTACCTAGCAATTTCATTATTAAAAGAACCAAGTTTAGTAAGAAGTCGATTCTTCTTGAACGAGGATCTATCGTTCTTTATTATATTCATGGGTGCGTTTGGAAACTCTTTTTCCAAACACTTTCTATTGGAATCATGGTGGGAAAATGCTGACCTTCATAAAACTAATAGTCAAGATAGGTGGGACAAGATAGGTAGAGATTTGCTTTTAGCTTTCAACATTTTCGTGGCTTTTAGTATTTTCAAAAGGCAAGTTTAAAAATTAATGAATTTTTTTCTTCCCAAACTGCCCTCATTATATTATCTAAATTCTAGTTCTACCCTTACGTTACACAATCTCTGTCCTCTTCCTCTCTCTCAATCGTCCACCCCCCATTGCTCACCTGCCATGTTCGGCGAGTCTGCGAACACACCCATCTCCACTGCTCAACCACGCCCCCGGTCACACCCATCTCCACTGCTCAACCATGCCCCCGGTCGCTTGACCGTCGCCATGCCAACGAGCCAGTCAAATCGATTGCCTCGGCCATGACTTTTACGAAAAGTCGGAGCAACAAGATCAGCCACAACGATCGGTGAAGAGGACGAAGAAGAGAAGTCGCGAAGAAGCAGCCTTTATGGCCACTGGTCGCCGTTCTTTCACGTAGCTCAATCAACTCCTTCTCTCCCTTGTGCTCAACGAGCCAACAATACCGACGAGCCCCTTCCGCCAATGAGCCTCCCTATATCCACCCCATGCCACTCGACCGCCATGCCAACGAGCCATTTGCATTTGGTGAATACACATTGGGTCAACACCGCCCGTCACACTATGGGAGCTGGCCATGTCCGAAGTCGTTATCTTAACCGCAATGATCTTTGGAAAATTGACTTTGCATTCCCCAAAGTTCAACCAGACGCAGTAGTGCAACCTTTGATTATGTTTTCTCTAGTGCTAAAAGAAGTGAGCAAAGAGTTTCTTTCTTCGGACTCCTTGGAAAAAAAGAGTTCGTTCTTGCTAATCCTGTCTTTCGTTCTCAAATCGAGCAATTATGGCGGAAACGTAAACAAGCAAAGCACACACCAAACGATGCAAGTTATATATAAGTACATTGCTCAGCTAAGTTAGAGATGCAAAATTTGTTCATGTCTCATTTCACTATTCATAATCTCTCGATTGAAGGTGTCACAGGCACTTAAGGTATGTGATCCAATAACTAGAGCAACATTTGCAGGTGACTGCATTTGAATGGCGAAAGCATAACAAATGTGACATAGTCATACAAACAAGTGGTATGGAAGCAACAATATTTCAAGAAAAAGCTGCATCTGGTTTTCTCTTTTCTAGTCAGATACAGCATCAAGCTTCAGACTTTCGGGAAATGCATGTCAACTGCATTTGATTGGTGAAAACATGATAGCAAACAAAAATATGAGAACAATTATACAACATGTTGCCGGTGAAAGCTACAAAATCTTGGAGAAAAGAGCTTGCATTTGCTTTCCCTTTTTAGTCAGAATCGGAATCTGGATTCACAGAAGATCTCACACTTCTGTGCCTATTTTCCAGATATTCGCTATCTTCATCCCCTTCATCGTTCTTCTTCTCACTAACTATGCCTGTATGTCAACGAGCATTTAGTATCAAACTCGTGCATGTGCTTGCGCGCTCCTGTGTGTGTGCATGTAGAGAGAGAGAGAGAGAGAGAGAGAGAGAGAGAGAGACCTTTCTTTATAAGAAGAGCCTCCAGTGCCCTTGTAGAAAAATCATCTTTCCCTCCAAGATCTTGAAATCCCACTAGTCTATCTTCTGCGATCCCTTTCCTGAAATGAGAACGAAGGAAAATCTCGAGCTTAACATTTCGTCTTAGGGTAAACATGAACAGAGTGACTCTGGATCACCTCAAGCTTTGATGTAGCCAGAGTCTGCCTGGCTAATGAAACAATAAATATCCAAAATTGAGGCAAACAAGTAGCACACACTAATGAATAACTGAATACAAACATAGCAGAAATATATAGCTAAGCCCTGACCTGAAAAGTATGACGCAAGGCAATGTTTTGACTCCTAGTTTGGTCACAAAAAAGGGCGCATTCTGCATCATAGCCAACAGCAGATATTAGGACTCTGGTTTCATTGCTTTTGGGATAACTTCTACGCCAAAGTTTCAAAGAAGCAATCTGACGGGCAAATGTCTAACCTCTGCATCAAGCTTGGTGAACTTGGTATCCACATGCTTTGAAGCAAGTGTCTTCAAATGCTTATCCATTATTCTGTGAAGGCATTACTCAAGTATAAACACATACACAATTGAGCACAAAGCAAACACCGACACTAAGAAACTTGCAAGTGAGGAAGAATATTCTCGTGACATTACTTGCAACGGTAAAACTCTCGGTGATAAAAGTGACAGATCACTTTTTCACTCCCGGTGACTTCGCCCAAGAAATCACCCTCAGTTATCTCCCTGTATTCACCATGTCCCTGCCGCTTCAATGCTTGGCGCTTCTCAGCTTCTTTCTGTTCAAGCAGAAAAGAAAAACGGACAGTGAAACTGACAAATCAACCACCGAAATTTCATATTTACAACTCACAAATAGTTAAATTTCTCACCTTGAGGGCTGCAATCCGATCAGCATGCAATTTTTCCAGTTCAGGATCCTGTCATCGTAAGGCAATATTAGAACTACATAGTAGAAACAACGGTTCAAGCATATGCTTATGAATTTACATGTAAAAGATCATAACAAAAGATACAGACTTACATCCATCAACTCATCAAGATCAACCTCCTGGTGGGTATAAGTGGAAGTTTGAGCTTTCTGCTGGGCCACTACCTCCTATGAAATTCAGTAGATGGTCAAGCACAACACCAAGAATGTACAAAAGGCTAAAGCTTACACTTGAACCTTCAAAACCTTTAACAAAAACAGTAAGAATGAAAAAAGGAGGAAGCAGAAAAGGAGCTGCTGCTATCAAATCCAATCTCACAGTCAACAGTCACTATATCAAAAAGGAGCAATCCCAGCAACAGCAAGAGACCGTCATTGCAAATTTCCCAGCTTTCCACAAATTCGAAACACAGAACCGGAAATCTCAACGTACCCAGAAAATCACACGAACAGAAGAGCAAAGGAAAACGAACCCAGATGCTAAAAAAGTTTAAAAAACGCACCTTTTGATAATCGCGAGCGGCGGCAGCCATTACATTCCCAAATGCCAAATTGGAGAGGGTGGATTTAACCGCATCCGGGTCCATTTTCGCCTGTCTTTCTTTCTCTCTCTGAAAAACCTGAATCGATCGGGACACCGATCAGAAGAACCGGAAAAGAGAAAATTCAAGCAAAGCAAGAACAGATCGAGAGCAGGATCATCCTAAGCATCGAAAAGCGGAGGTGGGTTGTGCTCGTTACTGACCCGCGCGATCTGGATCGGGCTAGAATCGGGACGGCTGGTTTGTGCGACAGGTTTCGAGATCGAAGGCGGAGCGGAAGAAAAACTGTTGAATTTCGAAAACCTTGTCGACGCGAGAACGACAAAGCGGAAAATCGCAGCGAACCGGTTGGCGAGAACCGGAGGACGCGAGGCACGGGAAAACGGGCCGGGTCGGACCGGAGCTTTTGCAGGCTTTAAGTCATAAATGGGCCAGGCCCAATGAACGGTTCTCGGCCAGGGCCCGATAGGCCCAATAGATGGTTTCACGCCATTGTGAATTTGCTCATATTGGAATTAGACTGTTCTACTACTCTCTTTTTAATTTAGTTTCAGGGTATATGATGGGAGAGACATGATATGATATGCATAGATGGGATCGCAATCGCAATGGTTTGATCGAGATCGGTAATGCTGAAACCACTGCCAGTGGTGGTGCTGGTGGTTGAGGTGATGCCATGATAATGGTAGAGAGCGACAATAGTGGTGCGAATTACAGTTAAGTGAAAGGTGCTGATTGCAATGGTCATAGTGTGGTATCTATGCATGATTTATGGAAGCATTAACTATTAGTGGGCATGAATTATGAATTCTTATAGTATACACCATCGGTGTAAAAATGTACAGTTACAGCTATTATATCAATATAGACAGTCCCTTGCAAACGTTTTATTATTATGGATATAAACTTTGTTCATAAATTTAATATGTTTAAAAAAATTAGAAAACCATATTGGGGTGCGCAAATTTATTGGTGAACCCTTTTACATCCTCCAAACAATGATCAATACTTGAATTTCTAAGATAATTACAGTACAAAAAGTCTAATAAATCATTCTTAATTTTCGTCATCATCTGCTTGTTTGTCTTCCTTCACGTTGACATTTTGTTCCTACTGCCCCTTCTTTTCCCCTCTTTCTCTGCTACCAATTCTAGCTCAACCTTCTTGCCTTTGAGCTCCTCGTTTTCCTTGATCTTCATCTTGAGGAACTCAATCATGTCCTTCAACGCATCTTCAGGCATTTCGCTCTTTATCATCTGCTCTGCGACTTGGCCAAAGTGACTTCAGCAGCGCAAAAGAAATCGTCAATCTCTCCAAAAAGCGAGTGATCCTTAATCCCGAGGTAGTTTGAAGCTAGAAGCCTAAACTCACAATAGGTTCGGTAAGACATGTGAACATGGACATTCATACACTCGACTGGAGAAATACCGGATCGAGCTTTGCTTTATGGTTTGTGGTGAAGATTATGATTCGCTAGTCACCGCAACTCCATTAGAGGTTGTCGATGAAATTGATGAAGCCTGATAATGTGACATGCAGCATCGCAAAGCAATAATCATTTTGGTTTTGACCATAAACATGCTTTTTGATTAAGTTATGGTCTTTTTTTTTGGGTCTCTAGCCTTAGTGCGACATCGAATTGTGTGTGATTTGCATGTGTGAAAGGGAAAATGATACAAACCGTCCCTAAACTTTGGCCGAATGTACAATTTGATTCCTAAATTTTTAATTTGTCCAATATGGTTCCTAAACTTTAACTCAATATTCAATTTGATCCCTAAGCTCTACTTTGTTCAATACAGTTCTTGAATTGTATGAAAATGTTCAACGTAGCCTCTAGTCTTGAATGAATGGAAGAACTATATTAACATTTTCATATAGTTCATGGACTGTATTGAATATGTATCAAAAGTTCATGAATTACATTAATTAAATTAAAATTTCAGGGATTACATTGTACTTTTGCCTAAAGTTCAAGGACTACATTAAACAAATTAAAAATTAATGAACCAAATCGCACATTAGGCCACAATTTAGGGGTTGTTTGTGTCATTATCTCCATGCGAAAAGTGCTATTAGTTTTGTTGTTTGGAAGTTGTAACTTTTAAATTGTAATTTGTGTAATCTTAAAATGTAAATATCATATAGATGCATGTGTTCATTCAAAATTCAAAAGCACACGCCAATAATGAAATTTCCAAGAAACTCTCATGGAAAAAGAAGCCACGTCTCATGTACTCTAATAATTTATATTTTATTTTGGCCTTAGTTGACTAATCTAACATATCTTGACCGATTGGTTCAACCAACTAAAATTTTTATAAGTTTCATTGTGAGTAAGTAGGATATATCTAATGTACAGTTTCTAACCCATGCGACGGGGTTGATTTTGATGTCCTTCGTGTTCACATCCTTAATATCTCCAAATCATGCATTTTCTCTCTGATTTTCTCGCTACTTTTAATTTGTAACTCACTAAATTAAGAAAGAGACATGTTCGAGACTTTAGGATGAGCTTATGTAAACTCCTTCTCCGAGACTCGCAAGTCAACCGAATTGAAATAGACTAATGATGCGTTCATATTATAAAAAATGAGTGATTTGGAAAATATTTCCTAAAAAATGATTACTTATATGACCTAATCATGGACGGAATAATATATATATATATATATATATATATATATATATTTATATTTATATATAGACACACACGTCTTGTTTCCTTGGCCATCAAGGAAGAATAGCTTTTGAATGAATCTCGAATTGAGGAAACATCGTGACTTTGTTTTGTTGTTGACATTTCTTTTTCACTTTTGTTGTTTTGTTTTATTTCATGGTGGCACTATTTCTATCCCTTATATAATTAAATTCACCCACTTTTTACCAAGAAGACAAAATTGTCCTCTGTTATTCAATTGTAATTTAAATTGGGGTTTCCAAATTTATTGTAAGATCTACTTACCATAATTAAGAATTTCATATATCTAGTTTCTGTTTATTGCTGATTTTCCATGTACATTAAAGGCACCATGTTTTTTTTTTTGTTAGATATTACGTCCATACTATTTTGTTCTGTCGAAAAGAGAAATCTCCAAGAAATCTATTTTTTTCCATGTTGCTGATCATATTTATGGATAAGTTCTTATAGTAGATGAAATTTAATTAAATAAAAAAATTGCATAAAGCAAGAATTTTGTTTTTAAATACCATCGAAATATCATTATTTTGGATTGATAGAAATTAATATCACCGATAAACCATTTGTAGAAAAATATTAAGGTACTTCATTATGCATAAATGTTTTTAGTTTATTTCTGTATATTCTTTTAATGTCTTACATACTCTGTATAAAAGTATTCACTAGTATAATAAGGAAAAAAGATAAATTCTTTGATATGGCAAATAAAGGGACTTGATATGTAATTTAGATTAATGAAATTAATAAAAAGTTTACCAAGAAAGTGAGCTTTTGATATAAGAGAGACAAAAAATAGAGAAAACATTCCAAATGGGGGCCCGAATGCACTTGTCTTTAATAAGCTAAAAAACAAAACATATGAAATGCTTATTTATAGTAATTATTATAAGTAGACAAAAAAGGGAGTGGACCATCACTTTATCGCAATTAAAAGATTTTCGTCATCATTCGCTTTGTTGTCTTCCTTCACGTTCATATTTTGTATCCCTCTTGCGCCTCCTTTTCCCCCTCCTTCTCTTCTAACAATTCTTGCTCCACCTTCTTGGATTTGAGCTCCTCGTTTTCCTTGATCTTCATCTTGAGGAACTCAATCATATCCTTCAATGCATCTTCGGGCTTCTCACTCTTTATCATCTGCTCCGCGACTTCGGCGGGAGTGACTTCGGCGGTGCAAATCAAATCATCGATCTCTCCAAAGAGCGTGTGATCCTTGACCTCGAGGTAGTTTGAAGCCAGAAGCCTAAACCCACATGGGGTGCAATAAGACATGTGAACATGAACGTCCATACGACCTGGCCGGAGAAGTGCCGGATCAAGCTTTTCTTTATGGTTCGTGGTGAAGATTATGATTCGCTCATCGCCGCAACTTGACCAGAGCCCGTCGATGAAATTAAGGAAGCCTGATAAGGTGACCTGTGGCATCCCAAAGCAATAGTCATTTTGGTTTTGACTACAAACATGCTTTTTGATTTGATTATGGTCTTATTTTTTTTTTTTTGGTCCCTATTTTAATGTAACTTCGAATTGTGTGTGATTTGCACATGTGAAAGGAAAAATGACATAAATAGTTCCTAAATTTTAGCTTGATATGCAATTTAGTCCTCGAACTTTTAATTTGTTTAAAATAATCACTGAATTTTTTTTACATATTCAATACAGTCCTTGAACTATATGAAAATGTTCAATGTAGTCTTTGGCCTTGAATTAATAGAATGACTATATTAAATATCTTCGTACAGTTTAGGATTTGTATTGAACATGTACCAAAAATTCAAGGACTACATTATACATTATGCTAAAGTTTAAGGATCACATTGAACAAATTAAAAGTTTATGGATCAAATTGCACATTGAATTAAAGTTTAGAGACTATGTATTATTCCCATGTGAAAAGTGCTATTAGGTTTGTTGTTTGGAAGTTGTAACTTTCGAATTGTAATTTGTGTGATCTTAAAATGTAAATTTCTTATAGATGCACGTGTTCATTCAAAATCCAATGGCACGCGCCAATAATGAAATTTCCAAGAAACTCTCATGGAAAAAGAAGCCACGTCTCATGTACTCAAATAATTTATATTTTATATTGGCCTAAGTTGACTAATCTACTATATCTTGACTGATTGGTTCGACCAATTAAAATTTTCTAGTGTCATCGTGAGTAAGTAGGACATGTCTAATGTACAGTTTCTAACCGATGCGACGGGCTTAAATTTCATCTCCTTTCGCGTTCACATCCTTAGTTTCTCCAAATCATGCATTTTTCACTCTGATTTTCTCACTACTATTAATTTTTAATTCACTAAAATTAAGAAAGAGACTCGAATCCTTTAACTTAATAGTGATGCTAGTATCACGGTCTCACAATGTGACAATCAAAAGATGTCCACAAAAATTTCCTTTCCCAAACACAAGCAGTAGGAAGTTTCCAAGCAAGATACAAATCTCCCTATCTCTTATCCAAAATGTATGGTTGAAAATTGACCGTCCATTTTCCAAGCTAACAGTAGGGTTAGCTAAGCATTGTCAACTTAGTTACCTTTTATTATATCTGGACACGACATTAAATTAAATTAAAAAGGACGAAATCCATATGAGGAGAGTAAATGACATGGATTCTTGAGAGGATTAATGTCCTCTGAAAACCTAGTTACTAATGAAAACCCTCAAATTCTCTTTGCATCTCTCTCTCTCTATCGCCACCAACGCTAACAGGTACAAACCATGAGTGGCCTGAGGGAAGCTCTATGCTTGTGCTTCCTGTTCTAATCTATTTTCAGTTAATTAGGTAAAAAAAAAGTGTTTTTATAAGCAATAAAGTTTTCATTTTAAGTCACCTCGAGATCATGAGGCGACTATATTTATTTAGTCACCTAACGATAAAGAAAAAACCTGAATAAGAATAATCAAAGTTAGAAGAGACAGACCTGGTTCTCGGGTTCGCTACCGTCTGAGGAGCTCGCCGCCCGGGCCTCAGCCATGCGGTCGTGGAACTCGAGGGTGCAGTCGATGTCCTCCACCACCAGGATCGACCGGTTCGCCGTCGCCACCAGCAGCTTCCTCAATAACGAGTTCCGGGTCACCTCAGTCAGCTCGAGGTCGTAGATGTCGAACTTCAGGTAATTCGCCATGGCCGCGATCAGGCTCGATTTCCCTGTCCCCGGCGGACCGTACAGCAAGTACCCCCTCTTCCACGCCTTGCCGACTTTCCTATAATACTCTCTCCTCTTGACGAACCTGTTCAAGTCCTCCATGATGAACTGCTTGGTCGCTGCCTCCATCGCGAGCGTCTCGAACGTTGCTGGGTGGTCGAGGTTAATCGGGGTCCACACATCGGAGAGGTTGCTGTTATACATGCGCTCATAGCACGGCGTGAACAGCTTCAGCGTCTTCTTCTCCTGCCTCATCCCCTTGGCCTCCTCCACCACGCGAGGTAGGTACGTGCTCAACACCATGTCCTTGTGCCTCTTGTGGAAGCTGAGCACGAAGAAGCGGGCCTCGGACTCCGTGGCGACCAGGTCCATCGTCATCCTCCTCCCCCTCCCCCTCCCTCGGCTGGCTCCGAAACCCGTCTCGACTGTCCTTGAGGCCACGACCCACCTGAGCTTGGCACCGCCGAACACGTCGACGACCTCCTCATGCGGCTCCATTGAAATGTTGAGGTTGTCCTCTCCTGCGGGCTTGGCAACCCGCAGACGGCGAGTGGTGGGGGAGATCTTGGCGGACAGGTAGATCCGCGCGGCGTCGTAGATTTGGTTGCTGACGAGGCCATCGTATTCCTCGATGACGAGGGTGAGCTGGGAGGAGAAGCGGGTGAAGAAGCTGCGGACGGCGGAGGAGAGGTAGTACTGGAGGTCGTCGGGGAGCAGATCTTGGGTGATGGAGCGGGCAAGCATCACCGTGGCCGTGAAGGATGCGGCGGCCGCGAACACCGCCTTGGCCGTGGCGATCTTGGACTCGGACGATGAAGTTGACTCCATCGAATGGCCTTTTCTTTTAGGCTTGATCTGGAGGATGCAAATTTTTCTTTTACTTTTTCTGGTTCCTGTGTATGTGTGTGGTAGGGCTATACATATATTTATACCCACGTCTTGTTTCCCCAGCCATCAAGGTTGAATGGCTTTTGAATGAACCTCGAAATTGAGGAAACATTGTCGCTTCTGTCTGGTTACCTCTCAAATTGAAGTCAGGGAGTAACCTAAGAAAATTCACGAAGAAACGTGACTCAAGTTTGAACTATAGAAGATAACACGAACCAATTATGTTTTGTCATTTGAGTAGTTTCTTAATTTGAGTAGAATTTTCATTTTAGATACAAGTAAAGAAAATTGTCCAAAACATCTTAAATCTATTGTAAATGGTCAATTCAATTTTAAATCTTTCAATTGTGCTAATTTAGTTTTAAATATCTTGACGACTTGTCAATTAAATTATAAATCTTTTAATTATATTAATTTAGTCCTAAACATTTTAATATTGATACCAATTCATCCATTCGGCCAATTTTGGCCAGCCAGCGTTGATGTGGAGGTCGGCCGGACGCTGACGTGGCAATTTTTAAGATTTTTTTTCTTTTTCCTTTTCTTTTCCGACGGTGGCCACGAAGCCCTGCTGCCGCCAGCGAGGGTCGCAACCCTTGCCTAGCCTCTCCCAGATCCGGGCAAAGCCGCCCGCCGCTGCTCCTGGGAGGCCGAGCGAGGGCCGCGAGTGGGGGAGCCTCACCGGAGGCTCGCCGGCCACTGCTGGAAAAGAAAAGGAAAAAGAAAAAGATAAAAGATAAAAAGAAATTAATAAAAAAATCGAAAAAAAAAATTGCCACATCAGTGTTCGGCCATCGACCGACGTCCACGTCAGCGTCTGTCGGCCAAAATTGGCCAGATGGACTGAATTTGTACAAATATTAAAAGGTTTAGGACTAAATTGGTCTAATTGAAAAGTTTATGACTGAATTAGTACTAATGCAATAGGTTTAGGATTTTTTTGGTACTTTTCCTTCAATTAAATTATAAATCTTTTAATTATATTAATTTAGTCCTAAACTTTTTTAATGGTTTATCAATTTAATTCTTCCTGCAATTTCAATGAGAAATTGCCAACACGGCAGTTTAGATAGCGTTGACTGTCTTAACTAGTATAGCCAGCACTAATGTGGATAATTTTTACAATTTTTTTTAATGTTATGATTGTTTTCCTTTTTTTCTATTTTTCCTTTCCTTTTTTTTTTTAACGCTCATGCCTCGCTAGCCCTTGCGAAGGTGACCCTTGATCCGACAATGGTGGCCCTCGCCTAAGGCCCACAACATCTACTAGCCATTGACGAGGTTTGGCGATGGCCAATGGAGGGGAAAAGAAAAAAGAAAAGAAAAAACAACTAAAGGAAAGGAAAAAAAAAAAATTGTAAAAATTGTCAACTCAACTCCAAGTAGACTATGTAAGATGGATGGTGTTGACTAAATTGTTATGTTAGCAATTTTCGGCTAAAATTGACTAAAATGACTAAATTAGTAAATTGTTACAAGGTTTATGATTAAATTGACAAGTTTGTAGAAAGTTTAGATTGAATTGATATAATTGAAAGGTTTATAGTTATCGTTTAATATATTTACGGCTTTTTTGACACTTTTCTCGATACAAATATCATACATAAGATGTGAGTGTCGATTTCTACCCATCAATAAGATTATGAGCTTTTGGTCGCAATAATGGAGTGATCGTGAATTACATTGTAGAGAAAATACAAGTATTTTGAAGTTGTATAATTCGTGAATTCGTTTGAGAAATTAAGACTAATGGATAGCTGAGAAACGATGAAGACTCTAGAGTTATTCAAGTATAGTTGTAATCTCTAATGTCATGCTTTTATCTATCAACAATACCATGCTCCTTTCTTCACAGAACTCGTGAATAAGTGAAAAGGAAACCGCCGGACGGTTGCGCCCTTTTTTGAGATGAAGTATGGTAATTTGACCAATAACTCCTGGGCCTCATCCTTTATAATTCAAGAACGTGAATTTTCAGAGCCACGTGAGAGTTCTTGGATGAAGAGCAACGTGGGAAGCTACTAAAGCGTTCACTCTCTCTTCCCTCTCTTATTGATTTTGTTTGTATTTTATTGTTCTTTCTTTTCTTCTTTTTCGATTTAAATTTGGAATTTCTTCCAATCTAATTTTAAATATGGGAGCTATACTCTCCAAACCCAGATTTGAGAATTTAATAATTATACTTTTGAGGATTTGATACTTTTCTACTCTGTTCATATACAAATCCCTTGCCTCTAACTTCAATGGCAATTGCACATTTCACTGAACTATGAAAATTTGCTCTTTCAAATGATATATTCATGTTTGCTCAGCTTGTTTCGATTATCTTTGTACAATGATGGTGTAGAGGAAGTCAAACTTAAGCACACATCGCCAACTAGCAACGCCGTAATTATTGGAGAAAGAATTTCTGACCCGTGCTTATCATTGACGAAGACACGGAATCTAATGATTGACCATCGATTATTTTACTTGACATATCTATTATTGTCAAAGGAGTGTGTGCTTAATCCTAGTAGTGATCCATTGAATTTTCTTGTTTTTTTGGATTTGGCTTTATTTTGCAGTATTTTGAACTTTACTCTCTTTTGATTTGCTTTGCCATGAAGTTTATGTACTTCTCATGTGACCTTTTGAGCAATAAATATAATTTTCTTTTGATTATAAAAAAGGAAAAAACCACAGTGCAGGCTACTCAAATGACCAAAGTAATTTACTATAGGTTAAGAGTGGCAAGAGAGGAAAGGAAAGAGTAATCTCATTTTATCTTTTTGGTTTTCGAGCAACACTCATCGCCTCAACGTCTCAAGTCGGTGCAATGGAGGCATTATCAATTGCATCGGGCTTATGTGCACCTGTCGCACCCTCATTATTAAAACGAATGAGGACGCTGTGCTCGGATCACACATCCGTAGATGGCATCTTATAATTTTCTAATGTTGTATCCTCAATGTAACCAGCTTTTTTTCTTCTTTTTTTATGTAACTTTCCGCACCGTCGGTAATAAAACTTCCGGGTCTTCCTTTGGTCGTTTTATTTTAATCCCAGCTTGCCTGTCCAGCGGCCAAGAAACACTGATAGTTCAACAGATTCCAACTCACCAACCAAATAAAAAAGCAGGGGTACAACAAGGACGAAGAAATGTTTAACATCTAATGAATTGTCGACACGACGAGCAAGAGAACTTAGACTCCGTTCAACGCACGGGAAAACGCATCCTAGGCTTTCCGGCTTCCCCGAGGACACGTTCGAGACTTTAGGATGAGCTTCTGTGGACTCCTTGTCCGAGACTCCCCAAGTCAGCCGAGTCAGCATCGACCAAGACTTTCTGCCGGGGATTTTCGTGTTGTCCCGATCGCATAGGCCCGACCGGCGGATTCTAATCTTTGGATAAGCCCGATTCCATTTGATGTCAATGCAAGTTGAATTATAGTATGCCCTTGTGACCCGGGACCACACAACATAAATATTTCTCGTGAGTATGGAGTGTACAGATCTATGTTAGTTCATTTGACTTTTTTTATTGATATTCCTAATCTTTCGAGAAAATCTATCATGTAACCCTTTGTACTTAGTAATGTGGTATCATTATCTCTTTGTGCGCATCTATGTGTTGGGTTGCAACATTTTTTTTTTCAGTTATCCGAGTCGATTTTTCGCATAAGATCTCTAGTTAGCTAAATTGTCATTTTTTAAGGTCATGCCACATGGACTTATGAAACTTCATCTGCCAAGGACAAACACATACTTACTCACGTGCATGCATGGGTGGGTGCTCCCAAACGATAACAGTCGAACAATTGGTGATGACAATCTTCATCATTAGGATTGGCAATCATTGTCGCCGCCGCCGCCATCCAACCTTGTTCTCTCTTTCTCATTAGATTCATATTTCTAATTGCCTTTTCATTTTTTCTCTAATTACCGTTCAACTTCTTTTGACTTTACAATTTGTGTAGGGAAACATGGCAACCAAGGATAATTCAACAAAAAAAAAAAAAAATGAACCCTCTAAAGAAGAAGATCTTTTGTTAATCATAGGGCGACCATTACATTCGCAAATGCTAAATTTTTAGAGAAATGGATCTAGTTGAGTTTGGGTCCATCTGGCCTTTTGTTTTAACCTTTTGTCTACTCTGAAATCTGAATCACTCAACACTGTTTAAGCCAAGAACGGAAAGGTAATTTTAAAGCAAATCATTTAAGTTAGTGCCAATAAAATAATGACTATTTGACATTTTAGATAGATGATTGAAATAGTGCATAATAGGTCTAGAAGGAGACAAGGGGAAAGGGTGGCCCGGCCCGGCCCGTTTTGGACATGAATGGGCCAGGCCCAATATATGGTCACGTCCTTGTGAATTTTGCACATCTTGGATCTAGATTGTTCTGCTATTTTCTTTTTACTTATTCATTTGGTTTATTTATTCATTTGCTTATAAGAGGGCATATGATAACTTCCAAGATTTTTAATTGCGTGTGATAATATTTAGCTAAATAGCACTTAATGAATAGTATAAGTATAAAACTACATATTAATTCAAGTTAAGAGAGCCACGATATAATAAGACTTGACGCATTTGCGATGGTTCGATCGAGATTGGCAGCGGTAAAATAAAGTACTGGTGAAAGGTCCCAATGGCGGTGGCCATGGCGTGGTGCTTGCGGGATTTATAGATGGAGTAATTACTAGTGGGTATAAAATAAGAAATTTATTTTAGACATCACCGGAGCAAGAAAGACTCAGCATACGGCTTTCGGATCAACAATAAACGAGGCCGTTCGTGAATGCAAAGATTTTTCCATTAAATAAATGTGTTGAAAAAAATTACAAACCCTTTGCAAGATAATTATAGTACAAAAAGGCTAATAAATAGACATTTATTTTCGTCATCATCTGCTTATTCATCTCCCTCCGCATTCGTATTTTGTACCTCTTGCACCTCCACTTTTCCCTCTTTCTCTGCCAACCCCTCCGCTTTCGACATAATTATAGTACGAACCCCTTCGCTTTTTCCTCGATGACCAGTATTTATATTTGCAAGATAATTATAGTACAAAAAGGCTAATAAATAGACATTAATTTTCGTCATCATCTGCTTATTCATCTCCCTTCGTATTCGTATTTTGTACCTCTTGTACCTCCACTTTTCCCTCTTTCTCTGCTAACAATTTTTGCTCAGCCTCCTTGGCTTTGAGCTCCTCATTTTCCTTGATCTTTATCTTGAGGAACTCAATCACGTCCCTCAACGCATCTTCGGGCTTCTCGCTCTTCATCATTTGCTCCGCGACTTCAGCAGGAGTGACTTCAGCCGTGCGGATCAAATCCTCGATCTCTCCAAAAAGATCGTGATCCTTGATGCCGATGTAATTTGAAGCCAAGAGTCTAAACCCACACGGGGTGCAGTAGGACATGTGAATATGGACATCCATACGACCCGGTCGGAGAAGTGCCGGGTCGAGCTTTTCTTTATGATTCGTGGTAAAAATTATAATCCTCTCGTCGCCGCAGCTTGACCAAAGCCCGTCGATGAAATTAAGGAAGCCTGATAATGTCACCTGGGCATCCCAAAGGGCAATGATCATTAACATGTGAAGTTTAGAAAGAGTACATATACGGCACATGCCAAAGGCCAATAATGAAATTTCCAAGAAATTTCCATAGAGGAAGAGGCCACGTGTTATGTACTCTACTGCTTTATAGTTTATTTTGGCCAAAAATGACTAATTTAATGTGTCTTGACTGATCAGTTCAAACTATTGAAAATTTCAAAGGGTCATTGTGATTAAGTAGGGTATATACAGTGGACAGTTTCTAACCCATGTGGCGGGGTCGATTTTCTTCGCCTTTCATGTCACTTCCTTAATTTCGCCTTATCATGCATTTTTCTATCTGATTTCCTTGCTACTTTTGATTTGTAATTCACTAGATTAAGAAAGAAAGTTGGATCCTTTAACTTAATTACCCTTTAACATCTGGACACAACACTAAGTTATGTCCTTTGAAAAGGTAGTTACTAATAAAAACCTTCAAATTCTCTATGCATCTCTCTCTTCATCGCCACCAACGTTAACGGGCACAATTATGAGTGGTGTGGGTGAGGCTCTATGTTTGTGCTTCCTGTTCTAGTCTATTTTCAGTTAATTTGGTAAAAAAAAGCATTTTTATAAAAAACAAAGTTCTTTTTTATAAGAGGCCTCGAGATCATGAGACGAGTATATTAAATAGTCACCTAATAATAAGGAAAAAAAAAACTAATAATCAAAGTATGAAGAGACAAACCTGGTTCTCCGGTTCACCGCCGGATGAGGGGCTTGCCGCCCGAGCCTCAGCCATGCGGTCGTGAAACGCGATGGTGCAGTCGATGTCCTCCACCACCAGGATTGACCGGTTCGCCGTCGCCACCAGCAGCTTCCTCAACTCCGAGTTCCGGGTCAGCTCCGTCAGCTCAAGGTCGTAAATGTCGAACTTCAAGTAATTCGCCATCGCTGCAATCAGGCTCGACTTCCCTGTCCCCGGCGGTCCGTACAGCAAGTACCCCCTCTTCCACGCCTTGCCCACTTTCCTGTAGAACTCTCTCCTCTTGACGAACCTCATCAAGTCCTCCATGATGAACTCCTTGGTCCCCGCCTCCATTGCGAGCTTCTCGAACGTCGCAGGGTGGTCGAGGTTAACCGGGGTCCACATATCGGAGGGGCTGCCGCCATACATGTTCTCCCAGCACGGCGTGAACAGCTTCAGCGTCTTCTTGTCCTGCCTCATCCACTTGGCCTCCTCCACCACGTGAGGCAGATACGTGCTCATCACCATGTCCTTGTGCTTCTTGTGGAAGCTGAGCTCGAAGAAGCGGGCCTCGGACTCCGTGGCGACCGGGTCCATCGACCTCCACCTCCCTCGGCCATCTCCGAAACCTGTCTCGACCCTCCTCGAGGACATGACCCACCTGAGCTTGGCACCGCCGAATATGTCTACAACCTCCTCGCGGGGCTCCATTGAAACATTGAGGTTGTCCTCGCCTTCGGGCTTGGCAACCCGCAGGCGGCGAATGGTGGGGGAGATCTTGTCGGACAGGTAGATCTGCGCAGCATCGTAGATCTGGTTGCTGACGAGGCCGTCGTACTCCTCGATGACGAGGGTCAGCTGGGAGGAGAAGCGGGCGAGGAAGCCGTGGACGGCGGAGGAGAGGTAGTACTGGAAGTCGTTGGGGAGCAGATCCTGGGCGATGGAGCGGGCAAGCATCACCGTGGCCGTGACGGATGCGGCGGCCGAGAACACCGCCTTGGCCGTGGCGATCTTGGACTCGGACGATGAAGTTGACTCCATCGAATATCTTTTTCTTTTGGGCTTAATCTGGAGGATAAAAACTTTCTTTTTCTTTTTCTGGTTCGGTTGTGTGTGTTAGGGGATATATAATATACATATATATAAGTCTTGTTTCCTTGGCCATCAAGCTTTTTCTTTCCTTTTTTTTGGTCGAACCGTGGCCATCAAGCTTGAATAGCTTTCGAATGAGCCTGGAATTTGAATTTTGTTGTTGACTTTTCGTTTACTTTTATTGTTCTGTATTATTTTCGTCGGTAATTATTTTAGCCGGAGCTTTACCGACGAAAATAATACTCGAGTTTGATCCCATTAAGATAACTCAATCTAATTATGTTTCCTAGATTTTTTATTTAAGATAGAACTATTAGACAAGCTAGCGATATTATGTCATTTACTTGATTCTGTATATATTTTAGATTATGTATGGTATTATATTTATCTTGTTACTTTATATAGGATCATATATTATTTATTGATACATATAAAAATATATAGAAAATTCCATATTCTCTTTTTTTTTGCATTATTATTTCTTAACTATACATAAGAGGTGAGTGTTGGTCTTCGCACATCAATGAGAATATGAGCTTTTGGCCGTGTGTGAATTACATTCTAAAGAAAATATAACTATTTCGAAATTGTAAAATTTGTGAATTCTTTCGAGAGATTAAGAGTAATTAATGATTGGAAAACATTGAGGGTCTTTGAATAAATCTAGTATGATTGTAATCTCCATTGTATTACGTGATCTATTGTATGATATTGTGCAACTTTCATTGTGGAAGTTGTGAATAAGTGAAAAGGAGACCCCTTAATCATTGTGCCCTAGTTTGAGATAAAAATATAGTATTATTGACCAAGAACTCTTAGGTCTCGTCTTTCATGATTCACGAACGTGATATTTCGAGTCACAGGTGAGTTATTGGATAAAGAAAAACGTGGGAAATTACTAAAGCGATAACATAAACAATTACAAGAATAATGACAAAATCAGATGCTCAACTGCTGGCAAGCCAACCCAATTGGCCAAACAAATTTACTTTAGGTTGGGGGTGGGGGAAAGAGGAAGCAAATTAGCATCTCATTTCATGTTTCTGCTTTCCGAGTAACCCTGGTCGCCCCAACGTCTCTACTCGGCATGATGGAGGCGTTGTCGGGTGCATCCAGTTCATGTGCACTTATCGTACCCCTATTATTAAAATGAACGAGGGCATTAAACTCGTTTACACATGTCCGCGGACGCGTCTAATGAAGCTTCAAGCTTAAGGAACACCAATAATTCAACAGATTCCAGCTGACCACCCGAATAAAAAAGAGGGGAAAAGGACTAAGAAATGTCCACACATCTAATGGATTATCAACACGTCTATCAAGAGAAACCACATCGTGTTCAGCACGTGTGGAAACGCATCCTAGACTTTCGTGCTTCCGGGAGACATGTTCGAGACTTTAGGATCGGCTTGTGTAGACTCGTTCTCCGAGACTCCCTAGTCCCACCGAAACGGCATTGACTGAGGTTTCTAGAAAGTAAACCAGGCAGACCGACGACGATTCCCTGAACTGAAACTTGGACTCCGGGCCTGCCGGGGATCCTAATCTACGGGTTAGCTAATGGCGGGTTTGGATGGCCTCTATCCGGTGAGTGGAATCCTGATCGCATGGTCCTGACGGGTTCCATCCGATGTCCATGCAATTCAAATCATAGTATGCATCTCATACCCGTGACCTAGGATCACACTATAGAAATACTCATCCTGAGTATGGACCTATCTTAATTCATCCAACTTGTTGCGATTGATATTCCCATGCTTTGGAGAAAATTATCACGTGACCTTTAGTATGTGTGAATGTGGTATCATTGTCTTTGTGTGTGCGTCTACATGGTGGGTTACAATACCCTTTCTTTCGTGGGTCGATTTTTCGCCTAAGATCTAGTTAGCTAAACTGCCCTTTTGAATTTGCCAGACTTCATTTGCCAAGGACAAACACATACTCTTGCGCGAAACATGGCAACCGACGATAAACTAAAAATGAAAAAATTAACCCTCTAAAGAAGATCTTTTGTTAATCGCGAGGCAGCCATTCCATTCATTCGCAAATGCTAAATTGTAGAGAAATGGATCTAATTGAATTTGGGTCCATCTCGCCTTTTGTTTTTGACTTTTTGTCTTCCTCTGAAATCTGAATCAATCAAAACTGGTTCTCCCACGAACCATGATGGAATTCTGAAGCAAATCATTTAAGTGAGTGCCGAGATTGACTATCTGACATTTTAGATAGATGATTGAAATAGTGCATAATAGATATAGACCGAGAATGTTAAGCGGATTCACTGCCACCGGCCACGGTGGAATAGCGAATTAGTGGTGGTCATGCCGACGGGGGCGGGCAGCGGCCGACGGCGTTTAAGCTGATGCGACGATGATAGGTAAAGTGGGTGGTGCAAATCAAGCGATGGCCAAAGGTGCCGATCTCGATGGAAGTTTAAGTTTTCTGCGAGTTCAAAATAATCGTTTTTATATTAAAAAAATACCGTCTGTGTAAAATATCTACTTTATACAAGAAAAGATAAACTAGATATTTTAATCAAATAATGGTATCGATGCAGTTACTAAGATATACGTGTCATTGCTTTAATTCTACTTGTCTAATAATCTTTCTACGCCGTTAGTATACCAAATTAACATTCGGTACTTTATTTACTCTCATCATAATCGTGTTTCATCCTCCTCATTGACATTCGTTGCAATTGAGGAAATATAAAATTATTCCCCTTTCCGAAAATATCTTCCCCTCTTTCTTTGCTGTTTTTTATGCTCCTTCTTGGCTTTGAGCTCCTCATTTTCCGTAAGTAAGGGTTTCTTCTTTTCTTCACGTACAAACCGTGTAAGAGCCGCATGTCTTCAAGCTGAAGCTGAAATTTTCGGCTTCCCTTGTGGACGTAAGCGCAACCCAAGGTCCTCATAACTAGAAATGCTCCTTCTTGGCTTTGAGCTCCTCATTTTCCTTAATCTTCACCTTGAATAACACATATGTAATCATATAAACGGATTTACACATCTGATTTGGACCATCGTTCTTGATGTGGAATAGTGACAATCCAAACTCAAGAACTTCTCATCTAATTCTCACAATTATCCTCACAAGTGAGCGTTTACATAAGAAACCCAATCATGTCACCCAATGCATCTTCAGACTTTGCCTGCTTCATCATATGCTCTGTGACTTCGTCTGAAATGACTTTGGCTCACCAAAGAGCGCCTGATCCTTGACCCTAAGGTAATTTGAAATCAGAGCCTAAACTCATGTGGGGTACAGTAAAACATGTGAACATGGACGTCTATATTGTCCCTTGTCGCTTGATAATGGGTCTTAAATACTTAATAGATTCATGTATTATTTTTTCACCTATCAATTTTAACTTTTGAATTGGATTCTCATCTACGATCAAACAGGAGAAGCGGCAGGTCGAGCTTTTCTTTGTCTTTGTGGTTCACAGTCGATACAGTTGAGGAAGCCTTGATAATGTGGCCTGTGACATCCCAAAAGCAATGATTATACGGCACATACATTTTACTCAGAGAAATCGCATGATATATCGGGGTGATTTGACAAGTTTATTTGGTCTATTCACGGCCCATTATCAAACTTTAATGGTTGAATTTTTGAAAACGGTCTCAAATAGATGCACGCCTTTGCCCGATCGAAGTTGCCAGGAAACTCCCATAGAAGAACAAGCCACATGTTACGTACGTCTTTTGTAGTTTGATGTGGCCAAAATTGTCTAACTCTTGTAATATCTTGACTAATAATTTTTAAAACTCCTTTCTTGTCGCATACTAAATTTCTAAGTTCATGCCTTTTTTTTTCCTCTCTATAATTCTCTTTTTCCCTTTGTTCTTAACCAGCCCGTTGCTATCCTCAACAGTTCTCGGAAGCTCCTCCGTTGTACAGCCATTTTTAGCTTTGAGCACGCACCACTTCCAGTGCCATATTGCTGCCCCCCTCAAACACATTGATCATGGCCAATCTAACTATTGTGGAAGTGAAATTATAAAGCAAAATGAAAGCTTGCGAAAAATGAATAATTTGAAAAATATTTTTCCAAAAAATGATTGTTTTTATCGTTTTAAATAATTAGCCAATAGAAAATGTTTTCATTATCGACATCAATTTATGTTTACATATTTTCGTGAACAATGAAAATATTTCTTATTTATTCGTAAGCGATACAAGCAATTGATTTTAGAAAAATGTTTTCCAAATTGTTCATTTTCTGTAAGACAAACGAAGCCGAAACAACAAGAAAATTATGAATGAGCGAAAAGGGAGACCATCATATGATTTGTGTCCTAAGTCCAAGATAAAATAGAGTACCCTTGCAACTCTTGGGTCTCGTCCTATAAACAAACATGAATTTTGAGTCATGCGTAAATTTTTGGATCAAGAGCAATTTGGGAAGTTACTAATCCATAGCATAAATAATTATAAGAATAGGAAAAAAGATACTAAAAGTGTGATAATTTTCGAGTTGAATGTTAAAATTTTTCAAGCATTCACTTCAATGCCATTTTGGTAAAAAAAAAAAAAAAACGATCATTTTAATGCCATTGTCGATTTAAATTGCTATTACTAATTTGGATTGCAGGAAAATCCGATGTAACTATATTTTAATATATTTCGACCAACGTGACTTGCAGCCAAAGTGAAGTGAACAAATATAAGGGCAAAAGACGTGGGATTTATTTGTCCCAAATAAATAGAGGGCCCGTTTGGTTCGGCTTTTGGGGAATGCCTTTGGCCAAATGCAAATATCTTTAGGCTAAAGAGGTTTTCGGGAATGCTCGGGTGTTTGGCAAATTATGCATTGGAAAGTAGCTTGTGTGAAAATACCGTTTGGCAAAATTTTTTACAAATGGGCTTTTGCTTTTAATTTTTTTTTAAAAAAAAATATGAAAATCAAATCCGGCGGCCGGATCAGGCGACGCCGTCGCCGTGACCTCGGCGCTTGGAGCGTAGAGGCCGGATCGGCCTCGGCCGGCCAGATCCGGCGGCTCGAGGTCGCGCGACCCGGGCGGCGCGACCTCGGCGACGCCGTCGCCGCCGGGAGGCGCGACCTCAAGCGCCCGAGGTCGTAGCGACCTCAAGCGGCCCGAGGTCGACCTCGGGCGACGCCGCTTGGTCGCGCGAGGGCGACGCGAGATCAGCGGTGGTCGCGCGGACCTCGGGCGGCGTCGCTGGACCCGAGGACCTCAGGAACCGGCGACGCCGCCGGGTCCGCGCGACCTCGGGCGACGCCGCTGGGTCCGCGCGACCTCGGCGACGCCGCCGAGGTCCGCGCCGCGGGTCGCGCGTCGCGCCACCCCTAGACGGTGGTCACCGGCGACGCGCGACCCTCAACCAGCGGCGGCGATGGTGGCTGCCGGAGAAGCCCGGTGGCCGGAAGAAAAAGAAGAAGACAGATGGGGAAGAAGAAGAAGAAGGTGAACAGTAGAGTGGCATTTCCAAAATGCCGAATGCTCAATGCCGCCCTCCCCAAAGATTGAGCATTGAGCATTTAGAATGCTCATATTTGTGCAAAGGGGCTTTCGAAAATATTGCCAAACACCAAAATTTTTTCCAAAGGGGCTTTGGGGGCCCAAAGCCCCTTTGGAATGCTCAACCAAACACCCCCAGAGTGGTGGAATACTGTCGATGGTGGTGGTTGATGTGATGTAGTGACGATATCGAAGCGTGACAATAGTGTTGCAAATAAAGCGGTGGTGAAATGTGTTAATAGCGGTGGCCATGGTACAACGTCCATGAGATTTATGGAAGAAGTTACTACTAGAGGATACGAAATGAGAAATTTATTTGAGACGTCACCTCTGCAAGAAAGACTCAATGATTATTATTTGAATTTTCGAGATAATTATAGTACAGAAAGCTTATAAATTGTTTTTAATATTCATCATCATCTGCAAAATGTCCTCCTCCACATTAATATTTGGAACCTCTCGCACCTCCACTTTTTCCTCTTTCTCTGCTAACAATTCTTGCTCAGGCTTCTTGGCTTTGAGCTCCTCATTTTCCTTGATCTTCACCTTCATGAACTCAATCACGTCCCTCAATGCATCTTCGGGCTCCTCGCACTTCATCAGCTGCTGCGCGACTTCAGCTGGAGTTACTTCCGCGGTGCAGAGCAAGTCCTCGATCTCTTCAAAAAGCACATGATCCTTGATCCCGAGGTAATTCGAAGCCAGGAGTCTAAACCCACATGGGGTGCAATAAGACATATGAACATGAACGTCCATACGGCCCGGCCGAAAAAGTGCCGGGTCAAGCTTTTCTTTGTGATTTGTGGTGAATATTATAATCCTCTCATCACCACAACTCGACCAGAGTCCGTCAATGAAATTGAGGAAGCCTGACAACGTGACCTGTGGCATGCCAAATTCAATGATCATTAACAATTGGTGCAAATAGAAAGGGTACACATACAATCCATCGATGAAATCGAGGAAACGTGCAACATGACCTGCGGTCTGCCAAAGTCAATGATCATCAACAATTGGAGCAAAGATATATATATATATCACTTAAAGAGAAATCAGACAAGTTTATGTCTATACAGGGTGATTTTGACTATAAATGTGCGGTTGACTCGGTTGTGGCTATTTGAATTTTGATTTCCAGCTTTAGCCGTGACTTCAATTTGCTTGTGATTTCCATCTCTATCTTTCCGCACTTTCAAAATGTAAATTTCATATTGATGCATGTGGTCGTTCAAAATCCAAAAGTACAAGCCAATAAATGTGCTATGAGGATTTAAATAAATTGTTTATTCTCTCATTGCAACTTCAATTTTGTCATTTGCCCGAGAGTGAATAAACCCATTTAAAACCGAAATATATTGTCTGTCCCACAATCAATCTTCATGTATGGACTTCATTATGGGTCGTATTAAAATATTTAAATATTTAATAATGTATTCAATTAATAGTTTAGGCTTTTGTAATAGTTGATAATAATCTCAAAAAATTTTACATGATTCCAAAATCCTTAATTTGTCTCTTTTATTATATACTTTTTTTCTTAATTGCTTAATTTTAAGTCGAAATCAAAACCCAACTTAAGCTTTAGGGTCAGTGATAGAATATTTTTAGATAATTAATTACTCTTTCTTCTTGAAAACCAAGGTTCATTATTCTCCTTTAATGTTTGGCTTCTAAGTGGGTCGCAAGATGGATCCACGCCTTGACAGAAAACTCCCATGGAAGAAGAGGCCCCGTGTTGTGTACTCTAATCCTTATAATTTATTTCGTCAAAAATTGTATTATCTATCACATCTGAACCGACGAATTCAACCGTTTGAGAATTTCATTAGTGTCAGCGTAAGTTGGATGTGTATATTTTCTTTTTCTAACCCATGTGACGGGGTTGCTTTTCCATGTCCAGTCATGTCACATACTTTAATTACCCTTTAACGTTTGAGCACGACATTAAATTAAACAAAAGACTGGATCAATTTTGATATGTTTGAGAGTAGTTAGATCAATTTATCTAAAAAAAGAGAGAGGATTCACGTCCTTTTGAAAACCTAGTTACTGATAAAATCTCCAATTCTAAATCTCTCTATCACCACCAACACTGGCAAATTCAATTGTGAGTTGTGTGAGTAAGATTCTATGCTTGTGCTTGGTGTTCTAGTCTATTTTCAGTTAATGAGGTAAAAAAAATATATTACAAGAAACATAGTTTTCTTTCTATTGACAATCTCAGGATCATGACATGGATACACTTGTGAAATGAACCGTAATTCGCTTATATTGCTTAACGTACAGGACAGTCATTTTTAACCACCTAATGATAAAGAAAAAACCTCAACAATTGAAGTATGAAGAGATGAACCTGGTTCCCCTGCTTGCCTTGGGGCGTGGGGTACGCCGCCCGGGCCTCAGCCATGCGGTCGTGGAACTCGATGGTGCAGTCAATGTCCTCCACCACCAAGATCGACCGGTTCGCCGTCGCCACTAGCAGCTTCCTCAGCTCCGAGTTCCGGGTCAGCTCCGTCAGCTCGAGGTCGTAAATATCGAACTTCAAGTAATTCGCCATCGCCGCGATCAGGCTCGACTTCCCCGTCCCTGGCGGTCCGTACAGCAAGTACCCCCTCTTCCACGCCTTGCCTACTTTCCTGTAGAACTCTCTCCTCTTGACGAACCTCATCAAGTCCTCCATGATGAACTCCTTGGTCCCCGCCTCCATTGCGAGCGTCTCGAACGTCGCAGGGTGGTCGAGGTTAACCGGGGTCCACGCATCGGAGAGGCTGAAGTCAAAAACCTTCTCCCTGCTCAGCGTGAACAGCTTGAGCGTCTTCTTGTCCTGCTTCATCGACTTGGCCTCCTCCACCACGTGGGGCAGGTACGTGCCCATGACCATGTCCTTGTGCCTCTTGTGGAAGCTGAGCTCGAAGTACCGGGTCTCGGACTCCCTGGCGACCGGGCCCTGCATCATCCCCACCCTCGGTTGGCTCCGACACTAATCTCGACCCTCCTTGAGGCCATGACCCACCTGAGCTTGACGCCGTCGAACATGTCAACGATCTCTTCCCACGGCTCCATCGAAACGTTGAGGTTGTCCTCGCCTTCGGGCTTTGCGACCTGCAGACGGCGCGTGGTGGGGGAGGACTTGGCGGACAGGTAGGTCTGCGCGGCATCGTAGATCTGGTTGCTGACCAGACCGTCGTACTCCTTGATGACGAGGGTGAGCTGGGAGGAGAAGCGGGCGAGGAAGCCCTGAAGGGCGGAGGAGAAGTAGGACCTGAGGTCTTCGGGGAGCAGGTCCTGGGTGATGGAGCGAGCGACCATCAAGGTGGCCGTGACAGATGCGGCAGCCGAGAGCACCGCCTTGGCCGTGGCGAGATTGGACTCGGAGGATGAAGTTGACTCCATCGAATATCCTTTTCTTCTGCCCTCTTCCTTCTTCTAGACTGAAAATGAAGGAGATCTTTTGAGACGATGAAATGCCTTATATGATGCTCCTTTTTTTCCTTCCTGGTGTTATATACGTCTTGTTTCCTTGGCCATCCAGGTTAAATAGCTTTGGAACAAACCTCCAAATTGAGGAAACATCGTGGCTTTGTTTTGTTGTTGACCTTTCTTCGTCGGGTCGATCTCTCACATCGAATTCAGATTGTGCACTTCACGAAATTCATCAAGAACCTTGTTTTAATTAAACTTTTGACAATTGACATTTGTTTTTTTTTCCCCGATGGGTAAAGTGCATGACTTGATTGGAAGACCCATCAGAACATGATCTCAAGGCTGGGAATGCCAACGCGTGAGGGTCGCGTGACGATGTTGACATTAGCAAACCATTGGTAACCAATTCACTAACGTCATCGATGACCCTACTCGATTGACTATTGGATTGGTCTAATTGGTGAAACTGGCCAGGAGCCACATTGGCTTGCTAGAGCGTGCGCCACTTGCGCCGCCCACAAAGGCAGGATGTGTGGGCGCATGCTAGCTCCGTTTGGAGCATGCTTGGTGTCAATAAATTCATATTAAAGTGCTCTACATTGTGCTATGGTTGTTTTATATGTTTGAGACTTTTAAAAGTATAAAAATACATATGAAACCCTAAATATGTTATAGATGAAGCCAAATATTTGTTTTTAGGGGTTTTTTTTTTTGTCTTTTCTATCAGATTTGCTTTTAGGTTAAAAATGATACGTTTATATTAGCGCTAGCAAGACACTGGCCGTCAAGACGCTGAAAAAGAAAATAGAGAGACAAGAAAAAGAGAGAAGAAAAAAAATGAGTTTTTTCTTTATGAGAGTTCTCAATCTCTTTGTGCCCTGATTTTGAGAGAAGATCATCATTGTATTTCAACTTTTTTCCGAAGTCTAGTGAATTCGCATAGTGCCTCTGTGTGGAGACGTAGCCTAAGTTTGGGTGAACTTCGATAACAAATTTGCTGGCGTGTTTTTCTGATTATGTTATTTTATTATTATATTCTGCCTGGTGAATTGTTTGCGAGTGTTATTTTTTTGGAATCGACGTGCGATTTCGTAACAACTAGTATCGGAGCCTGGGTTGGCTAATCAAGAACATCGAGGGTTTTCGGTGACATTCGATTGAAAGCAAACGGGATGGCAAAAGATAAAATCAGAATCGATAAGTTCGATGGGGAGGATTTCGGATGGTGGAAACTACAAATTGAGGATTATCTTTATCAAAAAGATCTCTATGCACCACTTGAGGGTTGGAAACCCGAGATGGTGGAAGTGGATCCGACAGCAGAAGCCGGATGGAAAATTCTCGATTGAAAGGCATTAGGTGCAATTTGTCTAGGGTTGACGAAAAAGACAGGGTACCACATTGCAAAAGCAAAAACTGCAAAAGAAGCCATAGATATTCTAACGAATATTTATGAGAAGTCGTCCACATCAAATCGGGTATTTTTGCTGAAGAAACTAGTTAATATGAAATTATCTGATAGAGGTTCTGTAGCAAAGCAAATTAATAGTTTCACGCAGGTCACGGGCTAATTGGAATTCGCAGGCATAAATTTAGATATGAAGCTTCAAGCTTTATTATTTTTATGTTCTCTTCCAGAAAGCTACAATACCGCAGTGCAGGGAATTTCGAGCACTATGAAGGATGATTTAACTCTTGATGATGATGTGAGTAGTATCATGGATGAAGAGATGCGAAGAAAAGTCTTAGGTGGAGATAATTTTTCTGCATCTACATCTTCAACGGCACTCGCAGTGGAGAACCGTGGAAGAAGTAAAAGTAGAGGAAAATTCATCGGGCGTGACAGGTCACGATCATGGGGTAAGAGACAGGTTGCAAAAGATGAGTGTTGGTTTTGTCATAAAACCGGACACTGGAGGTTTCAGTGTGAAGCCTACAAAAAAGAAGTAGCAAGATGAGAATCAATGAGCTAATGTGGTTAGCGATGAATCTTTGCTAGATAACTTGTGTTTGTCTGCAAGATTTGATTTGACAACAGATAAATGGTTTATTGATTCTGGTGCTTCTTTTCATTGCACATTGCAAAGAGACATATTTGATTATTATGCCAGTGGAGATTTTGGACAAGTGGTTGTGGGAAACGGCCACATGTGTCCCATTGTTGGGAAAGGAACTGTGATTGTGAACATCTCAAGTGGAGGACGTCTAGTTTTGCATGAAATTAGACATATTCCGGAATTAAAGAAAAATCTAATTTCAACTAGTAAACTTGACCAAGAAGGTTTAGTAACAACCTTTGGATGCGGAGAGTGGAAGATAACCTCAGGGGTAAGAGTAGTCGCAAAGGGAAAGCGTACAGGTACACTTTACCTTCTCCAAGGAGACAATATTAGTGATATGGTTGCAACTACAATGGCTACAGGTAATTTGTCTACTTTTTGGCATTATTGTTTGAGACATCTTGGTGAAAAATGTGTAAAGCAGTTACACTCGAGGAAATTACTTCCAAGTTTACAAAAAGTTGAGTTAGATTTTTGTGAGAGTTGCATTTATGGAAAACAGAAGGCTGTTAGTTTTCAATTGAATATGCGACAAAATAAAGGCCAGAAGCTAGAGTTGGTTCATACTGATGTATGGGGACTTGGTCAGGAACTCTCTTATCGCGGTAAGAGATATTTTGTCACCTTCATTGATGATGCAATAAGGAAGACTTGGGTCTATGCTCTTAGAGAAAAATCAGAAGTATTCGGGATGTTTAGAATGTGGAAGACCATGGTAGAAAAAAAGACAGGTTATTAGATTAAGGCTATGAAGTTTGATAATGGTGGTGAATACACGAGTAAGGAATTTGCAGAATATTTGAGTTGAGAAGGCATACACGGGTTAAAGACTGTTCCTAGAACTCCTCAAGAGAATGGTGTAGCTAAAAGGATGAACAGGACTATTCTAGAACGTGCGAGATGCATGAGGCTACACGCGGGTCTCCCGCTACACTTATGAGCTACTACAGTTGATGCAGCTGTTTATCTTATCAACAGAAGTTCATCTAGTGCACTGAATGGAGAAATACCACAAAAGCGGTGGTTAGGTAAAAAGATTAATTATTTACATCTAAAGGTGTTTGGTTGTATTGCATATGCTTTGATTGACAGGGAGGATAGGAAAAAACTTGATGCTAAGTCTTAGAAGTGCGTCCTTTCGGATACGGTGGCAACGAGTATGGCTATAGGCTTTGGGATTATGAGAATAACAAAGTCATTTGCAGTCGGAATGTGGTATTCCATGAAGAAAAGATGTACAAGGATAGTCAGACAGAGCATGAGAAGGTAGTACAACCAGAATATGTTGAATTAAACACAATGCTCGTGAAGATGTTTCCAGTAGATCAAAGTGCACTTGAAAGAGAGGTTCAAGATGAGCCTATTATCAGTGAAGAGGTAGTTCAAGAGGAACGTAGTGATTCGGAGCAAACTAACGACCCTGAAGTACT
Source organism: Eucalyptus marginata (assembly GCA_014182565.1). Taxonomy (NCBI): domain Eukaryota; kingdom Viridiplantae; phylum Streptophyta; class Magnoliopsida; order Myrtales; family Myrtaceae; genus Eucalyptus; species Eucalyptus marginata. The sequence continues at coordinate 34,301,322 of CM024593.1, forward strand.
TGTATTGAGGAGGTCAACACGTGTGAGAAAGCCAAAGGTAATTTTTGATCCATCAGCTAATATTGTTCTGAGTCATGTCTTATATACAGATTTGGGGGAATCGAAGACTTACGATGAGACAAAGGCAGACACGTCTCACTTGTAGTGGGAGTGTGCTATGAAAGACGAGATGATCTCGTTACTTTAGAAAAAAACTTGGGAGTTGACCAAGTTGCCCGCATGTAAAAAAGTTTTATTAAACAAATGGGTGTACAGGATTAAGAATGAAGCAGATGGTAGTATTAGATACAAGATGAGACTTGTAGTCAAGGGCTTTTCTCCAAAAGAATGGATCAACTACTCCGAGATATTTTCACCTGTAGTGAAAATGACATCAATTAGAGTTCTGCTAAGCATAGTTGCAGTGGAGGATCTTCATCTTGAGCAGTTAGACGTAAAAACAACGTTTTTACATGGTGACTTAGATGAAGAACTATACATGACACAACCTAAGGGTTTTGAAGTCAAAGGTTAGGAGCACATGGTATGTCGCTTGAAGAAAAGCTTGTATGGCTTGAAACAAGCTCCGCGGCAATGATATCTAAAATTTGATGGTTTCATGAAAGAAAAAGGATTTGCACACTGTGAGTTTGATCACTATGTTTATTTTCGCAAGTATGATGATGGTGATATTGTGTATCTCTCTTTATATGTGGATGATATGCTGGTGGCTAGTTCTAATATGAAGAGAATCGTAGAAGTGAAGAAGATGTTATCATCACAGTTTGCTATGAAAGACTTGGAAGAGGCTAAGAATATTTTAGGCATGAAAATCATCAGGGACAGGAAAAATAAGAAATTATGGCTGTCGTAGGAAGACTATGTGAACAAGGTGTTAAAGAGATTTAACATGGACAAGGCAAAACCTGTTGCAACTCCTCTAGCGAGTCACTTTAAACTTTCCAAGGATATGTGTCCAAGCACTCAGGCTTTGAAAGATGAGATGGCGGTAGTTCCATATGCATCAGTAGTGGGAAGTTTGATGTATGCCATGGTGAGCACGAGACCAGACATTGCACAGGCAGTGGGAGTTGTGAGTCGATATATGCAAAACCCAGGCAGAGAGCATTGGAATGCAGTGAAATGGACAGGTACTTCCAATTACTCACTTTGTTATGGTGGTACATCTCTAGAGTTGCAGGGTTATGTAGATGCAGATCATTCCGGTGATCGAGATAGTGGTAAGAGTACCATTGGATATGTCTTTACAGTTGTAGGTACAACAGTGAGTTGGGTATCTTAACTACAAAAAGTAGTGGCTTTATCGACGACAGAGGCGGAATACGTGGCGATCACAGAAGCCTCCAAGGAAATCATGTGGTTACAAGATTACATGGAGGAGCTACATCGAAAACAGCCGGTCGGTACCTTTGTGGAGTGATAGTCAAAGTGCGGTGCACTTAGCAAAGAATGCAGCTTATCACTCAAGGACTAGACATATCAAGAAGCGTTATCACTTTATCAGGTCAGCATTGAAAGATAATGAGTTAAAGCTATAGAAGATTGATGGCTCGAAGAATCCAGCTGACATGTTGACCAAGGTAGTAGACAGAGAGAAGCATATTTTCTGTACTACTATCATTGGTATTACTCCATGTTGATTGATGAGGAGTATCACAGAGGCACAAGTTTTTCAACTACTATTTTTTGAAGAAGATGGATGCAAAGTTGCTTGGTGCTTGGGTATATTTGTCTTCAAGTGGGAGATTGTTATAGATGAAGCCAAATATTTGTTTTTAGGGGCTTTTTTTTTGTCTTTTCTATCAGATTTGCTTTTAGGTTAAAAGTGATACGTTTATATTAGCGATAGCAAGACGCTGGTCGTCAAGACGTTGAAAAAGAAAACAGAGAGACAAGAAAAAAAGAGAAGAAAAAAGTGAGTTTTTTTTTTTTTCTTTATGAGAGTTCTCAATTTCTTTGTGCCTTGATCTTGAGAGAAGATCATCGTTGCATTCCAACCTCTTTCCGAAGTCTAGTGGATTCGCAGAGTGCCTCTGTGCGAAGACATAGCCCAAGTTTGGGTGAACTTCGATAACAAATTTGCTGGCGTGTTCTTCTGATTTTGTTATTTTATTATTATATTCTGCCTGGTGAATTGTTTGCGAGCGTTATTTTTCTGGAATCGACGTGCGATTTTGTAACAAAATATGCATATTTTTGGAGTATAAGTGCATTGATTATTCCTTCTAATCTATATTTCCCTATGGCTTTGGAAATACATAAGTCAGCCTACATGAAAATTAGCACATATAAGTTGTGTAGAGCTTGGTTCGATGATAACACGTATATGGTTTAACGTGCTAGCAATTTCCTAATTTCAAGCAAGCTTGAATAATAGCTGGAGATCCTTGATCTTTTTTATTATGTTATGAATTTCTCTTTTGATTATAGTTGCTGCATGATTGTTTTGTATGTTGGTTCATATCATGCTATTTTTTTTAATGTTTAATTGAAAATATGATAATTATATGAAGTCATGTAATTATTCTTTCTAGTGGGAATTCATAGGTTGATAGAATTCGAAGAAATTCTTACATAGAATTTAAAATTTACGCAAATTAAATAAGTTAATAATAGTATAATAATAGTACACAGAAGGAACATGGTGAACTTTTGTTTCTGTGTCTTTTGTTGAATTATCGTTAACTTAGTTTGCCTTTGCTGCAAATTTCATATGTGCGTTATTGTGGGAAATGTGCTACTATTGATTCTATGTTTATTATGTCAATATTTAGTAGCAAATGATTATGGTTTCAGCATGCAAGATTATTGAGGCTAACCTAAAGAAGGGTGGGAAGATGAATGATGACAATTATGATATTTGGCATCGAAAGATTCAATATATCCTCGAGGAGTAAGAGGTTGTAGAATCTCTCAACCACATAATCTTCCCTAGTTCAAAGCATAGATCATCTCATTAATATTAGAGCCATGAATTCATCTGCAACTTTGTTAGTTTCATGCGCTTAGATGGTGAATCCAGTGCTGAGAAGGTCTTCTCATCATCATGACTGACCTTGAAACTCTCAATGCACCTATTACTCTTAATTCATCTCCATCTTCCTCTTCTCTTTCAAAATTTTGTGTGTCAAATGTTTCTAAGATTGACTATCTTTATTAGATCTCTCTTAGTGATGACACAAAGATCTCTAAAACTCAACTTCCTCTTGTGAACCCATATTATGCTTTTGCTAAACCCTCTTCATCATTTTCCCTCATCTGTTCTATCCGACATCTTATCTGTCAAACTCCCAAAGAAGTGAAAGAGTACATGCAATCCTCCAACAGCATTCGATTATAGTCACTGAAAATGAGTACTTTGTTACTCTTCCAATCCCCTTAGAATTTTCTAAATAGTAGATCCAACATGGATATTTTCGTATCCACTATGGAGCTATTCGTCCTGCACTCACTTTTCATGGCAAAAAAGGCTTGCCAGTTGTGGCCAAGATAACCCTATTGGACACTCAATTCTTAGAATACCAGCATGCTTGTATTATCATCATCCAAACCACTTCTAATGTTGGGACAGTCTTTGTAACTCTATATCCAAACTTCAATGTTGCTCTTTCAGATCCTTAACTGCTTTCCTTCTTGAAGGTTCAAATTCAACTTACTGGAGCACCCCAAGCTGTTGATTCCATTGCGACGACACTACACTATTAGATGGTCTATCGAATGCAGAATCATGCTCTTGATCTAAATTTCCAAAATGGAAATGAAGATGCCTTATTCATCTCTATGCAAAATGACCAGGCATCCTGCATTTATGTCCCCAGGCAATTCCTAAGGAAAAGTTGGCCAAACTCCTTCTGGAGACTTGGATTACTAATTATGAAAAGCTGCACTAGAACAATAAGCCTTTCTAGTCCTCAAATTCTGAATTTGTGAGAAAAAGGGATAACGCCGTTTCCATCAAATTCGGTAAAGAAAATGAAGAAAGCACTTCTATCTTCCAAACTCTATTTATGATCAAACCTTGTGTTCTAGAATTAATCTCTGAGTCAGATCCAAAAAAACTTGTCAAATACTTCAAGAGTAATGAAAATCCTGTCTATTGCTATAGAGATCGATATGGTCATTATTTTTTAGATCCTTTCTATTAGTGTTCATACTGTAAAAATTCTCCTGATGAAATGGACCAAACTACAAAGCTTAGATGAAAACCCTGAAAACCAAAAGATGATGTATACCATAGATATTTGAATGGAAATCTCTCAATTGACACCCTTGGAGAAAGTGATAAATTTTAGTTCATGGTTTTTATGCTCTATCTCCACCAATTTCATATGTTTCATCATCACCGGCTTTGCCACCATCGCCTCCTCCTTCTCCCCCTCATAAAAAAACCAACTATTTCTCCATTTTACAAGACAATCCTAAAGTGGACAAAAAGACATTCATACCCACTAGAACTCCTAAATGAGACACCACTTAACCAAGAAGAGCAGAAGAAGGCTAATCCTTCTATCTCCATGTTCCATGATGCAGACTTTCCTCCTTTTGGTCGAGAAGGCTCTAAACTTTCTTTCCTTGTTGTTGGAGAATTTGTTGATCCACAAGAAATGTACCGTCATGTCCCCAAAATGCCTATGCCAATCGATGTGGATGAAGATGAAAGACAAAAGACAAAAGAGAACTCCTGTTATTGAAACTGTACTAAATTGGCAATCAAAGACTTTTTTGGCGCACAACAATGCTTTCAAAACAATTGATTCCAAAATTGTTGAAGTATCGAAAGATCTCAAAAGATATGATGAGACTACCAAAAAGATACTTGTGGACTTCCAGAAATGGCTTTATGCCCTGGAATTAGGACATCATTTGGGATATCATTTTCTTGAAAGCCTAAAAGCCGAAATGGAGAAACTCAAAAGGCATATCAAACTTCTTGAATAAGGGAAACTCAAACCTTCTAATCCATTCCCCACCTTCACACGAACTGAGTATTCTCTTTCATCACTACAAAATACTTTGATCTTTACTGCTCTTGCAGAAACCTCTACTAGAAGAGACAAAACACATGTGATAGAAATGCGAAACCGACTTAGAGAAATGAACCAACTAAGAAAAGAAAATGGGAAAGAAAAGATTCATCAAGAATCTTCAATTTCTACAAAGGAGAAACTAGACCAAATGATGCTATCAAACTCGTTGGAATCATTTCTAAGAGATCTGAGCAATCAGGAGGAAAAATGGCTTGATCCCACTGTCTTGAAAAACCATATTCAACCTCTTCTAGAACCGATTCTTTCGATCGATTCATATTCAAAATCAGATTCGGTATCTTTTTCATCCTCCTCCTCTTTTTCGATCCTGGCTGTTGAATCATTTCATATTATACCAGTCACCTCTTCAATATTCATGGTTGATCTTCTAGATCAGGAAATGGATTCAAATCCTTCTAAGCCAGAGGTTATCCAACCAAATAACCCATCTCATAATCCAACTTCTTCTTCCAAACAGTTTTTTTTTACTGTTGATGATATTTTTTATTCGAAATGACCAGAAAGATTTGAAAATTTTCAATCTTGGCTAAGCACTCGAAATCTCACGAATCATGACAAGTATGAGGTCCTCCTCAAATTTGTTACAAGGTTTACTATAAGCCTTAAACACTGGTGGCAATCAACCCAAAAAATGACCAAGTTCAATTACTACTTTTAAAAGACTTTGGCTAAGCCATGACAACCATCTACCACTTTTTCATAGGAAAACTCGTATATCTTATTGAGTTCAAAAGAAGAGAATATTTCGAAAGAAGAGCATTTTAAAAAATATTGGGTGGAAAGGTCCAAGTATAGATCTAAACATTTCCAGAGGAAGAAAAATGGCAATTCATGTGAAAATGAAAGATTGTTTAGATTGCAAAAAATCAACTCGATACTTCATTTGCAACAAAAAACATCATTTCGCCAAAAATTGCTTCTAGGTGAAAAAGGGTAAGAACCACTCAATACATCACATCGAAATTGAAACTAGCATTTCACTTGAAAATCATAATGTTGAATTATTGTTTTTCATCGATGAAGACTCATATGAGCAAACACTTTATGTCATTCATTGTTATCAAACTCTTAGTGAAATTAATTCTGATTTAGACTCTGAAGATCTTTTCTATATGTCCCTCACCTATTCATAATAAGACCCTAGTATATATTCTAGTTAAGTCCATTATCCTCATTTTCTTGTAAAAATTCTCACCTCAAATTTTAGTAAACTATCACAATTATTACTCTTATAGATACTAGTGCCAGTTCTTTAATTCTAGACACAAAGGTTTTTGCTGAAGAATACTAAATTTTTTGTGTTAAGTATTTCAATTTTGCCTCAGGATATACTTTTTTTACAAATGTGCGAACTACACTAGTAACTATCCAGTTCTTCCCTCAGTGTTCTATAACCACTAAAATCTTTAAATATAGCCTCTCTAACAAAGATTTGATCATTGGTTGGGATGTTATAACTCAAATTCCTCAACTTCGAATCATTCTTGGAAAAGACCTTAAGTATAAAGATCAACTCTTTGAATTTGTCAATATCCAACGGCTCTTTTCCATCCAAATGAGTTTACTGGATCTAATCATGCAAAAATTGTTAGAATTCTGTTTGGAATCTCACACTGACTTCTCTCAAAAGTGTCTCCATCCTTTGTGAAAAAATCAAGAGTTCTTTGTTAGCCGTCCTTTAAAAAAAATGAAGACATAAATCCCACAAAGGCGAGTCACATGAGAATGATGTTGCTGCTCAGAAGCAGTGTTCAGAGCTGTTACATCAAGGCTTTATTGAAATCTCATATCCCAAATGGGCTTACGAAGCTTTTTATATCAATAAACGAGTCAAGTAAAATTGAGGAAAGATGTGGCTGATAATTGATTATCAGCCAGCCCCTCAATCTCTTCCTTCAAAATGTCAAATTCCCTTTATCCTATCGAAATTCCCTTTTTACTGGATTATCCAAAGCCCACAATTACTCCAAATTTGACCTTAAAGTCGGATTATGGCTACTGGTCATTCATCCTAAAGACAAACCCAAGATAGAGTTCTATATTTCAAACCAACATTATCAATGGAAAGTTGTCTCTTTTAGCTTCAAAGTAGCCCCATCCTTATTCCAAAAAGTAATGTACTGTATTTTTAGTCAATCTTATTAAGTGTAGCGGTTTAGATTGATGACATCTTACTTTTCAGCTTTGATGAGGAATCTTGCTGCCGACTCCTCTATCAATTTGCAAACATTGTGAAAAAATATGGAATCATGCTTTTTCAAAGAAAGATGAACATTACCCAGACAAAAATTGAATTTCTTGATATGTACCTCAATAAAGGTACATAGTATCTAGAGCCGCACATTGCTTAGGAATTATTAAAATTCTTTGAAGAAAATTTTACGACAAAGTAAGTTCAGCAATTTTTTGGGATAATCAATTATCTCCGAGACTTTGTTGCAATTGCTGCTTCCACTACAATTGATGTTGAAGAAGAATCCTCCGCCTTGGAGTAAAACTCAAACTAAAACAAATACAAAGCTAAAAAAAGTTATGCAGAATCTTCCCCCATTGCAAATACCATCTAGGGTAGAGAATCCTCCAAACCGATACTAGTGACGAATACTGGGCAGCTATATTGTTTGAAGAAATTGAAGGTAAGCGAAACATTTATTTTTACAAAAGTGGAAAGTTTTCTCAGACTAAAATACATTATCATTCTACTTTCAAGAAAATATTAGCAGTAAAGAATGTGATATAAAAAGTCTGAAATCCACCTTATTGGCCATTATTTCCTAGTAGAATTAGATATCGCATCTTTTTCTCAAATGACTAAATTCAAATAGAAGCAGATTTCCCACTCTCAGCTACTTCAATGGGCTAAATGATTTTCGAAATACTCTTTTGAAACCAAACATATTGCAAAAAAGAAAAATGTTCTTACTGATTTTCTCTTCAGAACAAAGGCATCGGCAGAGATCAATATGTACATTTTCATGCATGCTTTTCCTTAACAGGAAAATTACAATATTGAAAGAATGTGAGATTGGCCAAGTTTGGAATATCCTCAGGAAATCATTGAACCGATCTAAAATGATAGCCTCACTAAAAATCTTAATAACCTCATATGGCAACGCCATGCAGATCTATTCCAATTCCATAGAGGCTCAATTCTTTATCCTTTCAGATTAAACTCTAGGTACCCATTTATCCATCCATTAATCTTGAAAGAAGATGATTTCCCTGACAAGTTTTAATGGTTGTTTTGGTACCTAACCAATAAGTACTTACTAGCTATTGAGTTCCCCATCACAAAATTCATTATCAAGTTAACCAAATTGATTGCGCTTCGACATAACGAGGGAAGTGAAAGCGATAGGAACCTCCTGAAGGTGCTTAATTAGTTTTATCCTTCTACTTACTAGAAACGCCTCTCTCTACAAGAACTTAGAAGTGCCCCTCGGCCAGAACTAGAAACACATACGGTTGTGTTTTTCTATCGATCATGGACTTTTGTACAATATAATGGTACTCTCATCAATGCACCGGAAGGAGTAGGAACCACTATCTACAAGTCTCAACCACATCTTCAAGAAGCTCATATCTACAAATCATTTCCTGATTGTGTCAGATATGTCGAATACAACTATAGAGAACTGCAGAGAGTCCTATGCCAAGAAAATTGGACCATTTCTAGAGAAGTATGAGACTACTTTAAACTTGTCCCATGGGACCACTATGGTCTTGCACCTAAAGCCAAACAAGCACTTGAGGAATTCAAGCAAGCATAGACTCAAGCGAGGACACCTCCATCACAAGAACAAGAAATGGCAGACATGAATGATTTCGCATAGTCCTATCAGGAATCCTATGCTCAGGCATCCTGCGCCCAAGTGAAGGTTCTCTTTCTCAAGATTCCTATGATTAAGGACTTTTGGCCTTATCTCTTGGAATGGACCCCAACATAGTCTCCCATTATGCCCAAACAACAAACTAGCCCTAGCTAGTTATGCCTGCCGACACTTCGAGACCCTCTAGGATTCAGAAGAAAAATCTATCTCAAGCAGTCAAAGTATGTAGGATGCTCTGATCTCATAATGAGAATCCTCTCGTAATACCAATAGTCCTCCTGATGATATTGGAATGGACCAACGCTATAAGGAAGAACGGCTTGCAAGACATAACTCTGATAATTCAGACTATGACTATAATTCTCAAGATGGCATATAGACTTGTAGCGAAAGTTACTATAGCACAGGTTACTACAGCAAAGTACTGTAGCAATAAGTTAGGGAAATCACTGTTCACAGTCACTGTTCAAATCATCTAGAATAATTCTCGACCGGGAATCTCAAAGCCTCTATGTGTTTTAAGACCCGTGAGCTCGGTCTTTATTTTTTGTCACCTCTTAATACATATAAAAAGCAAATAGGATGTAATGTTATGGGCATAGTCTCTTGAAGTAAGGTGTGTGCTTATGCAAATTCTCTTAATGTCTCTCTAAACACTTCTTCTTCTCTAGCCTAATAGGATCATATGAAAAATGCAGCTCAGCTAAGTTAAAGAGGTTACTATCCTGGCGTCTTTGAGCGTCTCTATGCTCTGATCCAAATTTCTGGATAGTTCATTGCTAAAAGGTAGTCCTTAAAAGGTTTGAATAGAGGTTCGCCTATTGTGTGATAGCATACTTGCTGCAATTGACCTGGTCTTCCCTAATTATAAGCATAGATCCCTTCATTGGTATCATTCTGAGGTGGAACTTCAGCTTAGCACGAAAGAGATCAAGAAACTTATCAAGTTTAGAAAAAGAAAAATATCATTGCTCAAATCACGTTGCTGAGTTGTATGCTAAAACTCAAGCAATCTGGGCTGCCTTGAATAATAAGTTTGGGAGTATGTCTGTCACTAAGTTGAGGATGCTCATCATCAAGTTTGACACATACTAAAAGTGCCCAAATCTAATGACGAGGCAACATCTTCAGGAGATATCAAATATGATACTTGAGCTGAAGTCTGCAAGTCACACATTTATTAATAAATAGTAAGTTCAGGCTATTATGAGGTCTCTTCTTGATATCTGGGAGTATACGAAAATCAACATGACACATAATGAGAATATCGTCACTTTTGACAATATAGCACATCATTTGAAATTAGAGGATGGATATTTAGAGGTTGCAAGATCTTCTATCCGTGTCTATGTTGCTAAATCAGGTTCGAGCAAAGTTTCGGGTTTCAAGCATAAGGGGAATCATAAATCCAAGAATAAAGGAAAGAGTACTAAGTAGGCACCCAAGAGAGCTAAAACCCTTTGACGCAAGGAGCTTGGTGGAAAGAAAGACAATGCTAAGATGAAGTGCTATAATTATAGCAAACTGGGTCACTTAGTTCGTGAATGAACTGAGCTGAAAGAGGTATCTCATTACTCCATTACTTGAAGCAATGATTTTATTTTTAGCATTGTAATACTTGCTTAATGTTATCCTATGTGGGCTGTAGACTCGGGAGCATTAGATCACGTAGCTATAGACTAAGGAGCATTTGTGGATTATCGTCAATACAGCTTAGAAGAAGATGGATATATGTTGAAACTAACTCAAGAGTGAAGTGAAGGATATCGGCACATGTAAATTAATTTTACGTAGTAGCCGAAACCTATTCCTATATGATGTCCTCTACGCTTCAAATATTTGACGGAACATAGTCTCCATAGTTGTTCTTCTAAACTTAGGTCATCTATTGAATTTATATGTTGATTGTGTTGAGATTTTTAATTGAAACAGTTTATTATAGTTCTGGTCATGCATTGAATGGTTTTGTGGTGCTAGATATTGACTATGATGTGTACAATATTAATGTTGATGGTTGTTCTTCTTTAATTATGTCTTTTAATAATGTGGAGATTTATACAAGTACTTGGCATGCAAGATTAAGTCATATTATGTTATAAAGAATGAAATGATTAATAAGAGAAGATTTTTTATGGTCATTCGCTAATATTGATCTACCCGTATGTGAATATTGTCTAGCAGAAAAAGTAACTAGAAAACCATTTGCTAAAGAAACCAGAGTTGAACTTCTATTACAACTCATACATTCTAGCATTTGTGGTCCATTGAATGTGAGGGCAGGGCATAGAACCTCATATTTCATTACTTTAGTAGAAGACTTCACGCATTTTGGTTATATTTTTCTAATCTCCCATAAGTCCAATGCGTTGTATTGCTTTAGATGATATGTAGCTTTAGTAGATAGTTAGTTGAACAAAATAATAAAGGCATTGAGAACCAATCGCGAACATGAATATCTATCTGAACAATTTAATGCTCGAAAAAGGAATTGTAAGACAATTGACTATTCCTTAAACTCCATAACAAAATGGGGTTACTGAGAGAAGGAATTGAATTATATTAGTAATAGTTAGGTCTATTACAGCGCATGCAAATTTACATGTGTCATATTGGGGAGATACGTTATTGACTATTGTCTATATACTTAATCGTGTGTACCTCTTATGATTTATGGGCTGGTAAGAAACTAAACTTGAGTAATCTACGACCTTTAGGGTGTGTAACTTATGTTCATGATTTTTCCCATAAATATGTCAAATTAAGCCCTAGAGGGATATATCTATATAAGATATTCTGAACACTTCAAAGAGTAGGTATTCATAGGTGAACATGCTGATAGAAGTGTGATTGAAATGGAGTCACGAGCTGTCCCACTTTTTAGTAATGATTTTCCTAATAAAGGTGAGATTGCAAGGACTTCCAATTATATGAGATCGAAAATCCTGATAACGCACTTACTAATGTTGTCGAGGGAAATGAAAATTTACCTCAACATATAAGATCTAGTAAGGGTGTCACATTGCCTAGCGAATTGAATTTAAAAGAAATTCGATTACATAAAAGTAATCATAAAAATATTCTTTGTCGTCGTTTTGATTAAAGGGGAAGTATTTATGATTGCTCCGCAAGATGATGCTAAGCTTAAGACTATCTAAAAGGCTTTCTCATTTTCTAATAAGGAAAAATGGAGAAAAGTTTTGGAAGATGAAATAGAGTCAGTGAGGGCAAATTACGTCTGGGACTTGATTGATCTGTCACCTAATCGTAAGCCTATTCAAAATAAATAGGTTTTCAAGATTAAGTAACAGATGGATCCACTGAAAAGTATTAGACTCATCTTGCGGTGACAAGCTACACTTAATAAGAGGGTATGGATTATGAAGAAACATTTGCACAAGTTATAAGATTTGTCTCTATATGCCTTATCCTAATCATTGTCACACATTTGGACCTAGAATTGCATCAATTAGATGTAAAGACAGCATTTCTCAATGAAGAACTAGATGAAAAATCTAGATGACCTTCATAGTTGAAGGTCAAGAATGTAAAGTTTGCAAGCTTCATTGCTTATATATAGTCTTAAGCAATCATCTTGATAGAGGTATTTTCATTTTCATCGAGTCATAATGTATTTTGGGTTCACGATGATCAAAGAAGATCACTATGTATATGTCAAATGGTCCAAAGATAAATTTGTGATTTTATCACTTTATGTGGACGATATAACAAGGGTTTGATTATCATCATAAAAAAATGATTATTCTTTAATTTTGAAATGAAGAACATGAGAGAAGCTGCCTATATATTGAGAGTTAAAATGGAAAGAGATCGACTAAGGAAACTTCTTACTCTATCACAAGAGTCTTATATAATAAAGATTTTTTAGCGTTTCAACATGCAGCATTGTAATCCCATTGATATTTTTGTTATGCAAGGCGAAGGTCTCAGTTCTAAGATGTGTTCTAAAACTCCAGAAGAAAAGAAAAAAATGGAAACTGTTCCCTATGCTGATACTTTTAGAAGTTTGATATATGCTATGATGTGTACTCGACTCGACATATGTCATATACCGTGGGATTGGTGAGTCGATATCAATCAAATACTAGTCAAATACACTAGAAAGTAGTAAAGATGATTTTAAGATACTTGAAAAGAATTATGAACTATTGACTTTATTATCAAGGTAATGATTTACGCTTATCAAGTTACTTAGATGCTGATTAGGAAGGAGACCTAAATAAACATAAATCAACTTTAGGTATATGTTCTTACTCAATGAAGGTATAATTTCTTGGAATAGCAAAAAACAAAATTGTACAGTCTTATCTACGATGAATGCAAAATTTATTGCATGCTCTACTGTAGTGCAAGAAGCAGTATACGACTAAAACGTTTTTTGGAAAATTTAGCTATTGTCACTGAGGTTCCAAGACTAGTGACAGCTTATTGTGATAGTTAAGCAGCCATTGTCTATATGAAAGATCTAAATATCATAGTAGTACGAAGCATATTGATATAAAAAACAACTTCATCAAATATATAATAGTATAGAAAGAAGTGGTTTTACAATACATTTTAACCAATCGGATGGTTGATGATCCGTTTACGAAGGTTGTTCTTAAAAACGTATTCTTGACTCACATTATGTCTATAGGGTTGTGTAGAATATAATATGCAATATTGTTGAAGATCATTGGTTTGTATATATGTGAACATATATATTATACTTGCTTGTCTTTAGTGACTTTATATTTCATCAATAAGTACAAATTCAATATGAGACTAGTACAAATACACATATATTGTTTGAAAGGTATGTTGGTAGGCAATGACTGACTCACTCACATGAGTAATCACCTCAATTATTATAGTTAGCACGTTGAAATGAGACGTTATGTACTTCTAAATGCTGGAAGAGTAAGTTTAGTACATAAAATAATTTTATGTCGCCTTGATTGGAGTTAAGATGAGGTTCGCGATTTATATGTGATAAGACTGAACATAATAGTGCCATAATCATGTATGCTTGAAAAATGCCGGATGCGAGTACTTAATTGGACGCTATAAAAAGCGAACTGATATACCACTCGAGTTAAACATGAATGTATGAAAATTACATGACTATGTTTAGGCTAATATTTGCATAGTGAATGTGTTTAATAAATGATATATGCTCTTACAAAAAGAGAAATTCACTATAGCATGTAATTCATACTACATGTGCATTGTATGACTGATAAGGAAAGATGAGTGAAATTATCTCCATTTACTCATTGTGTGAGCTCTTAAGGTAATTTATAATTTACCTTATTTTTATGCCATATATTACTTTTAACTAAATTCTCAAAGTGAGAGATCAATGTTGCTATTTTAACATGTTATCGATGGTCATGAATAAATATGCCTTTATGAGACGTGTTTAGGAAAACATTTTTTCTTGAAATGGAGAGAGACATAAGTGTGAAGGAAGATTATTGTTGTTTTATATCTATCACATGTATTTACTTATTGACCAATTATATAACCTTTTGTGATTTTAGATATAATTGTAAATATATGGTGTTATTTGCAATAGGTGCATAATTTGAGCTCCCAAGTATAGGTGTACTCAGTAACCACATGACTTTTTTGCCAGTGTGAATTGTTTATAAAGTAAATGAATGTTAAATGTCTTATATTCTTGATAGAGCATTATTAAGCCCATCATGTTTGAGTGGGAGATGTTATATTTTGTCGGTACATATATGATGGGGTACGATTAAGATACACCAGTTCGTCTTAATGTAATGTGATAGAAAGACACCTTTAGAAAAGATGTGAGACGTTGTCTAGTGAATGGTTATCTATTAAGGGGAAGTTAACATATAGATAACCTTCTTAAGATAACTGCCATAATCAATTGCAAAAAGAACGTTGTGAAAACGGTTCTTTCCTTTCCTTTCTCCATCATCAACAAACAATAAACACAAAAACTTTTATTTCTACTTTGAGAAAACATCGACATTAACGTTGTTGAATGTGAATACTTTATTCGCGATTGTATTTGGACTATTGTGAACTCATATCGTCCATCGTTCGCTCATGATTCAATGTATATTCTTGGGTAATTCGTTTATTGTGCATCGATGAAGTTAGTCGTTTCTTCCATCAACTCTTCTTCCAACGGATAACAATTAGCAAGAAACCATTTTAAGATTCATTTCATTGAAGGAAAAAACGGAGACTATTATCTGCAAGACTAGGCATTATACATTGTTCTTTAAGGGTGGTACAAATGCTACTTGTCAAGCCACTCCATCCACTTCTCATTCGAAGATCTAAATTTGTCAAGTGTTACTCGACAATCCGTCAAAAGGGTATGTCTATCGATGCTAATTTAAGCACATAAATATGAGGCTGACCATTTTTATTTTCGTAATTCCCTCTCGAGTCTCTTTTTTAGAAGATGATATCGGGACATGAGTCGCACCGCATACAATACTTGATAATAAACCATTTTAAAATAATCTCATCCGAGGAGAAAACGGCGCGACTTCTATTTGAAAGGCCAAACATGTATTATTCTTTAAGGGGAGTACATATGTTATTCTTATCAACCCACCTCATCCACTTTTTATTTGAAGATCTAAATCTGCCAAGCGTTATTCGGCAGTCTACTTAGAGGCCAATCTATTGAATTTAAGAATATATAAATTTTTAAAAAATCATATCTTAACCCTGCTTGTGGAACGTTCTCAGTTACACCAATATAATTCAACTTTTGGGGTCGAATATATAAAGTCCACTCGATTTACAAATTTCTATAAGGAAAAGTGTTAAAAAAATTATAAACCTTTTGTATTTGTGTCAATTTTAGTCATAAATCTTTTCTCTTGATGTCGATTCAGTCATTTCCAGTTAATTTTTGTCAAATTTTGCTGACTGGGCGTCGGCCAACTGACATGGCACGATCGGTGCTAACGTATACAACTTTTAATAATATTTTTAAATTTTTATTTTCTTTTTCCTTTTTCTTTTCCTTTTCTTTTTCTTTTTCTTTTTCTTCCTTTTTTCCTTCTCCTCCTCCTTTTTCCGACGACCGGCCAGAGGTGACGACCAGCAAGGCTTGAGCCCTTGCCAGTGGTTGCAAGACCGGCCTCATGTGGGGTGACGAGGCTTGCCCTCGTTGGATCTAGCGAGGGTCGAGCCTTGCCGGCCATGGGCGAGGCTTGATCTCGCCAGTTTCGGCTAGGTCGAGCTCACCCAACCTCTGGCGAGGCCTTGGCCACGAGGGCAGCCTCACGCGGGATTGGCGTGGGTCGAGCCTCGCCTAGCCTCTAGCGAGGCCTTGGTCGTGAGGGCGGCCTCGCGCGAGACGACTAGGCTTGCTCTCGCCGGATCTGGTGAGGGTCAAGCTTTGCCGGCCATGGGCGAGGCTCGAGCCTCACGCAAGGCTTGACCCTTGTAGTGGCTGGCGAGCTCACCAAAGGCCGGTGAGGTCAACCTTAACCTCGCTTGCTGTCACCTCTAGCCGGTCACCGAGTTCCGGCAACTGGTTGGAGGAAGGAGGAGGAAAAAGGAAAAAGAAAATAATTTTTAAAAAAAAATATTAAAATATTATTAAAAGTTGTCTACGTCAGCACTGATTATGCCACGTCAGCTGATCGGTGCTCAGTCAGCAAAATCAGGCCTAAATTAATCGAAAAAGGACTGAATTGGCACAAAGTGAAATGTTTATGACGGAATTGACATAAAAAAAGGTTTATGACTAAATTAGCACAAATACAAAATGTTTATGACTTTTTTTAACACTTTTCCCCATTTCTATATGCTGACTGAAGAGGAAAAAACTATACTATAGACCAAGCACTCGGTTATCGTCCTTTGTGATTCATGAAAGTAAACCTTGGGTCACGTGTGAATTATTGGATCAAGAGCAACCATAGATCCATAACATAAATAACTACAAGATTACTAACGGAATCGGATGCCCAACTATTGGCAAAGAAGAAAGAAAGGTCATTTTATTTTTATTTTCAGCTTCCGATTAACTCTTGTCGCCTTGGCATCTCTCCTCGATGCGATGGAGGGGTTATCAGTCGCATTCGGCTTAAGTGCGCCAGTCGTACCGTGACAACTAGATCTAGCGAAATCTCATGTGAAAATCATCAAAATGAATGAGGACGCTGCAATTGGTTCACATGTTGTGGACGCATATTAAAAATATCCCGATGCGATCTGTCCTCTATGTAGCCAATTATTTTGCTCATTTTTTTTTTTTTATAAAGTTTCCTCTATGTTGTTCATAAAAATTCTAGCTCTTCCTTTTGTTGTTTTATCTAGTTCCAGCTTGCCAGAGGCCAAGAAATATTGATAATTCAACAGATTCCCACTTAACCCCCAATGATTTATCTAGTTCCGGTTACTGAAATACCTGTGTCATTGCTTGAGTCCTGCTTAACGAATAATCTTTTTACGCTGTTAGTATAACATATGAAAATCTGTCGAAAAGCTTAAAAAAGCGATTGGGTGGATGGACTCGACTCGTGGAAACCTATTTAGATGCTCCAATCCAATGATTTGTACTAAGATCTAAGATAATCATGTAATACACAAATACAAAAGGCCAATAATAATAAGAATAGTCACTCCTCGTCATCATCTGTTTCATCCTACCCCTCATTCGCATCCTGTACTTGTTGCACCTCCACTATCTTCCCCTCTTTTTCTACTAACAATTCTTGCTCAGCCTTCTTGGCTTTGAGCGTCTCATTCTCCTTCATCTTCATGTTGAAGAAACTCAATCATGTCCTTCAAAGTCTGCTTCGCAAGCTAGGCCAGAATGACTTTGGCGGTCCAGGCCGAATCCTCAGTATCTCCAAGGAGCACGTGATCCTTGATGCCAAGCTAGTTCGACGCCAATTCCTGGACACGCAGGGTGTAATACCATGTGGAGGGGACATCCATAGCACCTGGTTATAGCAGCGCCTAGTCAAGCTTTTCTTTGTGATTCATGTGAAAATTATGATCCACTCATCGCCATAGCACCATCAGAGGCTAATGAAGTTTTCACACATTTTGTTGAGCGTGAAAAGAATAGGCTCGAGGTTCAACACCAAGGTTCAGTCCCTCGAAATTCACATAGACTATGGTCCAATATTGTATTTATTTATTTATTTATTTATTTTGGTCAGAAATTCTTGTACGTTTTTCATGCCTTCCAAAATCGAAGTTGCCAGGAAACTCCAAGAAGTCGTATGTGCATTTTGCAGTCTAAGCTTTGCTGAACTTTGGACCACTTGATTTGAGGGTTTTCCAGGTGCCAGTCAGCGTTGCTCGCTTAATCGAAAGAATGCACGCAATTGCATCCGATTCTATGAACATTGCCACCAAACTACATTGGAAAAGGAAAGGAGGGGGGGGAGAGAGAGAGAGAGAGAGAGAGAGAGAGAGAGAGAGAGATGTTGCCTATTTGAGTGATCCAATTCCAGAAGGCAATTGGGAAAAGCTTGTACTACTAGCTGCTTAGAAAGACACCTTTTCTGATTTGAGCGTGCGGGCCTGCTGAAGATGAATAATAATATCACATGGCATGGGCCATCTGGGCTAACTTCCCACAGCTATCTGCCTCTCCTCGCTCCCTTTTTATTTTATTTTAGAAAAGATAACACCAAAAACTCTGAATTATATTCATCCTGACATCATTATCCTAATTATTTTTATATATGTTGCGAAATATTCAAACCTGTATTCATATGACATATATACTCCAATCAAGGTTTTGTTTAAGACCGTCATTTGAAATTTGAAGTGGCGGCTGACAAGGTATTATTGATATATCTCAAGAGCAAATGGCACCCGGTAGGAGTGAGCATTGGTCTAGAGTCAACCTTGGACCAACCTTGGATTGGCCCAAGCCCAATCCTAGTCTAGTTCCCAGAGGGACTAAATTAGTCCTTAATCTTGGAATTTCTGAACTAGTACTGTGCGGGTTAGTCATCAATTCTGAGAGTTTAGAGTTGGTTTAACCCGGACCAACTCTAATTGTATATATTATATAATATATAAAATATTTAATATATTATTTATAATTTTTATATAGAAAAATCCTAAATCAAACGATGTCAACAGCATTAAACGCCTCCTTAGTGAGGAGTCCAAGTAATTTTACGATGTTC
This sequence comes from Eucalyptus marginata, assembly GCA_014182565.1. Classification (NCBI taxonomy): domain Eukaryota; kingdom Viridiplantae; phylum Streptophyta; class Magnoliopsida; order Myrtales; family Myrtaceae; genus Eucalyptus; species Eucalyptus marginata. The sequence continues at coordinate 34,320,357 of CM024593.1, forward strand.
TTTAATAGCTTGGGCTTTTAATGTCTTTTGCGACATCAATAGCTATAATTTACAAAGGAGGGAAATGTCTCTGGACCAACATTGTGCATATTAGTCCTAGGGTTAGGGAATGGACTGGGCCAACTTAGACCATACTCACCCCTAGCGCCGGGCGCTGCATTAGAAATAGACAAACTGAAAAACCGAACAAAAAAGAGAAAAAAATTCAAACTAGATGAGAGAGAGATTGCAAAAGTTCAAAAAACTCGGTACACCTCTGCTGCCGTCCTCGTCTTTTCGTCACCGACCCACCCCCTCATCGATCGATGCAATCTGGAGCAAGTTCCGGCTGCCGCTTCGAGGTCGACCTCAGATATGGATGTCGGTGCATTTGAGTCATGTACCCAACAAAAATCTATGAAAGAAACAATATACAATCTTCAACCAAGCCCCAAAAAAGAAACAAAATTCTATCACATAGCTTTGCAAACTAATTGTTGCATTGCTAGGATTACTCTTGTGATATAAAGTGAGGCTTCTTGTGTCACTAGACCTCATGAGAGAGAGAGAGAGAGAGAGAGAGAGAGAGAGAGAGAGAGAGTTTGTGAGGCATGCAAAGCATCTGAGGTTCATCAAGGAGCATCTGAAATTTCTAAGCTCCACGTCAGGATGATAATCAAGAAACTATAAATACTTCAGTTTTAGTGTACTATATGTTGCTTACAATGTCAACTCATGTCACGTTTTAGTTGACTAGGAGTCCCCGGAAGAATAAAGAATGAGGATTTGTCTTTTACTTGAATGAGTCTTGCCACTATCTTTTTGTCAAGACCTAACGCAAAGATTCCTTCGCAGTTCATAGTTCTTGCTTCCAAAGCATCTTGTCTCTTTTTGAAGCTACTTATTCTCTAGCTGTCCTCTTATTGCAGATTGCACTAATTTGACCCTCCCTGAAGCTCCATTGTTGATATCATCTTATGTTCTTCATCTGCGGAAAAAAGTCTCTTTATGTTTAATCACCCTCTAAAAGTTGACTCTGTCTAGGAATTGAATGAGTTCTGGAATTTGAAACCTCCTCATGACCTCAGAGGTTGAGAGGGAAGTCAAGAACATTCTTATTTTCTTTTTTTTGGCCAAAAGGATATCAGTACTTCTTTCATTACATAACATCATTAGCATCGTTATGGAAGAAAACATTTCGAAATCCTTCTCTAACAAAACAAAAAATGAAGAAGGATAAGAACAAGGACAAGAGGGAAGTCAAGTTCACTCAACTCACACTTTCTGAATTACATTAACCAATGCCTTTGGGGGCAAAAGTTCAATAATTGGACTGCTCGATGATCTGATCCAAATTCAGTCTGCTGACATTAGCATGTCAACATATACTTTTTCAAAATACATAACAATGATATAAATGAAGAGATTCAAGAAAGAATTGGAAAAAAAACTGCGTTAAGTTCACTCATTCGAGTTTCTATTTTTAACTTAATCATACTAAATGTCGCGACCTAATTTTTCGGGTGTACCACCTAAAACTAGGTTAATGGACTACTAAGCTTAATGGCTTAGCTCGGGATCTCCCAAGCCCATACCAATTCGCGACTTAGGTTTGAGTTCTTAACATGCAAATGATTTTCAATTAGGAGTCGCCACTAATCTATTTTTGGTAGGTCGATTAGACACCTAAGTAAAATAAAGGGAGATTTATTTTACTTCTACGAACCGAAGACTAAATGGTACGGGGACTTGGTTACACTAGAATTTTCTAATGCCCTTTCGGTACCATTTCTTTTTTTTATTTTTTTTAAAAATGTTTTTGCAAGCAGCTTAGATTTATTTTAACCTAGACTTCTAGTATGTCAAAAGGTGATCACACGGGTGCTCAACCATTATTGAATATGCAAATAAGAAAATAAATAAATTGCATCACACAAAGCAAACATTTTTTTTTGGTTTTCTTAAGAGTTAGAAAAATGCATTTTTTAGCTAAATGACATGATTTTACTAACATGCAAATTCAAATTAAATGGGCCTAATATGCAATCTAGTTAACATGCACCTCATGACCTAATTTACTAATGAACATATTCTAATTAAATAATCCTATTATGTAAACTAGTTAATATGCACCTAGTATTTTTGTATTTTTTTATTGAAATACAAAATTAATAAAAACCCTAATTAAGCTATCTAAAAAAATAATTTTCTAATTCATTTTTAGGATTAATTTTGACTTAAACCCTATTATGTCTTAGAAAACTATTTTTATTATTTTTTATTATTTTTTATGAGAATATAAAAATATGCCAATTTTATCTAAGACTCTATAAAAAGGTTGTTTAAGATTGACCCTAACCTATTTTAAAAGATATCTAAAAATGCAATTCTAAAAATATAATCCAAAAAAAACTAAACCTACGTGTCTAATTTATTAAACCTACATGTCCTATATGCTCATGCAAGACTTTGATTTTTTGATTTTTTTATCTAAACTTATAATAAATTAAAAACTATTATCTAGAATTAAATTACGTGCAATCTTACACTAAAATGCAATGACATTCTACATGAATTATGCATGATGGTTTTTTTTTTTTTTTGGTTTTTTATTAATGGCGAAATTAAAATTTAACATGCAAATCAAATAATAATAAAACTAACAATCTAAATGAATATGCTTTCTTTTTGTTTTCTTTTTCATGATTCAAAATAAAATCTCAACCCTAAACATGCAAAATAAGAAAAGCAAATCTAACTCTAATTTCCCTTCTCTTTTTTTTTTTTTTTTAATTTTCAAAATTAACAATCGCCTAATAATTAAACATGCAATAAAAAAAACTAACAACCTAAGTCACCTGATTTTTTTTTAATTTTTTTATTTAAAATAAAACTTCAAGTCTAAACATGCAAACCCTAAAACCTACATTTTTTTTGATTTTTGATTTTTTTTTTTTAAAGAAAATTAATTTAAAAACGACATCACAGCAAATCAAGTAATATTAATACCCCAAATTGACGAACCATATCTCGCGCGTGAGATCGGGTTGGCCAATTTCACATAAATCACGAATCGGATCTCGGGCGGGAGATCGGATCGGCAATTTTTAAGTAATTGCGAGTCGGATTTCGGGCGCGAAAATCGGACTGACAATCACTAGTTTCCAAGGCAATTTCCTAACATGTAATCTCAATTTCACATAAAAGGGTAATTAAACTACAAGGGAACAAATAAAGCAATAGAATAACAAAAATAACAAAAATAAGGTAGATAAGTAAATAAAAGAAAAGAAAACTACCTAAATTGATTTTTTTTTTTTTTTTTTTTTTTTTTGGTTTTTTTTCGTTTTTTCTTTTTTCTTCCCCACGTGTAACCGTGGGGGTGTGGGTCTCCAAAGGGCAGCCGGTCGGAGTGGGTCACCGGCGTTCGGAACTCCGGCGAAGACCGGCGGTGGGTGGACCGAAGGGCACAGGGGCAAATTCGCGGATGGTGCGCAAGGCGGCGGGCGGCTCACGCGGTTGCGGCCGAGACAACGGCGGCGGCTCGGGCAAGCGGAGGCGGGCGAGCGGTGGGGGCGTCCGGATCTGGCGCGGGGGGAAGAGCTGCGGCGTCGGGTTGCTACGGGCGTCACTTAGAGAGGAGGGTGGTTCTGGTGGCGTCGTCGGGGGCTTCGCGGACGGGGGGAGCTCCGGCGGCAGGCGGAAGGCGGTGCGGGTGCAGGTCGCGGCGGGGCTTGTGCAGCGTCGGGGTGGCGTGAGGTGCGTGGCGTCGGGTTCCGCGGCGGGAGCGTCGATCGCCGGTCTTCGGGGACGACGGCGTAGGAGCGCGGTGTGGTGACGCGGAGCCGCGAGATCGGGGCGGCGATGGCGAAGGCGGCGCGACACTGCGGGATCTGCAGAGCGGCGTATCGTCGGTGGTCCGCGTGGTGGCGCGGCTCGGGCGGAGATGCGCGGGAGAGGGGTGGCTCGTGCGCGATAGAGATCGGCGTGGGTGGGTGGAGGCGCGGTCGCGGCGATGGGCGGAGATGTGCCCGGTGGAGCCAAATGCACAGCAAAAGGGAAAAAAAACCTTTGGAGAAGATGAACAGTAGGGGTCAAATCTTACTATTCCTCCTTTTTTTTTTTTTTCCTCCTACGCACGGATGGCTTCCTTTTTTTTTAATCCCTTCCTTTTCTCCACTCGTGTGTCTTTTATGGGCTCACTTTTTTTTAATATTTCCCACAAACGTCTCCCCCGTGAATCCTTTTTTTTTTTTAATCGAAGGAGAAGCCTCTCACCATCTTTTTTTTCGCTCTTCCCTCTCCGATTTTTCCCCCTCCTCGTGCGGCTTCTTGTGGTCTTATTTATAGGCATTCCATCGCCTCTTGAAGATAGCCGACTTTAGTGTGAAAAGATCCAGCCGCAACTTTTGCAGAATCCAAGCTGAACTTTGCTTTTTTTTTTTCTTCTCTAGACCTTTCTTTCGGCCAACACTCTGCTATCCATCAAGTAAAATATTATAAAATTGTTAGCCCATCTTCTTGCAGGCGCCGTGTAGAATTTTCACGTCCTCCATTTCATGCGTGCATGTGCATGCATTAATGAGGGGGAGAAAATGGACGTCCAATTCTTCTTTCTTCTTCTTGTTGCCGCAACTTTTGACTTTTCTTTGCTTATTACTTGCTTCCTCCTTCAGCAAATTTTTGTCGCTTCTCCCGACAACCCACACTTGAGAGAGAATATTATATAATATATATTATGGGCTCATTTTGCTTCTCTGAGGGTTTCTCTAGAATCCGCACGTCCGCCGAATTTGTGCGTGCATGCGCATGCATTAATGAAGGAGAGACAACGGACGTGCAAGAACTTCTTTTTTCCTCATTTTTTCTTATGTGTGTTCAGACCAACGTAGAGAGAGACTGTCCTTTTGTAAATATTATCGACCACGAGCCACCGCGTCTTATTGTCCTTTTAGTACCGATGTAAAAATGCGACTTCATGAAATGCAATTTTACTTTTTCTTTTATTTTTATTTTTATTTTTATTTTTTATGCAACTAATTACTAAGTGATTAGGCAAAATTTAGGTGTCAACAGCTGCCCCTCTTTGAAGGTGAGCTCGCAGAGGTTGCATTCAAAGACAATATGATACCTAAATTTTGACCATGCAATGGATGATACTTTAGCGGGACTATTTTTTTTTTTTTTTAAATGCAATGTCATGAAAATGGTAATGCAAATGTGAGATATTGAAGAGGAGAGCATACCTGTAATTACTTACCAGTCAGAGCATCGTGAAGTACGGGATGAATTTTTATTTGCTCGGCAAGTGTCCAGGTTCCCTGAAGAGTCCACATGAATTTATCCAACAGACGCTCAATGTTAGGTGAGATGCCTTGTTGAATTCAGATGACTCGAAATACCTAGATTCACACTAAGGTATAGCGAGTAAGATAGATGAGATTTGAGACATCCAGCATCCATGACCGAGATGTCATGAAATTGGGGACTTAACCAATAGACACTCAATGTTAGGTGAGATGAACATGGATTAAGAGGATTGAGGAAATACCTAGACACTCAATGTTAGGTGAGATAAATATTGATTAAGAGGATTCGAAATACCTAGATCCGAGACTAAGGTATAACGAAAAGATCAAAAAACATTCATATCCAGAATGAAATGCTTAACAAAGAAGTTTTGAGACATCTAGATCAAGACTTTGGGGAAACCGAGATGTCAAGACTTTGGGGACTTAACCAATAGACACTCAATGTTAGGTGAGATGAATATTGAATTAAGAGGATTGGGAACTTAACCAATAGACACTCAATGTTAGGTGAGATGAATATTGATTAAGAGGATTCGAACTTAAAATACCTAGATGAGATGAATATTGGATTAAGAGGATTCAGAACTAAAATACAGAATGAAATGCTTAACAAAAATTTTTTTTGAGATAAGGTACAAGATCGGAAAGCATTCATATCCATAATGAAAAAAGCTTGGAAAGCATTCATATCAATGTTAGGTGAGATGAAATGCTTAACAAAGAAGTTTTGAGACATCGGAAAGCATTCATATCCGAATGAAATGCTTAACAAAGGGTTTGAGACATCCGCATCCAGACCGAGATGTCAAGAAATTGGAGACTTAACCAATAAACACTCAATGTTAGGTGAGATGAATATTGGATTAAGAGGACTCGAAATACCTAGATCCAAACTAAGGTATGACGAAAAGGATCGGAAAGCATTCATATCCGTAATGAAATGCTTAACGAAGAGTTTTGAGACATATATCAAGAATTTGGGAATACCTAGGACAAACCTGGGATATTCGTGAAGGTCACTTACCTCTTGGTAGAAAGAAGTTTTGGGACATCGACAATGTACCTCAAATATTCATGGAGGTTTCTTACCTCGAGGCTTTTGAAAGGCAACCCAAATGTCAGGAGCTCTTGGGTCTTCAAGGAGACATTACCTGTCAGACATGATTAGAGCAAAAAATACATGCATTTACCAAAGAAGTAAGCAATTTAGCACACTCCAAAGTCCACTGAAGTTTTTTTTTTTTTTTATTCAATCAAGATTTGTGCATGATGGTTTTACCATATTTGCACCACCAAATTTCCACTGGGGAGAATCATCGCTTAAGACAATTTTCACTCATGACATGGATTTTCAAGAATACCAAATGAGAGACTTTCAGTTAGAAAGGACTTTCACTCACTCTCATTAAGAAGGCTATTTTGTCCCGACCATTAATGTGGGATCACAGAATCACTCCATCTTACTTTCATCATGTCGACAAGGGTTCGAGTATTCTCGCAAGTGGTACGACCTTGTCAATCTGAGAGGCCTTTATCAAGATTGTAATGTGGAATTGGTCAATGGCTCAACAGAGAGGGACTCTTCAAGTCAAGGCTAATGAAAGAACAATACTTTGCAATCATCTTCGGGCTTACAAGTCAAGTAACTTGTGAAATGAGATAAAAATGGTCTTGCTCGCACTTCTTCGAGCAATGCTTATAAACATATGAATTCCTACATTAATTTCAGTGCCCTAATCTGAAGAGACTTTGTAAGGGACGTAACGTAGGTCAATGTTCATGGGTTGAGAAATGAATGGATTATTAGGCTCAAAATGTGTATAAGGGGGATAAGAATTGGTGCTCATTTTGGCATTGTCACGGGTCTTCTTCTTCACCATTGGGATTTTCCTCATAGGTACTATAAAAGCTTGGCATTTGAGTTCTTTGAGTACCACTCCATTGGGAATACACCCTTTTACAACCGATAATCATTTGTCTTGACTTTTTTTTTTCTTTTTTTTGTTATGGGCATTGGCCTTGCTTTTACTAGGCACACTGCTTTTTCATGCCCCTTTTTTTTTTTTTTTTGAATAACCACGTAATGCTTTAACATTTGGGTTCTTGAGGAGTTTTCATTTTTGTCGGCACTCGGGATTTTGCTGCTTGAACATTTGCCTTTTGCCTTGCCCTAGTGTGGGGGGATGATCACCAATTGGGTTTAAATGAAATGAATTTACAAGCTCAAGGGGCTACGCAATGGATAAAGTGTGTAGGATAGAGAAAGAATTGCTCTTCATCATCCTAAGGCACTTAAATTACCGTATGAATTCAATGTAATAGCAATACTTGAAGATTGATGCAAGTGAGAGCAAGAATATTCCTATCAATTTCCTCACCTCATGATGTCATCCTACCTCCAGTTCGCCCCAATGCAGGGTGGTTCTTGACAGGGATAATTTAAAAATTATCCACGTGTATAGGTTCAAAAGGTTTAAACAATGGACATGTAGTGTTTGGAATAGAGAATAAACCGCCTCTCATTATTTCGATTATCGTACCTTTCGCGAGAAAACTCTTTACCTCACGTACATGGAACTTCCTACACTCGTCTCACCGATGTATGAGCAAGGGACTGTGTATAGGATAGGACTTGCCTTTCATCATTTCGACATGTCTCATTTAGCATGTTCAATCCATTCCACATCATTCATTAATTTGATCTGCGGCGATAATCTTCAGTGGAATTGGTAATTTAAACAAGTAAAACTGTAATGCAAAAATTTCCTTTGCAAGGTCACAATTACTTCATGAACTCATCAGCTTTGAACACAAAGAGTTTGCAGCTCAAAAAAAAAAAATAAAATAAAATAAAGAAAAGGATTGAAAATTTTTTTTAATGTTTTTTTTTTTTTTTTTTTTAATGGAAACTTTGTTGCCATTTCCGTGGATCGAACCCCGATCGTTCTCGGACCCTTTCATTCCCATGCCACCAGGCCGAGGCGCCGGTGGTGTTCTCGAGGGCATTTTTTTTAATTGAACCGACTTTGGGTCAACACGTCGATATACCGAATCAAATGAATTCGATGTGTGTATGGAACATGGCCTACTTTTCATCTCATTCAATCCATTCCCACACAATTCAATGAAGAAATGAGTACCTTCAATTTACAACAAATTCTATCAAGGGTAATATTTCTTCACCGCATCGGAGTTAACAGGATTAGAAAACTCACGACCATCCATTTTCGAAAGGATTAAGGCACCACCGGGAGTACCCTCTTCACCATATATGGACCTTTATAATTTGGAGCAAATTTGCCTCCAGGATCAGGAAAAATCGGCAACACCTTTCTTAGAACTAGATCATTTACTTCGAAGTGTCTCGGCCGTACTTTCCGATTGAAAGACTTGGCTACTCTTTGTTGATACGCCTGACCATGGCAAAGAGCTTTTAACCTTTTCTCATCAATCAGGTTCAACTGTTCGAACCTTTGTCGTGTCCATTCTGCCTCGGATAATTCCACTTGGGATAAGACTCTCAAAGAGGGGATTTCTACTTCCACGGGCAAGACTGCCTCCATGCCATAGACTAAGGAGAAAGGGGTCGCCCCGGTAGATGTTCGGATCGATGTCCGATACGCCATTAGAGCAAAGGGTAACCTGTCATGCCAATCCCGATAATTCTCGGCTGTCTTAGCCAAGATCTTCTTGATGTTCTTATTAGTCGCCTCAATAGCTCCATTCATTTGTGGGCGGTATGGTGATGAATTCAAATGTTTGATTTTGAACTTACTGAACAACTCATCAACAAACTTGTTATTCAGATTTGTCCCATTGTCAGTGACAATTGCTTCGGGGACACCATAACGGGCGATTATGTCACGCTTAATAAACTTCACAACATTTCGGGCCGTGACATTAGCATAAGATGCGGCTTCAATCCACTTTGAAAACGGCCCATTTGAAGCTTTAGGATTTATCGGGCCAATCACATCGATCCCCCACATTGAGAACGGCCATGGCTCGATAGTTGGTGTAACTCCGTTGGAGGAACATTTATTTTATCTCCATGAATTTGGCAACGATGGCAACTTCTAACATGCTGTATGCAGTCACTTTCCAGCGCAAGCCAATAGTAACCCGTCTCATAATCTTCTTGGCCAACATGTGCCCATTCATGTGTGGGCCACAAACTCCTTCATGCACTTCTTGCATGATTTGGGTAGCTTCTGCTTCATCTACGCATCTCAATAAGACCGAATCATACGATCTCTTGTATAAATTCTTACCACTGACGAAGAACTTTGAGGCCATCTTCATTATGTATTTTCTATCAGCTGGAGTGCTCCCTTTAGGAAATTCCTGTTTTTGAATATAGTTCATGATGTCGTAATACCATGGCTTCTCATCAAGCTCTTTATTCACGATCATACAATAAGAAGGTTTGGCTAGAACCTCAATTTTCAAAGGTTCAACTTCTAAACCATCAGTAACTTGCAACATAGATGACAACGTTGCTAGGGCATCAGCGAACTGATTATGAGATCTAGCCAAGTAGTCAAACGAGATTTCATCGAACTCCTTCACCAACTCTTCGAGGTACTTGTGATACGGTAGTAATTTGGCATCCCTGGTCTTCCATTCACCTACAGTCTGGAGTATGATCAGTGCAGAATCTCCATATACTTTCAATTTGGCCACTCCCATTCCAATTGCGGCCTGAAGTCCGAGAATACAAGCTTCATATTCAGCTATATTGTTAGTGCATGGGAATATCAATTTCGCAGCTACCGGGTGATGTTGTCCGTGCGGGGATATCGCACGCCCCGGCACGAACCGGACAAGTTCACGGCTCCATCAAAGAACATGGACCATGCATCTTCATTTACGGCCAAAATACGATCATCCAGGGGATAATCATCATCATTCAAGGTTCTAGGATTCTCGGCCAAGATATCAGCAATTACTCGGCCTTTAACTGATTTTTGTGGTATGAACTGCACGTCAAATTCTGAAATAAAGACCTGCCATTTAGCTAACTTACCCACCAGAGCTGGTTGATTAAATAAATACTTGATGGGATCGTTCTCAGTTACGAGAAACGTCTGGTAATGCAATGTGTACTGTCGCAGTCTATGCAATACCCATACTAATGCAAAGACAAGTTTTTTCAGCATTAGAATATTTTAGCTCGAGACGGTGAACTTTTTACTTAGGTAGTAAATAGCTCGTTCCCCCCGATCCACCGGACTTTTCTGAGCTAACATCGCACCCAGTGACTCACTATGGATTGTGAGGTACAAAATCAAAGGATGCCCCGATATTGGTGGGACAAGAACGGGTGGACTCATCAAATATTGCTTCAGCTTATCGAACGCCTCTCGACATTCATCATTCCACTCAACTTGTACATTTTTCTTCAAGAGTTTGAAGAATGGCTTAGCGGTCTCGAGAGAGTTGGGAAATGAATCGTGCAATGTAATTCGGTCTCCCTAGGAGACTCCGGACCTCCTTCACCGTCGATGGAGGTTGTAGCTCACATATTGCCTTGGCTTTAGATGGGTCAATCTCGATCCCTTTACTACTCACAATGAACCCAAGTAATTTACCTGACGCTGCCCCGAACACACACTTGGCAGGATTTAAACGGAGCTTGAATTCACGAAGCCGATCAAATAACTTCCTGAGGGTTTTGACATGACTTCTCCCGGGTCGGGTTTTTGCAATCATATCATCGACATATACCTCAATGTCTTCATGCATCATGTCATGGAACAATGTAACCATGGCTCGTTGGTAAGTTGCCCCCGCATTTTTGAGTCCGAAGGGCATGACCTTATAATGAAAGGTTCCCCACGGGGTGATAAATGCTGTCTTCTCTTTGTCTTCAACCTTCATTCTTATCTTGGTTGTACCCAGAAAAACCATCCATGAAAGAGAATAGTTCAAATCCGGCAGTACTATCCACGAGAACATCGATATGTGGCAATGGGAAATCGTCTTTTGGGCTGGCCTTGTTCAAATCCCGATAATCAACACACACTCGGACTCGACCGTCTTTCTTCATGACCGGTACTATGTTGGCCACCCATTCGGGTGTACTTGTGAGACTTCGATGAATCCCACTTTGAGGAGTTTCATTACTTCCTCTTCTATCTTCTTTGAGAGCTCCGGTTTAGTCCTCCGAAGCTTCTGCTTCTTAGGGCGCACGTCTGGATCAGTGGGTAAACAATGTTCCACAATTGACGGATCTAAACCTAGCATATCAGCATATGTCCAGCAAAGATATCCCGATATTCTTTTAGCAACCGAGTCAGGTGCTCGGCCTCATCTTTGGGAAGATTTGCCCCGATTTTTATCTCTTTGGGATCCTCGGTATCACTCAAATTGATAGTGACCGGTTGCTCGGGGTGAGATCTTTGGGTTTTTCATGCTGCTCCCAACTATGTACTTCAATGGAGTCGCATTCGGCTCCTCGGGGTCTTCACTGTTATTGCTCATGGTATTGGACTGAACCAATTTCACCACCTTGCCTACCATAAGGTTGTTCCTGAAACATAAAATGGATAATTCAAAAAGACAAACAGGACTAAACGACATGGATGTCTTATCTATTTTTTTCTTCCTTCCTTAGGATTTTTCCTTTTCGAAATTTTCTTTTAAAAAAAATTTGGCAAAACATTTTGGAAAACTTTTGACACGAGGAAGCATGATGAAGCCCGGAGCCTCGAATTCTCCTTGGATTTTTCTTTTCTTTCATTGGTTGGATATCATCATCGGGCTGGTTTGGTATACCCCATCATGCCCTCAAAATAAAGCTTGAAATCGTAATTGATATTCATCAACCAAATTACATTTATTGGAATGGAAAGTACGACAATCCTAACAATCAAACCCTAGCAAACATCAACTCCTGACAAGCGATATGCAAAATGCGATAATCAAAGCGAAAGCAAATCCTAGAAAACATTAAAAGCGATAAGATTCCCGCGCAGGGGAGTACATAAAAAGTAAATGTGTTACTCTTGTGGGCTAGCACCCATTTCCTCCGATGGTTCTTCGTTAATGGCGCCTATAAGGAGATCATCGAATAGGGTCGTGATCCCTTCCATCTCATTATCCGGATCCTCCTCTCTTTGAAGTTGTCGGGCCATCCATGCTACTCCATCCATCGGGCGCGATACCTCGGGTGTCGATCACTCCTCCTTCATCATGCATCATTCTAGCAGGGGGGGGGGAATGTCTTGCGAATATCGAGGAATAATGAGTTTTTCCTCTCTTGTTCATGTCCTCCCTCTCTTCCATGGTACCCTAATCCGGCGAACGAGGCCTTCGAGCGGTTTCAATCGGATTCCGGATACCTTGTTCTTTTTACCGAGTCCACGACCGGGAATAAAGCCATTTCCAACCATCACTCTTGCTACCATAACTGCTGCATTTGACACATCGGGATGAGTGGTGTCGATCCTCGAGATGCATGAATAGTGGACACGAGCTCGAACGATTGGTAACTCGACTCCTCCCTAGGTTCTGGCTCGACATAGGGGATGGCCGTCTCATGATAAATCCGATGATCCTCCTCGCCATGAACAATGATTAGCTTTCCTTTGACAACAAATTTCACGCTTTGGTGGAGACTTGATGGCACAGCTCCAGCAGTATGAATCCAAGGACGACCTAACAGGAAATTGAATCCAGTAGGGATGTCCATTACCTGGAAAAGGACGTTGAACATCACCGGACCTATTTGCAGATCAAGGTGGGTCTCCCCTATCACCTCCTTTCTTGTACCATCAAAAGCTCGGACGGAGGTCTTTGCAGCATTTATTTTTGAAGGATCTATTTTAAGGCGGTGAAGAGTTGCCAATGGACAGATATTCAAGGCAGACCCATTATCAATGAGTACTCGAGCCACATGGGAAGCCTTGCACTTGACAGATATGTATAATGCCTTAGTATGTCCCCTCTCCTCAAGAGGGAATTCTTCATCAGAAAAGGCTATTAAATCTTTGAGAAGAATCGACCCTACAAATTCCTCCAACCTGTTTACCTCGATCGTCTCCGGTACATGAACTTCACTCAAGACCTTCATTAGAGACTTTTGATGCGTAGGAGATGTTTGCAAGAGTTCAAGTAAAGAGATTTGAGCAGGCAATTTTCGCAACTGGTCGACCACGTTATACTCACTTGCTTTGATTATAGCCAGAAATTCTTTAGCCTCTTCATCAGTAACTGGCTTTGCAGGTTGGGTATTAGCTTGAGCATAGGTCCGACTGGACCTTGTAATCGGTCAACATCTAGCTCGTATGACCGGGGACGGCTTTGTTATTCTTGTACTGATACAACTGGGGCACCTCAATTATTATCTCCTCATCAGTTGAAGGCACTTCCACTATCAGTCCTTCGTGGTCGGAGGCGTCCTCAAGTGGGGGCATGTCTTCGATCAATGGATCAGGTTCACTCTTTTCAGCACTTAGCTCAGCAAATTCTTTCTCCCAATCAATGATGACTTGAGAGATAGTTGACACTATTCCAGTTTGATCGGCATATCCGATCATGCCATCCTTAACCATTTCTTGAACCCTTTCCTTCATGGTAGGCAAGGGAGGATTCTCATCCGTCGGATAGTAACCAACTCTAACTAATCCGCTGTAGATATCTTTGACATACACCTTCAAGTTCATCTTTTTGCCAGCATTGAACTCAAAGATTGCATTCACGTTTCCCTCGTGTTCTGGCAACGGATTCTTCTTGACATTTGGTTGAGTGGTACGGAAAGAAAATGCCTTAGTATCCAATAAATTTTGGATCTTGTGCTTCAAAGTCATACACTCATCGGTCGAATGGCCCACCTCTCCCATATGATACTCACATTTTTGGAGGGATCATAATTGGAGAATTTTTCCGCATTGGGTCGCTTTGGTTCGTGGGAGATCAATCCCTTCTTTTGGAGTATCGGTAGGACCGAGATAAAGGACCGGGAAGAGGAGAGAAGCGCCTTTTGGTGAATTGCCGCGGTGCATGCACTCGACCTCCATCTTGCCGATTCCAGGGAACACGAACAATCGAAGGCTTACTAGGGGCTGGTTGCGCATATGCAACATTAACTTCTGTGGCCGGTTCTTTGTCTTTCTTTGCAATAAATCTTTTGCCTGCAGGGGTTGGTTCATTAAACCATCCATCTCTCAGCCCTGTCTCGATTTGTTCACCCACTGGGATGAGTTGATTGAAGTTTTCAACATATGTGCTGGCCATCCGATTACGAAACTCGAATGGGAGGGTTTTGACAAACAACTTCATCAATTCTTTGTCAGTAGGTTCAGGAGTGATTTGGGCGGCCAGATTTCGCCACCTTATGGCATATTCTTTAAACGACTCACTCCTCTTTTTCTCCATTCGTTCGAGATCCTCTCGTGAAGGTGCAATGTCCATATTGAACTTGTACTACTTGAGAAATGCATCGGCCACCTCATTCCAAGTGTCGAGGAGGTTTATGTTTTTCATAATATACCAATTCAGTGCAGGCCCGACCAAACTCATTTGGAATGTTTGGATCATAAGGGGCTCATTTTTGACATGTTGAGCCATCCTTACATGGTACATCGCAGGTGAGCTTTCGGGCAAGAAGTACCATCATACTTCTCGAACTCCGGCATTTTAAACTTGTTTGGCGTCTTAACCTTCTCATAAACGGACAAGTCAATTGGGAGTGAGTTCCGCGATCCTTGCAATTGTTTCACTTTCTCTTCAAGTTTCGCAAGGCGTTCACCTTGCTCCGTCTTAGGAGTGCCGTCGACTTGGCTTATCCGGCGAAGTGATTGGAAGTATGTCATCCTCCAATTCAGGCATGTCATCATCAACCATCTGGACCTTCCTTGCCTGTTTTGGGATTATTAACTCAGGTAGAGCAGGTGCAGGAACGGGATTCACCCGGAGGGACTCGATTTGGGCAGTCATAAGTTGCATAGATGTAAGCAACTGCTTGAGCTGATCTTCCATATTGGTAATACGATCACGCATCTCGGTTTGGTCAGCCATTTTAGCTCTTGATCGTGTAATAATAGGCGAACGTGGCGGATCCGTTATCACCTAAATTGAAGAAATAAACAAAATAAGTATCTCATATGAAACACGCCGATCCATGGCAATGGTCTAAAACTTTTATTCATTAATGGAGTTTTTTTTTTGACAATCCTAACAAAATAGAAGCTCGAAATGCCCTAAACAAATAAACTAGGAAAGTAAATGACTCAACTTCCTAAACATTAATCTAGAAATGAAAACAACAAGATTGATTCAAGCACTTCATCTAGCTTGATCAATATACACTCGGGACACCACTCGGCGCAATCGCTTATTCTCCTCTTGAGCTTTTTCAGCAACCCTTTTGAGGCGTTTATTCTCAGCGCGGTTGGTGATCTTCAGTGGCGCCTCTGGTATCTTTGGAAGTAGCTCCTCTGGGACCTTGTGTTGTTGAATGTATTTAGTTGAGGCATAGTACTTCCTTTCTTTACCCTTCAACTACTCCTCGGGCCATTTGAGTTTTCGTGGCTGGCACATGTCCCACATTGATTTGATTGTGAGAATGGAATCCTCATGGTCTCGATCTCCATCAACGAAGTTGACCCGGAGTGAATCTGCTTGCAATGCCGGGGGAAGCTCTTGCACAACTTGATACTGCCGGGTCACTCTAGTTGGATAGTACTCCGTTGCTCCAGTGAATCCCAGTAAAGGAACTGGGCCAACAACTCCACATGAGAGTCTCGCCACACGAACTTGGAACCACTTAGCATGCCATAGGAAACCCTTGGAAGTTGGTTTTTTCATGAAAGCTAACCATCTAGAATAGTGGTGATCGGGTGCATGTTTTTGCTTGCTTTCAAATCTCAAAATAGGGTGATTAGAGTTATTAACATCATGTATAGTCATTAAACCACCAAACCCTTTTATATGAGAAAGGAACCAAATTTGCAAAAGCTCGGGAGAGGAATGGAAAATTTTATCACCGCCTTCTTTAAATCGAGTGAGGGAAAGAAAAGTTTCAGTCGAACAGTGTTTACAAAATTTTTTTCTTCCAACACTTGTTTAACTAATTGAGCAATCAAAGGGTTAATGGCATTCTTGCAATAAGGAAAACTATAAACCCAAAGAACGCTAAAAGGAAAACCCTTCGCATTTGAAATGAATTGCCATTTTCAAAACATTCTTTTAGAAAAGATAAATGACATGTATTGCGGTGAGCTTTTAAAACCTTTCTTACATTGTCCTCCTTAATTCTTAAAAAATCGGATAAGGCCACAACGGGGTCTATTCCAATAGGTGGGCTAATTAATTCAGCTTTCAAAGATTTCCCTATGGCAATGCTATATTCTTCCAAGGTGGGAGTGAGCTCATGCTTACCGCCAAAGATGAAAGTAGAGGTCTCGGGGCACCAACAATGAGCAAGTGCTTGGATGAGGCCGCCATGGATGTTGATATGTAGCAGTGGAAGTAGTCGACCAATGTGCGACTCTACGAACTGACGGCCATCTTGGTCTAACTTGTCCCACCAGGTGCAAAGCTCTTCCTTCGGAGGGAGAATAATCCGAATGTCCGATATCCCCATTGTATATTGATCAAGACTCAGGACAATCCTAATGCCATGGACCGACAAAATGATATAATAAAGTAAGTAAATTGCAAAGGCAAAAATTTAGAGAACTTACTTTACCGATGAGGGGCAATCGCATAGACATGCGCATGGTAAGTGGCTCGATTTCTAGTCTATAAGGCTTATCAAACTGAAGCCACAAGGATGATCGGACTAGCCGCGGGCGTGCGGACTAAATCGGGTCCTCATGACTTCGGCTTGGTCAAAGAGCCGACCCAGGTCGCGGGCATGCGGACCGAGGTGGGTATTCTTGACATCAAAAGGAATTTCGGGATCGAGATGGGCGACTCGTACCGCGGGCATACGGTCGAGTGGTATCCATCTCGATACCATCCTAGATAATCCTATGCGGCCAAGTCCGGCGGCGGGTTGTGTGTGGTATAGTGTAGTGCTAAATGCAAGGCATGCACAACAGTTTAAATCACACAACACTTCAATAACTTGAATTTAAAACATTCATTCCCAACTCCAACCGCAAGACAAGGGTTAGCAAAGACTACTCCCCTTATATCTCCCAATCTGCAAAAACATTTAACACCTAAATGTTAGGGACGCACTGGAATCCTTGCTGCCAAACAAAAACTTTTTTTCAAAAAGAAAATTGGCCTAAGTCCACTAAGTCTTAAATCAAGTCCCCAACGGAGTCGCCAAGCTGTCGCGACCTAATTTTTCGGGTGTACCACCTAAAACTAGGTTAATGGACTACTAAGCTTAATGGCTTAGCTCGGGCTCTCCCAAGCCCATACCAATTCGCGACTTAAGTTTGAGTTCTTAACATGCAAATGATTTTCAATTAGGAGTCGCCACTAATCTATTTTTGGTAGGTCGATTAGACACCTAAGTAAAATAAAGGGAGATTTATTTTACTTCTACGAACCGAGATAAAGGAGACTAATGGGTGGGGACTTGGTTACACTAGAATTTTCTAATGCCCTTTCGGTACCATTTCTTTTTTTTTTATTTTTAAAAATGTTTTTTGCAGGCAGCTTAGATTTATTTTAACCTAGACTTCTAGTATGTCAAAAGGTGATCACACGGGTGCTCAACCATTATTGAATATGCAAATAAGAAAATAAATAAATTGCATCACACAAAGAAAACATTTTTTTTTTTTTTTTTTTGGTTTTCTTAAGAGTTAGAAAAATGCATTTTTTTAGCTAAATGACATGATTTTACTAACATGCAAATTCAAATTAAATGGGCCTAATATGCAATCTAGTTAACATGCACCTCATGACCTAATTTACTAATGAACATATTCTAATTAAATAATCCTATTATGTAAACTAGTTAATATGCACCTAGTATTTTTGTATTTTTTTTTTTATTGAAATACAAAATTAATAAAAACCCTAATTAAGCTATCTAAAAAAAATAATTTTCTAATTCATTTTTAGGATTAATTTTGACTTAAACCCTATTATGTCTTAGAAAACTATTTTTTATTATTATTTTTTTATTTTTTATGAGAATATAAAAATATGCCAATTTTATCTAAGACTCTATAAAAAAAGGTTGTTTAAGATTGACCCTAACCTATTTTAAAAGATATCTAAAAATGCAATTCTAAAAATATAATCCAAAAAAAAAAAAACTAAACCTACGTGTCTAATTTATTAAACCTACATGTCCTATATGCTCATGCAAGACTTTGATTTTTTGATTTTTTTTATCTAAACTTATAATAAATTAAAAACTATTATCTAGAATTAAATTACGTGCAATCTTACACTAAAAAAATGCAATGACATTCTACATGAATTATGCATGATTTTTTTTTTTTTTTTTTGGTTTTTTATTAATGGCGAAATTAAAATTTAACATGCAAATCAAATAATAATAAAACTAACAATCTAAATGAATATGCTTTCTTTTGTTTTCTTTTTCATGATTCAAAATAAAATCTCAACCCTAAACATGCAAAATAAGAAAAGCAAATCTAACTCTAATTTCCCTTCTTTTTTTTTTTTTTTTTTTTTAATTTTCAAAATTAACAATCGCCTAATAATTAAACATGCAAAAAAAAAAGTAACAACCTAAGTCACCTGATTTTTTTTTTAATTTTTTTATTTAAAATAAAACTTCAAGTCTAAACATGCAAACCCTAATTCTAACCTACACTTTTTTTTTTTTTTTTTTTTTTTTTAAAGAAAATTAATTTAAAAACATCACAGCAAATCAAGTAATATTAATACCCCAAATTGACGAACCATATCTCGCGCGTGAGATCGGGTTGGCCAATTTCACATAAATCACGAATCGGATCTCGGGCGGGAGATCGGATCGGCAATTTTTAAGTAATTGCGAGTCGGATTTCGGGCGCGAAAATCGGACTGACAATCACTAGTTTCCAAGGCAATTTCCTAACATGTAATCTCAATTTCACATAAAAGGGTAATTAAACTACAAGGGAACAAATAAAGCAATAGAATAACAGAAATAACAAAAATAAGGTAGATAAGTAAATAAAAGAAAAAGAAAACTACCTAAATTGTTTTTTTCATTTTGTTTTTCTTTTTTTTTTTTTTTTTTCTTCCCACGTGTAACCGTGGGTCTCCAAAGGGCAGCCGGTCGAGTGGGTCACCGGCGTTCGGAACTCCGGCGAAGACCGGCGGTGGGTGGGCCGCGGCAAGGGCACGGCGGGGATGGTGCGCGTGGGGCCACAAGGCGGCTCACGCGGTTTGCAACTTCGGCGAGACAAGCGGAGGCTCGTGACTGGCGGGGGCGTCCGGATCTAGGCGCGGGGAAGAGGCTGCGGCGTCGGGTTGCTACGGGCGTCACTCGCCATTCAGGCCGGGAGAGGAGGGTGGTTACGTGGTGGCGTCGTCGGGGGCGGTGGTGCGCGGACGGGGGAGCTCCGGCGGCGGACAGGGGCGGCGGAAGGTTTGGCGCGGGTGCAGGTCGCGGCGGGGCTTGTGCAGCGTCGGGGTGGCGTGAGGTGCAGGCGTCGGGTTCCGCGGCGGGGAGCGTCGATCGCCGGTCTTCGGGACGACGGCGTAGGAGCGCGGTGTGGTGACGCGGAGCCGCGAGATCGGGGCGGCGATGGCGAAGGCGGTCTGCGACACTTGCGGGATCTGCACCTGTTATCGTCGGGTGGTCCGGCGTGGTGGCGCGGCTCGGGCGGAGATGCGCGGGAGAGGGGTGGCTCATCGCGATAGAGATCGGCAGTGGGCGGAGCTGAGGCGCTGCGGCGATGGGCGGAGATGTGCCCGGTGGAGCCAAATGCACAGCAAAAGGGAAAAAAAACCTTTGGAGAAGATGAACAGTAGGGGTCAAATCACCCTTACTATTCCTCCTTTTCGCTTTTTCTTTCCTCCTACGCACGGATGGCTTCCCCTTTTTCTTTTTTTTAATCCCTTCCTTTCTCTCCACTCGTGTGTCTCTCTACGGGCTCACTTTTTTTAATATATCCCACAAACGTCTCCCCCTTTTTTTTAATCGAAGGAGAAGCCTCTCACCATGAAATTTCGCTCTTCCCTCTCCGATTCCCCCTCCTCGTGCGGCTTCTTGTGGTCTTATTTATAGGCATTCCATCGCCTCTTGAAGATAGCCGACTTTAGTGTGAAAAGATCCAGCCGCAACTTTTCCAGAATCCAAGCTGAACTTTGCTTTTTTTTTCTTCTCTAGACCTTTCTTTCGGCCAACACTCTGCTATCCATCAAGTAAAATATTATAAAATTGTTAGCCCATCTTCTTGCAGGCGCCGTGTAGAATTTTCACGTCCTCCATTTCATGCGTGCATGTGCATGCATTAATGAGGGGGAGAAAATGGACGTCCAATTCTTCTTTCTTCTTCTTGTTGCCGCAACTTTTGACTTTTCTTTGCTTATTACTTGCTTCCTCCTTCAGCAAATTTCTCGCTGCTTCTCTTGACAACCCACACTTGAGAGAGAGAATATTATATAATATATATTATGGGCTCATTTTGCTTCTCTGAGGGTTTCTCTAGAATCCGCACGTCCGCCGAATTTGTGCGTGCATGCGCATGCATTAATGAAGGAGAGACAACGGACGTGCAAGAACTTCTTTTTTCCTCATTTTTTCTATGTGTGTTCAGACCAACGAAGAGAGAGACCGTCCTTTTGTGAATATTATCGACCACGAGCCGCTGCGTCTTATTGTCCTTTTAGTACCGATGCAAAAATGCGACTTCATGAAATGCAATTTTACTTTTTCTTTTCTTTTTATTTTTATTTTTATTTTTTATGCAACTAATTACTAAGTGATTAGGCAAAATTTAGGTGTCAACACTAAACATCATGTATTTCCCTAAATTCATGATTTTAAAAACCAGGGGCTACACAGTAACGGACTTATTTGTTGTTTTCATGATATATTATCCAGCTTATCTTCGTTGTATGAAAATTTTCTTCTACTTTGCTGTTTCTGGATAATTTTGTGCAAGCAATGAAAAATAGTTCAACCCAGTTATCATAGCCTAGGGGTGTAAACGGTTCGGTTCGGTTCGGTTTTTGAAAACCGAACCGAACCGAACCGTTAGAAAAATTCCTGAACCGAACCGAATGAGACCCGAACCGATTACGAACCGAACCGAAATTTCGGTTCGGTTCGGTTCGGTTCGGGTTCGGCTTTTTCGGTTTTCAACTTTTTTTTTTTTTTTTTTTTATGGCTTACCATAAATATAGATGTCACGCATGGTACTCTCTCTCTACCTCCGAACACGACTTACACAGTCAATGATTGCGATCATCTAGACATCCTTACAATCTTTTACCATTTAATTGAAATATAACAAGCCTCGGCCGAGATCTAATCTCGATTCAAACGATTATAATTTTTCACTTTTCGATCCAATAGTGATGCCTCCCGGCCATAGACTCACCCTTTCTTTATCAAACCCGAAATAGAAAAGGCTTGCTTTAGGGTGCCGAATTTGTCTTTTCGTCCGTCCTCTTTCGGCTACACGCTGCTTTAGGGGGTTCCTTGATTCTCTTTCATGTAGTCATAGGTAAAATGCCACTCTTGGTGGAGGAGACCTTTCTTAGCTCAAAGGCTTTTGATGGAGGGTCCAAGCAAATGATATATTTAGGTAAAAAAGAGATGTTGTGGAACCACACTAAGAGCATCAAATATATCTTTTGCACATAGGACCTCCAAAAGGGATAACAAGACATAGCTGTAATGGAAACTCACGGACACTTTCGAGAATAAGACACTTTCGATCATTGGAACTTAGTTGATGAGCATCTTACACAAGGCGGTATCCCTGGGACAAAAGGTCTAGCATGAAACTTACCCGGGTAGAAAATAAACATTACATCGAACTACCCTGAGGTATATGCACCCCACGAAGGAAACAGATGACTGTGCACGAAGCAGTAAATCCCGACACCGAGGCCGAAGTGCAGAGGACTGGTTAAGATGGGTTAGTGCATCTGTTTCACATCCTAGATCCGTGTGACTTTCAGACCTCAATCCCCTCCAATCCTCGAAGAATTTCGTGATTGTGATTCAAACTACAGAGTTCTCCAATGGCTCGAGGCCATTCTGCCTCAGGAATGGCAAGTTTCTCACGCATCTCCATAGGAGTTGTGTGCACGCTAAGCCCAATATCCACAATGCTGCTCCTTTCTTTTGTATACCCTAACCAAAACAATTGAAATAAAATTAGTGATCTCAACTTAGGAATCTGATGTCACAATATATACTTTCACTTCTGTGTTTTCTATTTGCATCATTGCTTGAAAAGGAAGAAACTCACTCTCTATGAACATGCAGGACTGTTTTAAGCTCAACATATCTAAGAAGAGAGGGAAATAAGTAGTTCCACCTCAAAGGTGAAGAAAGGGGTACATCACCATAGGAACAGAATAAAATCAGAATTGCTCAAACCCCATACTAGATTCTCAAGTTCAATTGAATCATTACGGTTTTAACCCAATTTGGACATCAAAACATCTTCAGTTAGCAATCCTGCACTACCACCTAACTCTAAACCTCTTGCTTGGCCTTGTATGCATTTCTATATAAAACCAAAGGTAGAAAATGGTCCAGACATACACTCACTCCCTTACGCTACTATGAATTTACCTCTTCGAGCTTAAAGACGACATTCAATCATCAAGAGAAATTGCTATTGAATTCAAGTCCATGGTCGTAGATGACAACTCTGCATTAAATTCACAATGAAAATGAGAATTGAAATATCAATTGTAATATTGAAAGATATAAATATTCCATGATTATTTTTTTCTCACCTGACTCAAAATTTTCAAGTTCTTCTAAGTCCTCCTCGATCGATTGTGAAAGTGGTGCGGATCGTAGCCAATCTTGAGTACATATAAGAGCCTCTACCATGATTGGGGTCAAGGAGCTACGAAATACATCAAGTACTCGACCTCCGGTGCTGAATGCAGACTCTGATGCTACGGTGGAGATGGGCACGGCCAAAATATCTCGAGCAATGGAAGATAAGATAGGATATCTAGAAGAATTAACTTTCCACCAATTTAAGATATCAAAAGTGGAACTATACCGTTCACATCCTTCTTCCAAATACTTATCTAATTCAGATTTTTCTTCCACATATTCTTGTCCCGTTTGACTAAGATACATCGCAGTCATAATGTCCGCACCAACCACAGGAGACATTGAAACGTTCACTGTCCTTGTCCCCTTTAATCTCATGCTGCTTTGGGGGCATGTACCGGTGCGATATTGCTCAAACAATAATGTCAGAGATTTTGTCACTCTATCTCGCAAAGTTTCTGCCCGATTGCCTTCATACACTTGATTAATCATCCATTTCACATACTCCATCTTATGTCGAGGGTCAAGTATACATGCAATGAACCATGTGAGATTTATGTTGTTCACATTGCCAAAATACTTATTGAATTTGATCTTCATTCTCTTGGCTACTTCTTGCAAACTCCTATCATCATCCCCACAATATCTATCAATCATCATATAAATCCCATAGACATCTTTTGCCATATCATTGCAAGTGACATAAGAAGAGCCCGATACTTTTAAAGTTGCATCATAGAACAACTTCAAGAAAGGAAGAAATCGACGGGCATAATCCCAATCATCATCGGTAGGCAACCCTCTCACCTTGGAAAGCTCTTCAGCAAATCTTCTGTCCTGAATATCTAATGAGATAAAAGCATTTCGAAACTTCAAGGCTACTTCTAACATCAGATATGTTGAATTCCACCGAGTCTCCACATCCAAACATACAAGATTATGGGAATCAATATTTTCCAGCAAAATGCACTCCTTAAACCGTTGCAATCTCGAAGGAGAAGATCTCACATAACGTACAGCTGAGCGTATTCTAATAATGGAATCATCTATATCTTTCAAACCTTCTCTCACAATCAAACTAAAGATATGAGCACAACATCTCACATGAAGTAACTCACCTGATAATATCAGAGCATTCCAAGAGTTAAGTCTTTTCTTCAAGTATTGAACTCCTGAGTCATTGGAGCTAGCATTATCAACAGTGATAGAAAAAATGCCTTTGATCCCCCAACTAGTTAAACATTTCTCAACCCCCTTCCCTATAATCTCAGCCGAATGTTCTGGGAATTGACAAAAATTCAAAATTTTCTTTTGCAACTTCCAATCAGCGTCTATAAAGTGAGCAGTAAGACACATGTAACTTAGATTTTGACATGAAGTCCACGTGTCAGTCGTAAGACAAACCCTTGGAGAAGTATCGGAAAAATATTTTTTCAATTTACTTTTTTCCTCCAAGTATAACTTGTAACAGTCCTCCCTTAATGTGTTTCTTGAAGGGATGAAAAACTTTGGCTGGATTCTACTTACGAATTTCCGAAATGCCTCAAGTTCCACAAACTTGAAGGGTAGTTCACCAATAATAAACATCGTCGCTAGATCTTTTCGACTAGCATCTTGATCAAATTTCCAAGGACCAGCTGAAATAGAACTACCAACCCCAACAGATTCATTCGAGACACTTCTTTGCCTTTTCTCCACATTCGCATATGGATAATTCTTACATCTACCTAAATGATTATGCATCCCACTAGTCCCTTGAGTAGTAGAACAACCAATAACAGCCCCACAATATAGACATTCGGCTTTATCTTGGCTATTTTCTATCCTTTTAAAATGTTCCCATACAACAGATCTTAGTCTCCTTCTATTTGTACCACTAGATTCACTTATTAAAGATTCGCTCATTGTATATTTGGCTTTGCAAATATGATTCCTTGCACTCCAACTGAAACAAAGTAAATATTCCTTGATTCCTTAAGACTCAAAATAACAAAAAGATGACAAATATTTGTGAATGGCCAGAACAAACTTCTATAAAAAAAAATGAGAGACTCTACCTCACGGCACTGATAATTGGGACTTGGAAGTTGTGTAGAATAAAATGTGATGATCCAAAGAATCTGAGAAGCCTGCATTATTTGTCGAAAAATAAAAATAAGGTTTAAGACTAGCAATGCAATAAGAACTAACAGCTTGATCTTTCCTATTTGATATCCCGATCACTCTTTCAATCCAAAAAATGCGCACGCTGCTGTAAATGAGACGATTTAAATGAAAACAGCACTTACAACAAGAAAAGCTAAGACCCTGCACCAGACAAGAACAATGTAGATTTTTTTGGTCTTCAGAATAGAAGGATGGAAGGTCCACTGCAAAAAAATATAACCCACATCATTTCATATTCACCACGAAAGAAACCAAACAAAGACTGGCCTTCTTCAATCTATTTATGCACTCCATACTCCTTTCACTTGGTCATCAATATTTGCATTCTATCCACGTCTCCTTTGTCATAGGAAAGAGGTAATCAAGACTTATCCCAAAGGTAGACAATTGGAATTATAGCAGCCCGGACTGTACTCATGAACGACACCATCGACAACAACTAAACTAAAAGCTTCTTGCACTTGGTCCCGTTGACTTTTATCACAATATTTACTAATCATCATCCCGAGATTTATGCCGCTAGAGTCTTTTGCATGGTTTACATGTTTGGAAAGATTATCGTCAAATTAACACTCGCAGAATTCAGCAACATAGCTTCCAGTTCTTAAATGTATTTATCTTTTCACAATCTCAGCAGCATTGGAGTCTTGCCCTCGAATTATTTCGTGGGATATATAATGTTAATACTTTCAAATTGAGCTCCATTATACGAATCTGAGTTGGACACCGAGTTGAACCACTTCAATAGAAGGTCATATAGAGATGGGAGATGTAGATAACAATTGCAATTTGCCACATAATTTGGACATTTGAGTCTAAAGAAGATGGCTAGAAGGACAATGACTGTAAATACAGGCATAATCCATCAGCACAATGAAATTAACCTCTTAAGACTGAGCTGAGATCCCTCTTCTCAAGGTAAATATGAATACTAGCAAGGTAATACATAAAAAAAAATCCCCTGCTACCGCCAGCTACCATCGACCAAGTTTCGCAACATCTCTGAATCTGCAATATTGTCCATCTCTATTGCTCCACCTTTCTCATCCCATAACACCCCCCCTCTTCTTTTTCTCGCCAAAAAATTTAAATTCTAGATCTGCAACCTGTAATCCCAACCTCAGATTAACCTAAGTCTAATGCAGCAGCAACACTCACATCTCAAATGCTGCACATTTACACTAACCTCAAACGCAAACTCACCCCTTTCTTCCATACCCTGTAATCCCAACCTCAGATTCTGATAGAAAGCGGAACACTAAGATTTGCAGACATTAAAAGAGAAAACCACGAATTCAAGAGACCCACCTTGACATCTTTCGGGACCAGATCAAGCCTAGCCTTAGGATTCTGATAGAAAGCGAAACCCCCGCCCGCATTCCTAATCTCCCTCAAATGCCCCAAGTAATTATAACCGTCGTCCGGAAACCCAAGCTCCAGAATCTCCCTCCGATGGTAGCCGGCAAAGTGAAGATGGCGATGGGCTTCCAGAAATCGCCGAAGCTGCCGTCGTACGTCAAGACCGAGCTCCTCGAGCACGAGGTCGTCCCAGAGACAACGTTCCTCGTCCCGGTGCCGGAGGGCCTGATCTGCTCCAAGAACGCCGAGATTGCCAAGTCGGTGAGGCGAATCAAAGAGCTGGAAGCGTCGGACGAGAGGATGAGTCGCGAACTGGAGGTGTATAGCCGGCAAAGTGAAGATGGCGGCCCCTCAGTCCAGAGCAGAGCGCGCGCAGGACATGCTCTGTCGCCGTCGCCGTCGCAGAAGGAAGAGGGACGAAGGAGAGACTTGCAGAAGAAAGGGGCTTTGTCCCTCAATCGGTTGCCATCGCTGTCGTAGTCGCCGTCCCTGCCGCCGCCGCCGTCGCAGTCGCCGTCCTCGCCGCCATCGTCGTCGCGTCGCCGTCGCCGATGAGAGAACTCGTCGGAAACCTAGAAAAACCAAGAGACACGAGAGGACTGAGAGACGTAAGTCGGGAGAGAATCGAATTAGATTTGATTTTATCGGTTTGTGTCTTTGTGGTTCGGTTTTCGGTTCGGTTAACCGATAAAAACCGAACCGATAAAATTTTTTCGGTTTTTGATGAAAACCGAACCGAAAACCGAACCGAACCGAAAAATTCGATTTTTTCGGTTCGGTTCGGTTCGGTTCGCGGTTCGGTTCGGTTTTCGGTTCGGGTCTTGACACCCCTATCATAGCCTGCCATTCGAAAGACAAAGCTGTATCTATAGTTCCAATAAAATTGAAAAATAAAATATCAAATAGTATATTAGGATGTGAGAGCAACGGGTGGTGACATGGTAAGTAGGGGTGAGCAGCGGTCTAGGGTCGACCCTGGACCGACCCTGGACCGGCCCAACCCTGCTGGTCCTGGTCCGGTTCCCAATGGGACTGGGTCGGTCCTCGGTCCTGAAATTCCAGGACCGACACCGCACGGGTTGGTCCTCGGCCCTAAGAGTTTTGGGTCGGTCCAACCCCGGACCAATCCCGTATATATATTATATTACATTATATTATTTATAATTCTTTTATATATTCAAATTTAAGTAAAATGTCTGTTATAAAACCTAAAAGTTATGGTGAGATGTTCTATCAATAGCACTAATAGTAAATTCAATTTAAAACTTTTGTTGAGTATTAATTATGTGTCGTTTGTTTTGTTTTCAGGTGTTTAGAAGTTCAAGTGAATTAACAAGATGTGAAGTTATATATTCATGGTTTATATTAAGTATTTTGAACTTTTTATGGGTTAATTGTATTTTACTAATGAATTTTAGCTGCACTTTACTTTTCAATTTGTGTCAAATGGTAGAAGTTTTTGAAGAGTAGAGTAGTACTGCAGTTGCTACGTTGATTTGCTAGTCAAGTGGTGTGAAGCTCATTTTTTTGTTGAGTGGACTCTACATGATAAAATGCAGGAAAACACTTTTGCATATGGTATTATGAATATTAAGATAGATTATTACAAGAACTTTCCATCTTGTCCCATATCTCGATGGGCGGTTAGCAGGTACGAAATTTCTATTATTGTGTCATCTTAAATTTGTTGAATATGTATTGGTATTTATAGTTTAGTTGCACAATACCGCATTGTCAGTAGATGTATAATTTGAATTTGTAGGTTTGCTTTCTTAGGGAGTATAAAAAACAAGACAAAAAAAATTATCAAACGGTCCCGGGTTGACCCTGGAACCGGACCGAACCCATTGGGTAGGTCCAGTCCTTGGTCCCAGGCTCAATAGGGTCGGTCCTCGGTCCTAAAAATTGAGGACCGACACTGTACGGGTTGGTCCTAGGGTTAGGGGGTGGCCCGGACCAACCCGGACCATGCTCACCCCTAATGGTAAGATGGTTGATGTAGGCAAGAAATAGGCTGATGGAAACTTTCAGAAAAATGAGAGAGGACAGAGGAGGAGGAGGAAAGGAAGCTCCTGAGGACTTCCTATAGTCCATGTTAGAGAGAGATTCATTGCCTCCTGAAGAGAAGATGGATGACTCAGAGATAATGGACAATTTGTAAACTCTGATCCATGCTGGGCAGTCCACTATGGCAACTACCTTAATGTGGAGTGTTAAGTTCCTGGATGAGAACACAGATGCTCAGGATAGGTTCTGGTTGAGTTTTTCTTGTTAATCCAATCATAATCTGTGTGTCGTGTGAGGGATGTCCATAGTTTGGTTTGGGAAGGTTTTAAACTGAATTGAATATGCTAATTTGCAAATATGTTTTGAACCGCGACTCAACCAAATTGAAGAGATTAGACAGCCAAGGAAAAAAAATTTCGGCTTAATCCAGATGAGACTGCAGATATAAGTGAATGCCTTCTATGTGGTCATCCGAAGAAATACCTGCTATGTTACTTGCAAGTTACATTTTTAACTTTTCATTCTAGAGTAAGTTTTCAGCATAGGGCCTGAACAACAGTTAACGTGAATCTTTAATTATATGAGATGCAGTGTGCAAAGAAACTGTACGGAATGTCTTCTATCTGATTATTTTGATTTGGTAAATAAATGGAATTTAAAACCGGGCCAGAGTACCACAGAGATAGAGAGAGAGAGAGAGAGAGAGAGAGAGAGAGAGAGAGAGTAGTATAAACTAGTAGTATAAACTAGCTGAACGCTGAACTGATATGAAGATGAAATTCCAGGAAGAGCAGTTGGCTAGTGAGGAATAAACCAAAAGGGGCTGCTCTCACTCTTGAAGATCTCAACAGCATGTCATATGGCTTAAAGGTGAGAATCTCCCTATCACATGCATATTGCAAATTTTGTCCTCTTCATGCCCATGAACAACGTGGCATATGTGTTCAGAACAATGCCGACATTTGATGAAATTCCAGGTTGCTAAAGAGACGCTTAGAATGGTAAATGTGCTCTTATGGCACACCTGGGTGGCACCCAATGACTGTAATAATGAAGGAAAGTCAAACGTCTCTTTTGCAGAGAAGCTATACTTGCAAACTATGCACTAAAAGTTATGTGTATCATTCTTTTTCAGAGTAAGTCCCATTCAGTCATCCGATGAATATGCAGGTTACAATATCAAGAAAGGATGGAATGTAGATATCAATGCAACTTAGATTCACTATGATCACAGCATTTACAAGGATTCCAATCAATTTAACCCTTTAAAATTGATGTAATATGTCATCTTCAAAGCCTCTTTTTTTTTTTTTTTTTTTCCATCTCTTTTCCAACTTCCTTAATCACTATTTGACTGATAAGCATTTCAAAGCTCTGATCATAGTTTACATTCTACAAATCTTCAGGGAATGCAAAAACCACACAGTTTTATACCATTTGGATCAGGATCCAGAACATGCTTGGGAATAGACATGGCAAAAGTTTTCACGTTGACCTTCTTGCACCGGCTGACGAGCATGTACAGTTATGTCATCCGCTGCTCTGCTAAGAAATGCATCATTCTAAAGATTCATTGCTAAACTAGTTCTGAAAGATTCAGCCCTTCACAAATCAATAAACAACGGGGTGCACCCAACAAAAAGAAAATTTTTACCCTTTGGGTATGATTGGTTGTCTGCCATATCATTCATAGAATAGATCTTGACGATAATATTCCAACCCTTTTCAAATAGCCAAAAAGCAAAATGATATATATATTTATGAATATCAGAAAAATCATCTTCCTCATTACATAAAAATTGATTTGCTCACCTTACAGTTGGACAGTTGATGACCCAGACACCAGCCTAAAAAAGAATGCACACATGCCATGGCTGAGGAATGGCTGCTCCATAACCTTGAATTCAATTTGATAGAGAAGGAGAAGGAAGATGGCTGAGAAATAAAGCACTTTGATGATTATCTGCAGATATAGTAAGCCTATTCCACTGAAAACAACGTGGGCTTTCATGTCAATCAAAAGATCAATTTTCAGTTCACAGAACAAATCATAATCAGGCATCATTAGCTTATTTCTGCTGGTGCTTTTCAGGAATTGAAGCTCACTAGAATTAAGAAAAAAACTGGGTTTGCTTCTTGTGTCAAAGGAGAAGTCAACGAATAGTGCTAAAGTGAAAGGAAGTGATAGGAGTCTACAAATCATAATCAGGCACCATTAGCTTTTTTCTGCTGGCGCTTTTCAGGAATATCATCTCACTATTAAGAACAAAACTGTGCTTGCTTCTTGTGTCAAAGGAGAAGTCTATGAATAATGCTAAAGTGAAAGGAAGTGACAGAAGATCATTCCCGGCCTCCACTTTGACAATTTTAAAGTGAAAGGAACTTGAGGAAAGCAGGAAAACAAAAATCCTAGCGAGAAATATCATTCACTAGTCAGCCATAAATTCTCCTAAAAAGGGTTGGGCCTTTGTCTTGTTTAAAAGGGCAGAAGAAAACAAGGATTAAGCTCATCAGCCTTCAAATTTTTATTGGTCATGTAGTAGCAGTCAGCATCTGTATGAACATGTGAAGGTTTTTTCCTGATTGACCATCCTAAGCTGTGGCTTCACAAGGAAACTCTTTGAACATGTGAAGGTTTTTTCCTAACCAATCCACCTTTACAGATTTCATTCATCCATCTCAATCTTTCTAAATATCCCAGTAACCAAAAGAAAATATCAGTAATGAGAAAAGAGTCCATCTTTTCCCCTTTCCCTATCAGTGCAGCCAAGGTTTTCTAACACCTCATATATTTGCATTCCCCCTTTCTCGCTCAATGGCCTAGACAAGATATAAAAAATTTGTGCACTGGAAGAACAACAACAACCACCAAGCTCATCCCACTAAGTGGGGAGGACCTGATTGATCATCTTATGCCGTTGAACTCCATTTCACATTGAGTTGCAGAAAAATCCAGATGCTAGTGATCTTTTCATAATCGTCTCTTCTCACATTAAATTTAAAATCTTCCCGTTCCTTTTCATGTGCATCTCAATCAGAGAGGCACATTCTCACCATAACATCCAATAGCCATTGTCACCCATATATAAACCACATCAAATGGTTTCTCTCATCTTGTTCTCCATGGCAATTCACCAATTTGACAGGCTCATCTTACATCCTTTCTTTCCCTCAGTTGCCACACATTCAATGTATAAATTTTATCTGCCTCGCTCATCTTGTACGTTTATTGGTGCTTAAACACCCAACATCATGCGCCATGCATCCTCACCCCATTGCCATCTCACACAGAAGGCATCATATGATCGCACAAGACAATAAATGTGCTTATCTACGTCATTTAACATGATTTTTTTTCTTTTTTCCAGTGAGATCTCATCAATTTCTCCACTCTTTGGTACCACATTTGCCTCCTATCTTTTTCTGTTTAGCGATGGGCTAGCAAGAAAATTTACAGTAAAAGAACACGGAGTGACATTTTAATTGAATTCTCTAATTAATGTTTTTCCCCTTGAATGTGTCTTCAAGATTAGTCCAATTTTAGAAGGCATTAATAGAAAAATGAAATGCTCACAAGTTACTAAAGCATGCTCCTTCGCAATTCGAGAATCCAAGCAGTTCTATTAGATTAATGGCAGTGGAAAGAAGACTTTCAGGCAGCACCTTTATTAGCCATAACTAGCACGACTGCACTGCACGGCATATGGCCACAACCCTGACAGCAAACCTCTTCCTGCCATGCAAAAGCGCCCCGAGGTGTACAAAACTATGATATCAACACCACCTGCTTCTTCGAATATTAGCAGAGATACCTGTCCCTGCACCAGCCCCTACGATTGGGATCCCTCTACTTATTTGATCTTGCAGCTGCTGCTATATTGCTTGTGTTCTTTTCGAAGTTTCTGCATTTCAATTACTTACATGATTATCAGTGACATTCCTTAAACAACATAGAAACCCACTCAAAACAGTTGGGGATCACTTATATGCCTTCGAGATTGGCACCGCATGCAGTTCTTAGTCTTGAAGTCAAAGCAGCAAAAATAAGATCAGCGATGCTTGGGGTGAGTTTGGTTCAGCTTGGCAAAGTCTCTTGCGGAAATTGTAAATTGCGTTTGGTAAAAAATCATTTGTAAAGCTACTTTGACTTAAATAGTATTTAACAATATTTTTTTCCAAAAGGCTTTTGAGTCTAATTTTTCTTTAAAAAAAAAAAAAAATGTAAGGGCTAGTAACAACACCTAGAGGGGGTGAATAGGTGTTTAAACGAAACCTTGGCAAATATATGCGGAATAAAATAAATGAGTTTAGGGAAGAGAATAAGAACACAATGTTTATAGTGGTTCGGCTTAGATCAAGCCTACGTCCACTCTCTCACGCTAACAGCCTCTTAGCTAGATTCCACTATGCAATCAACAAGAGATTACAACTTTGAGTGCAAACACTTAGTAGTAGATCACACTATCTCACTAAGTCACTCTTTTGGTATTTCTCTCACGATCACAAATGTTTAAGCTCACGAGAGACAAGTGTATAATCGAAGCTCGCTCAGACTTTGGAATTATAAATTCTACGCTCTGTCTCTTACTTGTTCATCGGTCCTTCATCTCCTTAAATACTCCTCCACTTCCAAACTAGCCATTGGACAACATCTCGAGGATCGTCTTCCAATCTACCCATTGGACAGATCTGTATCTAAAAGATTTGGTAGCCGTTGAGTGACAAAAGTAGAATCCCAAATTGATTCCGATCGTCCATACAAACAGAATCTTGGTTTTCATAAGTAGCGCTTCTTCATATAGAAAGTTCTTGTCTTCAAGATCCAATTGTCAATCAATTAGATTGAGTCTATCAAATCAATCTTGATGTAGAATCCAAATCAGATCACTAGCCATTATATCTTTGGGGCTTGTGTTACATTCTGTCGAATCTGGATGTAAAGTCTGAGAGCAATAGACTTTACAATATGAGTCTGAACAAATTTTGCTTCTGAATAGATTTAACTTTAAGGTCTGTACCTAGTTCAACTTCCACATAAAGTCTGTCTTCTGGTTCTTCCAAGCACGTTCAATCTGGAATTTGTCAGAGTAGGCAAACTTCTGATGTAGAACAGACTTTGACACTAAAGTCTGGCAGTTTTCAGACTTTGACACAGAAGTCTAGAAATCTTCAGAATAGACTTTGGACATGTGTTACGTTCAGTCTTCTGGCCGTCTTCAGACTTCGACAATATTCTTCACATGTTCTATCATCTGCATAGTATATTACTCAACCATCAAACATGTTAGTAGCCTTTGATTTATTTTGTCATCTTCAAAACATCATAAGGGATTTCCCTAACAAAAAAAACCTTCAGTGAAAGGCTAAGGCCACCGCCGAGCCAAATCTAGCGCCAGCAGCCATTGCCCATGGTCGTGCGACCCCAGGCAACTCTAGGTGTCACGACCCATGCGGCCAGTCAGGGTCATGCGACCTCCATGTGACACAATTGATCTGTTTTGAGTCTCTCGACCTTTTGCTTTCTTTAATCAATTGATCTATTTGATTGTGCAAGTGTTCGTCACTTGCCTATGTGGCCACGTCAGTCATCTTCGCTATTCGGAGCATGCAAAGAGAACGTACGCAAAAAGCTTGTGAAATCTCTCGTGCCTCCAACTTAGATATTTCTGGGTTCAGGTAATTCTTTAAGATTTGAGAAGGATCTAGTGACAAGCCCATGCTCTAACACTGTTCACTAATTTCAGAAAGAATTCTCCACTAATCTCACGACAGGTACCTTATCCTCGGACTGCCATGCAATCATCTCAGTCAACATGTTGCTATGCGAAGGTTTTGCGTACTTGATAGAGGAAACCGAACACCCAAGCGACAGCTCGCTAGAAGCGTGAATATAATGCTTAACTTAATGCTGCTGATTAATAAGGCAACATGAGCTTTGCGCTCGCAATTCACTCAGAACGAAGGATGGCATGAGAGAGTTCATGAGGAAACTTCGTCCAACCCTCATCTTTTCTTCTCCTTCCAAGTCCATAACAATCAAAGTGGCAGCTTATGCAAAACCCTTTTTCGTACTTCGTTTTCTTCACCAGTATTTGGGATGTGCATCTAATAAAAAAGTGTGTTTTCTTTAATTGAGTTCTCAACAATTGGAATCGGAGTAGACAGTTAATGACTATAGCCCAACGGTTTGGGATCGGACTATGCTGCAGTACTACTCGTGCATAGTTCGACACTATGAAGTCGATTAGTTTGAGATTAGGCTTATTTGGTATAGTGCTTGGCAAATAATCAAGTCACAAGGAAAAGTACAAAAAAAGTCATAAACCTATTGCATTGGTACCAATGTAATTCTAAACATTTCAATTGAGCTAATTTAGTTCAAATTTTTTCACATTGATACTAATTCAGTCCATCTACCCAATTTAGGTCAAAAATCTAATGTGGACGTTAATTGTCTTATGTGGCATGGTTAGAGATGACATTGGTTATTTTTATAATTGTTTTTTTTTTTGTCCCTTTTCTTCAACCACTGGCCACGGGCCATGTCCGATCAAGTGAGGGTCGGCCTTGTTGAGCCATGCTCAGCAAGGCTAGCCTTCGGCAACAATCGGAAAAAGGAAAGGAAAAGAAAAAAAAAAAACAAAGAGAAATTATAGAAAATAAAAATATTTAAAAATGTTTTTGTTAGTAATAGCCGTGCCATGTAGGACGACCGGCGTCAACATTAGCAATTTCCTATCTAAATTGATTAAATGGATTGAATTAGTAATAATGTGAAAATATCTATGACTAAATTGGCCAAATTAAAATGTTTAAAACTGTATTAAATTGATATCAATACAATTGGCTTAAGATTTTTTTAGTACTTTTCCCCAAGTCATGACAGTGGATATCTCAAACTTTATAAGCGATGTGGAGAAGTTCAACAACTCCAATAATCGAAGTGCCTGCATTCAATTTTACCTGTTGGGTTACGACTTGTGGATTATAATCGACGGTAGCAATGATACACCACCCACAAATGATGACAAGCAGAGAAAGTGAAAGACAAAAGGCTAGTAAGGCGCTCTATTATTACGGTAACCGTTGAAGATGAGTTATTAGGGTACATCAAGAATGTCAAGATCCTAACAGGGGCATAAAATAACTTGGCGGTGCTATTTAAGAGGACGAATGATGCCAAGCTGTAAAGGTTGGAGAATAAACTACTTTTAGTCTTGTAACAACACATGACAATGAGTCAAAACTTTTCCAAAGTTGGATCCTCAAATTGCTAGAATGATATTTTTATGAAGAAATTTCAAAGTTGGATCCTTATAATGGGGAAATTTTTTCAAAAAATCTTAATTTATTGTACTTTTGCTAATTTTATTCTAAACCTTTTGTTTGTACCAATTGAGTTCTATACATTTTCATATTTTACCAATTGAATCCATTAGGCCAATTTTGGCTGGAAATTACTAAAGTAGATGTCACTTATTCAATATGGCATAGTCGATATTGACGTGGATAATTTTTAATAATTTTTTAATATTTTTTGAATTTTAATATTTTTATTTTATTTTATTTATTATTTTTTTTAAGGCTGGTAGGGGCTTGCTAGCCATTGGCCAAGGCCTGGTGACCCTCGCCAGCCACTTGGCAAGGGCTTGCCCTTGTTGCCATTGGGCGAGGGTCATGGCCTTCGCCTAGCTATGAGCGAGGGTCGTGACCTCATCTAGTGGCTAGTGATATAGCTCACTAATTGCATTTGAGGGCCTCATCGGCCACCCTCATAAGCCCTCACACAGTGGCGGACGAGGGTCATTAAGCCTCAGCCGATGGCTAGTTGCCCCTTGTCGGCCCTAACAATATAAAAAAAAAAGCAAAGAAGGAAAAAGAAAAGAAAATTATAAATATATATTTAAATATTATTAAAAATTGTCCGCATTAGTGCCGACTATGCCACGGATGACAACAACGTCTATGTCAAAAATTGGCTTGATTGACTTAATTGACTAAATGTGAAAATGTTTAGGATACAATTAGCACAATTAAAAGGTTTATAACTGAATTGGCAAAAATGTGATAGGTTTATAACTTTATTAGATAATTTTCCCCTTTTAATGCCACGCGACACGACACGATACGTCAACATGTCATTTCTCAAAAAGAGAATTTCGACACGTTAAGATACATTGTATGTTAAATGAATATTTTTATATATACACGATAAATTATTATATTTACATTAATTTATTCAAATTCATAAATAAATAAATAAATAATAAAAAAGAGCCTATAATGAATCTACACTAATAACATTAATAATTTTATTCATAAAAAAATGGAAAGACTTTTTTTGACTTTAACAAAAATTATTAATGAAACAAATGACTAACGAGGGATTAGAGTCAAAATAAAATTATGATTTTCTACAGTGATCCAAATTTATCATTATTTAATATCTAGTGTTTTTATTTTTCGAAATAACTTTTTAACGCCATCTATTTATTTATTTTTTAGCCTTACCTATTTATTAATAAATTTATTTAGCATTCAGTATTTTTTTTTGGTGGGGCTTGTTGACGCCTAAATTTCGTCTTTTTAATTTAAGTTTTTAATTATTTTTTTTGCCTTTTTCGAATAATAAATAAACAACAAAAAACAAAAAAAAACAAAACAAAAGCAGAAATAAAACAAAAAGAAAAAGCAGCCCTTTCCCCCTTCGCATGGGCCCTTACGGCCCATTCTCCTCTGCCTCCCAGCCCAGCCCGCT
The DNA here is from genome assembly GCA_014182565.1 of Eucalyptus marginata. Taxonomy (NCBI): domain Eukaryota; kingdom Viridiplantae; phylum Streptophyta; class Magnoliopsida; order Myrtales; family Myrtaceae; genus Eucalyptus; species Eucalyptus marginata. The sequence continues at coordinate 34,357,840 of CM024593.1, forward strand.
TCGGTCGTCTCCTTCCTCCGTCCGCCTCTGCAGCGCACACGCAGAGGGCGCGACGCCGGATGGACGGATGGACGGCGACACGCACGTGGAGTAGCTGGCGTTGGATGGGACGCGCAAGTGGGTGGAAGGGACGCCGGTTCGACCGCACCTGGGGCCGGTCGACGCACGCCGATCGACGGCCGAACCTCCGTCGACCGGCACACCCTCCGCCTATAAATAGGCCCCCAACGAAGGCCAATCGAAGCCACACAGAGAGAGAGAGACGCCGAGATCAAAGGTTCGTGAGCGCCGGAAGCTTCCCTCGAGAGACTTCGAGAGAGGCCCGAACGCCCGCGAGCCCAGATCTGAGGGAGGAAGAGGTCAGCGTCGAGCGCGCCAGAGAAAGAGAGAGAGAGTGAGAGGGGGAGAGAGAAGCCGAGGGCGTTGCACACCCTCCGCCGCACCGCCGTCCGCCGTTCAAGCTGCCGCCCGTTGCCAGGTAGCTACCGTCGCCGTCGCCATCACCCCCCCCCTCGCTATCATCACCATCGCCGCCACATCCGCCTGGTCTTCCTCTCCTCGGCGCCGCGAATCGGGAACCCTAGGGTTCCCGATTCTTTCGGGTCGCGACCCGGGTCGTTGGGTCGGACCCGGGTCGGGGGAACCGGGTAGGGTTTCACCGGTTCCCCCCCTCCCCCAAAACGACGCAGCACCGTTTTAAGCAAAAAAAAAAGGGGGCAAAAAAATCCAAGTCGGGCCTGTCTGCGGTCAGTTTTTTTAAAATTTAAATAATATTTTAATTAAATAATAAATAAATAATTTATTTTCTAAAAAAATCAAAAAAATATTTTTTATTTTCGAAAAATATTAAAAAATATTTTTAATTTCCAAAAAACCAGAAAATATTTAAAAATATTTAAAAATATTTTATTTTCCAAAAAAATCAAAAATAAAAAAATATTTCATATTTTCCAAAAAATGCCAAAAATCCAGAAAAAGCCAAAAAGACTTGTATTTTTCCAAAAATACCAAAAATCCAAAAATCCCTTTTATGTCCAAAAATTAGAAAAAGACTCAAAAAAATGTTTTTCCTCCCAAAAATACATGGAAAATCCCTAAAACATCCAAAAAACCTCAAGATTTAAACAAGATTAGGTACCGAAAGGGCATTAGTGATTAACTAGTGTAATCAAGTCCCCGATCCTAATTTCTCTGGTTGCGCAGGAGCGAATATTTCTCCCAATATTTCGCATGGGTTTCTAATCAACCCACCCCAAATTGATTAGTGGCGACTCCGTTTTAAAATTGACTTACATGTTAAATACTTAGACTATTAAAGTCATGAATTGGTGGACTTGGGAGAGTCTGGGGCTTAATAAATTTAGCCGAGCCATTAGCCTCCGCCGGGCGCTCGCCCCGATCGGGCGCCAAAAAAAAAAAAAAAAAAAAAAAGAGGTCGCGACTTGACTTGGCGACTCGCCTGGAGACCTTGAGGACTTAGGCCTTTTTTTTTTGCCTTGTTTAAATTCTTTACCGACTTAGGTTTTTTTTTTTTTTTTTTTTTTTTTTTTTTTTTTTTTTATGCAGGTCAAGTAGCTTAGAAATTTATTTTAATTTTGCTTAAAATAGATTTTCCTGTGATTATGAATTGTTGTGCATGTTTTACTGTTTCAGCACTACACATGACACACACAACCCGGCTGCCGGACCTGGGCCGCTATAAGATATTTAGGATGGTGTCAAGAAAGATACGACCTCGAACGTGAGACTGCGATGTAGAGGTTGCCTTTCTTTTCCCCGAATTTCTCTAGCCGAGGTTAGGAGGGTATCCGCTAACGCGAGACTACGATGGGCGGATACCCTTTTAATTTCAACAAACCTTCTTAGTTAGAAATCGAGCCGCACATCTCATGTGCATGTCTTTGTGCTTGCCATTTTCTTTAAAAGCAAAGTAATTTATTTACTTTTACTCAGTCTTTTTATTGGCCCATGGCAATTTAGGGAAGGTTTTTTAGTCCCAGTTTATATGCGATGGGAGAAGATGACATCCAGTTTATTCCCACTCCCAAGGCAGAGCTCTTTAGGTGGTGGGGTCAATTGGACCAGTATGCCCAAGAGCGCGTGAAAGCCAAAATCGGTCATCTTCTATCGTTGATCCAAGTCCGTGTTCATCCCGAAGTCATACAAGCTATGGCACATTTCTGGTGCCCGAGGACGACTACTTTTATATTTGGTGGGTTCGAGCTAACCCCAACTCTGGAAGAATACAGCATCATCACTGGAATGCCTCTCGAGAAAAGACTTGTTAGGCCATCAACAGGCGTTATCCCATTGTGTGGGTTAGCACGACTTTTAAGAACGGAAGTCCATGTTATGAGGCAAATTCTTGAAAACAACCATAATACCTGCCCCCTAGCATTTTTGACTGCATGTTTCGAAAATCAACCCATGACCCAAAAAAGTGAGATTTTCTTTCTGGCCTTTTTCGGGTTCATCATTTTCCCCCATCAAAGAAATGTCATAAGTCCAAAGATGGCATGGATAGTTGACCAGATCTCAAGGGGGCAAAATTATGTCAATATGATTTTAGCCAAAACATTCTTGTCCCTCAATCGTTTTAAAGAAAACACGGAAAAGGTCATGCGGGTCTCCCGAAAATTTTACAAGTCTGGTTCTTTTCTCACCTAAGCGAATTTCGAGGCTTCATGCGATCGTCGAAATAAATGATTTCGAAAATCCATTTTAGAAATTTATGGTTTTAGGACCATACATTCTAACCAAAGCTGTTTAAATTGGATAAACTTTCTAAGAAACCCAGCTCCCGAGGCGTTCCAATGGTGTGCTGGTTGGTTCCATGAAAAGAGAGTTTACTTTGCTTACAGACGCCGCCATCCAATTCCGTTGCTTGGTTTCACCGGCGTCATTTCTTATTTCCCATATCGAGTGACGCGACAGTATGGAGCCCTTCAAGAGATCCCACCGCCTTTCAAGAGAAAGGCCCCTCCACTCTTTTTCACCCATCAAAGTCGTGAATACACATTTGAGATTGACATTGTCGAGGAAACATGGAGCAGGTGCCATCGCAAAAGAATTGTGATACCTGAAGGGCTTGAAGGACAAGAAAAAGCCCACCACGCCTTTGTATCCTACATCCTCAACCATCGTATCCCGACAAAGTGGAAGTCATCGATCCCTCACCCAATCAGCGAGATCAGCCAGCATGAGCAAGCAGAGCCTGTGCAAGGGGATTTGGGAATGAGCGGGATACATGTCTTAGAGCCGGTCCAAGAAAGCAAGCATCGGCGCAAGAACAAGGCTCCCCGTCACATATAGATTAGCAATCATGTGTTTCCTAGTGTTGATATCATGAAAATTTCTTCCCATTGTTTAGGGACTTTTGTTTAATAAATAGTATTTCCTTCTGTCATTTTAATTTCGAGTTTTAAGTGTCAGAAGTCTGTGGTCTATAAAATCCTCTTTTGATAAATAAAGAAGCAGTTAGACCATTGCCATGGGTCAATCTTTGTTTACTTTCGTGCTCATTCATGATTTTTCCGCCGCATGTAATTATGAATCATCAACTATCAACCACCCGCGAATGGCCTCACGCGATAGGACCCGATCATAATGATGTACAAAATCGCCTCACCAACATTGAAGACGGCGTAGGACATATGTCCATTGTCCTTCGACAACACTCAAGGCAAATGAAATCCACTCAAGCTAAACCCAACTCCATAACTGCTTTAAGCACACTCCTGGCACCTGCAAATTTGCCAGAGGGTGACCAACAAGATAAACAGCTTGAAAAGATCATGAAAAAGTTGAGATAGCTGCAGGAGCCGAATCCCATCGACTCGTCTAATTATGCTAGTTTTGAGATCCCTAAAGAGCTCAGAATGCCTGAATGCGAAAGGTATGATGATACCTTCCGCCCAGAGACCTACTTACAGGCCTACCTGGCCCAAAGGATGATTCAATCATACCAATCAAACCTGACCGGCCCTGCCTTGCGATGGTACATTGTCAGGAAGATTAGTTCCCTTAAAACCTGGAAGGAACTAATCCATGTTTTCCACCAAGAATATAATATTGACATCGCCTTGCCCTACGAAGAACCGATGATCCCGGAGCACAAGGAGCCGTCAGTTGCTGAGATAGGAGAAGAAGATGTCAATGAAGCCTTGCATGATAAATGAGCAACTGAGCAACATCAGTTTCCCACTCGGAAAGGCAAGGGACCTATGTACGAGATCACAGACACGAAGCCTATTCAAGACCGGGGCACGACAGGACAGCTCCCCAAGCTTACTGCAAGAGCTAGGGTTCAAAGAATACCGACCCCTATCAACATAGAAAGTGAAGCAGAGAGTGAAGCCTTAATATCTCTCGTTCCCCTTAACAGAATCGAACTGGCAAAACGAAAGGCCTTACTCAAAAGGTCTGAACCAGGAGCTAAGAAAAGAAAGCCTAAACAAATCAATTCGACATCTACCACTGAGTACAGGCGAAATTTGATAACTGGTGAGCAGTTGCACCAAAATTTCGAACATTCTCTGGAGTACAACTCCGAAGGCTACCGCCCTCTAAAGTACGACCCTGATAACTTCCAGTCCCTAGAATACAATCCCAAGGACTTCCAGCGTTATTTCAATGGCGACGACTCATCGTATAATCAAGTTTCCTACTCTCACCCGGGGATGAAGGCCCGTCAGAAGAAGAAACGTACGTCTTTATCCACTATGATCCTAACGAGCTACTAAACTCGTCCTCTGACCATGAGGATAGCTTCAATACTTCATCCTCATTCGGAAATTTTGACCCAGAAGAAAGCAATGGAGTAATCTCGGTAGAGTCCAACTTCTCTGAAACAGAAAAATTCACCACTTCAACGAATATGCAGTGGGAAAACCAGTGGCTTAACCAAGGCATATCAGGCCCGTCTTGCCCTCATATGATCATGACCCCCAGCGAAGTGTGGATACCTAATCTCTGCAAGTATAACGGCACGACTTGCCCCGTGGCTCATTTGCAATATCTCCACACTGAAATGAGTCAGTACTATGGCCCGATGTCATTCACAACTCAAGCGTTCCAAGAAACTCTTACGGGATCTGCATTGCAATGGTTCGTCACAGCAAGTATTTACCTCATAAAGGATTGGAATGAGCTGTCTTCCACATTCTTGCATCAGTACCAAAACCAGATTGGAACTGAGCTGCCTTGCGAAAGTTTGGCCCACTTCGGAAGAAGACCAATGGAGGATTTCCGAGCATATGTAGGGAGGTGGAAGGCTTTTATGATGCAAACCCACCCTCAACTGACCGAAGAAGAATTGATAAAGCGGTTCATAGAAGCTTTGTCCCATGAACATCGCTGTTGACTGCATGGATTACACTTTCGTAGCTTCAACGAAATAGTCATCGCATGCGAATACTTTGAGTCTACTGGAGGCGAGGAGTTCAAAGATGCTTGACTTCAGAACCAGCACTATCAAAACGCTCCTTTTCATAGGAGTTTTCATTAGTTTCACTTGTTTTTATGTTTCTTATCTAGTGTGCTATTGTTGTATTTTCCATTCCAGTACTGTAATGTACAGTTATAATATTTTGTTTGAAGAGCATGAGGCGGTATTCCAAACCAGCCCAGTGATGCTATCCAACCATGAAAAGAAACTATCATCCAAGGAGAATACTGAGGGCTGGGCTTCCTCATGCTTTTTCTTCCCCAAAGACATGTTCTGAAAATAAAAAATATTTCATCACCAAAAGCTTTCGTCAGAACAAGATGATAAATTTAACCATGTTTGTCTTTCTGACTCTCTCACTTTATGTCTCGAATATCATCCCTTTGACTTAGTGTAACAGAAAGCATTTAAAGCGGCACATCGTGTGAATAGACCGAGTTCAAAGACACCCTTTCAAAGAAGCAGGGGCAAACAAAAAGGATCATCCTGTTTCAAAGAAGGTAAGTCTTATTCCCTGAACATAATTTTGAAAATGATGTCCCCTCTCTTCTATGTACAGGAAACGAAAGATAAGAGGTAATAGGCATAGCCATACGGTTAAACTCGAAGCATGCACATAATGGTAGCTCGAGGCAGGATAACCTCCCCCATGCTGCTTTCGACCTTCCCATTTTTTGGCAAGCCGTCCTCATAAGCCCTGTGCACTCCACCTCACTCCTATCCAACTCCTTCTCAAGACGGAGCAATATCTTCTCCCCCCGACATGCCCAAACAATTAGACGGTACAGTTTCATTGAAGGGATTTCCAACTTCGACAAGCCAAGGAGCACAAGGAAGAAATTTCTTCTCTTCCTTTGAATTCATTACTGTCAATAGGACCAAAAATCCAAACAGACAAGGCGATCTATAGCCCCCACTCCAGAAATGACTCTAGGGTTTGGAAGCTTCGCTCCATGTTCCAGACACGTATTCTTCCAAAAAATAATCGCCATCAGAAAACTGGAGGTTTTTGATTGTCCATCTCAAATTCCATGGAAGCTTGAGGTACGTGACTTTTTGCTCAATGCAGCTATAGTCAGAGACAGAAGAAAAATTCCACAAAAGGAAGGCGTTGAAGATGAATCAACGACCAGCAATCATGCATACAAGACCACAAATGAGGAGGGCCAATCAAAAGAGACATTGAACTGTGTCAAAGACAATAGGCAGTCATTGCCATTCAAATATCCCTAGGAGTCAGCAAATATAAACTCCGGGGAAGAGTAATTTGGTATCGTTTCCAATACTCCCAGTATCTGAACTCACTTTTGACATATTTTCTCCTATTGACAGGAAGCATAGGATTCAAGAAACAAGCTTAATGGTTAATTTGGACAAATCAAGTGACTCATATTGATTTATCTAACTTGGTATGAAAGGACATGTCATCCAAGAGCCGGTTCGGTTGAATGAAAAAAGAAGCACCCCCTACGGACATCATCAGCACCTCTGGTCGAGTGGTACCGGGGAAGAAGCAAAATGGTCCAAAGTCGAGGGTTCGAATCCCCGACGCGACAGTTAGCCTCTTGAAAATAAATAAATAAAATTGCTTCTCTTGCACCTGCAAATTACAAGAGAGCAAATGACCTAACGGAGTGAAAATTACAGAAATTCATATCCTCCTCGTACTTCAGGTCTATTCAAACATTTGTAAACTAGTGAAGGGTAATGTTGTATCGCTTCCAAGTTATTCAACTCTTGAAAGAGCTTCTGACTAACATGATCCCTCTCGTCTATTGTAGGATCACCTGATCATCAAAGATGCAGAAAACAAATCAATGAGAGGCATGTCAGACTATGATAAACTCTCCCAAGCCAAATGGCGTCTCAAGTATCACCAAAGCAGATGACGAAAACCTTTCAGGCCTCAAATCACGTGTGATATTGACCCTACTAATTGATCTATTTCCACATCTCCTCTTTTGCAGGAGCAAAAGCAGAAGGGCCATCAAATCAATGATCAAATCCCCAATCCCAGCTGATCCCTCTTGTGTCATTTCCCTACTTAATAAAGACAATCCATTGACACTCCTTTATGAATAACTCTTTTGATATTCAAAATTCAGCATATTTGTAAATACAATTTCACCAAGTAAACACCCCTAAAGTTGTCAATAGGGTTTCTTGAGTAAAAATCATTCATTTACTTTGAAAATACAAACTTTCTCATACCAAAAAAACGCTGCATGTCTTCTCCAAATGGATTTATGCATATTGATTTTGTCTGTCTAAATCACTGATTCCATTGAGGATTACTAGAATAGATAGCCAAGTGAAGAATACAAGATTAGTTGAGCATGCTGGATGAAGCACGCCAGAATGATGACAGGCAAACCATATCCTACACACAGTCCCCCATCTATACACTTGTGAGATGAGTGCAGAAAATTCCATGACTGTAGGGTAAAGAGTTCTCTCGCGAATGGTACGATAACCAAAATAGTGAGAGGCATTTCATTACTCACTCCCCTTTTGAGCCCCATACACTAGTGAAGCTTCTCTCATCAAAAATCACCCCACACTGGAGCATGTCAAAGACAAGGCAAATCAGCATCACAAGGTGAGGAAAGGGATAGAAATCTTCTTGCTCGCACTTGTGTCAATCTTCGAGTGTCTTTATTGCATATGAACACTTGCGTTAATTTAAGTGCCTTAGAATGACGAAGAGCATTTCCTTTTCTATGCATTTGTATACATTATACAACCCAAGTGAGTCTGTAATTTTACCCTCACATTGAGACGAAGCAAAAGTTATGGCCATAGCCTAGAGCACTGGCTGAAGATGAAGACTCCAAGTTTAAATAATGGTGCTTCGATTGAACTCGCCTAGATCAGTTCCTCAAGCAACAAAAATGAAAAAAGCTAGGGGCATAAAAAAGCAGTGTACCTGGTAAAAGCAAGGTCAATGCCCAAAAATGGGGAACTGGAATAAAAGCAGGGCATAAAAAAGCAGTGTACCTGGTAAAAGCAAGGTCAAATGCCCATAAATGAAAAGTTGGGATAAAAGCAGGGGCATAAAAAAGCAGTGTGCCTGGTAAAAGCAAGGCCAATGCCCCCCGGTCAAAAAATACAGCCAATAAAAAGTTATGGTTGTAAAATCTCCATTTGACAGTAAGAAGAAAGACCAGTGACAAATGCTGAGACAGTCACCAACTCTCACCCTTCTACATGTGAGTCGAGTCTACGTTATATTCCCATTGTAAAAAAGTCTCTTCAGACTAGGGGCACTTCAATTAATGTAGGATTTCATATGTACATAAATATCGCTCGAAGAAGTACGAGCAAGATTACTCTATCTCTTTTCGCAGAGCTCCTGACTTGCAGACCCAGAGATGATCGTGCAACATTTTTGCCCATCGGCTTCGACCTTGATGGTCCCTTTTGATGAGCTGCTGACCAAAACTTCATCACAGTTTCAACAAAGACCTCTCACATTGGTAAAGTCGTACCACTTGCGAGAATACTCGGACCCCTGCTGACATGATGACAGTGAGAAGTGTGATCCTTATAAATCCTGCATCAATGGTTAGGATAAAACAACCTTTCCATGAGAGTGAGTGAAAGGTCCTTTCAGACTGAAAGTCCCTCATCTGACATGCTCAAGACATCTACGTTCTAAATGAAGGTTGTCTTTCAAAATATTCCCCAGTGGAATTCAGATGATACAAAACTGACGAAATTGTCATGCATAAATCACATTTGAATTTTGGAATTTACAGCATATACAATCATTGTGTACATGTCTGCATATTGTGTAAATAGTGAGCATACTCTCAATCAGAGATATTGCCAGGTAAGCATATCCCTATCCCTATCTATCTTAAAGTACCTACCACTGTCCAGGTACTCTCTTCTTGTCACTTGACCTATTCAAGTTGGCCCCTGAGTTTGGGCGCTTGCAGCGGTTTAAGTATCCCCTTGTCTTTGAATACCCGCCATTTGTCGGGTACTCCCTCTTATCGACACTCGACCTGTTCGAGTTGTCCCTAGAGTATTGATATTTGAGACTATCCAAATATCCCCCTGTTTTTGAGTGCATGCCGTTACTCAGGTACTCCCTCTGTTGACACTCGACCTGCTCGAGTTGTCCTTAAAGTTTGGATACTCTCAACTGTCCAAGTATCCTCTTGTCTTTGAGTACTGATCATCGTTCGGATACTCCCTTTCCGTGACACTCGACTTGTCCAAGTTGTCCTCCAAGTTGTATCTTTGAATACTAGCAGCTACTCAAGTATTCCACCACAAATATGCGCCTGCAATCACTCAGGTATGCTTTCTTACACTTAGACCAGTTGAGTGGTCCCTGATTATATCATTAAATATTTGTGTTCATCCAAATATTCCTCTACTTTGTACACCTGTGTGCCTGCGGCCATCCAGGTAAGCCTTGTGCTACATTCAAATTCTCAATTACCAGGAGGTGAGAAACCTTCACGAATATCCGAGGTACGTCATCGATATTCCCAATTTCCAGAAGGTGGGAGACCTTCACGAATATCCCAGGCACGTCCTCGATATTCCCTGATTGCCAGGAGGTGGGAGACCTTCATGAATATCTCAGGTACGTCCTCGATATTCCCATTACTAGGAGGTGGGAGACCTTCACGAATATCTCAGGTACGTCCTCGATATTCCCATTACCAGGAGCTAAGAGACCTTCACAAATATCTCAGGTACGTCCTCGATATTCCCTAATTGCCAGGAGGTGGGAGACCTTCACGAATATGCGAGGTACGTCCTCGATATTCCCAATTTCCAGAAGGTGGGAGACCTTCATGAATATGCGAGGTACGTCCTCGATATTCCCCATACCAGGAGGTGGGAAACCTTCACGAATATTCGAGGTACGTCCTCGATATTCCCAATTACTAGGAGGTGAGAAACCTTCACGAATATTCGAGGTACGTCCTCGATATTCCCAATTTCCAAAAGGTGAGAGACCTTCATGAATATCCTAGGTACGTCCTCGATATTTCCAACTACCAGGAGGTGAGAAACCTTCACGAATATGCGAGGTACGTCCTCGATATTCCCAATTTCCAGAAGGTGGGAGACCTTCACGAATATCCTAGGTACGTCCTCGATATTCCCTGATTGCTAGGAGGTGGGAGACCTTCACGAATATCTCAGGTACGTCCTCGATATTCCCATTACCAGGAGGTGGGAGACCTTCACGAATATCTCAGGTACGTCATCGATATTCCCATTACCAGGAGCTGAGAGACCTTCACAAATATCTCAGGTACGTCCTCGATATTCCCCATACTAGGAGGTGGGAGACCTTCACGAATATCCCAGGTACGTCCTCGATATTCCCTGATTGCCAGGAGGTGGGAGACCTTCACGAATATCTCATGTACGTCCTCGATATTCCCATTACCAGGAGGTGAGAGACCTTCACAAATATCTCAGGTACGTCCTCGATATTCCCATTGCCAAGAGGTGAGAGACCTCCACAAATATGCGAGACCCATCCTCGATATTCCGTTTGCCAGGTATTCTTTAGAAATTCGTACTTGTGATTATCCAAGTACCTCTTCAATACCAATGAACATTCAAGCATCCTTTAAAGTCCGTACTTGTTAACATCCAAGTGCTCTTTTAAACACTTGCAAGCAATCAGGTATTTTCCAGCATCTAGTACTTGTGATCATACAGGTACCCCTTCAATAGCTGTAAACATCCAGGTATCCTCTAAGAGTTTGTACTTGTAGTCATCCAAGTATCCCTCCTACGCCTGCAAAGGCCCAAATATCCTCCAAGTTAGTACTTGTGAATATCCAGGTACTCTTTCAATGCCTGTGAATGTCCAGGTACCTTCAACAAATTGATCCCCCGAGAAAGGTCGGGTTCCAACAGGTGTCCTCGACAAAGATCAAGCACCTCACAAATCGATGCCCTGAGAAAAGTCGGTGCATCCTCCCGAAAAAGGTCGGGTCCCAACTGGTGTCCTTGACAGAGATCAGATACCCCCAACAAATTGATGCCCTGAGAAAGGTCGGCGCATCTCCCGAGAAAGGTCGGGTACCAACTAGTGTCCTTGACTGAGATTAGACACCCCACAAATTGATGCCATGAGAAAAGTCGGTGCATCCTCCCGAGAAAGGTTGGGTTCCAACAGGTGTCTTTGACAAAGATCGGGCACCTCACAAATCGATGCCCTGAGAAAAGTCGGTGCATCCCCCGAGAAAGGTCGGGTTCCAACAGGTGTCCTCGACAAAGATCAGGCACCTCACAAATCAATGCCCTGAGAAAAGTCGGTGCATCCCCCGAGAAAGGTCGGGTTCCAACAGGTGTCTTTGACAGAGATCAGACATCCCCAACAAATCGATGCCTTGAGAAAGATCGGTGCATCCCCCGAGAAAGGTCGGGTTTCAACAGGTGTCCTCGACAAAAATCAGGCACCTCACAAATCGATGCCCTGAGAAAGGTCGGTGCATCCCCCGAGAAAGGTCGGGTTCCAACAGGTGTCTTTGACAAAGATCAGGCACCTCACAAATCGATGCCCTGAGAAAGATCGGTGCATCCCCCGAGAAAGGTCAGGTTCCAACAGGTGTCTTTGACAAAGATTAGGCACCTCACAAACCAATGCCCTGAGAAAGGTCGGTGCATCCTCCTGAGAAAGGTTGGATTCCAACAAGTGTCCTTGACAAAGATCAGGCACTTCACAAATAAATGCCCCAAGAAAGGTCGGCGCATCTCTCGAGAGAGGTCGGGTCCCAACTGGTGTCCTCGATACAAATCAGGCACCCACAAATGGATGTCCTGAGAAAGGTTGGCGCATCTCCCGTCACGGCAACTGAAGAAATGTTCGGATCTGAGACAAACCACTTACTGCTCTGACAGGTGATCGAAGAAAGGTTCGGGTCTTAGAAAAGTAATTTCCCGTCAAGGTGACCAAAGAAAGGTTCGAGTCCAAGACAAACTACTGACTGCTCTAACAGGCGACCGAAGAATAGTTCGGGTCCTAGAGAAGCAACCTGCTCATATCACCAGGTAAGATGACACCTTGATACTTGCCAAAACTCGGGGTTCACACCCTATCTCACTCACTCCCGGTAAGTAATTCCAGGTATCTTCTTATCTGTCTTAGTAAATGTAAAGTTATATTGCTCTTTTTCTGCATAAAATAATAGGTCCTAAAATATAATCTGCTACGCATGCATAGATAAAATTTAGGCATCAGTTTATCTTTGAATGCAACCTCTGTGAACTCACATTCAAAGAGGGGTAGCTGTTGACGCCTAAATTTCGTCTTTTTAATTTAAGTTTTTAATTATTTTTTTTGCCTTTTTCGAATAATAAATAAACAACAAAAAACAAAAAAACAAAACAAAACAAAAAGAAAAAGCAGCCCTTTCCCCCTTCGCATGGGCCCTTACGGCCCATTCTCCTCTGCCTCCCAGCCTAGCTCGCTTCAGTCGTCTCCTTCCTCCGTCCGCCTCTGCAGCGCACGCGCAGAGGGCGCGACGCCGGATGGACGGACGGACGGCGACACGCACGTGGAGCAGCTGGCGTTGGATGGGACGCGCAAGTGGGTGGAAGGGACGCCGGTTCGGCCACACCTAGGGCCGGTCGACGCACGCCGATCGACGGCCGAACCTCCGTCGACCGGCACACCCTCCGCCTATAAATAGGCCCCCGACGAAGGCCAATCGAAGCCACAGAGAGAGAGAGAGACGCCGAGATCGAAGGCTCGTGAGCGTCGGAAGCTTCCCTCGAGAGACTTCGAGAGAGGCCCGAACGCCCGCGAGCCCAGATCTAAGGGAGGAAGAGGTCAGCGTCGAGCGCGCCAGAGAAAGAGAGAGAGAGTGAGAGGGCGAGAGAGAAGCCAAGGGCGTTGCACACCCTCCGCCGCACCGCCGTCCACCGTTCAAGCTGCCGCCCGTTGCCAGGTAGCTACCGTCGCCGTCGCCATCACCCCCCTCGTTGTCATCACCATCGCCGCCACATCCGCCTAGTCTTCCTCTCCTCGGCGCCACGAATCGGGAACCCTAGGGTTCCCTATTCTTTCAGTCGCGACCGGGTCGTTGGGTCGGACCGGGTCGGGGGGACCGGGTAGGGTTTCACTAGGTTCCCCTCCCCCAAAACGACGCAAAGACCGTTTTAAGCAAAAAAAAAAAAAAAAAAAAAAAAAAAAAAAAAAGGGGGGCAAAAAAATCCGAGTCGGGCCCATCTGCGGTCAGTTTTTTTAAAATTTAAATAATATTTTAATTAAATAATAAATAAATAATTTATTTTCCAAAAAAATCAAAAAAATATTTTTTATTTTCGAAAAATATTAAAAAATATTTTTAATTTCCAAAAAACCAGAAAATATTTAAAAATATTTAAAAATATTTTATTTTCCAAAAAAATCAAAAAAAAAAAATATTTCATATTTTCCAAAAAATGCCAAAAATCAGAAAAAGCCAAAAAGACTTGTATTTTTCCAAAAATACCAAAAATCCAAAAAATCCCTTTTATGACCAAAAATTAGAAAAAGACTCAAAAAAAATGTTTTTCCTCCCAAAAATACATGGAAAATCCCTAAAACATCCGAAAAACCTCAAGGTTTAAACAAGATTAGGTACCGAAAGGGCATTCGTGATTAACTAGTGTAATCAAGTCCCCGATCCTAATTTCTCTGGTTGCGCAGGAGCGAATATTTCTCCTAATATTTCGCATGGGTTTCTAATCAACCCACCTCAAATTGATTAGTGGCGACTCAGTTTTAAAATTGACTTACATGTTAAATACTTAGACTATTAAAGTCGTGAATTGGTGGACTTGAGAGAGTCTGGGGCTTAATAAATTTAGCCGAGCCATTAGCCTCCGCCGGGCACTCGCCCCGATCGGGCGCCAAAAAAAAAAAAAAGAGGTCGTGACAAGGCTAAATGGGCCCCACCCATTTATTTCATCCTTTGCTTTCTTCCCCCTGGCGCCTGTTACTTTCAAAAATTGAAATCACCCTGCACCAGGCTCCATCCTTCCCTTCCTCCAAAAAAGAAAAGAAAAGAAAAATGACAAATTCTTTTCACCCTCAGGGTCTCGTTTCTTCCCCAGGAGCCGTCGCCTCCTCCCCTTGCTCTTCTTCCTAAAACTAAAAAAAGAACCTCAGTAAAGTAACAGCCCAAAAACTCTAGCAGTCGCCTCCTCCTCTCCCTTACTCGGTCTCTACCTCTTGATCTCTGCTCCCTCTTGGTCGGCTCATCGTAATCGCTCACCACCTCGCCTCCAGCCCTCCCTCCTTTGATGTCGTAGCCTTGCGTCCAGCCCTCCATCGCGGCATCGCGGTTCTCCAGCTCAGCATCACAGTTGGCAGTCGCAGCCCTCTAGGTCGTCTCAAATCTTTGCTCTTCCTCTAGCCCTCCCTCACTGTCGCTCGCGGCCTCACCTCCACTCCTTCACCCTTGCCTTCAGCCTCCATCACCATCTTCCCTTCGCACCTATAGACCCGCCCCAGAAACCTCCGAACACGCGCGTCAGAGCGTGTCAGAAAGAGTTGACCACGTGTCGGATTTTCCAACACATGTTAATCGTGTGTCCATGTGTGTCCGACACGATATGGAGGCCTTTTGAACGTGTCCGTGCTTCATAGACAAGGATAAGGAGAATAACCATTCACTGGTTACCATTGGACTATAACAGGGTTGTTATGTCCACCCATGGAGAGGCAAGTGACTCAACTCTTACTATGCTGAACAATATACTTGCCAAGAGGATTTAGACAGTCAGTTGTCTAAGATCTCAATTGAGGATGTCGAGGATGGTGAAAGTGCACTCTTGAATGATAAAGAAGGCTTCAAGAGTGAGAGGGAAAGCAGATCGGGCACTAGAGATGGGAAACAGAGAAAAGGTCATCAGACTGGCAGAGACGACCAGAAAGGATGGGCACTTAACTTGTGGGAGCTAGTCGAAATTTGAAGGAAAGATGACAAGATCGAAGATAAGAACAACTGGAGGCGAGACAGTTGCTGCTACATTTATGGCAAAATAGGTCACTTTGTAAAGGGCTGTCCATTCAAACGAGTAGAAGGAAATGTTGCAGCGTTTATCAAGAAGGAGAATGACCGCAAAGAAGAGTGGGATTTTTAAGTGCTCATCAGGTTAGGGGAATAAGAAGAGCTTGCAGCCTCCTCTATCATCGAGTTGGATGATGCGATGGACGGCCTTTGTCACAGTATGTGATAAATTTATCAACTATGATGATGATGATCGGAGAGTTGACTCAAGATGCTCAAACAATATGAGGGGAAATCAATACAAGCTATCAAGCATGTTTGAGTACATTAGCAGACAAGTAAAAGTCAACAAAACAACTCAATGTTGCCAATCACACACGTTGGCCAAACGGTGATAACACCTCGTTTCAGTTCCAAATAGATTGAATTGCAAAACGTATATCGCATGCCGAGAATGAAGACATATCTCTTGTTGGTATCGCACCCTACAAACTTGGGAACCATGTATTGTTTGGCCTGAATGATGTAAGGTGTACCACAGCTAGACACCCATTAGTACACCAATCATGGTTGGGCATCAACTAGAGTCTATCTACGTGACGTCCGCATAAGCAAGATACACAGACAAAACACGGAAGAGCGAAACACCTAATTTGTGGCTTTCTTGGCTCGGACACATAAGTTATCAAGGTGATGGATGAATAAGGCTATTTTAAAGGGACTTCCCCAGCTAGATATTTGAGAAGACATGGTATTTGCTGAGTGTTAGTACAAGAAGGCACACCAACTTTGGTATGAGGAGTCAAAGTACGAAGGCAAGACATCTCTCGAGCTCTTCTACTCAGCTGTATTTGAACCAGCAAAGCAACCATCAATCTGAGTTCAGAATGCACGATAATGTTCATCTATGATTTCTCCAGTTATGTCTAGGTTGATTTTTTGAAAGAAAAACTTGAGGCATTAAATGACTTTTATAACTTTAAAGAAAAAGCAGAGAAAGAAATAGGGATGGAAATATGATACCTTCGTACTAACAATGGGGTGAGTACACATCATATGAGTTTACAAAATATCTGTAGAAGGGTAAGACACGCTGATAGTTTTCCTTGCACCGCAACAAATTGGAGTTGTCGACAAATTAGCATATGGCAGAGACTTGTAGGAGCATGCTGCAAGCTAAGAATGTTCCACCAAGTTTTTGGATCATTGAAGACAGTAGCACACTTAATCTACAACATACCTCAAAGCTGCGCTTGGTGACACTATATAAGAAGCTGTGGAACTATAAGTCCACAAGTAGTCACTTCAAAGTGTTTGGATGCATATGTTTTGCATTTGTACTCGATCACCCGTGAAACAAGTTCAACAAGAAGACAATTCGTTGCATATTTGTGTGATACGATGACTAAAGGAAAGGTGGAAGCACTGCAATCCTACAACAAGGGGACGTTACACTTCCAAGAATGTGGTGTTCAACAAAGCACCATTGTCGTGGTCTTCGCAAGCCGTTGTACTACCAAATTCAAGATAAATTGAAGAGGTACAAGAAAGAATGGAAGAAGATGTGTATGGTGAGGCCCAACATATCGTAATAGTAAGGAAAATGGCACAAATAATCCATAAACAAAGCTCAATGTGCAATATAATCCCTGAACTTTTGGTACATGTTCAATTTAATTTCTAGACTATATAAAAATATTTAATATTGTCCATGATATTGAATTAATAAAAGGACTACATTGAACATTTTGTATGGACCACATTGCACAAGTACCAAAAGTACAAGGATCATATTGAACAAATTAAAAGTTTAGAAATTACATTGAATATTAGGCTAAAATTCAAGGACCACATTTGCACATTAGGCCAAAGTTTAAGGACTATTTCCATTATTATCTCAATAAGTAATTATAGAATGTGAATTCGGAGAAGACCTCAGAGAAAACTGCCTGAAAAATCAAAGAGCCTGTGGCGGACAAGTGTACATCAAAAAATAATGGAAGAGCCTTAACCAATTTAAATGGACCAACCTGAAGAGTAAGCACCTTAGCTAAAGAGGTCAATAGGGTAGAAGGAAGTTTAATCCTAAATATGCAATTGCAACTCATGTTAGACATAAAAATCAAATGCGGAAAAACAGGATCAAATGTAACGAACCTCCAACCATTGTTTGTCGGAAATTCATAGAGATTTGGTGAAATATCGGGCACAATCTAATAACTCAATTCCCTCGCATACTAATGGTGTATTCCAAATGAGAGGGTTTGCGTTGGATCTTGTGATTAAAAAACTACATGTGGAATAACCGCTACTTTAAAGAGAAAACGTGGGTTCGAAATGAGGGATCGCATTATATAAATAACATTCTCCCACTTGATCCCAACATTTTCATCATACGGATTATCCAACCAAATCCACTAAAACTTTATGTTTAAAGAAAAGAAACAAAACACATGAATCATTGTGACATGTCCTCTAAGAACGAGTAATATCTTCCATGTATCACAATACATCTTATTTCTTTAATATCAACCTATATGTGACAACACATATTAATGAATAAACCTTATGTTTATTCTAGAACTAAGGATAAATGTTGTTCTCATAAACAACAGAATGTGTATACCAAAATTTAAGAATCAACATTACAATAGAATAAGAGTTTCATACAACAAAAATCGTCCATATGACGACAAATCACATGATGGGACCTATTCCCATACTAGTTACATGGTCATTATACTTCATTGATGGCATGCCTTTAGTTAAAAGATCAGCTATCGTTAATTTAGTGCTAACGTATTCTATGACTACTTTATTCTCCTTAACACATTCTCTTATGTCTAAATATTTGATGTCAATATACTTATTTCAACTGCCACTTTTGGCATTTTTAATCATAAAAACTGTAGCTGAATTGTCACAATATATTCTTAATGGTCTAAAAATAAAATCAACAATTCTAAGCCTAGAAATGTAACTCTTCAACCATACACCATGTGAGGTAGCCTCAAAATAAGAAATGAACTTAGTCTCCATAGTGGAAGTAGCAATCAAAGTCTATTTCACACTCTTCCATGACACGACTCTGCTAGCTAACATAAAAATGTATCCATATGTTAATTTTCAAGAATCAATGCAACCCGCGAAATCTGCATCCGAATAACTAACTACTTCTAGGTTGTTAGTCCGTTTATATATAAGCATGTAGCCTTTGGTACCTTGAAGGTATCTCATCATTTTCTTTACAGCTTTTCAGTGGTCCATACTTGGATTATTCTAATATCTTCCCAATATTCCCACAGTAAAAGCGATGTTAGGTCGAGTGCAAACCTAAGCATACATCAAGCTTCTAACTATAGAAGCAAATAGAATGTTGTTCATTTGTTCCCTTTTTTTATCGTTCTTCGGGCACTTGTTCAAATTAAACCCGTCACCCTTCACAGTGGGTCCTATACTTGATGAACAATTTTTCATTTGAAATCTCTATAGTATCTTATTAATATAGGTTTCTTAAGATAGTCCTAAAATTCATCGAGGTCTATCTCTATGAATCTTAATGTCAATAACATAAGATGCCTCACTCATATCTTTCATGTCAAAACTTTATGGAGAAATTGTTTCACCTCATGAAGTGATCAGTTATCATTTGTTGCAAGTAGACTATCATCCACATATAGCACAAGGAAACAAATTTTGCTTCCACTGATCTTCTGATGTATACATTGATCCATGACATTCTCTACAAAACCAAATGAAGAGATGATATCATGGAACCTTAAGTACCATTGGTGGGACGCTTGTTTCAAGCCGTATATAGATTTCTTGAGCTTACACACCAATTGCTTACCTTTACTAGAGGAGAATTCTTCAGATTGTTTCATGTAAACCTTCTCCTCTAGTTTCCAATTGAGGAACGCCATTTTCACATCCATTTGATGTAATTCCATATCAAAATGGGCAACTAATGCCAAAACAATATGAAGAGAATCTTTCGTAAATACAAGAGAAAATGTCTCAGTGTAATTGATTCCTTCCTTTTGAGTGAATCCTTTCGCGACGAGTCTAGCTTTATATCTTTTAATATTGCCTAATGAATTCTTCTTAGTTTTGAAGACCCATTTACAACCAATGACATTCACATCATTAGGCAACTTAACCAAATCCCAAACTTTGTTAGATGCGATAGAACTCATTTCTTCCTTCATGGCATTATATCACAAATTGGATTTATCACCATCCATGGCTTGTGAAAACGTTTCGGGATCATTCTCAGCTCTAATATTATAGTCAAATTCTTGTATGTACACAATATAATCACTAGGGATTGTTGATTTCCTTATTCTAGTAGATCTTCTTAATATTGCATTAACATTCTCTTGAGAAGCGTGTTGCTCAACTAGTTGTTCAACAGTTTCTACTAATTACTAAACAACTAGATCTACAAGATTAATATCAGTAGGTTGTGGAACTTCGATGATTGGTTGTTCAATAGTCGGTTGAACTAAAAAGGCGTTATGAACTACAACCAACCTAATAATTGAAGGAGAAGGTTGAGTGTCTGAATGATCTTTCTTAGAATAAGGTCTTTCGATCGATCGCTCCCACTAATCAAGTCATTTTCAAGAAACTTAACGTTTCTTGATTCCACAATTCTAGTGGTGTGAGATGGATAATAAAACCTGCATCCCTTGGACCTTTTGACATATCCAATGAAATATCTACTTATAGTCCTTGAGTCCAACTTCTTCTTCTTCTTTTTGTGGATTGTAAACTCTCACTTCATATGGGCATCCTCAAACATGTACATGTCGCAAACTCGATTTTCAACTTTTAAATAACTCAAAATGTGTCTTTGGGACAGCCTTGGTTGGAATTCGATTTAATATGTACAATGCCGTCTTAAGTGTTTCAGTCCACAAGGATTTCGGAAGTTTTGAGCCACAAAGCATACTCTGCACCATGTCCAATAAAGTTCTGTTTCTTCTTTTCACTATATCGTTTTAGTCCGGAGAACCAAACATAGTATATTGGGCAACTATCCTATGCTCTTGAAGAAACTTTGAAAATGGATTAGGTGCTTGGTGTATCTATCATAGAATTCTCTATCTCTATCCGATCTCACGATTTTAATTTGCTTACCACATTATTTCTTTACTTTCGCCTTAAATACCTTAAAGGAATCCAACGCTTCATGCTTATTATGAAGTAAGTAGATATACATATAACGTGAGTAGTCATCTATGAAAGAGATGAAGTATTTCTGACCATATGAGTCCATATTTGAATTACAAATATCCATATGCATGATTTATAATATTTCTGTACTCATCTTGGCATATTTCTTTATCCTATTGGTCTGTTTTTGCTTTATACAGTCTACACTGGGTATCACAATCGGTAAAATCTAAAGTACCGAGTACTCCATCATACACCAATCACCTAATTCTATCTATGGAAATATATCACAATCTCCAATGCCACAACATAGAGGAATTTTCATTCACAACACAGCATTTTATACCAGTGTTATCATGAACATGCATCGCATTATAATGGGCATTATCTTGTAAATTAATTTGAAAAAGACCATCAAATAAAGTACCACTCTCCACAATTTCATATTTAAATGATAAATAAAAGTTTGAATCTGAAAAGTTAAAAGAGTAACCCAAAAATACAAGTCTTGAAACTGAAATTAAGTTTCTAGAGAAATTAGGAACATAAAAGGTCATTTCCAAATTCAAAACAAAGCAACTATTAAGAACTAGTCTACATGTCCCAATAGCTTCTACATGCGAATGCATTTTGTTTCCTGAATAGATACTTTGTTCACTTTCCCATGGCTTCTTATGGTTTTGAAAACCTTACAAAGAATTTGAAATGTGGATTGTAGATCCAAAATCAATCCACCAAGTGTTGTGACTCACATCAGTCATATTAGATTCATAACAAATACAAGAGATTGGATTACCTTTCTTTTTGAGTTAGGCCTTAGATCTAATGCAATCCTTCCGTACATGCCCCTTCTTTTTACAGAATAAACATTTGGATTCTTTCTTAATGTTAGCTTAGGGAGGTGTGTTACATTTTCCATTATGCTTGCCATGGCCTTTATTCTTTCTTGTATTGCAAAATGAGCATTTTTCTCTCGATTCCAT
The DNA here is from genome assembly GCA_014182565.1 of Eucalyptus marginata. Taxonomy (NCBI): domain Eukaryota; kingdom Viridiplantae; phylum Streptophyta; class Magnoliopsida; order Myrtales; family Myrtaceae; genus Eucalyptus; species Eucalyptus marginata. Next base: position 34,379,430 of record CM024593.1, read on the forward strand.
AATCAATCTTTCTTCCTCATGATTAAACATGGTCATAAGTTCATTAATTGATCATTTATTCTTATGCGTGTTGTAAAAGATCTTGAAAGGTGCATACTATTGTGAGAGAGTATTTAGATTATAGTACATAAGAAAGGATTCAGATATCTCAATCTTAAGGTTTTTAAGCTGAGCTGCAATGTCCCTCATCTTCATAATGTGCTCACACACACCTCTAACACTAGTGAGTTTCAACAATGAAAATTTCATAATTAGAGTCATGGCATGCGCCTTCTCTAAAGTCTTAAACTTGACATCAATGACCTCCAATAAAGCCTTAGCATTGCTATGTTGACCAATTGAACCGCGAATAATAGGAGATATTTTAGCGCTTATAAACATCGCATTAAGGCGGTTAGACCACTCCCATTGATCATAAAGGGTTATCTCAGCTACAGTGCTCGAATCAGTAGGAGTAGGTGGTTCATCTTTCCTTATAACATAATCAATATCCATCCACCCCAATTGAAAAAAAAAAAGAAAACTAACTCCTTCTGAACTTTATAGTTTTCACCATTCAGTATGGGAATATCACACTTAAAAGGTTGCAAGATTGCATATCAAACAATCATGCTTATGTCACAAAATTTGAAGCAAAATATACATAAGTCATGTTTTACCAATATAAATATGTCACGAATATGAATCACATAACATAAAAACTGCATGTGGGCTAAGTTTTTAATTTAAATAGATTCATAATTACATCATGAAGAAACTACCATAATATATACATTTTCTTAATCCTTGTGGGTAAATGAAGGTAAATGAAGAAAATAGTATGATATTTCATCATAATTAATCGTATTAATATAATAAAAATTTATGTGGGATAAAATTCATGATATTAATATAATTAATTACAATTAATGTCCATTTCTAAATATGATCCGGAGGCTCTTAATATATAATTTAATTAATTAAAGATGCTTTGGCTACTCTCTAATTAATTAAATATATGGATCTTCAAACATTTAATTTCATTTATAAAATATTCTTAAAAATGCATGAAAAGGCAAAATAGTAAATAAATGCACCAAGGGCAGAACTGTAAAATAAATTCGGTCAAGGATAGAACCATAAATTATAAATGCCAAGGGGTAGAATCGTAATAATGGCATAAGAGAGGGGCAAAACAAAAGAAAAGGAAAAAAGGCCGCGGGTGTGTGCTGTGCATGCGCATGTACCACCACCCGGGCGCTGCACAGCACGTGCCCTCATTAACCACGCGAGCACGGGCATGGGCGCGTGGCCTGCATGCGCCTAGCAGCTGTCGCGCGTGCATGTGGGCGCCATGCGCTAGCGATGAACAGAAGGCATTCTCTCGCTGTTTTTCGCCATTTCGCTATGACTTCCGCCATCCTTTACTTCTCCGGCAGCTCATTTCAAACCAAAATAAATGATAGGTTTTGAAGACTACACCGACATGACCACATAAGTCCAAGTTTCGGCATAAAAGACCAAGTAATTGGCCCCGAATCAAACAAAAATTTCCCAAAATGCAAAACCCTTAACCATCGCGACTTCCGTTGACGGATTAGCCTCTGGCATATACTAATATGTTGAAATAACTTACAGCTATTCTTCCTCATGGCAGTGCGACCGTACTATGATATCCGGACTTCACTCGAGCCCCGAATGCGTAACGGTCCGTGCCGCGTCGACAAGCTTGTCGTCGGACTACGTCGTTGACACCATTCACGGCCACCGTTTCACCACCACCATAACCATACCGAACCATTCGGTCTCTTCACGTCCTCGCGACATCACCTCATCTTCACGTCTTCGCTGTACCGCGACAACTCGACCATCATCTAGTTCATCACCTCATTTAAATTCTTCTTCATGAAACGCCACAAGTGAGACCAACGTTCACCCTCATTTATACGTTGCCAAGTTGAGTTCCATGCAAATTTTCTTCAATCCCATGCACACGTCCAAGTAGTCAAAGAAATGGAGACTTTGACCACCGAATGTTCAGCCACGTCCTTCTCTTCGCAGCTGGCCACCGACGAGGACTTGGACTTCGTAAAACAGCCACGTCTTTCCTTCTCCGCTGGCCAGCAAGTGGAAGACCTTGACCAAGCTGCGGCCACGTCCCTGCATGAAGTAACAAGGTGTCATGAACGGGGGAAAGAATCCCCACGCCAAGACACGAAGTCATGGGCTGTCCTCCCATTCTGCTGCCACGGAATTGAAGAGATTGTTGACTAAGATAGTAAACAGCGCAAAAGACCATTATTCCTCCTTTATTCGGTGAGACCAAAACGTTCCCCTCACCTCACATTTTCCTCTGTCCATCAACGACTGCAGCGAAGAAACCCCTTCATTCTGACCTTCACCGCTTCACCTTTGTATTGCTGCTCGACGCCAGCTGTTTGCACCGCCTCGTCGCACCGCCGTCTCGCCTTATTCCCACAGCTCGCACCACCAGCTTGCACCACTGCAGATTCAAGGCAAGTAGACATTGACTATTCTATGCTATGTGAATTCCATCGTTACTTGGTGAGACGTGTTCCATCAGAATTCTACAAACTACTATTATTTCCATGACATTTGCGTTATTGGTGAATTCGGAAGTTGTTCGGACTGACCACGAGCTTTGGGAGTGAAACTATGTGTTTTTCTATGGTCAAATTTGATTTGTGGACCCATGCGTGCACTGACTTTAGTATTGCAGAATTTCAAGTCTTTATATGCGAACTGTTTTAAACTATACGGAAGTTCTGAACTTTCGGACTTGGTAAGGTCATGGAAATACTTGCTTGTGAATTTCAAAAGTATTTCGGTTAGAACAATCCGAATTTCGGGGGTGAGACCGTGAAATTGATTGTTATCGATTTAGTATTAAAGATCTCGATTTTATGAAATGTTCTGCCGACATGGATTTGACGTACCTTTAAGATTTTGTTTGCACTTTGGTTTGTCTTATAATTCAGGATTTCGGAATTGAAGTATTTTCCGTGCATGAACAGCGTGAAAGATATTTTGGCATTAAACTGTTGGATTGCTACACCATGGTACTTAATTGATGAATGCCGTCGGTCCACATTGACGACAATGCCTCGGGTGTCGGGATGCCCGGAGGGGTGTGATACGGTGCCCTTCGGATGCTCGGGAAATGTGATAAAGGCCCGGAGCTCCTCGCGATGCCAGGTAGGGTGCGAGATGCCTGAAGGATGGTATATGGTTCCCTCTGGAAGATGGTGGTAGTCGAATCTGGATGAATTGAAATTTCAAGTTTCCATTGCTTTTTGATATACCATTTTTATGAGATTCTTTTAGAACCGATGCAAGTTTAATTATTTAAGTTTGTGTACTTTATTCTTGGATTGTGTTGAACAGGTGGTGATAAGTTCGCGTAGTATAGTTTAGTAGACTCTTATTTGCTGAGTGGTTGTACTCACCTCTTGTGGGATTATTACATTTCAAACACATAATCATGCCTCTCCAACCCGCGTCCTCCACCATGCTCTACAGCATCCCCACCGATCTCACCTGGGACCAAGTGGAGCACATGGACCCCGATTTCACGGACGTCACGTTCATTCGGATCACTGTAATCCTGATGGTGGATGCCGGTCTTACGTCGAGCCCCGTGCTGATGGGGTTCATTGCACTCTACGCCCGAGTCAATGGGCGTACGGCGGGATCGCTTCCACTCTCGGATGACAACGACGATGGTTCTAGCAGGGTCGAGTAGTCGAAGAGCCTGAGGGAGCGAAGGTAGCATTTTTTGGACAACCAGGACATGATACGAAGATGGCTATGTGAATAGATTGTAGGATGGTCAAGACAAAATTTTGGTGTAGCCAGAAAAAAGAACTTTTTGGCCTTCATGTACTGACCTAGGTCGTCTAAAACATATAAATAAATAAAAGTGCGCGGTTCTATATTTTTGTGGGCATTGATTTAAATGATGATGGAGTTATCATTACACACTTCTGCATAGAAATAATAGCGATGACCATGGAAAGCCATGGTGGCCCTAATAGGCCGAGGGTCGTCACATGTATCAACCCGAAGTTAAGTGGTCGGTCGTTGGAATTTTCCCGGAATCAGCGAGTTTCTCTCTTGGCCCCAAAATTCCAAATTATTGTTCATTTCAAAAGGCCTCGAAAAACAGACCAAACATCAACAAAAACAAGGCAGAGGCACTAAACTTGCTCTTATACCAAATGTTAGACATAAAAATCAAATGCGGAAAAAACAAGATCAAATGTAAACAAATCTCCACCCATTATTTGTTGGAAATTCACAGAGATCCAGTGAAATATCGAGCACACTCTACTAATTCAATTCCCTCGCGTACTAATGGTGTATTCCAAATGAGAGGATTTGCGTTAGACCTTGTTATTACCCTTAAAAAATGAACAATCGTTCCTTTTATATACCGTCTTCCATCAAGACGGTTACCAAATGAACGGTTGTCACGAAGAGGTACGAAGTGAAGAAAAACTACATGTGGAATAACTACTATTTTAAAGAGAAAATGTGGGTCCAAAAATGAGAGATCACATTATACATATAACTTCATCCGAAGATATTGGAGTAATAGAGATATGTATGAGGAGGCCTCATAGAGGGTAGAATGGAAGTAGGCTATGGAAGAATAGATTCAAAGCTTTGGAGCAAAATGAGACGCAAGATTTGGTGCCAAGGTCTAAACATGTATACCTTATATCTTGCAAGTGGGTCTACAAACTTGATACACAACATGAGTCTATAGAAGGCTATAAGGCATATTTAGTTGCTAGAGGATTCTCTCAAAAGTATGTGATAAATTATGATGAAACCTTTAGTCCATTGACAAAGGTTACTATAGTTGGAGTCTTGCTAGCATTGGCCACAAACAGGCCATAGAAGTTGTGGTAGATAGATGTGAAGAATGTCTTCCTACATGGAGAGGGGAGAAGTACACTATCAGTGCCATAAGTTGTGTACGGCACTCACTTCGGTGCCAAAAGTTTCTGTCGGATCACTTAAGTGCCAAATCGGAGAAAAAACGATCACTTTGGTGCCACTAGCGAAAGATTCCAGCCAAAATGATTACGTGGCTTTTGTTTTTTTTAAATCAACAAGGCCTTCAAACGATGTCGTTTTCGGTCCTCCTTAAGAAAACGACGTTGTTTTGCCATCCTACATGGATGGCCTCACAAAAACGATGCCGTTTAACTCATTTGGGGATTTTTCCGACCTAGCTCGCTCGGCCGTCGTCGCTCGGCCTCCGCCGTCGCTGGGCCGCCGTAACTCGCTCAATCACCATTGCTCGGCACTGCTCGGACGCCCTCGACGGCACACGAGGGAGCACCAGCCCTAGTCGCCGAAGCCTAGGTACTGGAAGACGCAGACTAGGCACTCGTCAGGGAGATCGAAGATGGAGAGGGAGACATCAATGGCGGCGCACTCGTCGGTGGCCTCCCCAAGCACTGGCTAGATCACGGCCTTCGACTTGGCCACCAAGTGGCCATCGTTGGGGTCGGGGTCGGGGTCGGGGTCGGGGTCGGAGCCACGGCCGCCGAGCGTGAGGGCCGTCGAGATTTAGGGTTTGAATTGGGGGAGACACCAAACGGCATCGTTTTGGTGTTAGGACGTTAAAACGACGTCGTTTGAAAGCCTAAGTGATCCAAGGAAACTTCGGCGAGCCACATCAGCATAAGAAATTAATAAAAAAATGCCACGTCGGATTTCCGGCCGATCAAATCGGCGTTGGCACCAAAGTGAGTGTTTTTCAAATTTTTTGGCACTTAAATGATCCGACGAAAACTTTTGGCACCAAAGTGAGCGTTGTACACAACTTATGGCACCAATAGTGTACTTCTCCCCATGGAAAGTTAGATCAAGACATACATATGGAGTAGCCGGATTGTTGATGTTAAAACTCATCCATATTATGTTTGCAAATTAAAGAAAGTGCTTTATGATTTGAAAAAGCTCCAAAAGCTTGGTCTGAGAAGATCACATAATTTCCTGTACACAATTGCTACTCCTTAGCACTAGCAAATTCAAGTCTATTTGTGAAGGAAGAAGGCAGAAGGCTTGTAATTGTACAAATTTATGTGAATGAATCGAATAATTGTTGGAGATGATGAACTTGTGATATATCGAATTAAAGCCAATCCCTTTATGCAGTTTCATATGAAGGAGTTGGTGAACTAATACACTTGCTGGGACTCTAGGTTGACAAAACCAAGGAAGGGTTATTCCTATGTCAACAAAAGTATGCACGGGATCTTCTAGAGAAGTTCAAGATGCTTGATTGCAAGCCGATTCCTACGCCTATGGATGCATATACAAACTATGCATGGTAGAACGAAGAGAATTGTAAGATGAATCATGCATAGTCAATTAGTGGGAAGCTAATCCACCTAACTATAACATGAACATTGCCTCTGCAATGGGTGTAATAAGTCGATTCATAAACAAACCATGAAAGCCTCACTTAGATGTAGTTAGACCCATACTAAGGCAGGTGAAGGGGACCTTTGGTTTTGGAATTCTCTCCAATGTGAAGTAAAAAGATATTGGATTAAGATTATGTTGGTTACTATGACGCACGATGTTCAACTACTGAATATATGTGTCACCTTAGATCAAGAGTAGAGTCATGGTGCAACAAGAGGCAACCACTTAGTACATAGCAGCAGTAATGGCGCCTCAAGAAAGTACGAGGTTATCGTAAGTTATGGAGGATTTAATCAACCTATTGAATTCCTCGTAGAGTTCCATTGTAATGATCAATGAGCTACATGGTTGGTGGAGAACTCGATCCTTCACGCAAGGATTACTCATGTAAAAGTACACTATCATTTCTCATGTGAAAAGTGTTGTTGGGAGGGATAGAGATGGAGTACATATAGACAAATGATCAAGCAGCACATATTTTCACCAAAGGACTTGCCACTACAAAGTTTGAAAAGTTCCAAAAGCAACTTTGTACGGTTGCTAGATCTACATTGAGACAAGAGTAGTTGGTGAAGGAGAGTATTGAATAAACATAAATTCACCTCCTCCCTCTCCTCTGAAATGCATTTATTATGGGAAACTTTTCTCTTTCCTTCTCAAGAAAGAGAAGCAGTCATTCCTCTCCATTTCTTTCTCTACACAAAGGTTCCGAAATTTTGAATCCCAAATTCTCTCTCCGCGCTCGTTGCTGCTTTGGCATTCGTCAAGTAGCCGTTCCCCCACCATCTTCAACAAAGCACATTACAACCGCCTGTGCTCCAATGCTTGCTTGCTTCTGTCTCTATGCTCATTGTTGCTCCGACCAAGGAGGAGGAGATATAGAAGATCGGGAAGCTCAACTCGGCACTGGAGGAGTGGGTGAAGTCGCCATGCGTGGAAAACCAGATTTGGAGGACCTTGCCCAGGCCAACAAGGCCACCACCAATGCCCTCTGCACCAAACTCAAGCAAGTCCTAGTGAAGGTCAACCCTCCCTAGAGGACGAAGCAGACGATGCCACATTGTGTTGCGGGAGCAATTACAAAGTTAGGGAGGAGGAGAGCGGGAGGCAGGCGGGAGCGAGGCACAGGAGGATAAGAGGAGAGGTTGGGCGATGACAACGTGGTCTTGGAAGTGCGAGAAGGAGGAGGTGAGCGTGCTATTGTTGTCTTGCAGGCACCTGTGTTTGTGCGTGGTGTGTGGGTCTTCCCTCCGTTTTATTAGTGGACTTGTATCCTAGTGGCCATTTTTCCATAAGGTGGAAAAAGAAAGTACGAGAGTACTTATGGTGATTGCCCTACGCGATCAAGAAGCACAAATATACAAAAACCATGCTGCGCTCCTTGAACTGGCAAAAACAAAAAACCTAGACACACTGCCTTACGACAACAAATCTCGACAATCGCAAATATTAGACATCTCCCTATATTTTTCCTACATTTTAACTTAGCTCCTGGTTTGAACTTGAACTCATCGATCAATATGCCTTCGCGAGCCGCCCTTTCTTCGCCGGACTCATCGGTGGTGCTTAGCCTACCCTTGCGCCTGATCTCTTGGTATCCTTCCTACCCTATCTACTACTTCCTCGTCTCCCCTCCTTTGTGCCTCCCTTCTTGCCCTATCTACTACACCACGTCCACTTCATCCTCGAGGGAGGCCCCGCCGTAGGGGCAGTCATCCTTGCTGACCTTTGCTAGGACTTGCTCGAGGTTGGGGTTGATGGCGTTGGCGATGGCCTCATTGGCCTGAGTGAGGTCCTCCAAATCTTATTTTCCATGCACGGCGATTTCACCCGCTTCTCCAACGCCAAGTTGAGCTTCCTGATCTTTTGGATCTCCTCCTCCTTGGCCGAAGCAGCAACGAGCACAAAGACATAAGCGAGCAAGCACCCGAGCAGGGGCAGTCATAATGTGCTTCGTCAGAGACAACGGGGGAATCGCCGCTTGATGAACGTCGAAGCAGCAATGAGCATGGGGAGAGAATTTGGGATTCAAAATTTCGGTACCTTCGTGTGGAGAAAGAAATGGAAAGGAACGACTACTTCTCTTTCTTGAGAAAGAAAGAAAAAAGTTTCCCATAATAAATGTATTTTAGAGGAGATAAAGAGTGCAGGTTAGGAGGGGAGAGAGCGTGTGCAATAGAGAGAGCGCTTTGCTTTTTCAAATTCGACCTAGGGACTGGTGGGCCAGCAAGAGAGAGAAACTAATATATCTATTTTCCAAAATTTGCTCTGATTCTAGCATGGCATCGAGCAACACGTGTCGCCCGGTGAGTGAACTCTGACTAGTACACGCTGAAATCAGAGCTGCACCTAATATTTTCTCAAGGAGGGGGAGGGGTGGGACCACAATCTCTAAAATGATATAGGAGGAGTGAACCATGATTTTATGAAGGATATAAATGGCCAAGTGCTTTCATTTGTGTTAGTGTGTAAGAAGTTCTCCCAATCTATATTATAGAGAGTGCTTCTAATAAACAAGTGTGTTTTCTTCAATTGAGCTCCCGATCTTTCTCAGGAATCTTTTATTCTTTTTTGCCTTTCATGCTTTAAATTTCTCTTAGATTGAACAAATAACTAGTGTCCCAAATGAATCAGGTACCTAAATGCCAGCATCCATAAAGAAGTCATGCATATCAATTAGGTCGTCATCAACCTCTCCAAAGTTCTCAAAGTCTCTGATCTTTTTTCAAACTGACTAATCGAGAAAAGGAAGGAAAAAAGGAAAACAAAAGAAGAGAGAGAGAGAGAGAGAGAGAGAGAGAGAGAGTTATCTATCTAATCGATCCAATTCCAAAAAGCATACGGGTAAAGCTTGTACTGATAGCTGCTTAGAAAGTCGCCTTTTCAATATCCGAGTGTGTGGGTCTGCTGAAGATGAATATCACATGGCATAGGCCATGCGGGCAAACTTGCCAGTGCCACTCTCCCCGTCTTCTGAGAGTTATCTGTCTAATTGATCCAATTTAAAAAAGCATATGGGTAAAGCTTGTACTGGTAGCTGCCTAGAAAGTCGCCTTGTGTGTGGGTCTGCTGAAGATGAATATCACATGGCATAGTCCGTGCGGGCAACTTACCATTGCCACTCTCCCCGTCTCCTGAGGCACTATATTTCTTCCTAATCATCCAAACTGTTTAGTAGCTAGTAAATTTATAGAACTTAATCTCTTCTTAATCAAGAGTAATAACGTACAAGATATCACGTGGCGGGAGTGGGGACTCCAATGGTCATGAGGATGTATTAGTAAATCTTGTATAATGCGTGATTAATTAGGATCTGGTCCTGTCGAGTAAGTTACACAACATGAATTTGAACGAGGCTATATCACCAAAAGCAACAACCTCCAATCCTTGAAAGCTCTACGATGGAAGGTCCATCTGGTGGTAAGTATAGAAAACTATCCCACGTTGCCCTCTTGGGGAAAATCTTCATCTCAAATTCTCAATTATATGAAAGGCTGCTCTTTGTGGGAAGTCTAATTTTGGGTAGCGACTAATCTCTATCATTAATGCTGCTGCTTGATTATGTTTGAGAGGCTATTTAAGTATAAAATAAATGAACCTTGGTGACAGTCACGCCCGTAAAAACCCCAAATAAATCCAAGAAAAGGAGTCCTATTTTTATCTTCTTTCCTTTTCTCTCTCTTCTCGCTCTCCTCTCCTTGTCACAGCCACGCATCGTGCACAACCATAGTCTCGGACCATGCTTGGTCATCCTCTCCTCGCTGTTGCCGTCCTCATCTCTGTCTCTCTCCACACACGCTCTCTGCTAAGATGGTGAGGTTGACAGACTTGTACATCCTTGAGAGGGAAGGAGGGAGGTGCACCTTCAATTGGAATCTGGTCATGCGTTCTTTTGGACTCCTTGATTATGCCTATTTTGTGGATGTTAATCAGATGTACGTCTCTATAAAGATGAAGTCCATCTATCTAAGGTGGCAATAATTATGCCTAGAGATCGATGAATATTCGATTTTTGACGTTGGACCTGTAAAGGGACAGTATCCCATTAATTCAGGGTGTCCAATCCTCTCTTTACGTGGGTCCTTCGATATCCATGCGTATCAGAAGCAGAATAGAACATCCACCAAAGCCTCACATGTCATCTCTTTATCCACTTCCAATCATCAAATTTCTTCGAACATGAGTAACAAATGAATATAAGAACACGGCGGTTCCCGGATCATCAAAAAAAAAAAAAAAAAACGAATATAAGAACACTAGAAAGACAACGATTGATTTACAAAATAAATAACACGATGAATCATCAGTGAATTTCTTAAAGAAAAGGGGGGAGTCATATATCCAGTGAAAATATTTCACTCCAAGGACAGGTATATAATCTTTCACTGAGCCCCATAAGATTGGAAAAAAGCTCTTTCAGAGAGCTTTGCAAACTAAATTTTTTGCATTGCCAGGATCACTCTTGGGATAGAAAGTGAGGAACGTAATCCATTTATTCGTGGGTGGTGCATTTGGGGAGAGAAAAGGTTGTATGAATTGACTACTTGACTTGTCAGGGCGGAACACGGTGTATCGAGCCAATTATCCTTCCCCAAAGTAACTTGGGGGTGGCTTACGTTGTGACTAGACCTCATGTCACCATTAATTCACTGTAGAGCTTTTTGGCTCATCATGTGCAGTTGTAGTGCCCCAACATACACACAAAGTTGGGGGGGGAGAGAGAGAGAGAGAGAGAGAGAGGACATCTCAGCATGCAATCCGCTTCGGCAAAGCATCTCTGGATCACTATGGAGCATTTTTCTGAATTGTCCAAGGTCCACATCAGAATAATAATCAATAAACTAAAAGTATTTCAGTTTCAGTGCACTATTTTATTGCTTGCGGTGTCACTCATCTCACGTTTTTTTTTTTTTATTAGAGTCCCAAAAAGAATGGTTAAAGCATGGCACATGGCCTGTTAACGACGGTTTATATGCCGGTCACTCTCCGCTAACAAGTTTAAATTTGTAGGTTCGGCTTTCTAACGAGAATGAAGAATGAGTACCCGTCTTCTACTTCTATGAATCTTGCCAACTTTTTTGTCAAGACCTAAGCAAAGATGCCCTTTGCATTTTATAATTCTTGCCGCCCGAAGCATCTTGTCTCTTTTCAAAACCTTTTATTCTCTATCTGTCCACTTATTGAAGATTTTACTGATTGGATTCTCCTTAAATCCCCATTGTAGATCACTTTATGTTCTTCATCTGCAAAAGAGTTCCTTTTTGTTAAAGCACAAGTCAGCACAGGACCATGATGATCAGGTCAAAGGAAGAGTTGATCTTCTTTGTGAGGAGCTACTATGATGTTCTCTTTGCTGTCCTTGTTTCAGTTGGGTTCATGTTTTATTTCTCAGCAAAAGCCAAGAAAATATCAGGTGAAAGAGACCATATTCCTGGTAGATTGGGAGTACCATTCGTAGGAGAGACCTTCTCTTTTCTCTCTGCCACCAACAGCACTAAGGGATGCTATGAGTTTGTGAGACTCAGGAGACTGTGGTCAGTGATTATTCTTCTTCTCATTTTGTTCCATTTTTTATTTTCTATATCATCTGTATGAGATGTAGTTTTGACCCTAACTAGTCTGTATGTTATCATGATCATCCAATTTAGTTCATGTTGATCATTTTGGTTTAAACTTACTCGTTCCAGTATATATATTGATCTCAAATTCAACTACGAGGGATCTTTCGATGAAATCATACCTAATACCATCGAAACTTGCATACTGGTTTACCACTGACGCTGTAGACACAAACCTTCAATGTAAACATGGAGGTTTCTTAATCTCTAAAATGCACATCAACCATGATATGAAGAAGATCATTGGGAAACCAGGAAAATCCACTTTAATTTCGAATCATATGAAGTGGGAATAATACTAACTAATGATTTGATGCCTCCAGGCTTACCGATAACAAATTTACAACCCATTTGTTGGCGAAAGTGCAGGTACGGGAAATGGTTCAAGACGAGGATATTCGGGAAGGTCCATGTGTTTATTCCAACCACGAGGGGCGCGAAAACAGTGTTTGCAAAGGACTTTGCACAATTCAACAAGGGGTATGTGAAGTCCATGGCTGATGCTGTCGGGAAGAAGAGCTTGCTTTGTGTGCCTCATGAGAGCCACAAAAGGATGAGGCATCTTCTGTCCGATCCTTTCTCGATGCCTTCTTTATCCAAGTTCGTTACCAAGTTTGACAAGATGCTGTGCCAGAGATTGAAGAAGCTAGAAGAGCATGGCAAAAGCTTTGTGGTGCTGGATTTCAATATGAAGGTGAACAATGCTCGAACTATATGATTGTTTCAATCCACCAATGGATCTTTGTAACAGATAGAGAATGTGACAAAGAAGACAAGATTCGTTAGTTAAAAAGTTTCTAACGTATCGTAACAACTTGTTCATGTGAATTATGATGAACAGATTGCTTTTGATGCGATGTGCGAAATGCTGATGAGCGTGACGGAGGAATCGATGCTGCGACAGATAGAGAAGGACTGCACGGACGTGTCCAACGCCATGTTGTCCTTCCCGGTCATGATACCGGGCACTCGGTACTACAGGGGAATTAAGGTAACACGTTTTTTGGGCCCTTCATGCATGGTACGACTAGAGTAGGAACTAGGCTGAATCATGAAAGCAATATATGGTACTGTCCAAGATGGTAGATGGACCCAACTAAACAGCAGAGGGTAGACTCTGTCTAGGAAATGAAGTTCGTTATAGAATTTGAAACTCTTTCATGACCCTAGAAGTTGAGAGGGAAGTCGAGTGCATTCTTTTTTTTCTTGTCCAGAAGAACATCATTCTTCATTCATTACATTATATCATTAGCATCCTTAAGGAAGAAAACAATTCAAATCCTTCCAAAAAAAACAGAGAACAAGAAGAGGGAAGTCAAGTGCACTCCAGCAAATCAAAAAAAAAAAAAAAAAAGTGCACTCCAGTCCCACTTTCCGAACTACATCGACAAATGCCTTTCAGGGGAAAAAAGTCAATAAAATTGGACTGGTCGATGATTTGTTCCCAAACCAATCGGCTGACATTAGCATGTCAACAGGTGTTTTTTCCTTCAAGGTATATAATAAATAAAAAAAAGAGATGTAAACTCAAAAGAAGTTAGAAAAGTACCGCATTAAGTTCACTCATCAAGTTTTCTATGTTTAACTTAATCACACTAGACCTCATGATATCACTAAATTCGTTTCTTTTCACGATATTGTCCAGCATGTCTTATTGGTTAGAAATTTTTCTCCTACTTGGGAATTTTTTAATAATTTCGTTTAAACAATTAAAAAATGTTCGTTATCATAGCCGGCCATTTGAAACCCAAAATTGCATTTAAAATTGCAATAAAGATACAAAAGTAAAAGAAACTGATAGAATATGGTGAAATGGTTGATGCAGGCAAGAAATAGGCTGATGGAAACATTCAGAGAGATGATAGAGGAGAGAAGAGGAAGGGGGAAGGGAGCTCCTGAGGACTTCCTGCAGTCAATGCTGGACAGAGATTCATTGCCTCCTGAAGAGAAGCTGGATGACACGGAGATCATGGACAATCTTTTGACCCTGATCATTGCTGGGCAAACCACCACTGCAGCTGCCATGATGTGGAGTGTCAAGTTCCTGGATGAGAACCCAGAAGCTCAGGATAGGCTCAGGGTAAGTTTTGAACGGAATCAAAATGTTGATTTGCAAATCTTTTTCGAACTGAAAGCCAAACCAAATTGAAGAGATTAGGCAGCCATATGAACCAAAAATTTCAGTTTGATCAGGATGAGACATTGCATATATAAGTAAATGCCTTCTCTGTAGTCATCCAAAGAAATACTTGCTATGTTACTTATAAGTTTCACTTTTTTACTTGAGAGAGAGAGAGAGAGAGACCGACTGGTGTAAACTTGCTGAAACACAAAACTGATATGAAGATGAAATTTCAGGAAGAGCAGTTGGCTATTCTGAGGAAGAAACCTCAAGGAGCTGCCCTCACTCTTGAAGATCTCAACAGCATGTCATACGGCTTAAAGGTGACAATCTCCCTATCACATGCGTGGGTGCAGATTTTGACCTCTTTCCGTGGACAATGCGGCATGTGTGATCAGAGCAATGCTGACATTTTAATGAAATTCCAGGTTACTAAAGAGACGCTTAGAATGTCAAATGTGCTCCTGTGGTACCCTCGGGTGGCACTCACGGACTGTACTATCGAAGGCAAGTCAACATTATCTTTTGCAGAGAAGCTTTACCTGAAAACTACGTACTAAATCATCTGTGGAACATGCAGGTCACAGTATCAAGAAAGGATGGCATGTGAATGTCGATGCGACTTGCATTCACTATGATCCCAGCACATACAAGGATCCAGTTCAATTTAACCCTTCGAGATTTGATGTAAATATGCCATCTTCACCGCCTTTTATTTCTGTCTTGCAATTTCCTTGATCAGCATGTGACTGATGAGCATTTCAAAGCTCTGACCATTGCTTTACCTGCTACAAATCTTCAGGAAATGCAAAAGCCATACAGTTTCATACCTTTTGGGTCCGGACCAAGAACATGCTTGGGAATGAACATGGCAAAAGTTACCATGTTGGCCTTCTTGCACCGGCTGACAAGTGGATACAGGTATGTCTATCTGCAGCTCCGCTAAGCAATGTTTCCTTCCAAAAGTTCATTGTATAAACTCGTTTCTAAAAGATTCAGCCCATCACAAATCAATCAACAATCACGTAGCCTTCAGTATGATCGGTTCTGTCTACCATATCATTCATAGAAGAGATCTTGACGTTATCATATAACCCTTTCAAATAGCCAAAAAAAATAAAACAAAAGAAAATATTTATGAGTATTAGAAGAATCCTCGTCTTTATCGCATGAAATTTGATTTCCTCTTGTTACAGGTGGACAGTTGATGACCCAGATACCAGCTTAGAAAAGAAGGCACATATTCCAAGGCTGAGGAGTGGCTGTCCCATAACCTTGAAGGCAATATGATAGAGAAGGAGAAGAAAGATGGCTCAGAAAATCCTAGCGGTGATGTGGTGCAACAAGTGCCTACCATGTTTTATCAGCAGATAGAACAAGCTGAACCTCCATATTTGAAAAGACATAAAAAAACTTGGTAATATTTGTGGGTACTGTCAGTGCAACAAGGGCTTTCATGTCAATCAAAAGATCTAATTTCAGTTCCAAGAAGAAATCATAATCAGGCACCCTTAGCGCTTGTCAGGAACACCAGCTCACTAGAAGTAAGAACAAAACTGTGCTTGCTTCTTGTGTCAAAAGAGAAGTCCACGAATCATGCTGAAGTGGGAGGAAGTGACAGGACACCAGTCCCGCTAAAAGTGTTTCCTCCATTTTAACAATTTCAAAGAGAAAGAAACTTCAGGAAAGCAGGAAAACAAAGAAGCTAAGAGTAATTTTCATTTTCAATCAGAATGGAAGAAAGTATAGAATCGCTCACCAGCCTTCAGTTATTAATGAAAAATATAAAGTAGCAGTCAGCATACTCATTTTCAAAAAGCTCCCAATCGTGATAGAGAGGGATATTATTGATTATTCAGCCACAAAAAAATTGACAGCTAATTTATTGTTATAGTACTCAGATGTAGGTTAGTACAAACTTGTAACTAACATCTTAGTGTACAGAGTGATGCACTGAACCTCACTTCAGGGATATCAATTTGTATTCTTGGACTGTGTTTTTAATTGCTTGCTCAACAGGGAGCCTCTCCATGCTTGATGCACCATAAAACCCATGAACTCCCTCAGTGTTCTTTAGTATGAATTCTGCCTCTTTCGGACCAGATATAGGACCTGCACATTCACAACAAAATTCATTCACTTTTCCAAGATGTCCAGAACTATTGGATGATCAGCGACAACAGAACCACCAATATGACTACTCACCCAAGGTGTAGATCAGAACATAAACTATTTGAGGCAAAACAAGTAAAGTTGGACAGAGTGTTCAAAGGCCGAAGCAAGAACAGCAAATAGCATTTGATAATTTACAATATATGACAAAGAAAAAAAGGAGCCGAAAAAGAACTCAAGCAAAACAAGTGGAAGAACCAGAAAACTCAAAGGAAGAAACAAAGACAATGCACGAGGAATTAAGAACGCCTAGAAAAGAGAACTGACTAATAGCACACATCTCTCCAGTCATGCTGCACAAAAATTACTCTGAGGTGCCGGAATGATTTGGATAATGGTTCAACCACAACAAGTTGGGCATTAGCAGAGTAAAAAAATTGCCACTCATAATCATACTCCAGAGAGATGCAATCAGAGGTGACGAAGGAATATAGCACAGAAACAACGTAAAAGATGCTTTCATGATATACCTCCATGGCATAAGACAATTGCATGGGAATTGATCCTATGCGCGGCATTTGCAATAGCTTGTACACGAACTACACTTTCCTCCAATGTGAAAGCAGTCTTTGCACCTATCGAGCCAGAAGTTGTGAGGCCCATATGAGCCACTATAATATCAGCTCCAGCTTTTGCCATTTCTGCAGCTTCATCTTCATTGAAAGCATAAGGAGTTGTTAATAGACCCTTCTTGTGAGCTTTTGCTATCATCTCAACTTCCAAGCTACAAAGATCAAAGAGAGAAACTGCTCATTAAGCCATAAGGGATCAAGTTGGAGAACTAAGAGATGTTATCTGGGAAAACTTACCCATATCCCATTCCTGTTTCTTCCAGATTCTGTCTGAAATTACCATCAAAAAGCCCCACTGTGGGAAAATTTTGCACCCCAAAAAATCCGATGGACTCAACTTGCTTTAGGAAGTAATCCATTCGACGAAAAGGGTCAGTTCCACATACTCCAGCAAGAACAGGTACAGCCTTCACAACCTGCGTAAATATAGACTCAATATATGATGGCACCTATTTCGAGAAGGTAATGAAAAACTAAATTTAAAGGTTAAGCATCCATTAATTCATTTGAGCATATTATTTGGAAGAAAAGCAAATATAACCATGGAAGAATAACGTTTCTGATATTAATAGATGTAACAGGGGATAAATTAGATATATTCAGATGGCACAGGCATGGATAGATATCAAATAAGCAAAATTTTGAAAATTCTCCCCAAGTATGGCAGTCATATCTAGCCCCATCCTAGGTTGTGGCTTCCCAAGGAAACTCTGTGAGCATGTGAAGGTGTTTTCCTAACCAATCCACCTTGACAGATTTCACTCATCCATCTCAATCTTTCCAAATATCCCTGTAACTGAACGAAAATACCCATAGTGAGATGAGAAGAGTCCACCTTTTCCACTTTGCCTACCAGTGCTGCCAAGGTTCTCTAACACCTTATTTAAATTTGCATTCCCCCTTTCTTGCTCAGTGTCTTAGATGAGATATTATACAAGCTGTCAACAGGAGGAACAACAACAGCCACCAAGGTTATCCCACTAAGTGTGGTCGACTTGGTAGATCCTCTTGCGCTGTTGAACTCCACTTCACATTGAGTTTATAGAAAGATCCAGATACTAGAGAGTCACATTTTCATCATAATCTCTTGTCACATTTTTTAAAGATCATCCCATCCCTTTTCATGTGCATCTCAATGAGAGAGTCACATATTCTCACCATAACATCCAATGGCTATTGTTACACATCAACAAACCACCTCAAAACAGTTTCATAGTGTTCTCCATTACAAATCCACCAATAAGACACTTAGCTTGCATCCTATCTTTTCACTGAGTGAGGCCATACACAACATAAAATTTTCATCTCCCCGCTCATTATCTACGTATATTGGTGCTTAACCATCCAACCTCATGCGCAATGCATCCTCATCCCATTGCCATCTTACACAAGGCATTCTATGATCGCACAAGACAATAGATGCGCTTATCTACTTCATTCAATATGATTTTGTTTTCCAGTGAGATCTTCGTCAATTTCTCCATTCTTTTGCAAGATAGTGTGAAAAAATGGAATTGTCCACTCTTTCTACCACATTCATATCCTATTTTTTTTCTGTTTAGCGATGTGAATACAAGAAAGGTTACGGGAAAAAAATATACCGAATGCCATATCTTAATTGCATTCTCCAATAAACTTCTTTTTTTTTTTTTTTTCCTTTGAAGATATCTTCAAGGTTAGTGCGGTTTTAGAAGGCAACCATAGAAAAGTGAAAAACTTACAAGGCACTAAAGTATGCTGATTCAAAATTTGACAACAAATGATTCTATTTTATCAATGGCACTGGAAAGAAGACTTACAGGCAGCACTTCATTAGCCATATCTAGCACAACCGCATTGGCATCAGCATATGGCAACAACCCTGCCAAAGAACCTCTTCCTGCCATGCGAAAGCGTCCAGAGTTGTACAAAACTATCAGATCAACACCCCCTGCTTCTTCAAATTTCGCAGAGATGCCTGTCCCTGCACCAGCCCCTATTATTGGAATTCCTCTATTTATTTGATCTTGCAGCTGGTGCAATATAGCTTGTGTTCTTTTCAAAGTTTCTGCAATCAATTGCTTACATAAGTATCACTGCCATTGAACAACATAGAACCTACTTAAACAGTTAGATATCATACTTTGAGATTAGGACCGCATGCAGTTCCTAGTCGTGTAGGCAAAGCAGGAAGAAGATGAGAGATGCTTAGTAATATATAGTTGCCTTGCAGCCACAATAAATAAATATAAGAACAGAAATAAAAGCCCATAGAGGATGGGGATAACTATGGTAATAATTGCTAGCCAAATAACTGTTGTAATTTAAGTCGGATTGCAACTGATCGTAGCGGAATTCTAACTATCAGAATCACGCAATATGCGGCCATATATTCTCTTTACAGAAGAACGTAAATAACACAATACATCAGAAGTTTTTACGTGGAAAATCCCAAATGGCAACAACCAGAGGAAGCTGATCCAAGAACTACTCTACTATAATCAAAGGATTACGGTTAACACTCTTAACAGTGTTTCTCTCACAATAAATCCTCACAATTGTCACAAAACAAATCCTCACTTGATGAACTCTCAAGATCTCTCGTGTTTACACACATTATTAAAGATTCTTGTGATCTTTTTCCAGTATTTTCTAGTGCACAAAAAACCTCCACTCAAGCCCTTCTGTTTATAGTGGTAGACCTCCACCCAAGTAGGAATCCTCCCTAATTGATTAATAATCACCTCCCAATTAGAAATCTCCCCAATTGACTGCAATTCCTCTATTTGGGCAATCATCAGAATTGACTTCATCCTGGTATTCTTCCAAACTGAGACTCCTTATTTAGATTTCGTCCTTTTCAGCATCCCACCATAATAGGACTCCTTCCCATTAGGCATTCTTGATGAGCAATTATCAGGATATATCAAATTGACTCCCGAACATGTTGGGCTGCTTCCAACAATAACATATAGAATCACCATATTTTACATGCCTACATGACTGTTTGGAAGATGTGAAACTCTGCCACAACTGTTCCATCTTTTCAAATGAATGTGATGTATTGACAAATAAGCTACGTCAACCAAATCCACAATTGAAATCTGGGACACCACACAAAGGCTGTTACAAACCTCAAGCAAGCATTCTTTCTGTTTTATGCTATCTTTTTTGCACTTCTCATCTGTCACTACTCATTAGATCTACCAGTAAGCCAAATAATACACCTAAAACAACTTCCAGCAACACATAAAGGTTAATCTAGTCATGCCCCTCATCTGACAGAACAGTAAAGTGATCAAATTTTCACCTGGATGTGCATCTGGGAAATCACTTGGAGAGTAAATAGCAGCCTTGAAGCTTGAATAACCCATCGTCGATACTGCTCCCACATTGGAATCTTCAGTAGATACAGCTACAGAAGTTTGAGGACTGAATTCTTTGCCACTGTTTTTATCAATCTCCAAGAAGGAATCAACAATTGCATTTGCAAACTCCACATCATTGATATGGTAAGGATATGCTTTGATCTGTGTTAAATAACAATGGGGTACTATAAAGTCAATTTGATTATAGATACACTGCGTCTTTGGAGTAGGAGAGCAAATACGACTGCATCAAATTTCAATTGATCATGTTTGGTAAGCAACCAAATACCTTT
The DNA here is from genome assembly GCA_014182565.1 of Eucalyptus marginata. Lineage (NCBI taxonomy): Eukaryota > Viridiplantae > Streptophyta > Magnoliopsida > Myrtales > Myrtaceae > Eucalyptus > Eucalyptus marginata. The sequence goes on from CM024593.1 coordinate 34,399,998, forward strand.
CTGTCATTGTTCGTGTTAATAAGTTTCTGTAGTTCGTTTAAAAGAGCAGCAGTAGCATCAGGGTCATGAAATGGCTTTCCTGGTGCATCCAGAGCAGAAATGCCCTTCTCCGGAAGACAAACACAAACTTTTGATGATGATTTGTTCAATTTGTCCGCTATGAAATCAGCAAATTTCTTGTTCTCCTCAACTGTAGTCCGCATAAGTGAGACCTGCCAAATTTCATTCTTTTATGAGATCTTGCTCTGTACTCTGGTTATAGGAAAAGGCATCTCATCTTGTCTGTTGTGATTTGAATGAACAGAAAGGTCCATCTTCCTCATAAAATAATATATAACATTGTCTCGAAAAATGAAGTACAAACTAAGGCATCAGAAAAAGAAGAAAAAAAAAACTGATGAGCAGAATAACATGATGCCAGCTACTAATGAAGGGGAAAAAAGATTCAAGTCTCATCACCTGTTTATTATGTTCATGGATCTTTCTTTGCTGATAACTAGAAGGTATGGTATCTCTAGCTCCAAAATTCACCATGTCTAGAGCACCCACACTGAGGACTAGAGGAACCTTCTTTTCTATTATAACATCAAAACGGGAACTGTCACAAGCCATAACACCTCCGACAATATGATCAGCAACCTCAGTTGTCGTGATGTCCAAAACACCCTGAACAACACAAAAAGTGGAGCTAAAAATAAGATTTAGTCCATACCAACGCACTCATTGGAACCAATAGTCTTTTCTCCCCTTAGCATAACTATGTGTCCCGTTGTTTCTTATTTTAAACACGGGACGTTAACTAGTTAAATTAACAACATTCAAAGACTACATGCCGGAAAGTTGCAATCAGAACATACCTGTATGAATCCTTCTCTAACCAAAGACTCCATAGCCCTGCCTCCAACGCCTGTGGCATGGAAAACCAAGGTCTCGTAACCATTCTTACTTAACCTCTCCACCACAGCATTCACGCACGGAGTCGTAACCCCAAACATAGTAATACCCACAGTTGACTTCGCATCCGCCTTACTTTTCTCCCTGCACCTATCAATCCGCCCGATCACCATTCCAGCAAAAGCAGCCGCAGCATTGGAAAACACCATCCTACTCACGCTATTGATCCCACACACATCCACTACAGAAGGAAATAGCACCATATCCGTCGATCCAATGTAAGGCTCCGTTCGTCCGCTAGCCACGGTCGACACAATTACCTTGGGCAAACCCAGTGGAAGAGCTCTAAATGCTGCTGATATCAGAGAGGTGCCTCCGCTTCCTCCGACTCCGATAGCTCCAGCTAGAATCCGATCCTCGCTGGCTCTTTTCAGGTAAATCTCCAGCGCTTTGCTCATTAACGAGACCGCCTCGCCTCTGTCGTCCGGAAGTTTCTGCGGCTCTCGGTCACTGAATTCGAAGTACTGAGAGAGCAGCTCCTTTCGAGAGGTAAACATCAGGCCTTCGACACTTTGAATCTCATCCGGACCGGCCGATACATCGACAACGGCTACTTCTACCTGTCGTTTTACACAATTGCAATACTCAAAAGCCGGAATCAAACTCGACAGGCTATTCGCGACGGAGTGCAGAAGCATCATCATCTCAAAGGAAGATATCTACGTTTCGCCGGATCAAGTCCTCTCGGACCAATGCGAACGCCGTTCGGATTCAAGCGGGGAAGCGAACGTACCGGAGAGCGAGAGCCGGCGGCGAAGGCGGCGACGTGCGATTCGACGGAGGCGGCGAGGAAGCGGAGCTCGTCGAGCTTCGTGTCGGCCGTCCCGATGCAGAAGACCCGCGGTGGAGCCGCCGCCATTGCCTCCTCCTCCGTATTATCTCGCGGCAATCGGAGACGACGGCCGGAGGGAGCTCGAGTTTGGCCGGGGAGCGAGGAGGGATGCGAAGAAGGAAGCGGTTGTTGGCGATGGGTCGGTGGTTGACTCCGCTGCGGCGGAAGCGGTTGGCTGAAGAAATGGTGAAGACAGGAGAGTGAAAATCATGAGTAGGAATATTGAGAGGGACGATCGACCTTACACTTTTTCCATGCATTTTTTTTTTTAATTTTCCTTTTTCTTTCGCTTCAAATCCACTAAAAGAAGCTCCGTTAGATTCACGAAAAACAACTTTTAAGAAAATAATTTTCTGAATATTTCAGTATTTGATTTACAAAAGAAAAAAATAATCTAGAATAACATTTTTCTGTCAATAGAAAAACCTTAAAAAATAGGAAAGAAAATATTTTATGCTTTTTGGAAAGCGGAAAGCATCTTTCATTTACCTTCATTCAATTTCACTCAAAGCACTTTTTTTCACCAAACATCTTTTAATTTTATTTTTAATTTTATTTTTTGTAAAACAATCGAATTTTTAATTATTTTCAATATTTTCTTTCTTTTTTTCTCTTTTTCTTTCTTTTATTTTTCTTCTTTCTCGACCAATAGTTGACCACGGCGGGAGCTGCTAATCGGCCTCAAATGAGCTCAACCCTCACCAACTTGTGTTAAGGCTTGAGGTTGCCTCACCCAACTCATTGGCCTCAAGTGAGCTCCACCTCGAGGAAAAAAAATAGTTTTAAAATAAAAAATAATTAGAAAATTGAAGAAATCATTTTAATTCATTTTTGTATTTAACAATTTTCTCTTCAGAAAAAAAAAATAAATAAGATACCAAAGGGGAGAATATATATATTTTAATTCATTTTTAAGTTTCAATCATATACTGAAAAATATTATCATTTTCCTAGAAAATGGCTTCCTTAAAAAAAAATCAGAAAAATCATATTTTAGTAAAACAAACAAAGCCTTAAAAATAAATTATTAAGAAGGTCAGATATGGGGTTTACTCTTGTTTATTTTTTTTAGCTTTTTCTTGTTCTCTTTTGGTTTTCATTTTTCTTTTTGGTTTTTCTCTTGTTTGGAACGAAATTGGTATCTCTCGTTTTCAAAATAATACTTTATTCCACAAATAACTAATAAATTATCATGTTAATGAGTTGAATAGTTCTACTTTTTGTTTACAAGGAAACCATTATTCTAAAAATAACCAAAGCACAAGCAAAAGTGAAAAAATCATCTGCTAATTTTAATGAATGCATCCAGCTTAATTATAATTCTAATATGTGGGATTAATTTATAATCTGTGTATTTTAATTGCTCCACCTTTGTTTTTTTTGGTGAATGTAATATTCCAACTTTTATTTATTTTTTCATGCCATCACTGCAAGGTTTTATATAAGATAGTTTCAAAATATTTAGAAGTATGACAAAATTAACTATATTAAAAATTCTAAACATCCATTATTATCATGCAAATTTAAAAGAAAATGCTTTTTAAAACATTCTATAGAATATTTTGTTTACCTTGATTACATGGAATAATTAGCTGTTAACAAGAAAATTATGATAGTTGCAATTGCATTGTTAGACAATCTATTCAATTTGCAAAAGCATATTATTCGTCAATTCTAATTCATTATAATTTCCAAAGAAACAGGAAAAAAAAAAAAAAAAAATAATCTCATATCTAGGATATGCAAGGGATATTGTAGTTAATTTAAGATGATAGAGAATGTGAGAAGCAAAAATGGGATGGAAAAAGCACAAGCCTTAATTGCATTTACATATAAAGTTTCTTTTTTGTTTTCAAAAGTAAAAATATATATATTCTATATAACTACCATTTAGATAACCATCTTAAAAAAAAAATCAATATCAAATAATGCAATTCTGATTTATATATAATTTTAAGTTGATAGAAGAAATCACTACGGATCTTTTCTATTAAAGAACTCGAGGAATGTGCTTGTTTACACTTAAAGCAAAGTGACAAAGCATTTTCTTAATTTCCTGCCAAAACTTCAAATATTATTCAAATTCCTAAATTGTTTGAAGATATTACATGCGAATACAGATGTCAACATTTGTATATTATGAAAGTCTGAGGTCCTTCTATTGAAGACAATAAATAAAGTGTATCCATCGTAATATTTAAATTCAATAAAGAGTAAATGATAAAAGTTTATCTAAATGTGTCATAAATTTCTTTCTTTTAGGTTCTTTTGAAATATGTATGAAGGATGAAATAATAAATTCAACGGTAGTCACCCATTGTTACAATCAATATTGATTCCTCTTCTAACATGCTACAAGAGCTATTACCGTCATAGATATTTTTGCTTGTCTATAGGCAACTAAAATTTTCTTACGTCCAATACATATTTTAAAATGTGTGTTTGGTAATTTGCTCAATTTGGGATATTGATAAAGCCCGATTATCCACGGGAATATAAACCGGATAAAAAAATTGAGAGGGGTTGAGATATTCTTGTTTTTCCTTTTTCTTTTTTTTTGCTTCTTTTCTTTTATCCGAAACATAAAACCCCTCACCCTTTTTTTTCTTTCTTCGTCGTTCACGGAGAGGGAAGAGAGAAGAAGCAAAAAAAAAAAAAAAAAAGAAAAACATAAAAAAAAAAAAAAAAAAAAAAAAAAAAAACGAAAAACAATAACGAAGGACTTAGCGAACATTTATAGAGATTTTTGCTCGTCTATAGGCAACTAAAATTTTCAATTTCGTCCAATACATAGTTATAGTATTGCTTAGAATTCAGAGTACTTTTTTGATGTTATGAATTTGCCGATTTTGCTATTTATAACTAATCGATATTTATCTTAGTTATACAACCTACGAATTTAGAATACCAATAAACTAAAACAAGGTAATGAAGTTAAAAAGCTACTCGAAATCTAATATATGTTATTTTCATTCCAAAATGAAAACAAGGGCGCTTGGAAAACTAAAAGAACAGCCTCTCCTGTAACTTTGTCGAAACATAAAGCACTTTTATTACTTTTTATTAGATAGATATTTAAGTAAATATAGAATATCATGATGGTAAGAAAAAGAATAGTACACAAGTGACTTTATACGATGTCGATTTGAGAGAGTAAATAATCACAATTCTCATTGCAAAGGCAAATGAAACCCTCTTGTAAATTTTTCTATACACTGGCGGTGTATGGTCAAATATTCCTAAATATTTAGTGATTTTCACTTAGCAATCACACATTCAAGGAAATTGAAAACTGCTCTTGTTTTTTTTCTCCATGGAAAAAAGAATGGTACATATAAATGCTTAGTGAATGAGCAGATCCATCACTCAAGTCTAGTAGGCTAGTAGAGATCTAAATTGGACACAATGGACCACAAGATACGACATGACCAGCTCAGTTAGTCAAGTTGGTTAGGTTGATAGATGTAATTGAGATGGACATGAAGTACTAATTCCATCTCGTATGCCGTTGACTCAAAGCGATTTATATATTATCCAACTAATTAGCTGGAGCATAGCTGAACTGCAAACATGATGCACCCTATCTTTATCTCATTATTTTACAATATATTCTTTTGTTAAATAAGATTTGAGGATCATCCGAAACTAAATTTAATTGGATTCCAACTGTATGATCACAAGGAAGAAAAGCGCATGTTGCTGAGAAAGTAAGAATAACGTGGCCAATGACTCTTATCCCACATCTACCAAATCTAAATCTCGACAGATTCCCTAATGCAGATGGGATGTCACATGATGGAGCACGACGGTTCGGGCTCTTCCCATCTCGGTGCGTAGACGACCGCCGTTTGCCAGCAAATCGGGCAATCGCAGGGCGGGTGGACATGGGTCGCCTTCGCCTTGGGCTTCTTCTCCTCGGGCTTCTTCTCCCAGGCTTCTTCTCTTCTTGCTTCTTCTGCCCGTCTTGCTTAGGCGGCGGAGGAGGAGGCCCGATGCTCACGACCTCGGCATATTTGCCGGCTTTTCTCGCCTGATGTATGACATCGTATGGGTCCACGTCGCCTGTCACAGTCAACGTTTCCTTCGAGGAGTCCACTTCGATTTTATCTACCCCTGCATTCACAAATTAGCAATCCATTTAACCATCAATCATAATCTAGACCAAATTTGCCAGGTGAAATCGCACTTAGAGACTCAAGATTCAGTTCCTTCACGTTTCGAGAGCATGGTAAAGCGAGCATTTTCTCGACTCTAACATACATTCAAATTCCAAAGTGCATTGGAAGAGAAACAGTTCTGCAATTGAATAAGCAGACGAAAAGAAATTAGGGCAAGAAGGTGCATGGGATGGGGAGCTTGTAACTTACCTTCTAATGTAGACACTGATTTGAGGAGCTTCTTCTTGCATTTCTCGCAAGGGATACTAACTTTCAAGACCGTCTTCTTCACCATAATAGAGGAACTGATACGACTTTCTCTCTCTCTCTTCGATTACAATCTTAGAGCTCCCAAACTTGGCATCAGCTGGGGATGGTTTTAAGGAGAGAACCTGAGGACCGGCTTCAGGGTTTGAGGAACTAAATTCAGAGTGGTTCAACTCCCTTGTCATTTAGTCATAGAATTGCCATCTTTTTATAACCTTATTTTGGCAAATCTTATGTCAATGAACAAAACCTTGGGACTCCAACCCCCTCATCCTCATACCATATTGACACCTTCCCCAATGTTGCGAAGTTGGATTTTTGTGCTTGGGTCCATTGCGAGCTTGGTCAACCACCATACGAATTCACCACCTGTTGAACTGGATTTGAGTTCTAAGGAGTAATATTGCTTCATACATAAAGTTCACGAAGACCTGGGTAAAGAATCTTAGATGTGACCTATGGCCATTAATCATATGTGCAGCGATTGCTCATTGGTCACAACCCATGATCACAGATGATCGATAATTCTAGACCGCATGCGATTTTATATGCTAAATAGGGTGGATAGAATTTCTTAACTGGGATCGGTGTTAGTGCTTTCACCTGCATAAAGATATGGAAGTTGCACCAACCCTAGCAAATAGGGAATGGATGTCAACGTGTTCAGATATGAGGAAATCGACATATTCTGTCTCTAACCTTTCATATGTATATGTGTCAGAGCACACCTAAATTAGTTATCATGATGGCTGCTTTGTACAAGTTCGAATGCCAAAGAGAAGAATCCCATTGGCTCATTGAAGTCAACCAACACCTACCTATGAGATGATCAATGGTCACTAGAGCATCTGAAAAGACTCCTTGGATAACTCCATGAAGAAAACGGGAGGTTTATTTGCGTACGTATCTTCAGTTTGTTAGATAGGTGGTTGTAAATTGCAATCAACGCCTCCTGTTTGGTTGGGGAAATAAGTATTTTATGCATCATCTGCATGATTGACATACTATAATACACAAAGTCCGTGAGATATAATCTCAACTAATCTTATGTACGAATTTTAAAAATTCTTTTTTAGTCGGATTTCCTCTTCACGTGGGCACATGATAATCTAAAGGCATAAAATGTATTTTCTTTTTCTTTTCTTTTTCTTTTTTTTTTTTTTAATTGGATTCTTCTCGTTTGGTTGTTGGCCCATTAGCGAAACTAAAATACTTAATAAGAATTTTTCTCCAAATGAGTAAACATTTTGAGGTGATTTAAAATCTTGTAAGATATATATAATTGTCTGATTTTTGAGTTATTTAATATTATAAAAAATCTCCTTTTAAAACTAAGATGGAAGAAAATTTAAAGGCCAAATAAACACCCTAATGAAATTTTTGACGGCAGATTTATATTGTGCCCACAACATAGATTTTTTTTCTCGGTACTGGTAATATTTATAATGGTGGGAGTAATTGAAAACTTATAAGAGTTGATAAGTGAGGAAAATAAAAGTGGTAACTGATTAATGAGGTTAGTAAAATTAAGAAAAAGAAATAAATCATGATATGCAACTCAATTGAGAGTTGTTAATCCAGTTGGAAATTTAACTGGAGAAAGATTTGTAGGTCACACTGCTAAAGGCAAATAATTTTAATAAGTAACTCAAATAAGAGTTAGTATTACAAAAGTAGTTTCATGGTAATTGGAGAAAAGTTGGCAATCACTTTAGTTGAGGCTGGTAATGCCTAAGAAGAAATTTTTATTATCATAATATTTAAAAAGAGTTGGTAAATTTAAAAAGTTGGCAAGTAAGGTTAAAAGTAATAGCTAAAAAGAGTTAGTAAATTAATAGAAACAAATAACAGTTGGGTATAAGTAACTTAAAAGGGATTTGGTAACCCAAAACTAGTTGGTAATTAATGGTATAAAATTTTGGGAAAATATCAAATAAGGACCCAAAGTGAGCCTATTTTCTCAAATAAGGATCCGAAGTGGCCGTTGTCCCAAAAAAGAACCCGAAATAGCTAACAAGTCTCAAATAAGGAACTGAACCCGCCGGCCGGCGAAAGTGTGACATTTCCGGTGGTTGGAATATGGGCAATTTTGTCCACAAAAAATATAGATAGAAATTAACAAATCCTAAAAACAAAACCCCCCAAAACTCCACGTTCTTTTGACCTAAAAAAAATTCTTCATGTATGCAACTTTTTAAATATAAATTTTGACAATAATACTAAAAAAATCAAATACATATATAATTTTATTTTAAAAGACCAAACCTTTAATCAGAATTTTTAAATTTTTATTTGCTTAAAATTGAAAAAAATAATGTATGCAACTTTTGAAACATAAATTTTGACAATAATGCTAAAACAAATCAAATACATATATATATATATATATATATATATATATATATATATATATATATATTCAAAAGACAAAATCCTTCATCGAAATTTTTTAATTTTTATTTGTTTAAAATTGAAAAAAATAATGTATGCAACTTTTTAAATATAAATTTTGACAATAATGCTAAAACAAATACAATACATATATATAATTTTTTTTTTTTTTTAAAAAGACCAAATCCTTCGTCAAAATTTTTTAATTTTTATTTTTTAAAAATTGAAAAAATAATGTATGTAACTTTTTAAATATAAATTTGAAAATAATGCTAAAAAATCAAATACATATATATATATATATATAATTTTTTTTTTAAAAAGACCGAACCTTTCATCGAAATTTTTTAATTTTTATTTGTTTAAAATTGAAAATAATAATGTATGCAACTTTTTAAATATAATTTTTGAAAATAATGCTAAAAAAATCAAATATATCTGCTAAAAATCAAATATATAAATAATTTTTATAAAAAAAAAGACCAAAATTTATTTAATTTTTTTAGCATTTATATAAATTTGATTTTTTTTTAGCAATATTTTGGCATTTAGAAAAATAATAACGAGGGCAAAATAAGAAATTTGAAGAATGAATGATGATAGTTTTGGAAAAAAAAAAGAATAAGTTTCAATATTTGGCCAAATGCTGAAAGCTCAAAGCTAGTCCCTACTAGCATTGGGCTTTTAGCCTTCCCAATGCTGACTTTCACTTAAAAGCTACTTTAAAATGGTTGTCAAACAGTCTGACATTTTCCCAAGGGGCTTTAGAGGTTGAAAGCCCCTTGGGAATGCTGAACCAAACGCACCGTCCTCTCTCGCTTGGAGCACGGAAATTTTTGTTAATGGAACACGAATTGAAACACAACAAGAAACCCCTACCTTCGTTTCTTCACATCTTCTTTTGTTTTCTGTCTTCGTTTCTTTCCAACGAAGAAGACAAATCTCGAGTAAAGCCACATTTTCATTATTGAGACACTCGTGTGTAACACGAGGGCCTCGATTCTTCATTATATTTTCCTAGGTTTGCTATACACTTTGATTCACACTCCCGTTCAACCGAGGTCAATTTCATTCAAATTGGTGCAATCAATCCTTCATTCGTTCAAAGTGGTTGTAACTTGTCGAAGAAACATGTCGACAAGGCACGGGCATGTGGTGGAATATCACACAGATGGCAGCAAGAATGGTGATGGTAGGACAAATTCTTTTGTTTTATGGTGTTCTTTTTCCTTGTTTTGTCGGATTTCTTACTTAATGTCTCTTTTGTCCGAAAAAATAAATATGAGTTGTGTCCACCGTGGATTTTTAATTAGATATTACTACCGTTGGGGTCCTACATGCTGTGATGGTGGTCCCTGTTTTTAATTAGATATTACTGCCATTGGGGTCCTACATGTTGTGTCCACTATGGATTTTATATTTTGTCGTTGATGGTCAGAGCTCATGGCCTGTCATGGAATTTAAAAGCCCACATAGATTCTCACAGGGAAAGTAGATAGACATTTAAATAATAATAAAAAAAAGCTATAATTACTTTGATATGGGTTCTCTGATGAAAAGTATTTAGAGGAGGAAGTTTGGTGGAAGTACATTGAGACAAAATCAATTTGAGTCTACGTGCGCATGAGTTTACAGTCAGAGCATGGGGCATCTTGTTTCCAATAATTTTTGTGCGCACTAGTTATTAGGAACCGGAGGTGTCTTGTTTTCTGCAGTTTTTGTGCACTATAATGGACGTAACTTCTAAAGTAACAATTTGTTAGATTACTTGTTAGAAGTTCTTCTTCCCAAGTTATTAATGTGAAGACTATTTAATCTTTGTGTCAAGATGCATCGTAGATCCTGCTAGTTATCATTCCACAATTACTTAGTAAATTTGCAATTAAGTCTTCTTGATAGGATTGTGTTTCAGCCTTGTTTGTTGAACAAGAAAGAGAGAATCCAGACAAAAGTTGAGTCGACCAAACTTAGTAGTCATTTCCATAATTTTCAAGCCGATAACATATGAGCCTAAGAAATGCTTTGAATGGGATCAGTTTTCTTTTCCTTATGGTATATATCTCTAAGTTTGGTTCTCGGGCCACCATGGTTGGCTCGCCTAAGGAGAAAATTATGGCAACATCGAAAACATTTTAATTCCATAATGCACAATATTTTGACAAACGGTATCCAATAAAAGTGTGGTATCTAGTCACTAGTGTGCCTAGTTTTCTTTCATTAATCAAAGCATGGTACGAATTTATTGCAATTGTTTACTATTTTTGTTTTTTTTTTTCCGGTGTATGTTTTTCATGGAAATATATTGACTTTATTTTTGCTTCATTTTGCACCAGTTGAGGGATGGGAAGAACTAAACTATTCAATGTATGATGGTGGGTATGATGGCGTTGCTAGAGAAGATGGGTTCGCCTTTGTTGATCTTGACGAGTTATACATAAGAAATGTAAGTTGTGCTGACGGTGATGGTTCAATGGAGAGGGATATGGAGGTTGGAGACATCAGTCAGTACATAGATGTGTTAGCTGACAATATAGATTTCTTAAATATGAATGGCAAAAATGAGTATACACATCCTGAGTTTAATGCTGAGGTTGATATGGAAAATTTTGTCTTCAAGTTAGGAATGTGCTTTAGTAATACTAACGAGTTTAGAAAGGCCATTAGGAAACATGCCATAAAAAATGGGAGAAATGTGAGGTTTGTTAAGAATACACCTAATAAATTGAGGGCAGTGTGTTCTAATGGTTGTGATTGGCTTATATATGCTTCCAAAGTGTAAATGGAGCATACTTTACAAGTCAAACCTTTAACCCCATACATACATGTAATAGAGCTCTACATGTTTCTCAAATAAGCACTAAATGGTTAGCAAACAAGTACTGTGATAGGTTGAGAAACAATCCTACATGGCCAGGTGCTTCAATGAAAAAAACAATGGAGTCTAAGAATGTTTTAAAGTTGTCGAGGACAATGGTTTATAAAAGCTAGGGCAACGGCAATGAGTATGATCACTAGGAATGAGGAAGAGCAATTTCGGATGCTCAAGAGCTATTGTCAAGCACTTCTTGATGCCAACCCGAGATCCACGTGTATAATCAAAACCAAGCAATATCAAGACCAATGCAAGTTTAAGGCATTCTATATTTGTCTGGATGCATTAAGAAGGGGCTTTGTAGAAGGATGTAGGTGCTTTGTGGGTTTTGATGGTTGCCATTTGTCATCAGGCTACAGGGGTATACTTCTAGCAGTGGTGGGCATAGATGGCAACAATCAAATGTATCCCTTTGCATTGGTAGTTGTAGGACAAGAAACATACAAGACATGGCATTGGTTTATTAGTTTAATTGCAGAAGACTTGGGGATTACCGACCCTGAAAATTCAAAGTACTGGACTTTCTTGTGTAACAAATAGAAGGGATTGGTACAAGCACTAGCAAATCTAATGCCTGAAGCAGAACATAGATTTTGCTTAAGGCATCTTTATGAAAACTTCAAGCTGCATCATAGAGGGTAGAACTTAAAAAGCTCCTTTGGAAGGCTGCCATGGCAACTACGGTATGTGATTTTGACTTGGCAATGGAAGAGCTGAAGGCAATTAATAAGAAAGCTTATGAATGGTTGTCTCAAAGGCCTTCGGTGCAATGGAGCAAGTCCTACTTCAAGACAAGCTCAAAATGTGATATTTCCTTGAACAATTGGTGTGAAAGTTTCAACAAAAGCATCATTGACGCAAGGGACAAACCTATCATCACAATGCTTGAAGCTATAAGAGTGCAGCTCATGGAAAGAATTCATAAGCAAAGAGATGGGATGGTTAAGTACACTGGTGTGATATGTCTTAATATCCAAAAGATATTAGATCTTCAGAAACAATTTTCAGCATCATGGATTCCTAGCTGGAATGGGGAGGATGAATTTGAATTGAGTGGCTCATATGGTGACAAGAGAGTTGTTAATATTAAACATAGATCTTGTAGTTGTAGAAGATGGGACATCAGCGGAATCCCTTGCTATCATGCTGTGGCAACTCTTATATATATGAGAGAAGAGCCTAAAAAATGGGTTCACATAAGTTTTAGTAAGGAAACATTCATGCAAACTTATAGCCATGTTGTGCATGTTGTAGATTCTATGGACACATGGCCTGCTAGAGAGCCATTACTCCCACCAGATGTGCCCAAGCAAGTTGGTAGAAAGAAAAAACAAAGAACAAAATCAGTGAATGAAACAACTAATAAAAATTTGAAGACAAGAAAGAAGAAAGTTGTGCAAGAGCTCGGGGGAACAAAATTGAAGAGACAAAATACTACAATCACTTGTGGGAAATGCGGCGGCATAGGCCATAACAGGTATCATTGCAATAATCCATCAATAGTATCAATGGCAGCGACAATGACAACAGTAGCATCAGCATCTTTAGCCCCTTTAGACCCATCAGAATCACAACCTCAAATAGTTGAATTTCTTGCTTCAACTTTTGGTAACATCTCAAGCTTGTCAACATCTATAGGAAGGACAAAGATGCAGGTATCCATTTGCCCTTGACTTTGTCCTAGAAGTGTTCTTATTTGCACTTTACTTCTTTTGACTAATTAATTTATTTTTTCATTCAATCGTAGGTAAAGACGAGAATGTAAGGATCTCAACTTGAAAGTGTGTCGCGACCAAATTTTCGGGTGCACCACCTAGGATTTGGCTAATGGATTACTAGACCTAAACTTAGCTCGGGCTCTCCCAAGCCCATACCAATTTGCGACTTAGGTTCAATTTCTTAATATGCAAATTATTTTTCAATCAGGAGTCGCCACTAATCTATTTTTTGTGGGTCGATTAGAAACCCAAGTAAAGTAATTGGAGATTTACTTTACTCCTACAAACCAGAGATTGTGAGTTCGGGGACTTGATTACGCTAGATTTCTCTAACGCCCTTTCGATACCTTTCTCTTCTATTTTGAAAAAAAAATGTTTAGCAAGCAGGTTGAATTGATTTTAACTTATTTCCCTAACATGTGAGGTGACCATGCCCAAGCGCAAACTATCAATTTAACACCCAAATAAAGTAGTGAATAAATTGCAAGACTTTCCTCATGGCATCGAAAGCATCTGCAGTGTTAGATTAGAATTCACATCGACAGTCCTAGATATGATTTCTAATTAACACGCAATTTCTTAATTTTTGTTTTCACTTATTTGATGAGAATCATACTTTATGTAATGAATGCTGCTAATCTAACATAAAATAATATGACATAATAATATGACCTAAACTATATGATGCAAATGCGATATTTTTGTGTTTTCTTAATAAGCATGCAATCTATCCTAGATAATGAAATTAATTTATTCAAAGACAATTTTTTTTGGTATTTTCCATGAAATTCGAAATTAAAATTGTCCAATAATTAAATGTGCAATCTAAACTAACCAAATGACCTAATTCTAATGACAGGCAATTTCCAATTAAATGGACCTAGCAACAATCACTAAATGACGTACATTTCATAAACCTAATTCTACGACATGCGCATAATTTATTTTTTTTTGTATTTTTTATAAAAATTCGTAATTAAAAATTGCTAAAAAATAAAAATCTAACTAAAGTGAGATATTATCTATTTTAAGTTAGGAATAGACTAATCTAAATCCTATCTTAACTTAGAAAATTATCTCGTCATGCCTCGTGCTTTAGAGAATACACGTGGGTCCAGTGTTGAGTACAGTATCGTGAAAGGGACACGTGAACTTGGTGATTCGATACATCATGGCGAACTAGTGCCTTAGAGAATGCATGTGAGCCCAATGATTGAGTATGTCATCTTGGCGAAGAGCTCGCCTTAGAGAAGGCACATGGACTCGAAGACTTAGTATTTCGTCCTGGAGAATGCACATGGCCCGACGTCTAGATATTCCATCGTGGGGAATGGTTTGGTTGACATCTAATCGACTAGGTCGATTGATTGAGACATCGATCTGTGATGTGATTATTTGGATGCCTATTCAACTGTGCTAATACGCAGTGGAATCTGAGGCCAAGGTAAGTCCTCTGACCCGTGTGTGCATAGGCAACTCAAGTGTATTGGTTTACTAATCGGGTCTTAGAGGATAGAACTCATTGAAACGTTGTCTCATTGGTTATTGTATAACTATCTCAGGCCCTTAGATGGCAGCACCTCCACCTCCTCGTCCTCTGATGCATTTTGGTATTCCCCAGGAGATGAGCGATATAGAGTACCACTTCCACATCCACCCTCACCCACAAGGACTGGAGTATGTATTAGTTAAGTCGACCATCTGGGTTGACGTAGGTGTTGAGGACTTGAGACCCCACGAGTATCAGTCGTGGTACCGTGAGTATTTTGATGGGCGAAGAGTGGGTCCCATACCCGAGGGCGATGTGCCTCGACATGTACTGGAAGAGGCATTCGGGGAAGGAACGGCCGATCATAAGGATGGGTCGGTAGTGGATGCTAGGGATCCGCAGCTTGAGGACAAAGCTCATACTCCCGTATAGTTGATTGATGACAACAACTGGAACATAGAGAACGGAGAGATCGTGGAGTAGGAGGAGGGATAGGAGGATGAGCCTATGGAGGAGCACTTCGAGGATGAGCCGGAAGATGAGGAGCTTGAAGAAGAAGAAGAAGAAGAAGAAGAAGAAGAAGAAGATGAGGAGGAGGAGGACGACGACCTCAAGGAGGATCCTGAGTACGATCCGGATGAGGATTGAGGTCCCATCCTGTTTTTGCAAACTATGAGTTTTGATCGATGTACAGTAGATAAGACTCATGAATAGTATTGTATTGTATACTATATAGTTTGCTTTGTGTAAAAGTGTGGATGTGATTTTCAGTTATGAAAAATATGGCCCTACTTTTATATCTCATTATTTTATTGTCTGGGGATTTTATTATATGCTTTCGCATGCGCATATTAATCGAAAGGGTCGGCAATGCGTCCTAGGACGTCGTTATTACTTAACCAGGTGAGGAATTGGCACGCGTTCGAAGATCAGGGCGTGACATCCCGTTTAAGTGGTATTAGAGCATAGTCGTTAGTTAGAGTGATAAGATGCGATGAGTCATAGGATAATGATAGGAATGACCATTAAATTCATGCTGGTGCATGTTTGTGATAGCTGATTGGTAGCTTGTTTGGTGTGGATCACTTGAAATTCTAATATGATATTAGAATTTGAAAACAAGTGTCTATAAGAGCCTGTAGTATGAGTGATCCGGAGCTGAGAACTCCTAGTAAGAGGACAATATCCTTTGTGACTCGAGGTAAAATGCTGAGAAAGGCCGTACCCGAGGCGGTTGTGGCAGGGCGTCGGCTCAGGCCAACGCGAGTGTAAATTGTAGGTCGGTACTGAGAGTGTAGCAACACCGAGTGATCCTAGGTCCAGTAGGATCGTTTAGGTGCAAGTTTTCCCAAGGAGCTTGTCGAGCCAGTAAGCTCGAGATCAAGCCGCTGTTGTTGCCACCTTTGCTAAGGTCCAACCTGGAAGGGTGACCAGGGAACAGATTTCAATGTCTGAGTCAAGATTCAGCTCTAGCAGATTTGGAAAGCGGTCAGGGAAAAGACCAATGCTGGGAGAAGAATATTCTATTCCACCCAATAGGAAAGGTGGGATAGTCGGGTCAGCATCGAGGTAAAATGGGACATGTTCTTCCCTTGGAAGATGATATAGATCAGTCTCGTGTCTTCCGAGGACAATAAATTGTGGCAGGTGCTGCCAGCACAGACATTGGCTTATGGATTGTCCGCACAGACAGATGGATCCTCGGCAACGGTAACTGCTGTCACTGTCGATAGGACAGTTCAGGAGGAGTCCGCCATAGAACGCATCATAGAGTTTTTGGAGCAGACCTCCAGTACCAGAAAGAGTGCATGCTGTCTCCTGACAAAAGATTGAAGACTCACCAGATGGGTGCCAAAATTGTGGAAGGAAGCATGGATAAATCCAGTGCCCGGGTATAGCTAGAATGCAATGTGATTGTGACCAGCACAGCCATCAAGTGAGGGACGGTCAGTGAGAATCCAACGGAGCATAACTGCCACTATCGCAGTTAGGACGCCCCTAGGTTGGCAAAAGGGATAGGAATGGAACCGGCCTTGCACCAGTTAGAGGAAGAATGTTCTTGAGGTGATTTTTTATCAAAGTATCGTAGCAGAGTTTTGGTGAAGTTTGGGGAACTTCAGTCTATTAAAATAAAGTGAAAAAAAGGGGAATCACTAGCAATAGTTATGCTTGACTAATTGCTGAGGTGTAACTTTGACGCCACAGAAGTAATGTGGGCTGATGGAGCATCTTGTGGTATCAAATTATGGTCATGGAGTAATCCAGCTAGTCCAATAGCACATGAAAGTGTCGAGTTTATTGGGAGTAGAAAAGAATCTTCGATTTCATTAATCTCTTCGGTCGAAGGCAACCCGCTTGTTAGACGGAGATTGGTAAGGTTACTTAGTGATGGTTATAGATAAGATAGATTGGAGAACTAGAGATGGAAGACATCTCAGTGGTCTAAGAATTTCTAAAGGTGTTGTCACAAAAACTGTCAGACTGTTGTCAAAAAAAGAGAGAGAATTTGCGATCGAGCTAACACCCGAGACAGAGCCACTTTCTAAGGCTTCTTAGTTGTCGTTGTCTAAATTGATAGAACCGAAGGTGTAGACATGAGGTTGATAAATGAGGAATTCATGCATATCGGTACAGTATTGTTGGGAACATCAATTTTGTAGTGAGAAAAATAAAGGTAGCTCGTTGCAATTATGCATCGACTATCGTCAACTCAATTAGGTGACGATCAAGGACAAGTATTCACTATCGAAGATCGACAAATTGTGTAACCAGTTACAAAGAGTGTCGATGTTTTCAAGGATCGACTTGAGAACAGGATGTCGTCAGTTGAGAACCAGGAAGGAGGTTATACTGAAGACAGCTTTTCATACTCAATATGGTCTTTACGAGAGTATTGTAAGACCGTTTGGCCTGGTGAACACTCTAGCTGCTGTCATGGATTTGGCAAACCGAGTGTGCAAGGAATATCTAGATCGGTTGTGCTCGTGTCTGTTAATGACATTCTGGTGCAATCAAGGAATGCTAAGGAGCACAAGAGACATCTGAGAATGGTGAAAGAATTTCCGTGGACCCGATGAAGACCGAAACAGTTATCAGTGAAACGAGATCTATAGTGATGTGTCGTGCGGAGGACTAAGTGCGTACTGATGCGACATGATAAGATCATTGCATACGCGTCCCGCCAGTTGAGACCTAATGAGTTGAATATGAGACGATGTCGTGAACCAAAACCTAGGCAGGACTAGGATGGTGCTATATGGTGTCACCCTTGAGGAAAGAAAGAAGTCACTGATGTGTTGAGTCAAAAGTCTTTAATGGTGCATATGTTGTTTAAAGTATAGAACTTACTTAAGAAAGTTCAAAATTTGGTTTCAAATTTGAGGTAGACTACCTTTTGAATTCCATAGCCGCCCTCAAACTTGAACCGGATATTCAAGTTAGAATCAGACGCTTCAGTTGACAGACCAGGATGTTCAGAAGATCCTATAAGAGGATACTGATAAGAAAGGGACTAACTTTCAGATTTTGAGGACGGAACACTCAAGTTCCGAGAGTGACTGGGTGTACCTGACAATGCAGCACTCAGGGAAAAGACCTTGTCAGGAATTCACTGTAGCACTTGCAACACTCAACCAGACAGTACAAGTAAGTCGGAATCGGTATCAGCTCGATTAATAGATTGATATAAAGAAAGATACTACCGGACAAGTTGCAAGTGTTAGATGTACTAGTGAGTGGAAGTTCAGTAATGCAAACAGGGAGAACTTTTATAGGCACTTGGGAGTGCCGAGTGGGAATGGAGGTATATTGTAAGGGACCTTGTAAAGAGTTGTTTAGAGATCAGAGAGGCAAAGATCCCAATGGGGATAGTGGTTGACAGATAGATGGAGCCGACTCGCTTCAGTACAGTATGAATCGACCTCGATTTGATTAGGCATACAGAAGTGTATGTGGGTCAGAAAGTTGTCTACCTGGAATGCCAGTGACAAATTTGTTTGAAACCTAGATCAGAAGTTCCCAATTTTGGCAGAGCCTTTAGATGGTTCCTATTGAAGCTTACATAGCAGAGTGCGCAGAATTTATGTGGTGAGAAGAAAGTGAAGTGAAGGAAGATCATAGGCCAGAGTCAGCTCAGTAATCAGTGATTGCAATTGCCGTGATCAGTGTCAGAGTAAAGACCGCGTGGAACAGCCAGAAAAGTCGAATCTTTGAGCATTGAAGGCCCTTAAAGTTCCAAATTGGTGATTGCGTCTTTTTGAAGGTGTCACCAATGAGGAATACCTTGCACTTCAGCAAGGAGGGAAAGCTAAGACCGAGGTATGTAGGTTCCTTAGGGATTTTAGAGAAAGAATCAGGATCCTAACGTATCGTCTTACATTATCACCAAAGTAGGCGCAAGTGCATGAAGTCTTTCATATGTCGAGGTTGAGGACATATGAGTCTGGCCCGACGCACGTGCTGAATCATGAAGAATCAGGCGTGAACGACAAAGTGTCGTATGTAGAAAGCCTAGTTCAGTAGGTGGTTCAAAAAAGAGCATATTATGTGTACCAAGATGGTCTCCTTGGTCAAAGTGGTCTGACAATGCCACGAGACCGAAGAAACAGCGTGGAAAAGTGAGACTCAATGAGACAACAACACCCCCACCTTTTTGTTTAAGGATTGGTAAAGGTTTAAATTTCGAGGATGAAATTTTTATAAGAGGGGAAGAGTTATGACATCTTGATTTTCAGGTTCTGATTTCGATCGAATAAGATGGGCCTTTCATCAACGTGACTATAGTATTTTTCTCTGAGTTGGCCGCTCACGAGATAACTGGCCTATCCGGTGAAGCCATTAAGGGATTTTAAATGCAATAAACTCGAGAATTCGACTAGGAATCGACTACTCGACCGTGCTGGTTTGTAAGGGTCATTACGGCATTGTCAAAATCAATTAGGGACCGGAGATAGGTCGATTCGACTAAGATGTGTGATCAAGTGTGGGTGATGCCACCTGATTGCAAAATTCTCGTCGATCGGCACTAAACCGATTTTCTGTCGTTTTGGGTACCCTGTGCCCGTATTTGAAACCTTGAGATTTTCACGACCACTAAGAGTCACCAATGTATCGAAGAGGTACGTGTGACTCGAAGAAAATTGACCACGGGTCAATTACAACAAAAATTCCTAAATGCTACTTAGTAGACTAGGTCACGCTAAAAGCGCGTTTGATTGGAAATAATCGCGAATTTGAATTCGATTTCAGAAATTGGAAGTTCTGTTGTATCATGAGTCATTCTAGGAACGGTGACTCACCTTTCGACGAATTTCCGGCGAGTCCGGGATTTTTAAGGAAAACCGAATCGAACAATTCGGAAAATGAACAGAAACTCATATTGGCCGATTTGAAGGGATTGTTGACATCTGGTATAAGTGAATTGGTGAATGGACGTTGTTTGGACTTTTTTTACATTCAAATTGGATCTCAACCGGATTTATTTGTTCAGAAAATCGGATTCTGAGAAAAATGAAAGAGAATTCGAAATTGAAGGAAATTCGTGAGATGAAAGAACCGACTCATCTCGGTCGCCTTTGAGACTTCAAATTGTGCGATTGGCGAAGAAATTGGCCCTAGGATGACCAATTAGCAAAGTGTTAAAGTTGGGCAAGATTATAAATTGATTTTTTGTTTTATTTTCTCTCTCTTATTCTTGGTCCCACACCTTATACGCACGCCCACTTCCCTCTTCAGCCGACATTCTTTCAAATTCACGCACGTTTCCTCTTTTAGTTCTTCGTCTGAATTTTCCTCTTCCTTCTTATCCGTATACGTGCATCTCTCTCTCTTCTTTTATTAGTTATGCTTGTTTGCTTGTCTTTAGCCAACAACCCTTATCCTTCCTCCCCATTCACTCGTGCGGATAGCTACCCCACGTTTCCCATTAATCTTCAACCGTTCATTTTCATTTCTCCTTGGCTGAGATTCACCGTTCACCTTCCTCTCTCTCCGCCTGCTTCACACACGCCAACAAACGGTGTTATCTTCTTTGGTCGGCCTTCTGTAGACTACGACGCCAGCTGCCCCGCAAATCCCTCTTGCTTTTCAACGGTTGCTTTCATTTTTCTACCTTGGCTAACGTTCATTAATCGTCTCTCTCTCTCTGCCCTTTTAATTGTCGTTCCTTGCACGTGTCTTTAATAGGTCTTACTGCTCCACGAAAATGACGGTCTTCTTCCCTTTCTGTTTCGGAACTGCTGTCCATTTCTTTTTGCTCGACTTACCCCACGGACGCCCCACCAATCTGCCCGAGCCCCCACCCCTTTTGTCTTCAATTGTTGCTGCTTCATGTGCAGCTCATTTACTGCTTTCTCCATAGGGCTGTCCCTACTGTAGCGAAGACATCCTTTGGTCTGTCCACGTTGAGCCGTCCTTGAAACCCGCCGATTAAAGCCCAAACAACAGCCGTTCTAGCAGGTGCTGCGCCTAAACTTTGGCCCGATTCACAGCCATTTCAGCCACGGCCCGTACTCCGACCCACTACCGTCGAGCCTAGTCCAAGCCGTGTTCAAGTCAGCCCTACAGCAGCCTGTTTCTTCATTTTACAGCAAGGGTTCGAAGGTCCCGTGGCCCGTTTTCAAGCCGTCCCGATCCCAGTTGGTGGAATCACTTTGGAAAGGATCGAGCTTTGTCACGCGCTCGTCGATTTGATCCGAGCGGATCTTTAATCAAGTGAGTTTAGCTCACTAATCCATGCTTAGTTTGCTAATTATGCTTAGGGGTTGATTAGTGTCACGCCCCGATCCTTGAACACGTGCACATCCCTCACCTGGTCGATTAATAGCGACATCCCAGGACGCATCGCCGACCCTGTTCATTTAATATGCGCAAGCGGAAGTATAAAGAAAATCCCTAGACAATAAAACAATGGGATAGAAAAGTAAGGCCATATTTTCATATTGAAACTCATAACCAAACTTTTATACACAACACAAAACATTATATTTCACAACCCTTCACAACTTCTTATTCCACTCTATACACACCAAAACCGAATTCACAAAAGAGGATGGGATTCAATCCTCATCCGGGTCATACTCAAGATCATTCGGATCCTCCTCCTCTTCTCCTTCTTCCTCCTCTTCAGCTTCTTCTTCGGCTTTAGATGCCGACTCATCTTTAGGCATCTCCTCAGCTGCTCCCCAATCTTCATCCTCCTCCGGTCCATCCACCTCCTGCTGCGCCATTCCACCGTTATCTTCATGCCCATTATCCTCCTCAATCGAATGTACAGGAGTGCGAGCCTCGGCCTCCTGCTGCGGGTTTCTCAGATCTACTACCGATCTATCCAGGTGATCGGCAGTTCCTTCTCCGAGCGCATCTTCCAATATGTTATGAGGCACCTCCTCTTCTGGTATGGGACCCTCTCTACATCCATCAAAATACTCCCGATACCATGATCGATACTTGTGGGGCCTCAGGGCTTCTACCCCCACGTCAACCCAGACGGTCGACTGAAACAACACATACTCTAACCCTTCCGGGTGGGGGTGGATGTGGAAATGGGTCTTTAACTCCGAGATTTGCTCAGGGATGCCATAATGCATACGAGGACGAGGAGGTGGAGGTGCTGCCATTCTAGGGGCCTGAAATGTTGTCCCACAACCGGGATAAGACTACGTCTCAGCAAGTTCTACCCCACTAAGACTCAATTAGGGAACCAATACATTACTCGGTTGCCTAAGCACAGCACGAGTCAGAGGACTTACCTTGGCCTCAGATCCAACCTGCAATTCAAGTTATATACAGATACTCCGTGACAGTCAATTAAATCACGGCAATCAGATCAAATCACTAATCAATCAAACTAGTCGATTACATGTCAGACGGACCACTCTAGGTCATTCATTCCACATTATATAACCTCCCATAGTGCCCTCGGTCATAGAGCCACATCAATGCTCTCGGGCGTCAAGTTCGCCAAGGTGACATGAATAACAGACGGTCTATGTGCGTTCTTTAAGGCGCCGTTTTCGCATAGTGATATTCCTCATCACCGAACCACGCCCGTCACGATTCATAAGCAGTCTACGTGCGTTCTTTAAGGCGCCATTTTCGCACAGTGATATATTTAATCACCGAACCACGCCTGTTTATACTTCTTGCTTGATCGATCTCAGCCAATAGAATTCTCAGTTAGCTCTCACCACTTTCTCCACTTACAGTCCAACAAGGCATTAAAATACTAACTAGTCATACCCGGCTATCTACCAATCAATCATTCAATTTAGGGTAAATCCCTAAAATATCACAATTAAATTAATTCCATGCAACGTAAAGCTCAAATAAATAAACGGACCGTGCCATGACAATCAGCACGAGATTTTGATCGTCGGCCATCTCAGCCTTAATTTTCGAAAATTAATTAATTAATTAATTAATTTCGAAAACTAAATAATAAATATTAAAAAATTCAATTTAGCTCAAAATAAAGCCCAATTAAATAAACGGACTTCACCACGGTCATCAGCATAAATTTCCGGTCACGGGCCATCCCAGTTGAATTTTCGAAAATTAATTAATTAATTAATTTCGAAAAAATAATATTTAAATACCAAAAATTCCACTTAGGCCCGAATTGTCAAATTGAAGCCCGATAAAGGGTTGGAAAAATCCCGAGCTACCCTCAATAAATAATAGACCACGTCTATTTGCCAAATACACATTCAATTTATCTAATTTGCATCACAATTGACTAATAAACACTAATCTAACCACCTAAACGTAATTAAATAAAACTAAACAACAATTAAATGTAATTAGCCCACTAAGCAAGGATTAGTGAGATTACTCACTGGAATCGCGCGCAACTTGGATCAATCCGACGGGCACGGTGCGAGGAACGATTCTTCACAAAGCACGGCTCGGGTTCGGGGCCGAAAATGGCCTAAAACGAGCCTAAAGAGGGCTGAAAACCCACACAGTGGGGGCTGCATTTGCTATAAAAAAAAAACACACAAGACAGCCACAAATCACTTCAACAAGGGCGGCAAGGTGCGGGGGAGGGTCGGTGGAGGTCCCGCGAGCTCAAACGGCAGCCGGAGGTGGCCGGAGGCGGCTGGATAGAGGCTGGGCAGAGGCCGAACGGCCTGGACAGCGCACTACAGGGACAGCGTGACGCGGAGGGGACGGTGGCGAGCGGTGGCCGCGCGGGTGGCGGTCCAGCTCCGATGCAGCGGCGATGGGTGGCTGGCTGCTGTCTCGGCGAGCTTCTGCTCCTCTTCCTAGTTCGCTGGTTTGCACGAAGAAGGAGGAAGGAGGGAGTTCGGTCACGTGGGGTGGGGATAAGAGAGAGGAGAGAGAAGAAAAGGGAAAGAAGAGATAAGAAGAAGGGGTTTTTGACTAGTCAAAAGAAAAAGAGAGAGAGAGAAGAAGCCAAGTTGAATTTGGCAAGGGGCATTCGGTCGGTGGGGATTTCGCACGAAGGGGAGGGGAGAGAGAGAGAGAAAAAGAAAATAAAAGTAATCAAATAGTAAAAAAATCTTACTATTCAAATTACTTCTATTATTTTCCCTTTCTCTTTTTAATTTCTTTCGGTCTTCAATTTTTCCTCTAATAATTCTTTCTTGAAATTTCGAACTCGTCAATAATTTGACGGACGATGAGACGAGGTCCTAAAAAAAAAGAATTATGACACGCTTAATATTCGATTCCCGAAATCGAGTTCAATTCCATGGTTAAAATCGATCAGACGTGATTTTAGTCCAATCAAACCAATTAAGTAGCTTTTAGGGATTTTTACCGCGGACGCATTCCTTAACGGCTTCACTCAATAGGTTAGTTAACTCGTGAGTGATCAGCTCAGTGAAAAAGGACCGTAGGCACGTCAACGAAAGGCTCATTTCACTTTATTGAAACGGGGTGAATTTCGGGATGTGGCAATTGGTGTTAATTAAGTGCAACTAGATTGTTAGATTAGTTTAGATCAATTAAATTAGTGACTTAACAATGCATGTTAGGTGGTTAGACATGGCCATTAGCAAGTAGACATGTGGTATTATTTATTGAACGTGTCTCGGGATTTTTCCCGGTCCGTTCCGGCTTCCAATTAGGCATTACGGGCCTAAATTGGATTTTTAGTATTTATTTAATTAATTTTCGAATTTATTTATTTATTTATTTATTTTCCGGAAATTCAACCGGGATGGTCGGTGACCGGAATTTCATGCTGATTGTCGTGGTGCAGTCCGTTTATTTAATTGAGCTTTGAATCGTGCCGAATTGATTTAATTGTGGATTTTTATGATATGTTCCTAAATGAGTTAATTTTGATTATTTGATTGAAAAATAGTCAAGTATCGATTGTTAGTTACGAAAGTAGACTGGTGATTAAGTATGGCATCGTGAAAATGGCACGTGGGCTCGGTGATCTGATGCATCACTTTAGCGAACTAGTGCCTAAGAGAATGCACGTGGGCCTAATGTTTCAGTATGGCATCGTTAAAAGGACACGTGGACTTAGTGATTTGATGCATCACTTTAGCGAATTTGTGCCTAAGAGAATGCATGTAGGCCCAACGATTTGAATGTAGCATCATTAAAAGGACGCGTGAGCTCGGTGATTTGATGCATCATCTTGGCAAACTAGTGCCTTAGAAAATGCACGTGGGTCAGTGTTGAGTACGTCATCGTGAAAGGGACACGTGCACTCGGTGATTCGATGCATCATCTTGCGAATTAGTGCCTTAGAGAATGCACGTGGGCCCAAGGATTGAGTATGTCATCTTAGCGAAGAGATCGCCTTAGAAAGGCACGTGGACTCGAAGACTCGGTATGTCGTCTTGGAGAATGCACGTGGCCCTACGTCTAGATATTCCATCGTGGTGAATGGTTTGGTTGACATGTAAAATCGACTAGGTCGATTAATCGAGACATTAATCTGTGATGTGATTGTTTTGGTGCCTATTGAATTGTACTAATACGCAGGTGGAATCTGAGGCCAAGGTAAGTCATCTAACCCGTGTGTGCATAGGCAGCTCAAGTGTATTAGTTTACTAATCGGGTCTTAGGGGATAGAACTCGCTGAGACGTTGTCTCATTGGTTATTATATAACCATCTCAGGCCCTTAGATGGCAGCACCTCCACCTCCTCGTCCTCTGATGCATTTTGGTATTCCCCAGGAGATGAGCGAGATAGAGTACCACTTTCACATCCACCCTTACCCGCAAGGACTGGAGTACGTATTAGTTAAGTCGACCATTTGGGTTGACGTAGGTGTCGAGGACTTGAGACCCCACGAGTATCGGTCGTGGTACCGTGAGTATTTTGATGGGCGAAGAGTGGGTCCCATACCCGAGGGCGATGTGCCTTGACATGTACTGGAAGAGGCATTCGGGGAAGGAACGGCCAATCATAAGGATGGGTCGGTAGTGGATGCTAGGGATCCGCAGCTTGAGGACAAAGCTCATACTCCCGTATACTCGATTGATGACAACAACTGGAACATAGAGAACGGAGAGATCGTGGAGTAGGAGGAGGGATAGGAGGATGAGCCTATGGAGGAGCACTTCGAGGACAAGCCGGAAGATGAGGAGCTTGAAGAAGAAGAAGAAGAGGAGGAGGACGACGACGAGGACGACGACGACAACCTCGAGGAGGATCCTGAGTACGATCCGGATGAGGACTGAGGTCCCTTCCTGTTTTTGCAAACTATGAGTTTTGATCGATGTATAGTAGATAAGACTCATGAATAGTATTGTATTGTATACTATATAGTTTGCTTTGTGTAAAAGTGTGGGTGTGATTTTCAGTTATGAAAAATATGGCCCTACTTTTTTATCCCATTGTTTTATTGTCTGGGGATTTTATTATATGCTTTCACATGCGCATATTAATCAAAAGGGTTGGCAATGCGTCCTAGGACGTCGCTATTAATTGATCAGATGAGGGATGGGCACGCGGTCGAGGATCGGGGCATGACAAGCAGATCCATCACTCAAGCTCTCCAAGGCGTGTAAAAACCCAAAGCAAAATTTGACCACAAGACAAGAGACGGCATGACCAGTTGATTGTATATGACTAACTTAAATTGGCCGGGTCGATGTAATCAAGACTGATGTGAACTACAAATTTCATCTCGTATGCAGCTAACTCAAAATCAATTTTTATATTATTCGATCTATGAGCTGGAGTATAGCTGAACTGCAACCATGACGAGCCCTATTTCTTTACTTCCTTATTTTACAATCCATTCCTTTTTTAAATAAGATTTGGGGGCCGTCTGAGACTAAATTTGATTGGATTCCAATTACATGATCATAAGGAAGAAAAGCGCAGGTTGCTAAGAAAGTAAGAATAATGTGGCTAAATGACTGCTCTCTCCCATCTACCAAATCTAGATCTTGGCAGATTCCCTAGTGCAGATGGGATGTCACATGATGGAGCAGGACGGATCGGGCTCTTCCCATCTCGGCGCATGGACGATCGCCATTTGCCAGCAGATGGGGCAATCGTAGGGGCTGTGGATATGGGTCGCCGTCACCTCGGGCTTCTTCTCCTCGGGCTTCTTCTCCGCAGGCTTCTTCTCTTCTTGCTTCTTCTGGCCGTCTTGCTTAGGCGGAGGAGGAGGAGGCCCAATGCTCACGACCTCAGCGTATTTGCCCGCTTTTCTTGCCTGGAGTATGACGTCGTAAGGGTCCACGTCGCCCGTTACCGTCAACATTCCCTTGGAGGAATCCACTTCGATTTTATCCACCCCTGCATTCACAAATTAGCAACCCGTTTAACCATCAACCATAATCTAGACCAAATTTGCGAAATGAAATCACAATAGGAGACTCAAGATTCAGTTCCTCCATGTTTCAGGAGCATAGTATCAAATAATGATGTGGAGACGGGATGGGAAAATTAACAGGAAAAGCCAGCATCTTCTCGACTCTAACACACGTTCAAATTCCAAAATGCATTGGAATGGAAACTGTTCTGCAATTAAACAGGCAGACAAAAAGAAATCAGGGCAAGAAGGTGCATGAGATGGGAAGCTTGTAACTTACCTTCTAATGAAGAGACTGCTTTGAGGAGCTTCTTCTTGCATTTCTCGCATGGGATACTAACCTTCAAGGCTGTCTTCTTCACCATAATTAAGGAACGGATACAGTGTTCTCTCTCCCACTTCGATTACAATCTTAGAGCTCTCGAACTTGGCATCAGCTGGAGACGGTTTTTAAGGAGAGAACCTGAGCACCGGCATTAGGGTTTAAGTATCGAAATTCAGAGTGGTTCAACTCCCTTGTCATTTAGTCATAGAATGGCAATCTTTTTATAATCATATTTTGGCAAATCTTATCTCAATGAAAGCCCCCCACAAAGCCTTGGGATTCCAACCCCCTCATCCTCGTGCCATATGACATCTCCCCCTATGTTGCGAAGTTGGATTTATGTGCTTGTCGGTTGGGAGCCTGGTCAACCACCATATGAACTCGCCACCTGTTGAATTGGAGTTAAGTCCTAAGAGAGGTACTGCTCCACACAAAGAGGTTCACAAAGACCCGTGTACAGAATCTCATGTGACCTACAGTCATTGATCATCTCTGCATCGATCGCTCATTGGTCACGACCTGTGATGGCTGATGAGCAATGATTACGGACCGCATGCAATTTCCTATGCTAATTAGGGGGTAAAGAATTCCTTAAACGGAGTCGTGTCAAATTAGATCGCAATTTTCATTTTTTTTTTTTTACCCCTATAAAGGTACGAAAGTTGCACCAACCCTAGCAAGGGATTGACATATGTCTCTCTTTTTCCGTATGTGTAAGGGTAAAAGGACACCTAAATTAGTTACCGTGATGACTGCAGCCTGCTATGTATACGTTTCAATGCCAAAGAGAAGAATCTCATTGGCTCATTAAAGTCAGCCAACACCCACTCATGAGATAATCCATGGTCACCAAAGCACCTAAAAAAGACCATAGTGTAACTCCATGTAGAAAATCTGAGGTTTAATTGCATCTGGATCTTCAGTTTGTTAGATAAGTGGTTGCAGATTTCAATCACGCCTCTTGTTTGGTTGGGCCTTTGCATGATTGACATAGTACAATACACAAAGTCACGATAATCTCAACTAATCTGAGGCATGACTTTTCAAAACTCTTCCTTTAGTCAGATTCCCTCTTAGCGTGCCACTACCACATGGTAATATAGAGGCATAGAATGTCTTTTATTTTATTTTTTTTTTTTTTTTTTTTTTTTTTGGGTTTTGTGGGCCCATTAGCAAAACCAAAATACTTCTTAAGGATTTTTCTCCAAATGAGTAAAAATTTTGAGGTGATTTAAAATATTGTAATATATATTTACAATTTTCCAATTTTGAGATACTCAATATTATATAAAGTTTCCTTTTCAAACTCGAATGCTTAAATAAAATCTAAAAGCCAAATAAACCCTCTCAAAAAAAAAAAAAAAAAAAAAATTGAAAGGCAGAACTATTCTGTGCCCACAAATACAGAATTTTTTTCCGTACTGGTAATATTTATAAGTGTTGGAGTAATCAAAAACTTATAAGAGTTGATAAGCAAGGCAAATAAATATGGTAACTCATTAGAGAAGTTAGTAAAATTTTTAAAAAATAATAATAAATATGGTATGCAACTCAAATGAGTGCTGGTAATTTAACTGGAGAAAGGTTTGTAGTTCATACGACTAAAAGGCAAATGATTTCAGTAACTAACTCAAATAAAAGTTAGTAATACAAAAGCAATTGGTATGATACTTGAAGAGAAGTTGGTAATCACTTTAGTTGAGGTTAGTAATATGTATAAAGAATTGGTAAATTTAAAAGTTAGCATGTAAGGTTAATAAAAGTAATAACTCAAGAGAATTAGTAAATTAAAAATAAACAATTAAAATTTAGCCATAATCAACTTAAATGAGAGTTGGTAATCCAAAAGTCGTTGATAATTAATGGTATGAAAGTGTCACTTAAACAAATATTGGTAATTTCACATAATATTTGATAGATTTAAGACTTAAGTAAGAAAGGCAATTTAAAGTTTGTAGATTATAAGAAAAATATTATTCTTTCATCAATAAAAGAAGTCATTAACCTGAAAAAATAAAATAAAGTTAGTGACTAATTCAAATAAAACTTCGTAACACAAAATTTGTTAGTAACTTTTTGTGATAAAAGTCGTGAATTACTCCCAATTAAGGTTAGTGATTTATCAAAAAAGTTGGAAAATGTAACAAACTGGTAGTTAATGCAAATAAAAGTTGTTAAATTTTAAAAATAAATCAAATAAACGTCAGTAAGCAAGTTAAATAAGACTTAACCACAACTAGTTGGTGACCCTGTGAGAAAGAAAAGCCAATAAGTTACAAAAATTAGGTTTGCTAAATCCATGTAAGACCTTAATATATCTTAAGGCATTTGTAAGATAGACGAATAAAAGTAGGTAGATGTTAAAAAAATAAAATAAAATAAATGTTGGTAAATAACTTAAATAAGAGTCGGTGACTCAAAATTCATTAGTGTTTTAATCGGAAAAAAAGTTAGTAACTCACTTAAATAAAGATTGGTAAATTCCATATATGAGTTAGCAAATTTTAGTTGTCAAAGAAAAACCAGCAATTTGTAATCTGTTAAAAAAAGTTGGGCCGATAAATTATCAGTAAGTTATGGGAAAATTTGGTGACCTAATCGCCTATCCAACGCTTCCATACTCTTTCAGAATTATATCAGCACGAAGAAAAATACATTTTTTTAACGGCATAGTGGAACCATCCTCGTCTTAAAGTTGTATAAGATGGAAATCGAAGGGTTTCAAAGGGTGAGTTTTTAATCAAACGCACGATGCGCAAATGAAAGTCATGTGCACACACCATCAAGTTCAGTCAAGTATTTTTCTTTTTTTAAACTTGAATATATATATATATTCAACGGTACACCGCTGCCTTCTCCCTTGTACAAAATAATTATTATCTTCAGTATGGTGCTCCTCTCTGTGCGGCCTACATTCGTTAAGTTGTTAATGAACGGTTAAAAAGTCTTGAAAGTCCACTCAACACTCAACCAGCATCATTAGTTCCATTCCCACCCTCAACTTCCCTCCAATTACATCATGGAGAAAGAAAAAAATTAAATGCATTTAGGACCTTATCATAAAGTAGAATTCGCATTAGGCGATTCTATAAAGTGAGATATATTTTCCAACCGTGAATCAAATAAAACATCTAAAGTAGTATTGATAAATGGATTTATAAACAGATATACTAATAACGTGGTACATGGGCGAGTCGATATCCAAACAAGTGGTCATATCCAAACCTAATAAGAGTCTTTTTTGTCTCAAAATCTAATGGGAATTTGCCCTATAGCATGAAAATTTTACCTAGAATTATTCAAAATAATTTATTATAACAAGCTATTGATCGCAGGCGTGAGTTGCAATTTAACTCTCCTATTTTATACTTGTTCCACCAAAAGGGTGAAATACCTTTCGAATTACGCGAACTTATCCGATCAACAAAGCTTTGAAGGATTCTTCATTGATTCTTGGACATGAAATATAAATGGGGAAAAGTTTAAAGGTAAGAATACCGAGAATAACTATTGCCAATAATGTAAATAATACTGAAGATGTAAAATACGTAGCAAATAAAGATGGACAATATGTGTTCCCCGATAGATTGGCTTGGCTTACAAAAATCACATCAAACTTGGAGAATTTACCTAGTGTTATTCAAATTCATTAACGATATCAAGTCATTGATCATGAGTATGAATTGCGATGTAACTATCTTAGTTCATAGAAAAAATGACACAAATAATCCTTGAACTCTAACCCTATGTATAATGTGGTCTCTAAACTTCAATCCAATATACTGTATGATTCTTGAACTTTTAATTTATTCAATGCGGTCCCTAGATTTTTGGTAAATGTTCAATTTAGTTCCTAAACTATATAAACATATTTAATATTACCTTTGAATTTAAATCAATATAAGACAATATTGAATATTTTCATTTACGCTAACTAAACATTTACTAAAAAAGAAAAAAATTAAATCGAATTTAAATCAATATAAGACAATAGAATAAATTAAAAATCCAAAAATCACATTACATATTGGGTTAAAGTTTAGAAATTATTTATGCAATTATCTCTATCTCATATTGTAACAATGTTGCATACACGATGAGGTCAGGGACTTCTGAATATGGTTCTACATGTGACAGGAGCTCCTAAAGGTTTAGTCAAAGTTAGGTAGTTGCCCACCTGCAATTTACTTCAAATCTTCGTGACGTCAAAAACTGTCCTTGTCGATGAGTCGTTTGTGGACACGGACGGAGTTGGAGCATGTGCATTGAAGCGCCGGGGAAATTAAATTTTTTTTTTTTTTGCGGTGACGTAACGAAATTAAATTATTTGAAATGTCCCCACCCCAACCCCGAGAAAGCAGTAGTTAATTAAATTATTTGAAATGTAAACAAATATCTAGTTTTTCTTCCCATGTCTAAAATATGAATATTTCTTATTATGAGCCACGAAAGAAAACCGTAACAAAATTAAAAACATAAAAATGTAACTGCAAAAATAATTTTGGCATTACCTTTGCAAAAAAAAAATGAATGGAATGATTACATTTTATTATCCTCAGCAAAGAGATTTAACATGTAAATTCATGTTGAGTGAGCAATATGGGATTTCACATCTTTCATGAGTTGAAATTGAAACTTGGATTTCCGTTGAAGTAAGTTTTTTAAACTGAGGTATATATCTGACCAGGAAAAAAAAATGAGGTTTATAGCGTTGAGAGATTAAAGTTCGCAGTTTACTCTGATCAGTGGGGGTCAAAACCTCTTATAAGTATAAATCAACTAGTTAAGAAATAAACCATTTAACATAAAACAATTTTGAAATTCCTATGGGGCTCTTGCACTCACTTATCAAGCCATACCCGTATTGGGAAAATTATCAAAAAAAAATTATAAATATATCATGTGGATACCAATTCAATCTTCAACTTGTTAATTTTTACAACATGTACAATTATTAATTTTTTACAATTTTTATAGCTTTTCTTTTCCCTTTTTTTCAATGTGGTTGACCTAGGTTACAGCCCTTACCTAGGTCTTTGCTGATCCCCAGCAAGGACCATGACCTCTACTAGCTACAATGAGAAAAAGAAACAAAGAAAATATTAAATATTAATATTAAAAAATTGAAAAAATTGTGCCACGTAAAATGGCCGACGTTCATATTAGTGATTTTCTGTAAAATTAGACAGAATGACAAATTTGGCAAATTATCAAAATATTTAGAATTAAATTAAATATATTGAAAAGTTTTAGAGCTGAATTGGCATTCATACATATCTAAAACTTTTTATTAGTAATTTTCCCTCCCCATCCCCATTAGTGGATTAAACTCATCTGTCCTTAGATTTAGGGAGTCCCTTATAATTTAATAATCGCTCAACTCATTAAACTAGTTTAGATGGACTCAAATCGAAGATAGAAATTTCATCTTCCATCATAAGGGTGTACGATATAAGTAAAGTCCGTTTCTTGTTGAAGGGACGCCGTGACAATTAAAGCCACCTCCATAATCCTTCAGCATAATAGGCCTTAAACCCTATAGCAGAACATCGCGAGGGGAGCAACAACCTCTGCTCGCCCCTCCTCGACCCTGCTGGGTATCACAAGTACAGGGATTCTAAGAAAGTGCACACATGTGATCCGGTTTCTACTCGTGACTCAAATCGACTAAGAGGCCGACCAAAGTCCCCGTCAAACCTACCATAATGCGATCTAATCTAGTAGGAAGACCTGAGGAGGTTTGGAGAAATGGATGACTATGTATGTCGGCTTGGAATCGTAACAGATAAGCTCAAATCACTTACCTAGAAAGTGAAACTCTATCTTCCCACATCCTACCCTCTTTCTTGACAAGCATGCTCCAATAGGCAATAGGTAAAAGGATGGATTTTCTTTTCAAAGCCCACCAAACGACAGTAACAGGGTCCAAACTTAGGGGACCAAAGGTTCGGCACTCGATTCATGCATGTTAAGCAAAAATGGCCACTTCATGCATCCCCCAAACCGGCCCCCCCTCAGGCCTCAACTTATAAAAGGCCAAAAAGAAAAAGAAAAAGAAAAAAGATGGTCAAACTATCAGTCATCCCTCAACTGACACGTGTCAAGCAACATTACATCTTTTAGGGGAAAAGTATGGATGGTGAAAGTGGTGAAATGATCGATCTGTGTAATCTTTCTATCTCAGTGGGAGTGAGGATCCCACCCATGAACAATTTGGCTTGATAGAGCTGGGTGGGAAGGAATTTTTTAAAAGCAGCTTTGCATTACCCAATATAATCCAAGTATTTCTTGCACTATAGATTTTGGTACTTGAAAATTATTTGACCTAATATCAAAGAAAAACCTACGAATTTTCTTTTCAAGGGATAAAATTATTTTCACTTTTCTGATAATCCAAGAAAATGACAAAAATAACCCGCTGTTAAATGTTCCATCCCCGCAAGTCGCGTAGCACGTGATGCGGCTGAGGACCGATACATTAGTAAGAGCAAAAGAATGTTATGGACACATTGGCGAAAACTAGAAGATATCAATTCCCCTGACACTGCTATTTCCAATTCCTCTTATGTGGGAGTAAACCAAGACTACCTTGCATCCTTGGCTTGGTCATATCCTCACCAAGATAGTGGAGTTTCCTCCCTATAGGGGACTCCTTTGCCAATTCGGTAACCCAGCGAGCTGCGAGGATATGTTCTTTATTTTAATGTGCCGGTGCCCACCTGCCTTGCACCTCTCCTAACAACAAGTGGTTATTGAATTTGAAAAGATAACTTCCTAATCCTATTAATGCTTACCAAAAGTTATAACAACAATTATCCCAAGAAGTTACAAAATCCTAAAATAGTGTCTATAAATATAACTACCTAGCAATTACATTTTTGTGTCGATCACCTATTGTTGATGACTCCCTTGACAAGTTGTCCATGCTCTCCAAGTTAGCGACTATCTTTTTCATTGGTGATTTTGTTGTTCTCCAAACTCTACTATTATTGACTAAGTATATCATTAATAGATTATAACAAAAAGTTAGTTTTTTTCTTTATGTCATTGTATGCACATTTTAAAAGAATTGAATATTC
This sequence comes from Eucalyptus marginata, assembly GCA_014182565.1. Classification (NCBI taxonomy): domain Eukaryota; kingdom Viridiplantae; phylum Streptophyta; class Magnoliopsida; order Myrtales; family Myrtaceae; genus Eucalyptus; species Eucalyptus marginata. The sequence continues at coordinate 34,434,834 of CM024593.1, forward strand.
ATCGATCATTCAATTATTTTAAATTAGATAATTAGGAGTCAACATATGCTCCTTGATCAACAGCGACTTTGATTTTTTTTCTATTAAATTGCCTCTTTCTTAAAAACAATACAATTAACCATGTTATGACTCCATGAATGGTGCCATTTGCAATATCTTTTATTACTAAATCTTCTTTACTCAGGATAAATTGGCATCCCGTTAATTTTATCGGGCTATCTTTTAAGAATAAATTAAAGATTTTGTCCAATTTGTTATTGTCGAACAAGTAAACTTGAATGTCTTTAGCCTTAGTCATTATGCTTTCTTTTATTCTGGCAAGCTTTAAGGGTCGACAACCATAAGGCTTGTCGAACATCATTCTTGCTCCATTTTAATGTTTTCATTTGAGTCAAATTCATATTTTGAATCATAGTCTTTCATTAAAACCACGTTTTGTGCAAAGTTTTCAAGTGGCCCTTTATCTCTAGCTTTAAGAATCTCCCATACTTAGACATTCTCATTACTAACTGAAATTAATCAGCAAAATCTTGACCTTCAAATTTTTCTCTTAGATTGAATTTCAATCCATCGAAAGCCAAATTGTGAACTCTTTTTTGAGAGTGAAGTAAGGTATTTATTGCTAACCTTTTTAAATCGAGCAACAAACTAATTGGTTAACTCATTATTGTATCGATAGAGTCTAGCAATCATTCTATAAAATTGAGAATAGAATCGTCTTTTCATCTCTACCCAATTACACACCGAATTAGTTAGTAGACTAGTGTATCGAGTAGAAGCAATTTTTGACAAAGACAAGAGAAATGATGTAAGTTTTAGGAACACATCATCGAACAATGTGTTCATGGTCGATTGTTCATCCTCGCCAATAAAAATGGCAAAGTCAAGCATTTTCAAACCTCTTGGAAAAGGTTGATTATCGACCCATTCAAAACATAGTTTCCTATAATCAAGCGTGATAACACCCCTATCTAACCGTAATCGTTGACAAATTATATTGGGTTTAATTGTGGATTTTTCTAACCATTTAACCCCCTAGGCAATGATGTTAGTCTTGCCGACTTGTCTACATTAATCGGCACATTAGGCCTAACAGAAATATTCATATTAGGTGATACCAATGAAGCCATTGGCTTACATTTTCAATATTTGGCAATTGACCGGCCTGTCGACTGGTTTGATTTGTCAAATTGTTGTCACCAATTTGGTTGTTTTGACCAACACTATTAGCATCAATAAATGAAGAAGGATTAGGAAAGTAACCTACTACCACTAGATTGAATAGTGGTGGTTGATTAGACAATCCGAACCTCAAGAGAACAACATTCACAGCATTATGACAAGGCTTGATTACATAGAAGGTGTGACTCACAATGTAGTTGGCCATATTATTATGCTACTCTTCAAATAACCTCTTCATGGCAGCCAACATATGGGGATTTGTTGCAACAATGAGACATCAAGGAAGGTCTGCCCATTGGCGTTGTCTTTCTTTTGCTTCTTGGTTAACAGTTGAAGGGTTGAAGTGCGCGGCAACTTCATCACCTGATTGTGGTGCTAGATTATTGTTACTAGCAGTATTATTTGAACTCTTGTTGAATTCGGTTCTTGCACTATAGTCTCCTCGAATCAATGCATCCCACTAGGCATACCAAAAAAATGTTTTACCAAAAGATGTTGATGAAGTATCTTCCGAAGTATTGATGAATGGATAAATAAATTGACGAAGAATATGAAAGATCTTTACTTGATTTTGGACATAAAATTGACAAATAATTTAAAGAAACGAAAAGTGGAGGTGTGGCCCACTATTTAAATTGCGGAAAATTAAGATATAGATAAAATTACAAAGAACATTGACTTTTGTGATTTTTTTTTTTTTTTTGGTCGGTCCTACTCTATTCCTATTCTAACGCTCACTCTCAAACTTTTGTGATTTTTTTTTTTCCTATTCTAATGCTCACTCTCGGACTTTTACCACTCACTCTAGACTGCTGCGGGCGTGAGAGTCGAAACTCACTCCCGAAATGAAATCTTCTCCCCACCCCCAATCCCTCCCGAGAAGGTGGGGATTTGAACCCCCCACCTCCCCCTTCAAGTTGGAAGGGTGGCCACTAGAGCAATTGGGGCTTGAGGTGGTTGACTTTTGTGATTTTTTTTGGAGGTTTTTACAAAGAGTAAAATTGCTATATTTATAGCCCACAATCGACATTTACAAGTATATTGAATTTGAAAAGATAACTCCATAATCCTTTCTTCAAAACAATAAATTCTTAATCCTATTTGTGGTTACAAGAAGTTACAACTATGCTCGTTTATAAGAAGTTACAAAATTCAGAGTGGTTGACTTTTGTGATTGATTTTTTTTACAAAGAGTAAAATTGCTATATTTATAGCCCACGATCGACGGTTACAAGTTTATTGAATTTGAAAAGATAACTTCATAATCCTTTCTTCAAAACAATAAATTCTTAATTCTATCTGTGGTTATAAGAAGTTACAACTATGCTTGTTTATAAGAAGTTACAAAATTCTAAAAGAGAAATGATAAACATAACTATTAAGTAGTTACATTTTTGTGTCAATTGCTCACTGAGGATGACCTCCTTGGTGGGCTATTGATGCTCTCCAAATTGTTGACTGGCTTTTTCATCAATGACTTTAGTTGTTGATCAAATTCTATTATTGTTGTCTAATTCCGTCACTTATCGGTTATAAAAAAAAAAAATTGTTATTTTTCTGTGTGGACGGCGAGTCCCTCTCTTATCCTGAGTTAGATTCTTTTCCCCATGCCAAGGTAACCCTTGATTTGATGGACTCAAAAAATAGCAACCCCACGCCGAGTGGGAGCAATGATGAGACCTCCTATTTCAGCACAAGACAGGAGGCAATTGCTACGGAGCTAATTGAACGCACCACCACCCTATTGGCCAATGGCCTCAAGTCAAAAGAAGAAAGATGGGACAAAGTTCAGTTGTCCCATATTCTTCGGGGTAGTGAATGGCACTGTTCAAACGCCACAGAGTTTTGGCGATTTGTCAAAAGGAAGATAATGGGCGATAATGCACTAGTTTTCTGCATGCGCTACCTTCACGCTCTGCTTTTCGATTAGACCCTCCAAATTATAATTTGCTTTTTTCTTCCCCGCGGTTCGAGTGTCTTAACAAATTTGGACAGGACAAGTTCCCCGTACCCGATAGCTCCACACCACGCGCCAAAACAATCTATTCGACCTTGCACGAGCTCTCTCCTAAACTCTATTGACTCGAATTTTCTAATTCAAACGCTTTGTGATTCTTTTAAGATAAGTGTGGGCCTGCGATAGGGAAGATACATGGTATCCTCACTGACATGCTACAGTGATCAAAGCTGAAGATGGCCACTTTGTCCATGAAGCCAGCCGACATGTCCCGCAAGCTTTTAGAATCTCTCGGATCTTCACTTGTACAGAGTTTCTACTTTCTCAAATCAAGCTGACAACTGAAAATGAAGCCCACGAAAGCAAAGTCGTGCATTAATCATGGTAACAAAAGTGTAATGAGCTGCCCACTAATGGAGCATTAATTTTACAGGGGCCATCCCTAAGAATCAGAGAGAGGGCTCATTCAAGGTCCCCTGCCACGAAGTTACTATCAACCTCGAAAATCATCATGACACTAGAGTTTAAATGCATCTTGAACTACCATGATAACCAAATAGATATATTAAAAAAAAAGTGAAAAGGCTGCCTCATTGCGACTATACTCTCTGTCTCTGTACAGAGGGCAAGCGCATAAGACACCATATATTCTTCAAGCTCTCTTCAGATAATCAAAAAGAAGGAACTTTTTCTTTGTTCTGTTTCCCAACCAGATCATGGATGTGGAGAAGGTCTTTCACATGACAGGAGGTGTTGGCAACACTAGCTATGCCAAGAACTCTTCCCTTCAGGTCTCCCTCTCTCTCGCAAAACAGGAAATTTTTTTCATGCCTCACGATTTGATTTTATTCACTTTCCTGACTCTCTCTCTCTTTCTCTCTCCACAGAAGAAGGCATCTGAAATGGTGAAGAGCATAACCATGGAAGCAGTGCAACAAGTGTACCTGAGTCTCATGCCAGAGAGCATTGGAATAGCTGACTTGGGGTGTTCCTCAGGACCCAACACACTGTCCCTCATCAGGGATGTGATTGAGGTAGTGGAAGGGACAAGCCACAGGGTCACGAGTCCAACGTTAGAGTTCAGGGTCTACCTCAATGACCTCCCCACCAATGACTTCAACTCCATCTTCAAGGCCTTGCCAGATTTCCACAGAGAGCTCAGGGAGGCAAGAAGGAGAGAGGGCGGGCTATGTCATCCTCCTCTGTACATGGCAGCTCATCCTGGGTCCTTTTATGGGAGGCTTTTTCCCAACAAATGCTTGCACTTTGTCTATTCATCCTACAGTTTGCACTGGCTGTCAAGGGTAACAAGATTCTATCCCACCCTCACTTTTTTTTTTTTTCTTTTGGCCCTGTTCGGGTCACTGGTGAGAGCCTCACTTGTCACAACACCCATTTTGACACTATTTCAAGGAGAATCTTGAATTTTACAGCATTACATCTTGATTGAGCTGAGACACATGTACCACTCAGCGGAAGAATTATACCAAACTAAAGGATGAAAAGGACCACCCGGAAAGAAATGGACACACTTGTGGGCTTGGTAGCCCAAATTGTATCTTTTTGTAGCTTCGAATTGGCATTATTAGGATATTAAAGGCATAATGTACTTAACTTACCATCAGCAAATGATGAAAAAACATCATATCATCAGATCAATATGAGGCATGTCGAAGTTGACCAATCGTAGATGGACTCAAGCCTCACAAACTGGCTAACTCCCTTGTCTTTTTCTTCAGGTCCCTCCAGCACTCTACGGTGAGAACAGAGAACCAATCAACAAGGGCAGTATCTACATCTCTGAGTCCAGCCCTCCCTGTGTAGCCGAGGCTTACTTGCGGCAGTTCCAAGAGGACTTCACATCATTTCTCCGCTTGAGATCTGAAGAGCTGGTCCCTGGAGGCAGAATGGTGCTGATCTTGCTGGGCAGGAGGGGCCCACACCATGTTGATAGAGGCAACTCTTTCTTCTGGGAGCTTCTCACGAGAAGCGTCTCCACGTTAGTTGCAAAGGTAACCTCAATTCCTAAGGGATCCTCGAGCTCTAATTTTTTTTATTTTTTTATTTTAATGTCAAGTAATACGGTATGAATATACATGGTTCGCCCGTTTTGTAATGGCTCAACTTTTTCTAAAGAATGGTTTGGTTTGTTAGGCCGTCCGTTTTTTCCGCTTCTTGTTGTCTGAACGACATGATTACGTCCACATCCTGCGTTGCCATGTGTAATATTTGACTTATCCAAAATAGTTATGTATACAAATAATTTTGCCGGTTAAAAGCTTAGAGAAAGAGTCTGTGTGCTTGGTGGTGACTTTGGACAGGAAAAATGCATTTTTTTTTTCCGACAAGCTCAATTTTTTCTTGATTCTTTCAGGGGGAAGTGGAAGAGGAGAAGCTGGATTCCTATGATGTGCACTTCTATGCAGCTTCCAAGGATGAAATGGAGGACGAGATCGAGAGAGAGGGGTCGTTCCGATTGGATCGCTTCGAGATGTTCGAACTTGAGAGGGACGAGAAAGATGGGGAAAGCTACGGAACAGCAGTGGCGACCACGGTCAGGGCCGTCCAAGAGTCCATGATCTCTCACCACTTTGGTGAAGGAATTGTGGACAGCCTGTTTGAGAATTATGCACGAGTCCTAGATGAAGAAGCGGCCAGAGAAGAAATTAGGCCTGTCACTTTCCTCTTGGCTCTCACCAAATCATGACTGCACTGCAGTACTGAGGGCAAACACTTGCCTCGACGGATCGGGTCCATCACAGCCATCAATCATGTGGTTCCAATAGACCGGATCGAGGAGTTGTCTGGTAGCATAAGAGACCCAGAATCTAGGAACTAGTTTTTGCTTTGTGCATTGTGCTTTTTGCTTTGTGCTGTACTCACTGCTCAGTACTCTTGCATCACGAATTAGGAATCTCTTGAAGCTCCAACTGCGTCTGCATGAAACCTCGCTCTCTATCTTTCTTCGGCTCTTTTGCATTCCTTCTTCCTTTTTTTTGTAAGTTTGAATGAAGATTTCATAAGCCAAAACTCACCGCGATACAAACTTCTTCTCCAGCATAACAAAGGTTCGATGAATCACATATACAGTTGAATAACAGATGACAAATCACGACAATCGATCGGCTTCAGAACCCAATTAGCAAAACTGATTGCATTTTCCACTCTCGATCAGCCTTCTGCTAACAGTCTTCTGCTGACAATTGAAATGTAATGTTTGAGAAAGCAATGGAATTATCATGCAATATTAGAACCCGAGAAGTAACCCGATTCAAGTCCAACGACTTCTGCAGTCAAACCCCACTCGGTCGCGTTGCAACCAAATGCACCCTAAAATAACACTTCCCAAAAACTTGTTTTGCTGCTTATCACATATGTCAGGTCAATTATCTTCATAAATATAATTTGCAATCTCCAAATTCTATAATATAACTAAATGAATTTTTTTATTTGCAATTTTTCAAGAAATGTGCTCTAATAGGTGAGTAAGAATGAATAGAACACCTTAAGATCATGGATTAAGAGGTTTCAAATTAGGTGCTTTCCTAGTTGTCTCTTCCACTACACTCTCTCTCCTATCTCCATTGTTCGTCAATTTTCGGCATGGAAGAGGGTTGAACTAGTCTCTCTCTTGTTGATTTTATTTGTGTATTTTTGTTCTTTTCTTATTTCTTCTTCACTCTCAATCTAGATGTGGGAGAGCTCTTTTCCCAATTGAATCTCTCAATCTAATTCTAAATCTATGAGCTATTCTCTCTCCCAATCTAGACTTGGGAGCTTAATAAATATGTTTTTGGGATTTGATGCCCTAGTGCTTTGTCCGTGCATAAGTCCTCTTCCTCTAGTTTCAATGGTGATTGTAAGAGCTTTGGCGTCTCACTGAATCATTTAGATTAGCTCTCGCGAGTGTCTATATGTTCATGCAACCTGTTTTTGTTGTTTCCATAAGCCAATAGTGTAGAGGAAGCCAGACCTAAGCGTGCACCACAAACTAACAATGCCATAGTTATTGGAAAAGAAATTTCCAGCTTATGCTCATCATTGATAAAAATACGAGGTTCAGTGATCGGTCATCAAATATTTTGCTTGATAGATTTGTTCCTATAGAACAAGTGTGTGCTTAACTTTATCGGTGCTCTATTAATCCACTTTGTTATCTGGATATGGTTTTCTTTTGCAGACTTTGCTCTGCTTCAATTTGCTTTGCTATGAAATATATACACTGTTCATATTTCCTTTTGAACGATTAATACAATTTTCTTTTGACAAGAATAAAAATAGGTGCTTTCCTTAAAGATCCTCCACGTTGAATGGAATCGACATGTTTGCTCTATACAACTTAGAACGGTGATATGAAAGTTATTCCGTCATTTCAAAGATTATTCCATATACTTTGCATTGATTAGTGCTTCTACCGTTCAAATTACTCGGAGCAATTAATTTTATAAGCAACTGTTATTTTATAAGAGCATTGCTAATCAACTGTAAAGTATTGCACAATTTAATTTATAAGCTAAACATAAGGAACTACGTTTAAAGCTCCTTGCTGAGTGCATCAAATTACCTCTTCCCCACGATCGATCGTCTTCACTTAAATATGATCCCCCAGTGAATTAAATTAATTAAATAGCAGCGGTTGGATTTCGCATGATTGATGTTTAATTGTGTATTTCGACACAACTGCGTGTAGTCATGAGCTAGACCCATCGTCGATTGCGTGGGGTGCCTTGGGTTGGTCCCGAGTCATTTTGGTCCTAAAGAATTTGTACATACTTGCTTGATTTAAGCAAATTTTTTGAGCTATGTTATTTTTGTGTATGTTGTTGGCGAGAATTAAGTAAATTTAATGTGTGTTACAAAATTGGAAAATCAGAATAAAATGTACAGATTGAAGTGCGAGCAATTCATGGGGATGGGCGGGTCGCTATTAATCTCACCCCATCTTAATTACAAGTGATATATTAAGATTTAATTATTATATCATTTAACCTACTATAATTTGCTACACTCTTATAGTGTGTGTCTGTATATATATATAAGTGAACGATGTAAACGCATCAATATAGATAGGTAGAATTAAGCTCATGAGATTGTGATTTTTTTAATTAGAGAATATGAATAAGTTCACAGCAGAATAATTCATAATTTTGTTAAAAATTTAACAAATACATTAATAAAATTCAAAAAAAATTAACGAAAATCTTTTCTCTCAGGCTGTCCCCGGAGGACGTGCCCCACCTGCCCCACATCTGGTGATTGGGAACAACCGCCAATAATCGCACTGCGTATGGACGCTTTTTGAAAATATGTAGTAGTTGATTGCATTTCGTAAAAAGGGTTTAAGAGTTTTAACGTAATCTTTCTTTCCTATGTTTATCATATGAGCAAGGTAATCGCAATTGGTAGAACTTCCGATGATCATCAACTTTTGTCTTAATCCTCCTCCTGCATCTTCTTTTTTAACTTAAATAAGGCACTGCTAGAATGATTTTGCGATCATCAAAATCACTCTGTCCACAAATTGTCACACTAACAGAGGTAAAGGTGGCAATTCATAATAAGGATGAGCTTGAACAAGTTAGAGATTTATCGAGAAGAATCATATATGACACCATAGAACTAATTCAAAAGATGATACAAATTAACACATTGTCACTGATATTTAATTGAAAAATATATCAATCACTGCGAAATGGCACAAATAACCAATACTAGATTTGATGATACAAATTGTCAACCATCCTAATTAGAGCATGAAAAGGTTGATTTTTTGTCTTGGATGTTGAGCGGAATAAGCACGTAAAAACCCTAATCACGGAAGTGTGATTTGGGTTCAAATTCACGATGAGTACATGGAAAATAATGTGTATGGAGTGTCCAATGGTTACTAACATCTTATAATCCTTTCATAAAGAGGTTTTGTTGACATTAAACGAATATTGCCAATGGGAGCCCAAGCACGTCTTTTGGGCTTTCAGATTGGAAAAAAGAATGGTGGAAATACTGGTGCAATAATTATAGCCTTAAAAGGCCATCTTAAGCTGCCTCATACTTCAAACCGATTTTGTGGGTCAAACATGTATCGGAAAGAACTCTTGTAGGGTCCACACAGCTTCCATATAAGTTCCTGTCCGTGAGGGCGTTCAATATGGAGCTCAAGCTGCTCAACCAATACATATCACTTCACTCATTCCTTTTTTGTCCTCCCTTAGCAAATTAATACCCAATTTATGCTTGTAAAATGGGACACTCGCGTCTCAATTGTACATAACTCCATTGTTCGTGTTCTTTTTGTCGCCCTTCTTGAGTTGTGCTTTGGTGCAGTTGTTTCCACTACTAACGATATAGACAGACTTGCATTGCTTGCTTTCAAGACTGAAATAACTAGTGACCCTCTTGAGTTGCTTCACTCGTGGAACAACAGCACCAACTTCTGCCGATGGCTTGGGAAAATATGCAATCGTCGACGCCACAAAGTCACGATACTAAACCTCAATTCCCAAGAACTATCGGGAATCATTTCCCCTCGCATTGGGAACCTTAGCTTCTTGAGAGAACTACGGCTCCAAAACAACAAGTTCGTCCTTGAACCACAAATTGGCTAATTGCATTGGCTCCAAATCTTGTGGTTATCCATGAATTTACTGACGAGTGAGATCCCTAGAATATATCAAGTTACTCGAATCTTGTGGTTCTCCACCTCACATACAATTGGAGGGAGTCCAATGCAACTAGGCTCCTTGTCAAATGTTAATTTTATCAGCTTCAATATAAACCAATTAACTAGCGGCATTTCTTCATTCATAGGGAACTTATCATCTTTGGAGGGAATATATTTTGCCGACAATGGTTTGAGTGGGATTATTCCCCAACCTCTAGGTCGAGTAACCAAGCTACAAGTACTCCACTTGGGATTCAACCGGCTTTCAAGTGGCATTTCACCTTGAGGCTTCAACTTGTGTTCGTTGATTGCATTTGACTTATCTTTGAACCAAATCCACGACTATCTTCCTACAAATATAAGATTCACTTTCCAAACCTTCATTTTCTTAGCATTGCTTATAAGCACTTCGTTGGATCAATTCCTTCGTCAATATCCAATTCCACAAATCTAAAAGTGCTCCAACTTTCAAGCAATGAGCTCTCTGAGAAAGTCCCTTCATTGGCGAATTTATATAACATTGAGCGGGTGAGGCTACTAGTTTAGGCTCCACTTTACTTCCATTAGATTGGATTAATAGAGGTTTTGGTGTTCCTAAATAGACATGGATTGAACCTTTCTTTTCTATAAAGAACACTTTCAGAGAAGGCTTTCTCTACAATTATCTTGGGAGTGGAGAGTCTGACGTAGATGATTTGAGCTTCCCTCGCTCCTTATCCAATGCCGCTAACTAAATGGCATTGGTGGCACATAGCAATAGATTGGGTGGGACGCTTGCAATATGCATCAGTGATTTTCTGCATTTGGGAAAATAACTTGCATAGTTTCGACCGAAATCCATTGATCACAACTCCCAAAGTAAGAGCATCCAAGAAGCCAAGAAGGTTCTTGGTGGAAGAAAATAAGAGAGACGTAACTGGGAACCGTATTTAATTAGGAACTATGGACGCTCGCAAAACAGATACATGTACTTGTCAAACTAAACTCGTATCAAAGGAAATAATGTCTCTGTTTTTTTAAATTATATTAAGATAACGTTACGACAGACTATGACAGCTAACCGTCAATTTCAATACATGCGTTTGTCAAACTAAACTCATACAAATGGAAAGAATTTCTGCAGTTTTTTTTTTTTTTTGGACTCGCTCAGGAAAAAAATTAAAAGGAAAACAGTCCAAAACCCAACCATGCCTTTCCAGGTTTGCTCAGTGTAGGGTAAATCAATTTTTAAATCAGATTGAACTAGGCAGTTTGATCAGGCTATGATTGAACATTCGATATGATTCTTATCATGATAATGTCGGAACATCAAATCAGTCAAAAATCATTTCATATTTAATGGTATATTTCAACTGGTTTATGATTTTATTATGATGTCTAGATAATTTTTTTTTCTATTCGTACTTAAAAAAAAAATACTTCGAGCCGGTTCAAGCTATTTAAGCAAACCTACTCATGATGGATGGCCTGGATTTGCCCAAGAAAAAAAGAAGGCCTGAAGTCCGACCATGCCTTTGCCAAGCTTGAAAAGAACCAGTCCATGCCTGAGCAATCGGATAACGGTTGGTCACCGGGTTTGGTTCATATTATCATACGCCAGAGCATCAAGCCAGTCAAAAACCTAATTTAAACCCTTTCTTTTTAAATTAAATTTAGTTGTGCATGTGAGCAATCCGGCGAAAAAAAAACCAAAAAAAGATTAATTAGAAAAGCACACGGACGGTTTTTCAACAAAAATAACAAATAAATAATTTTCGAATTTCCAAAAGATTACAGAAACCGATGCCGATATATCCCTAAATTTTAAGGAATCTCCTTGAAGAACTTAGGAATCACACATGACAAGATAAAAGAGCTTTATTTCTGTAGCTGTTAAAAAACTAATCTATTTTATGGAGAAAGCTCGTTACAGTATGTGAAATATGTTATAATTTTAGGATAATATTACGAAAAACTCTAAACTAATACATTTGTGATAAATTTACCATAAATTTTTATTACAAAAAATATTAAATTAATACACCTATAATAAATTTACCCTCCATTAATTTTAATCACATTTTACTGTCAAATTATTAAGTTGGATAACACATGATAGTGATGAGTGTACCGGTTTAAGGTTTTACCTCGTTTATCACAAGTGTGCCAATATGTGATTTTTTTCTATATTAATCCAATTTAACGAAAACTAACTTAAATAAATTTATCATAAATATACGAGTTTAGATTTTTTGTGGTCAGTAAATTAGTTTGAAATAAAATTGTCATAGGTGTACCGTTTGGAGTTTTTGATAGTGAAAAAAAAAATATAGTTTTGACTAAATTTGTCGCATGTAAATCAATTTATAATTTTTGTGGTATTTAATCCTAAAGTTTTGTCCTAGCAAGCATAAAATAAGAAAAAATAGTAATAACAAAAAACAAAAGGCAAAGTGGAGAGGAACTGCATAAGAATCCCTCATTAGATAGAATAATCGGCCCAACCCGCAATTATCTGTGGTGGAAGTAATGATGACGCCCCAATGTTAATGACAAAAGAGCAAGAAAAGGGTCATTAGCATGCTAAAAGAGGTTGTGCACTCTATATTATAATAAATAAATAAAATCTAAAGAATTCTTGAAGAATCTGCTCCGTTCGAGCGATGGAGAAAAAAAAGGCAAAAGTGACTTTTTGTTGGAGTTTGCTTTCAACTGAGGACAGATCAAAGTGGCACATTAAAGATGACAAAAAAGAAATTAATTTAAAAAGTGGTCCTAATGTCCATAAAAAAAAGTTTATGGTTGTTTCTCATTCTATTTTCTCTAGGGCTCATTGTAAAAGATCAACCCCATCATTTTCGAGGAGAAGGAAAGAGAACTAGGTGTGGTTTCTTAGACTTTTTGATCATGATTCTTGCCCTAACCTAAAAATGAGATCTTGATTTTTAGTCCTAATCATTGAAAAGAAAGCCCTAGCCCAAGGACAAGAGGTTAATGATGTTGCCTTGGGAACACCCATTAGAGGAAACTTCTCTTGTACCACATGTTTTAAGTAAATTTCTCACAATATTTAACATATAATCAATCAACTGATCTACGTTGATTAATCATATGCCATCATTATAGATAGAGATATTTTCACATAATTAAGATGAAATGTGGTACAAGACATGTAATGTATTTGATAATAATAAAACTCTAGAATCAAATTTGCATCTATATGCCTAACAAAAAGGTGCAAAACTTTAGCTAGGTGATTGGCAATATGGGAATGAGTTAGATAAATGATGTGGTGGCTAATGCGACAAAGTGCTTGTGCAACTATGTAAGTAATTTGACATTTTTTTGACAAGATGATATGATTGTCTTGAGAGTACATATGGCCAAGAGACAAGACAAAGCTAGGGATGCTACATGTTAGCCTGGCAAAATAATTGGTGTTCAATGTAGCGTTTGCATACTAAAAAAATTGGTCTACATCTACAACGACCCTCTAGGAATTAAATGCAGAAATGAAGCTTGCATCGGCTACACTACCTACGGAGGGTTTAGGGTGAAATAAATAAAGTTATATTTATGATATTAAAGCCTCTTTGTACCGTCAAGATGCAAATTATTTCATTTTGATGAACGGTCTCACTCAACCCTTTCGTACAGACGCTCATTTCGATGCCATCGTTTTTTCAATCGATCACTCGACTCGTGATTTTTTCAATCAACCACTCAAGTGTTGGAAAACCCGAAATCACATCAAAAACTAAAGGCATTGGTGGCAAACCTCTTCTTTAAAAAGTGATATCAATCAAACGATCATTTGAAAAGTCACAATGCCGAAACAAATGTTATTTAAGAATTGCAACACTCATGCGATTAATAGCAATGTTAAGAGTACAAAAAAAAAAAATAGGGTACGAAGGTTGTGACATTTGCGGTCCATTATAGGTCCGGAATGATTTCTCTCTTGTGAAAAAGAAACCCATGTGATGAAACCAAAAACTATCAGCCAGTCACTCATGAATTATGAAAGGCATTGCTTGCTTAATATTTTACTCGCTCTTTTACTGGAAAGAGGCAAACGCAGGCCTTGAGATTACATAAATAAGTAAATATATGCGTCCGTGAATTATTTCTGACCGACGAAATGACCTGCTGCTGCTGCTGCTTCTCCTTCTGCTTCTGCTTCCTCACGCTTTCGACTCAGAGGGGGGCTCTTCAAAGGTTTCAGCGCCGAATGCCGAGCGATTTGACGGCACTGCAGTTCCTGCCATTGCTCTTCCCCCACATTATTCTAATCCCCCACCAGAAGAAAAAGAGAAGAAGCAGGGAGAGAGAGAGAGAGGGAGGGAGGGAGGGAATCGTATGCTTCTGAAAAGTAAGTAAAAGAAAATTCAAAGACGAGAGGGAGGGAGGGAGGGAATAGAGTGGAAGAAAAGGAAGGGAAGTGAGCAAGTCTCTAAAACTCATCAGCTCTTGATATCTTTGACTGTACACACGGGCATTACAACTGGAAAACAAGATTCGCCATTCGCCATCGGCAACTTCCTGAGCTCTCTCTCTCTCTACACTATTCAACAGGATTTGAAAACCAGTTTTGGCGCCCGTTCAGTGGCTCTGCAGCACGATGGCCAAGCTCTCCTCCTGCCGGAACCTCAGCTGCTTCGCGATGAATGCGTCTATCGCCCGCTGGAACTCCTCGTTGCTCAGCTCCTCATCGTCATCGCCGCCGCAGCCGCCGCCGTTGTAGTCGGCGCGCGAGCTCTCCCGCGAGTCCCCGCCGGATCTCGCCGTCCTCGGCCTCTTCTCGGCCTGCGGCGGCCGGCGACCCCCGCGGCACTCCTCGTCCTCCTCCTCGTCCTCCTCCTCGGCAACCTCTTCCTCGAAGTCGACGGCGCCAACGCCGCCTCCTCCAGCTCGGGCGCCCGTGCTGACTTCGCTGATGATCTCCTTGTCCTCGTACACGACCTCCTCCGCCTCGCGAAACAGGGGAAGCACGGGCCTGGCCCGGCTCTCGCTGATCTTGACGATCTCCTCGTAGAGCTCCTCGGCCGCGCCGCCGCCGTCGTCGTCGGCCGGCGGCCTCTGGGCGCAGAACCGGCCGGGCTTGGTCAGGAGGGCGGCGATGATGGCGTTGCAGAGGATGAAGACGAACAGCGGCCGCGCCATGAAGCCGAGGAGGAGGCAAGAGTACTCGCAGGAGAGCTTCACGGCGAACGGGACGCAGGCGGAGACGCGGAGGAGGAAGAAGAGAGCCAACCCGACCTCGAGCAACCGGAAGGCCGTCAGCACCACATTGAAGCGGAAGTAGCTGGAGAGGCCGGTCGTCTGCTTCTCCGGCTTGTGGTCGGAGCCGGCGGTGTCCATGGACTCTGTGTAGAGAGAGCGAGAGAGAGAGGGAGAGAGAGAGGGAGAAGGGGAAGCTTGGAAGAAAAGCTTTTAGGCCTTTTTGTCTCTGCGAGACAAGGTGATGCTCTTTTATAAGCCTTTCGAAGACTTACATGACTAATTATATCACCTTTCTTTCCTTCTTTCTTTCTTTCTTGCATTTTTTTCTTCCTTTTCCCTTTTCCTTTTTTTTTTTTTTCCTCCATAAATGGTAAAATAAGACCGTGCACTCGTACATGATTCAGCGTAATCCCTAAAATTTTGAAATATGTTCAATTTGATCCATGAACTATACAACAATGTTCGATATCATCATTCCGTTAATTTAAGTTCATGGATCTAATTAAGCATTTTCAAAAAAGTACGGAGACTAAATTGAATGTGTAGCATAAATTCAAAGACCACATTAAATATATTAAAAGTTCAGGGATTATATTGCATATGGATGTAAAGTTCAAGAATCATATTAAACAAATTAAAAGTTGAAGGATTACATTGTACATCGAGTCAAAATCTATAGACCATTTGTGTCATTTTCTCTACATATGAACCTTGTACATGTGGAATGTTAAGTTAGGAAAATGTATGTGCTAAGCTCACACGCATCTAGTGCGGATGAGAAAATTTTTCAAAAAAAAAGTCTTACATTAGCTATGAAAAAAACGTACACCAACCATCACGATCATTGAACCATATAAAATCAATTGACATAAGAGCCCAACATTCTAATGTTAGCAAAGTTAACTTCCCCCAACAATGTCAGCACCGTTAAATATCAAGAACCATGAATGATGTTTCCCTTGTCATATGAACCCTGTACATGTGGAATGTTAAATCAAGAGGATATATATGCTAAGCTCACATACATCGAGTACGCATGAGAAAATTTAAAAAAAAAAAAAAAAAAAAACTGTCTTACATTAGCTATGAAAAAGACTTACACCAATCATCATGATCACTGAACCATATTAAAATCAATCGACAAAAGAGCCGACCATTCTAATATTAGCAAAGATAATTTTTTCAACAATGTCAGCACCGTTAAATATCAAGAGCCATGAATTATGTTTCCATCGTCATTCGCAAGTTTTAGCCTCGTAATTCTAGACTGAAAACCCATATATGTCATGTCTCTTATCGACAAGATCAAGGAGACCGGATGAGCTCCTGCCTTCTCATATGTAAATTCAAGTCTCATCATTGTCCTCCTCTTGATGCCAAAAAGGAGAGGAAAGAAAAGGAAGAGGAAAACATGGAAGAACCGAAGGGGAATCCATGTTACAGAGAGAGGCAAAAGCACTCATGACCCACCCCATTATCCACTTTGCAAACGAGGGGCATATAACACACAAAAATCTCTCCCCCAAGTTCCCACTATAGTTCAGAAAAGATGGGTCCATGGGCTCCATTCCCCCCCATAAATTCTGCATCTCCTGCTTTATTCCCTCCTCCCTCTCTCTCTCATTCAGGCGAACTGTTTCAAAAGGATACACTTTGCATTCGCATGCCTTGTATAGATTAGCTTATCTCAAAAGCATTAGGGAGGAGAGGGGAAAAGCAAAGCCACAATGAGGCAAAAGGGGTTGAAAAGTGGGGGAGGAAACTTAGTGGTGGAAAAACATTGCAGCTGCGCAATCCTAAAACACTGTATGAAAAGATAACGAAAGTTGCCCTTGATTCAAGCAATGATGGAGATGATAACCAATTTCACTTGATCTCCAGCCCGACGACCCCTTTTCGAGGGAGTGGCTTGCTGATTCGGAGCAGCAATTTTTCTTCGTGAGGAGATAACGCGAGTGCCCGCTTTCTTGCCTGTAAAGGGCTCGTGAAGGTACAGTGGAGAGACTTGATTATGGGACTCCCGTCGAATCTTAATCCGTGTCTTTCCTAGTCCTAGAATTCATTTCGATTACGTGGTGCTGGTTCACTTCGCTCAAAAGGCGAGATCGACATCTCGCACGTTTCCAAGGGGAATCCATTATCCTGGATGATGCAGAGGCAGATGGACCAGAAGAGAAGGAGGGGGAATAAGCTGCACATGAATTAGCACGACGTGAGCCTTTTAGTTCGTAAAGAGAAAAAGAATTGAAGGGCATCAAATCGGTATTTCCCCCGTCACGCGTTCGTCAGAATAGATCACTGACTAGAGAACGGCATATGTACCTCAGATTCCCTTTGTCTCGAATTGCATCCATTTATTTGTAAAGTAGATTCCTACTCAAACATGACCCTTTTACCTTGCTATGCGGCGCTTTATACGCTCTGAAATTTCCAATGGCATTTCAAGTTCAAGAAAAGTGCATTCAGTATGTTTTCTCGACTGTGCATTGGAAAAAGTACCCAAAAAATCTTAAATTTATTACATTGGTACTAATTCAGTTTTAAAATTTTCCATCGAAATAATTTAATCCTGAACATTTTCAAATTAGTACTAATTCGATTCATCTTACCAATTTTGACCGAAAATTACTAATATAAATGTTAGCTATCCTACGTGGCACATCTAGTATTGGACATTTTTAGTAATTTTTTCATTTTTTTGAAATTTTGAATTAGTTTTTTTCTTTTCTTCTCTTCTCTTGTCCTTCTTTTCTATTTTTTTATTCATTATGGCCGATGAGATCATCAAAGCTCACACCAGCCCTTATGAGAGGGCCACAAAGCCCTTATGAGTGGTTGCAACCCTCACTCAGTCTCGACTGAGGTGTAGGCAACCGTAGGCAAGGCCATCTCACCATGGGCTAGCCGGTAGAGGGAGAAGGTGGCCTCACTCACAACTGGTGGGGCCATGGTACTGTGAATAGATATAAACCACATGGAGGAGATGAGAAGTGAAATGCAGTAATGATGGATGAGATGCATGCTTTGAAGTTTTTTGGATAAGAGTTCGAGATAAAGGATTTTGGAAGCTCCAATACTCTATTGGAATTGAAGTTGCTAGATTTTCAAAATGTATATTTCTATCCCAAAGAAAGTATGTGTTTGATCTTTTGATAGAGGTTGGGTTATTGAGATGTCATCCTTCAATATGCTTATTGAGGCCAATACTTGTTTTCGAGAAAAATTGATGATTTAGTAAATAAGGGTCGTTATTAATAGTTAGTGGGCAAGTTGATTTATTTGTCCCACGCCCAACCTAATATTGTTTTTTCCTATAAGTCTGGTGAGTCATTTTATGGATAATTCATACTCTACTCATATGGATGTTGTTTTTCAAGCATTTTGATATTTGAAGTACGCTTGTAGCAAAAGGATTTTTTTTTTTGGTCTCCTCGTGATGGCTTAAAAGTTGAAACCTATACATATGCTGATTAGGCTAGATCTTCTAATCAGAAGTCTATTTATAATATCTTTATTAGGAGGAAATATTGTGATTTGACACAACAAAAAGTAGAATGTGGTCACTCGATCTAGTGCTAAAGCAAAGTCTCAAGCAATGGCATAGGGAGTTCGTGAGCTATTATGGCTTAATGAATTCCTTGAAGATCTTGCTGTATTTGTACCTATTCCTCTAATGCTATATTGTGATAACAAGGCTGCCATTAGTGTTGCTCACAATCTTTTATAGCATGACCATAAGAAATATGTGTAGATTGATTTATTTATTCCTTTTCTACATGCAGAAGAAGAAAACTTACATTTAGAGAACAACCAGTACAAGGTTACTTTACCCTTTTTTACTTTTCATGATAGGTTGGCTAAGCTAAGGAAAACGAAAAAAGAAATAGCATTGAAATCCATTTTTATTGACCAATTAGAATTGCCTCCCAGGACCTATAATTGCCTCAAAAGGTACAATATACATACATTATTTGACCTTTTGAATAAGAGTCAAGAAACTGGCCAAAAAAAAAAAAAAAAAAAAAAAAAAAGAATAAGAGTCAAGAAGACCATATGAAAATGGAATATTTTCGCATAGAAGACGTAAAACAGATATTGGACAGTCTAGAAATAAAAAAAGCATTTCACAAGCACTTTATCAAGGAAAGGTTAGAGAGTGATTTAATTTGTATGCCATTTATTCATTCTGGTGATCAACTTACTGATGGGCATGTGTAAATCTATGCATTAACTTGAGGAGGTTGAGAGTACTTGGCCAATTGGGGCATATTTATCAACTTCTTTTATTATTTTATGTATGCCGGCAATGGGCGTGATATTATAATTTTGATCCCCTGCTTTTATTATAAATAGATAGCTTGAGATCACATCAACCTAACCAAACATTTAATTCAGTTTTTTATCTCTCAACAGCTTGTACAGACCAAGTAACCGATTTGTATAGGATGGCATGGACATAAAGTCTTCTATGGAATGAATAGGACGAATTTTTTTTTTTTTTTTTGGGGACCCAAAATAGGATGAAGTTGAAAAGCAACTTTCGAAGGCTTTCCCCTTTATTCCCCCTTGACAAGATTTGTCGAAATGAGGGTTTGAACTGTAGAACTTCGTCGCATCCCCTTCCCATCACAGCCGCTTTCCTATGACGGAAGGGGAAAACGACACCATAATTAATCAATGAGCAACCCTGGAATTGTTGCCTAATGAAAACTCAGCCGTGGATGGAAGTGAACGAATCATGTTGTGGCCTCGTTGACATCATAAAGCTCCGATTTATCCAAAGGAGATCAGTTTATGCTGCAATAAACCAATGTGAAACTGCAAACAGCTTCATAGCAGACAGCTTACAGATTTCAAAGCCGTGGACAAGAACAGAACCTTATAAACATTATCCATTTATACTATTTTCAGCTACCCTTAGGGTTGAAAACAGCTAATCCGAGAGAGGGGTCACCTCTTTCCAAGATATATACCGTTGTCGACTCTTCATATTTACATGAAACCCTGTAACTTCCCGCATAAACCCAGTGTTTTCTGCTTCCAGCATGCCTTCCCCTGCTACATGCAGCCAGTACTCTCCTCAAGTCCTCAATATTTCTCATCCTAGCTCGAATCTTACAGATCTGATACAACTATTGGGGTAATATACAATGAAAGTTGCACTTGAAGGGCTCTGGCTCAGGTTCATTTCATAACTGGCTCAGGTAGAGACAATCAATTAAAAGTTGCCAGAGTGAGCTTCCTGCAGCCACTCTACCTCTTGTAGCCGAAGTACTTGGTAGTGTACTGTGTTGAAGAGCTGATGTCTCGGGTGAGTGCTGAAACCAGGGTCCCTCCAGGATTGACTAAACTTGACCAGGACTTAGGCCTGACGGCTTCCTGAGGATGTGCCAAGCATCTTGAATGTGTGTCGAGCCAGTGTTCAAGAGTGAAATAATCAGCAAACAGAAACAAAGCAATCGTCATAAGAATGCTTAGCACGCCCTGGTGCATAGGCTCTTGGGAAGTGGAGAGAGGTTGACGTATGCACCTTTACCCCAATTTTTCAAAGAGGCTGCTTCCTCAACTAGAAACACCAAAAACATGAAGGATTCTTCTATTTTTCCAAAATTATTTCATTTTTCACCCAGTCCTTCTGAACATGGAGTGGAGTAGATAATCAGAATTTTGTGCTGCCAAATATTTTAGGAAATTCAAAGACGTAAAAAATTTTCACAAAATATTCTGATGGTGAATTACCTGAAAACACCTATCTAAAAGGAACCGAAAGAGCCCTGTACAGGTCTGTAACCACTGTCAGCGAAAGCCTATGTTCTAGCAACAGTGAGGCCATGGCATAAAGCTTCACGAATGCAGCTGAATCTTTATATGCCTGAAGGGTCAGAAGCTGTGTACATCAACCAATAGGCATTGAAGCCCCCGGCACAAGCAGCAGTTCCATTCAGCATCAAATTAATATCTCTGATCCCTACAAAACCATCACCTGCTTCTACCTGGACAAGCAAACAAGCTTGACATATAAATATAGCTAAGAGGAAAGGCAATGCAAAATGCTTCATTGTTTAAATTCCTTCCGAAGACCTGTCAATACTAAATGCTGGAGAATTGTAAAGCAGAGAAGAGAAAAGAATGATTGTACTCAAAATCAGCAAATGCAGTTGAGCTTGACAATGGTTAAGGATTTTAAGATGCTGAATTCATCCGAATTTCTACTGCTCCAAACAGAAAGCAAATGTATGGAGAATGTGACACAAGTCTATTAAGCCAGCATGGGAACACATGGGAAAATTGTCTACCTGCAGTAACCAACAGATTTTTCGAGCTGCAATTTGATTGGAACCATGCAGCTTAACCAACATGATCTGTTGTATATCGTGCATTTTTCTGGAAGAAGACGACCGTGCATAATGCACCTTCTTTTTTCTCATATCTATTTGATTGGATCTATGTGGTTTAAGCAACATCAATCAGTAAATTATCCATTCTTCCAGGAACAAGGCAACCATACAAAATCACCTTCCACATACCCAGGCCTGAGACCAATACTGGGCAACATCAGCTTCTTCCCGTTCACGCCTTTTCTGCTGCCAACTCTGGTAAATAATGAGACTGATGAAGAAAACTACAAAATGGAACAGTGAAAGGATGCTCTGTTTCGGTCCTCAACATCAAGCACGAGGGAAACCACATCCTCAAGAGTTGTTTCTCCCAAACAAAGAAAGTTCAGAACATCGCAAAGTTTGTCATTCCGTATATGAGATCTGTCAACAGCTACAAATGTGGACACACAGTGCTTCACCATAATCCAAAATCATCAAGTTCCAGCACAGCTTTTGTAAACTTTTTGTTTCCAACAAGTTGTATACCAAATAAAAGACTTATGGAGTTTAAAGGTGAAGATAATGCAGAAACAGATCCATTCTGAAAATTGATCAACAATACGGACCCTCTTACAACGATCACGTATAAAAAGATAAATTATGCCTTTTCAGCCTTCTATGATCAGAACATCCGAATATCAAGAAGAAACAAAAAGCGCCTCCCTTTAAATTACAAGATATCCATAACTTCTACAGCCAGCCTTCATAAAGTAATTCTTCAACTCAATTGGAAAAGAAATCACTCATTATCATGAATTTCCTCAGGAAAGCTGATCCTATGTGAATTCCATTTAATAGAATCAACCCAGTTGAGGGGGAAAAAATTCCTTTAAGCCCTTAAGTCTGAAAGACAAACATTCTGCTTCAACTTTTAAACCTTAGTTTACCGAGAGGCATCCTTGAACAAAGATCACAATCTCAGCATCAAGGAACCTATAAATCGTCTTCAATGTGCAAAAAGTCTTACCGTCCAATGAGCAATGTTAATACCAGAATCTGACAAATCTCCAGCATAGTTAGTATGCAACAAAGGGGAGAAGTGTCATCTTCTCGCACTGTTGCGGCTTCCCTTGGAGATAGCAATCCCCTCTCGAAAAACCAGAAGCCCCGCAGGATGCTTTGAAGACTTTTGTGTAGTGGACGATTTGATGACCTTGAACTGCTTCGAACTTTGAGATAGTCTCCAAAATGATTTTTTCACAAAGAACGACTAGTATATTCCACGCCATTGTGAGTTGTTGCTCATGACCAGCAAGGGCTTCCCCACAAATCTGTGTCATGACAAGATCGAGCCAGTCAACATAAATTGGAGCTGACTTCAGCTGTAATGACAGATGAAGCATTGCTTCTTCAATCTCCAACATCATCCAGAAAAATATCCATATCATTGAAATCAATTTCATCCAGACCCAAGAAATCCAACGTGTTGTATATTTCTTCACACTCTAGATGAGTCCTGTCACCAGCTACAAATGTAGATACATGATCTTTCACCTTGATCCAAGACCATCCAGGCTCCTTAATTACTCCCTTGGACTTCATCGTCTTCCTTATATCTGCTGCTTCCCTCCATCTCCCTTGGGCAGAATATATGTTAGCTAATGTAATGTGAGTTCCAGCACAATGTGGATCTAACTCAAGAATTTGTTCAGCAGCGTGCCTTCCACGGTCGACGTCACCCTGGACTCTGCACGCTCTCAACAAAGTTGACCAAACAACATCATCTCGTTTGAATGGCATCGTTTTAATAATGTTCTCTGCCTCATTTAGGCGACCAGCACGACAAAGGAGATCAATCATGCAGCCATAGTGTTCCTTTGTAGGAATGATCTGGTGCTTCACACTCATCGTATCAAAATAACGAAATGCAAGATCAACCAGCCCAGCATGGGTACAGGCCGTAAGAACACCAATGTAGGTGATAGGGTCCGGTCTCAAGCCCACTGCAGGCAGCTTCTCGAATAAATCAATTGCTTCATGGCTGTATCCATGTTCAGCATATCCATTTATCATTGCTGTCCAAGAAACAATATCATTGTTTGTTGCCACATCAAAGATTTGTGATGCTTCTTTCACACTCCCACATTTGCCATACATGTTAATTAGAGCACTTTGTATCATAGGCGTATGTTCCAAACCAATCAGCAGGACATGAGCATGCAGCTGCTTTCCTGAATCAAGGATGGCCATATTTCCACACACACTCAGGATGCTCGCAAGAGCAAACTCAGTTGGCTTTGGTCCTTCTCTTCTCATTAGTGATAGAAGCTCAAAAGCTTCCTCACCACATCCTCCATTTGAATACCCCGCAATCAATGTGCTCCATGAAACCACATCCCTCATTTTCATTTCATTAAACACCATTGAAGCCAAAGTCAACTGTCCACACTTAGAGTACATAGTCACAATGGAGTTTGCCACTGACAGAGAACTGAAAAGACCTATGCATAGAACATGGGCATGCAATTGTTCGCCCCAGTCAATTCTGGTAAGATTGGCACAACCGGATATAACTGCAGCAAATGTGTATTCATTAGGACTAGCATCCGATTCTCGCATCTTGAGAAAAGCTCTGATGGCAGAATCCTCCTGACCCATCTGAATGTAGGTAGTAATTATTGTGGTCCAAGAAACCACATCTCGTGTTGGCATCCTTTCAAACAATTGCAATCCATAATCCAACTTTCCACACTTGTTATACATTGTCGCAAGGGTATTGGCAACAAATGAGGTTTCATCAAATCCTTTCTTAACAGTGTGAGTGTGTATCTCCCTTCCATGGTCCAAAGCACCCAAATCAGCACATGCCTTCAGCGCAATGGCATATGTATATGTATCACATTGCACCTTTGATCTCCACATTTTGGAGAAGTACGACAACCCCTCCCTACAATTACCACTACGAACTAGTCCGGTGATGATGGCGGTCCAAGAAACGACATTTCTCAGTGGCATCTCATCGAAGACCCAACAACCTAGCTCGGTTCTGCCCGTTTTAGTATACATGTCCAAAAGGGTACTGCCCACAAAAACAGAGTTCACCAGTCCCGTTTTCACAGCATACCCATGTAACGACTCGCCAAGATTCAGATTCACGTCGAGCCCACAGGCCTTGAGCGCGAGACTGAGGATGAAAGGGTCCATTTTGAGTCCCGGCACGACCCACATATTCAAGAACAAGCCCAGAGCCTCGCCGGCGTTCATGGCAGCGACGTACCCGGAAATGATCGTGGTCCAGGAGATCTCGTCCCGGTGAGGCATACTGTCGAACATCCTGCGAGCATTGCTCAACTGGCCGAGCTTCACCAGCTCTTTCAGTCGCGAGTTCGCCTCGGGCATATTCGGACGACCTGCGACGTTGGGCTCAGCGGGAAGGTAATCCGGCATCGTCCCTCGAAACGGAAGGTGTCCGTGATCAGCGCGCGCCATGCTCGCGCTTGAAAACAGCCTCCAAGCACGAGGCCTGCCCAGCGAGTTCATCGTCTTATACATACAAAACAGCCACGCGTTTCCATTGAGTCGAAGTTTCTGCTTCCCCTTCTTCTTACTGAGTCCTAAGTTTGAAGGTGCAAGTGGTGACCCATGTTTACCTCCATGTTTATCGAGCCATGGAGCTCTTGTATGGAACACAGAAAACAGAGACGATTCGTAACGTGGCTGACAAACGACGAATGAGAGCGGGAGACCCCTTGATCTTATGCGGCCTGTCGTCTGCTGAAAAAGGAAGAAAAAGCTGAGAGGCCGAAGCACAGCGGCACAGCCCAAGCAAATCTGGCCCATGAAAATCAATAACAAAGAGAGAGAATCTTCTCTCTCCTCCAAGCTACAGTCCGAGGAGTCCGAGGATCTCCACCCAAAAAAAAAAAAAAAAAAAACTATAGTCCGAGGATCCCCTTTTTGGGGGGATTGGTCGTTGTTGGATTACGAAAAGACAAATCTTGGTCTTTCAAAATCTTTGAAGTGGTCTATGAGATACGACAAAATGTGACGGAATATAATAAAATTTAGGACAATGAATCGGTCCCTCGAGAGACCATAAATACCGATAGAATGCTCTTCAAAATAATCATTTCTCACGGTTTTCTTGTGCTTTTTTTCAACTCGGCTTCCATCTCTTTCGTGGATGATAGGTTACTTGTGATACTTTCACCTAGACAGGCATTATTACTGGTTTATCGTGTCCTTCATTAGCCAACGGTCGCCGCATGATTTCCGAGGTGAAGCGCATGAACATTCGATGAGAGAACCTCTAAGCTTACATAGGTCTCGCAGCTGATCTGACAGATTCAGTAATTTGATCAGCTTAGCAGACCAAATGTCGTCAGCATTATGAAGCGCTGGTTTATTCGTAACCTTTCGGTAAGTGATCTTGTAGCAACACGAAAGATTGTAACACATGATGTGGTAATAAACTGATTTGAAACCATATAAAATCACCGTCGCTGCTTAAGCTTCCATACAGATGGCGGTGGATGATGCCCTTAACATGAGCAGAAACCTATAAAGATCACACATTTATGCTTCTTAATTTTAGCTTACCCTCCTGGACGAGAAAGCAACTCGTCACTAAAGAGAGGTTGCCCACTCCCAAACATAACATCATTGTAGTCTGTAACGCTCTAATTTTTTGTGAAACCTGCTTAGTGTTTTACCAAAATGCGCGTTCTCAATTCCCGATCGGCCTTCCCCTGTTACGTCCAGCCCGTGCTCTATTCCATCTGTCGACGTTCCTCATCCTCGCAAAGATCTTTCGAATCTGATACAACTTGTGGGACTGATACGCGATGATGTTCGCGGTCGAGGGGCTCTGGTTCAGGACAACCTCGTAACCATCTCGGAAAGAGTCCATGCCTTCAGTTAGAAGCTGCCAGAACAGGCTTCCCGCGGCTGCCCCACCTCTTTTAGCTGACGCATACACCTTGGAGTAGACCATGTTGAAGAGCTGGTCTCTCTGGGAAGTGCTGAAACTGGGGTCCTTCCCTGATTTCCCGAACTCGGTCAGGAGTATCGGCTTCCTGAGGATGTACTGAGCATCTTGGATGTGGGTGTTGAGCCAGTTGTTCAAGAAGGAAAGCTGGTACTGATCATTCGAACTCGACACCCTGTTCATCCCACAAGGATTTAATCAACAAATGTTGAGCAAATCAGCTGTTATGAAACTATGAGTGAAATGATTTTGTGTTCATGAAATGATGTTTGAACTTAATATAATTTGAATCTCACTTTACTGCTTCCTTACATTGATTGGTAAAGAGGTGTCTTAGGCCAGAAGAGGTAGCATAATGAAGATCTTAAAGATAATTAAGATCACCAGTACCTGTTATACTATACACTAATTGTCCTTCCAGACCAGTGGATACTGACAAAAATCAAGATCCTAGGGCTTATAGAAATTCCTAGTCTACAATCTTCATCTTCCCAGCTTAAAAACAGCAAGTCTGAGCTAATTTAAGCAATACATTCACAGTGGACAGAAGAGTTACCATTGGTCAGGATATGAGTGGACGGTGGCAAAGTCAATCCCAGGAATTCGATTGTTTGCAATGAAGTCGGTTCCGATATCGAAGCCGGGATTAAGTCTCTTCCTCTGAGGAGTTGACTGTCCATAAAATCCTTCTAGACCCACTTCGAGCAAGTGATTCCGGTCTATTGATTTCACGAAAGAAGCCATCTCCGTTATCCAAGCCTGTTAGCCAAGCACCAACGATTAGGTATCAGCTTCAGATTTTTTGCAAAGGAAACCAAGAAGGTTTGGCAATCATTAATCAGTAACTACATTTAAAAGAATCTCTCCCTCTCTTTTCTACTTAAGTATCATCCATACCATTCATGCAGGGGTCAAGTCGTGTTGGTGATAGCACAAAAGTAGATAATGGCAAGTTGACATGTGAACTTTAAGTTTCTGAACTGGCAATGTCATGAAGTATTTGCTTTTGAAGAGAAGTCGTCACTGTCGATGCAGAACGAGCATGGACAAATACATGTGAATTCAATGAATGTGTGCACGCCAGGAGAAATTCATTGGAGGTTTAATTAGAGATGATAACCAGAGAAAGAAGGACCTAAACTCCGTAAATAAGTCTTTAATGCATTTCCAGGAGATTTATATCCGAATTCATTTATACGATTAGAACAGTTACATTGCTTCAAGGACTATAAAAGATGTAGTTAAACCATTTTTTATTTTTTTTTTGTGACCTGAATGGTTCTTCCTGAAGTATCTGATGTGCATCTAGGCTCATTCATGAGCTCCCAAGCCATGATTGTCGGATCATCCTTGTAGAGTACTCCAGTGAACCTGTTATGTCTATAAAGAACAGTCTGCAGAAACAAGATTGCTTGAATTAGAAAGAATAGCACCATTTCATGCTCACAATTCCTTAGCCATGATTCGCAACGAAAGATCTGAGACATAATGAGACAAAAGAAACTAAAAAGTAAAGGGAAAAAAATAAGAAATAATGATCGATGCATCCTTTGCTTTACCTTGACATGATTCTTGTAAAAACCTTTGACAACAGGGTTCCTGAAGAAATCATCATCAGACGTCAAGTACTGCCCTCTACTCCTAGCCCAATTGACATACTGCTTCTTCCCTCCAAAGTTCTCGTAGTCATTCACTAAGCTCAGTATGAGCTTGATCCCATACCTTCTGGCTTCAGCTATCACAAAATCCAACCCCTTGAGAGAGAGAGAGGAGGAAAAAAACAAGAACCCAGAAGTTAGTATACGAGGAAGTTGTTTGCTTTGCCCTCTTTATGAAGACAGAAGAGACAGATCAGTATCTTGTGCCCACAAAATTCAAGACATTTGAAGACCCACAATCCCAATTTCATGAAGAATTGTTGTGAGAACTAACTAAATCACCTGAAACATCTGTTCATTGTAGGAACCAGGGGAGTACTGAAGAGGCCTATAGCCACCGTCGCTGAAGGCCCAGGACCTGGCCACCGTGAGGCCATGGCTCGAGGCCTCCCTGAACGCAGCCGAGACCTGGTGCCTCTGAGAAGGGTCAGAGGCCATGTACATCAGCCAGTAAGCATTGAAGCCGTTGGCATAGTAAGGGCTCCCGTTCAGCATGAAGTGTATCCCTCTGGCCCTCACGAACCCATCGCCTGCTTCCACCTGGCGGGCGTGGAAACAAGCCTGGTGGGTGACAATGGCGATGAGCAGAGGCAGAGCAAAATGCTTCATTCTTTCTTATCTCCTTCTAGGCCTTCTTTCTTTCCCCTACGCTCATGGAAGTAATGGAGAGTGGTGAAGCAGGAAGGTGAGAGAGAAAAAGAGTGGTGAAGGGGTATCTGAGAAAGCAGGGGATGCGGTTGAGTACAGTTGAGGAGGGAGGCTATGAAGGAGCTGTCTCTTTATGGCATTGCATGAACTGAATCTGGGGTTGCGTGAGATTTGTCTTTTAATTTGTGCTGCAGATAGGGTGCAAATCTATGGTGCAGATCTCTGATGCCTCTTGTCCGTTTGAGCCTGTATGGGGACACCGGCTACAGTAAAGTGACTAGCTACTAGACTGACCGACCGACTAGTAATGGAGCTGTAGTTTTCATCTGGAGCGTTCCAATTCAAGAATTCAATGCCCTTCAGGCATTATCACTGTGCTAGTGGAACGCCCACTGCTCTAGTGCTTTTTCCCTGGAGCGGCGCAAGTGTTATTCCGGATCAGTATCCGTATCAGATTAAAAGTTCATCTCTTTGATCCAATGAAGAGTACGCCATTCGTGCCAAGACTAAAGTACTCTAGATCGAAATCTACTCTCTGCAATTGACACTTTTTGAGGTAAATGATCCCGACGTTTGACTACTCAATTAACACGAAAAAATGGTACAGGTGCCGTAATTTTAATATGATATTTACTTGAATGCCATAATTTTTTTGTTTCTATTATTTAAGTGTGAAATAAATTTTAAAAAATATTTACCATAAATGTCAGGTCACGTCACGTCAAATTTTCGGCACTTAGGTAAATATTTTTAAAATTGGTTGAAAATTATGACACTAAAAATGAATGTTTTGCAGAAATTATAAAACTCAAGTAGTTAAAAAAAAATTAAGATACTCAAATGAGTATTATATGAAAATGATAGCATTCTTATTCCCTCAATCACCACTGGCACACTTTTACTTCTTATTGGTGGCCAAGGTCATGATTTTTTTTTTTTTTTTTTTGTTACTTCTTATTGGTGGGCTAAGGTCATGATTTTTTTTTGTCGATCCTATATACGTCCCCATTCTAATCTTCACTCGAACTTTACCCTCCCCTTCCATTCTGAAGGCGTAGGCCGAAATCCGCTTCCCGAAACTAATACGTCCCCACCCCAACCATGAAAATGTGGGGAGAAGAAGCAACCCACCTCTGAAAAGTCCTTGGATGGTTGGTACGTTTATAAGCCTAAGCCATTGAATCATGCGGATCGCACATAAGACCCGCATGCTTCAACGGGCTCATGCGCACACGGTCCACGGAAGCATTGCTCGCACTAAACTGAAATCATGACATGGGTCGGGGCACTGTCCTAATACGAAACCAAAGAGGAGGGAAAATAAGGGGCGAAATCACACTATTCGTTTCCCTTTTCCCTTTACGCTTTTTTACCCTTTTCCTTTTTGTCGCTTCCTTCCTTCGTGTCCCCACTCGTCCACTGAGTTACCCTCGAAGCGGCGCCTTCATCTGCGGATGAAGATAAGGGCCACTGCTCCCCATGGTCATCCGCGGTAGGAGAGCAGAAGAAGCATCCAAAAAGCGAAGGTGCCCTACAACTACACACGCAGCCATGTCCGCTTTCAATTGATGATGGCGATGCCCCCACGAATTTCTTTGTGAAGATCCTTCGTACCACAAGCGCATGTGTCCTCTGCCCCCTAACTCACATCCCCCTGTCCTAATGTTAGGTTCGTTCGGGACCGACCCTTCGTCGTTTGGTGGATCGCTTCACTAGGGTTACCCCTTGAATGGATTCCGATTGTGTCGGTATGCCAATTCGCGAGATATTACTAGGATCAGTTCGATTCACTCTTGTGAGGTGATTTTTTTTAGCTAATCGAGAAAGTGAGAACGGAACACTAAGTATAACAAGTTAATCGAGAAAGTCGGAACATAACACATAATAGTGTCATGTGAAATATGATTCACAACACACGAAGAATGATGATCGATTGGCTCTATCATGTCATTATTTCTACATGGTATGTCCATCGCATATAATACGTCTCCGTTGCGACGGAGGAAAAGGCCAAAAGAATGGGAAGAAAAGAAGAGTGCTCCAATATGAAAGGACATGAGTGGCCAAGTCACGCCTAAAATTGCGGATCAAATTCGGCCCTTTTTCTCCTTTTTCTTTTCTTTTGAAAAAAGCAAAAGTCGGTAGGCAATTGGGTTTTCAAAATTTTGACCAAAAAAATTGGGTTTTTCGTATATTTATAAGTATAAGTTGTGACGAACCAACTCTATGAAAATGATGTCGTTCACATGCTGCCAACCTCGAGTAAATTGCAATAAAGAAATTGAACATTGGCAACTTTGATGTCCTTTAACTTTTCCAATCTTGCCAAAACTACTTTGCAAAAGAATATAATTAGCACGAAATTCTTGATTAGAAGGGAAAACCGGTCGATACTGAAATGCTCCTTGTCTGCATCCTCGCTCTTCCGAGATAAAGCACGCAACTGAAACAAGTCAGTCAACTACAAGCTTTTCTAAGAAATAAACCGAATAAATCTATCAAAAGCAATGCACCTTTTTCTAAAGAAGGCAGGCAAACCAAGACACAATCAACTATTTTAGGCAAATTTGGATTTTGGAAACAAAATTTGCTGAGAGAATCAACAAAGGTCAGCTACCAAGAAGATGGAGATGGTCGCTCGTTTATCCACAACGGACGAGCCGAGAATTGGCTTTATCCAATCCGGTCATCAGCTGGAGACTTCCCGGTGACACGACCTCTAGAACGGCACGTCGGGCTGAGAGCAATGCTGGAGAAATGTATATCATAGTGCTCGAATCTGTCCCCCATAACCATAGTACTTGAGAAGTCCTTCATCTTGCCGCCAATTCTCTTTCACCTTCACTTCAATCTGTCACACAGCTAGCCTCAATGCATGTTCTCATTTCAATATTGGGATAGGTAAATGCATGTTCTGAAAGTAACCACCGATCATATAAAACCTGGAACAGCCTACTTAGCTGTTATTGATTAGAAAGAGAAATTGTAACGAACAAAATAGACAAGTTCATTACATATAAAAACAAACTAGAAAATGTAGGGCTAGAGAAAAAGTAGAGAGTAATTAGGCACCTCGAGATATACTTTCTTCTGCAAGAAATCTTCAATATCAAGCCGAGCAGCAGTAGCTAGAAGCTTGAGAGCCCTCCCTTGCTGCAGAATATATGTAAAGCTACATTAACCAATTTATACAGACTTATGCATGAGCCAACGGAAAAAGCAGGCAAAACTATACGTAGCAGAACATCCATCTTTTCATCTCCATCGTCCAAGCTTATGTTTTGAATTGCCACAAATTCTTTTATATACTGGGGGCAACTAAGGAGAACTAGTTATTCAAAATGCAAGGGCTAACAGCAAAGTGTATAACAATTGTTCTTGAAATACCAAGAAACAAAGCCAACCTACGGCCCGCCACATGATGCATGAAAATACAGAATTGAAAGTGTAGCCTTTCAAAAATGACAGGAAAATGTTGGTCCTCCCTCAAAGCATGTGCTCAAGGAGGAAGATGAGATCATGAGACCCATGAGGTTGGAATATGTCCCCAAGTAGCAGTTGATAGTTGACAGCACAACCGATTATGCAATAAGTGTCTAGGGTTTTATATCGGAATAAAGTGATCGAAATATGCTACTGTTTATGACATCAGAAGCAACAACTTGAGTAGCCCCTCCACACTTTCCATAACCAACGCTATAAACGGTACTGACATAATGAAAGATTTACAAGCCATGCATGCTGATGCTGTTCATGCAAATCTCAGGAATAAAATAATTATAATCATGAACCCTCCTGCAGCACAAAAGCCCAATTTTCTCAACTTAATCGTTTATGTTGGACTTTGGAGACTCCTAAAACTCAAAATTAGCAAAGAAGCCACAATTGCTCATGCTAAGGCACATCCTCCTCTTCTCTTTTCTATGCTTGTCCATGCCCTGTTAGTAGCCCAATCAGAACGCAGCATGGAGCTATCTCACCCTAGAAAGCACGCCCATGTAGCTCCAGTTGACAGGAGCAGACACTCATGGTGCAGTCTACAAACTATCGTGCAGAAACAATTAACAAATAGATGGAAAAAAAAAATCTTCAATTTCTTCTCTTCTCCAATCTGTCTTATTTTTTTCTCTTACATAAGCAAGATCCAGAGCTTACTTTTCCAATCATGATGATCTTCTGTGAGTTCTTCTCTACAACAATCTCCACTTGTATAAATTCTTTAGCATTTGGCCTGGTTTTGTAGCTCACCACATTAACCTTGGGTATTCAAAAGCCAAAAACCGAAGAGTAAATTATTATCAAAATCCCCAACACTTTTACTCAAAACTCAAGAGTGAGGGAAGACAGAGACAGAGAGCAGGAGATGAAGTTGAGTTTGTATATTTATACCTGACTAGCATAAGGAACTTCATTGCGGTATTGCATGAAAATCTTCTCTCTAACTATTTCAGCCACAAAGAATCTTTCTGGATGCTCACTAACAATGTCCTGAAAGAATAAGGAAAACACAGTTAAACTACTCATCAGCAAGAGCAAGACTTTCCTAAAGCCCCAACGTGACTGTATCAAGCTGGGTTCATTTAGAAGGACAATACTTCTGCAAGATGGCAATTAGAAAGGAAGCAAGTTATTCTATTAAGTAGGACTGGGATAAGAAAATTCAGTGATAGATAATCTTGTTAAGTTCTGAGCTTTACAATGTTATGCTCCTCGAGAAGAGGAACTGCCAAAAACATATACAAGACATCTGGCCTCAACCTCCTAATCCTGAATCATAGGTTGCCACTCCGCCACTGCTAACTATTGGATATATGTCATGCATATTTTGGCTATTAGAATCTCTCTAAGGATGTGGCACGATATAGAGTGAAACTGCA
This sequence comes from Eucalyptus marginata, assembly GCA_014182565.1. Lineage (NCBI taxonomy): Eukaryota > Viridiplantae > Streptophyta > Magnoliopsida > Myrtales > Myrtaceae > Eucalyptus > Eucalyptus marginata. The sequence continues at coordinate 34,468,326 of CM024593.1, forward strand.
AAAAGGTAGTCAAACCCCCCAGAATGAAAAGAAAAGATTTGCTGTCATTTCCTGCCAACAATTGCTGACTCAACCATATCATCAAGCAACAAAGAAACTACTGGATGGACCTAAGCTACAGTTCCTGGCTGATCCTTCAACTAGTTAACCTAGAGTTTCCATTGAACTCAGATTGATTGAGGACATTTGCTCACAGATCTCCAACAGAAGCATCTTATGAGAATTACTCCAATTCAGGTGTGGAGTTTGAACACTGCAACAATTTAAATTTTGTTTACTCTGTATAGCGTAAGAGATGATAAGAAAAGAAATTATAAAATGAAGCCTCTTCTCTTCATTTTAGTTTGTAATTTACCAAAAGTCATTTGGAGATTCACTATTTGCATGAAATGATTTTAGCAAACGATACATCTTGCATTAACATAGATATATACTATCAGTAGCAGTCTGGAACAGCAAAATATATTGAAGGAGCCTGGTACATGCCTTGGGATAATAAGCTGGCCCCAGAGGAAGTTTGGATAAAACCCAGTCCTTGACATCTTCCACACCATGACCATATTTGGCACTCACAGGTATAACATCATCCACGTCTGTAAATTTCTCATACCACTGCAAGGATAGTTAAACACTTTAAGGAGACGAATCAGAGAATACAACACATGATATCTAGGACATAATAAATTGATACAGAAAAATTGGCCTCGCAACTGACTATATGCTAGTATGAAATGACATGTACATGCGGAAATTTAACCTCATGAATGCAATCAAAATCACCAATAGACGATTGTTGAAAACTGATATTCCGAGTGAGGTATAAGAGCTTCCAGCGTTCAAGGACAAAATCCGAATTCCCAACAAACTAAAAGCAAAAGGAAAGCACAAGGTGCACAATCACATTTGGCAAAGTAAATCAGTCACCCCATGCACTTGCTTAAAATGTTTTCACAGTGACAGCAGGAGTCCAATCTAATGAATGTCTACGCAGTCATGTCTGTAACTGTAAGATATTCCAACCTGGAGCTTCTTCGCAATTTCACCAGGTTTGATCAGATCCTTCTTATTTATTACTAGCAGAGTTGGCACCTTATTTTTCAGGTCCCGGATACCTTCTTCTAATACTTCGTCAATCTACATAAGCAAAATTCACATAAATCTGATGAGGGAAACCAAGATATGCAAATCATTCTCTAGAACATATGCATACTTTCTCAGGTACTTTACATGCATCCACGAGAACTAATACACAATCCGCATTTATAGCAGCACTTCGAACATTACTCATCATCATCGAGTCCAATTTGTGCATCTTCTTCTCAATTACACCAGGAGTATCATAAAGTATCATCTGCAAGAATAGTTGAAGATTAGGAGGAAGGACAGATGCTTGTTGTGGAGATACTAATCAGAAGAACTCATATATTTTCTGTAGCACATTATTATATTCAAATCAATTGTCTTTCAACCTGAAATCTCTCAGATTCAGTATTACATAAGGTTGTTTAAAAAATTTTGGACATTTTCATTAGCATGGTCTGTCTGGACATGAAAAAGCATTCCCATATGAGTGTCACCAAGGGAACAGAAAATGCTCACTCTAAAAGTCTCCAGAGTAATGAACTTAGGTGATCATATAATGTCAAAAACAAAGAAAGAAAAATAGAGGAATCCAAACCTATTACTGACATTTTCATCTCTAGTGAATGAAGGATTATAATAACTCAAGACAGATAAACAGGAGATTAAGCCTCACATCATATACACAATAAGAATAGACAATACGAGGAAGGGAATGCTCAAATGAAGGGATTACAAATCAATGAGCATACCAAGTTTACTCTGCAAATCTACACAAGACACTGTCAAGCTATAATTCAACCATAAAAGTCCCATTGTAGATAGTCTGTTGCATTAGACGATACTAGGGTTTTCCCCTTATGCCTTCCGTTTATAGCGTCAACTCTTAACACAACCACTTACTGCTTCAGTCCTATCTAGGAAGATCATAACTAAAAAATCTTACTCAAAACACAATGCTCATCGTACCTGATACTCCGGGCCTGAACATATACCAAGAATGCGATGCCTTGTGGTTTGCGGCTTATCTGTAACTATTGACAACTTCTGGCCTATCATTTGATTGCAAGTGTACTCTTCCCAACATTAGGCTTTCCTACAACAGCCACATATCCTGCATTTGATAGCTCATCATATGAGAACAACTAACACACACCAGGCCAAGGCCAAGGAAAAACTATAGCATGGAGTGGGGATCCAGCACATGTCAATTGCACGTGGTGGTGGAACAAAACATGAGAGGTTATAACATTTTCAACTTCAAATAATAATCATGTCAATCAATTGCTTTCGTAAAATGTGACCACTTTTGCTCCAGCATGTATTATACTCTCTCAAATGCTCTACAGTTTGATACTAGTAGAAATTTGAGCAATTAATCAAAAACCCACATCCATTTCGCTCCATGCCTAAGCGACACCTCATAATGCCAACGCCAGAAGACAAAATTGCAATGCATTTTCAGGATAGAGGACACATCTCCTGGAGAACTTCCATCAGGACGAGATTGTATAATCTACCCGATCAAATGTAATCGAATTACGCAATGAAAGAGACAACAGAATAAGCTGAAATTCAACCATCCATGCTTATATTCAGGAGACAGAGGCATACAGGGCACAAACCACTGAACTGATGCAACTTAAAATCCAACACACCCCCCAGCGCTAGCCGTTGGGAACTTCGAATCGATGAACAAGTCACGTACCGCTTCTATGATCCGGGTTAGAAGCATAATCGAGCTCCTCCATCTCGTAATCATCGAGCAGCGCCACGCTCCGGTCCGGCTTCTCGCTCAACGACAACAACAGAGCCTCGTCGTCGTCGTCGTCATCCGCAGCATAGGAGCTCGATTCTCCCCGGCCTTCCTCGGCGCCGCTCTCCCGCTCGTCGACCCAGAACTGCCGCCGCCGCCGCTCCAGAGCGAGGCCCCGGCGGCCGGCGCCGGCGGCCCTCGGAGCCCGGAACCGGCACCCGGTCCGCGGAACCGCGGGGGCGCTCCGGCGAGAGGGGAAGAGGGAGCTGCCGGCGGGGGCGAAGCAGGAGTAAGGAGAGAAATTTGAGAGAGGGTGCAGAGAAGACAGCTCCATCGCCGGAGCTCCGGCCGGTGCTAGTCGCGCGCCGGTCTACTCTTCATTCTCCCGCGGAGTTTCTCTGTTCTGAAAGGATAACGTGCCCACGCGCGGCGCAAGTGAGCTTGCTCGTATTTTAGTTTTTCCATCGGAGCGCTTCGACTGAAACGCACCGTTTTCGGAGCCGGACGGCACGGTGCGCTTGTGCTCTGTCGCTCTCCGGCCTGCGACAACTAATTTCCACGTAGGAAAATAAGAATTTTTTGCAAGCTATATTAGTTGATTAGAGAATTATGTAACAGACATGGGTGATTTCTAATTTTTGGACACCACCTTAATAGAGATTCGATTACTGAAAAATTGAGCTAGCCTCACAAGTCAACACTCCCGAAAGGGTGTCAACAAGAACCGCCTGACCGATTCTAAGCGATTCTAAGGGGTCCTGGTCTAGTCTCATGTTCCTATTTTTGGAACTGGTGAATGGGAATCAGACTAACCATCTATACTTCTTCTTTTTTAATTTTTGAATAACCCTATTATTGATGATGTCTCGAGCAAAATGAAGTTTGCAGAAAAGGAAAATCAAAAGTGTTGCCTGCCCAATATCTTTTACGGGGAAAGAAAGAAATCTCATAACGAGATGTGACTTTGTCATGCAACTGCTCCCTTAATCGAAGAAGAAGGAAAAAGGAAGCTATCTGACGTCCTCTTTTTTACTCTTCTTCTTTTATTTTATTTTCAAGCCTACTGAAATTGACAAAGGATTGGACTTAAAAGGCTTAAGGAGGAAACAAGCGGGAGATCCACCTTGGGGTGAGAGACCCCGTGTTGTCCTCTGTGCCTAGACTTAGAACCAGGGAAGACGGAGTCAGTTTCCTGCAAGTATGTCTTCCCACAGTGAGCGAACAACTCCCATTCAAGCCCTTCAGGAACAGCCTTTTAGCGGAAAACCACACAGCCCTTTAGTTCAAAGCCTAAAAATACTCAGATGCCAAGATGATAACGTTTCTAACTGTCCGAGCTGCATTTCTCAGAAGATCCTACCAGGCTAGAGAAAAATAGGAGTTTAGAAAGTCATAAAGAGTTTTCACAAAATGCTCACTTTACTTCAAGGGACTCTCTCGAACAAGAGAGGGAAAGTCTATCTCATGGAACATAGCAATGGAGGAACTTGGTGGTGTTTCTGCTGGAGCTTCAAGTGGGTAAGAATGTTTCTTTGCCCACTTTAGGATTGGCTTATAGAACAGAGAAAGAGCTCGTTTTTTCTGAGGAGGAGATGAAGGAGGTGATGGTGGTGGTGTTCCTGAGACTGAGGGTGGAGTAATGAACTCTGGTGGTGGAGTTGGTGCATAAGAAATCATAAACTGAAATTTGTTGCATTCACCAATAGTATAAACGGAGGGATCTCCGTTCAAGTACCTTTGGTACATAGTATCATTTGGCTTCTCGTGCTTCCATCGAGGTCTAGCAGTTAGATCTACCTCGTCGGGAGAATTTGTACAATAGAAACATTGACAAAAATGATCTCATAAACAGTGACCATACCGGTCCTTGTAGTAATGGACAGGATGTCCATCACTTTTGAAATATTGAACAAGTTTTTTAGGATCTGGCTCAGAAATTGATTCAAGAACACATGGTTCAATCATGAAGAAAGTTTGGAAGATAAAAGGACTTTCTTCCTTTTCCTTGCCAAATTCGATGAAAACAGTTCCATCTTTCTTTTGGATGAACTCAGAGTCCGATGACTGGAAAGGCTTGTTATTCTGATGCAACTTCTCATAGTTGGTGATCCAAGTTTCTGGAAGGAGCTTGGCCAATGTCGCGACCCAATTTTCGGGTTAGCCACCTAAACTAGGTTGATGGACTACTAAGCCTTTAAGCTTAGCTCGGGCTCTCCCAAGCCCATACCAAATCGCGACGTAGGGTTTTAACATGGAAAGCTTATTATCTAGGAGTCGCCACTAATCAGTTTAGGGTAGGTCGATTAGACACCTAAGTAAAATAACGGGAGGATTATCTTACTTCTACGAACCGGAGATTTTGGGTACGGGGACTTGGTTACACTAGTATCTATGCTAGTGCGATTTCGGTACCACTTCTTTTAATTTTCAAAATGTTTTGCGGCGAGCTTGATTTGATTTTAATTGAGCTTCCTAACGTGTGAGGTGATCATACATGCGCGCATACCACCAATTTAACACATCAAGAAAGCAAATAAAATAATGCGGGACTTACCTCAAAAGAACGAAAGCATCTGCATTTGTTAAATCAGAATTCACATCAACAATCTTAGATATGATTTCTAATTAACAAGAAATCACTCAATTTTTGCCTTCACTTTTTAATGAGAATAAGGTCCATATGCAATGCAAAATCAAATATGAAATGATATGGCATGACAAAATGTCTTAAACTATATGAATGAGTAAAAAGAAACTAATGATTTCTTAATGAACATGCAATAATTAAATATGCAATCTAAATTAACCAAGATGACCTAATTCTAATTACGGGCAATTTCTAATTAAATGAACCTAATAATAATCACTAAATGACGTGCATTCTACATGACCCTAATTCTACATGACGTGCAAATGATGATTTTTTATTTATTTTTTATTTAAACAAAAATTCATAATTAAAATCACTAAAGAAAATAAAAGTATAGCTAAAGTGAAAACTAAAGTAAAATGCTATCTATTCTAAATGCCTTCCAAACATGCATTTTAAAAAAACTAACCTATCATGCAATTCATCTAAAGATCTATCTAGACCTAGAATTAAACATGCAATTTATTCTAATATGCCATGACGTGCAACTAATGCCCTAACTCTTAATTTTTATGAAATTCGAAATTAAGGAAAAACATGCAATAAAAACTAACACCCTAGATGAATGCACTTTTTCTTTTTCTTTTTTCATGATTCAAAATAAAAATCTCCAATCTAATCCTGCAAGATAATAAAAAAACAACCTAATCCCAAATCAAACTTTTTTTGGATTTTTCTTTACAAAAATAAAACTCGACTCAAACACCACGACATCAAATCAAACAAAGATAAAATTGATATCAGAAAATTGGCGACAACCATATCTCGCGAGATCGGGTTGTCGATTTAAAATTAAATCGCGAATCGAATCTCGAGCGTGAGATTGGATTGTCGATTTTTATAGGGTTGCGAGTCGGATTTCGGGCGCGAAAATTTTAACAAACCCTAATTTGAGGAGGGCACTTTCATGTCGGAATATCAATAATCTATTCATGAGTAATTCTAACAAAATAAATAAATGAAAATAATATATAAAAAATAAAGAAAGAAAAAGCCACCTAATTGATTTCTTTTTCCTTTTTGCTTTTTGTTTTCTTTTTCTGTTTTTTTCTTTTGCTTCCAAAAGAAAAACAAAATCTGGGCAGCTCGTGCGTGACTCTCCAAAGGGGCAATCGGTCCGGCGAAGGTGGACTGGCAAGGGACTCCGGCGAGGGCACAGCAGCGGCGGTGGGCGGACCGAACAGGGTGTCTCGGGTAGAGGAGATCGGCGCTGGGCGGAAGGGCTCACGCGGCAGGTCGCTTGGGCTCGAGGGCAGCTCGGCGATGCGGGCGGATCTGGGCGGAGCAGGCGGCGTCGGCGCGGAGCAGGGCCTCAGGTGAATCGGGATCTGGCGGAGGTTGAGCGGCTGAGGTGATACGCGGGCTCGGGCGGAGCGATTGCAGGTCACTCGGAGAGGAGGGTGCTGAGGTGCAGCGAGCTTTCGGATCTGGGCGAGCGACGTGGTTCAGGTTGTGGGTCGCCGGATCGGGGCTGCGCAGCGGCTCGCGGCCAGATCTCCGGGCGGCGTGGCGGTGCTTGGGCGGAAGCGGGTCGCGGCTGGGCTCAGGCTTCGTGGAGGAGGTGCGGCGCTCGGGTCCGAGCGTGATGATGGATGGTGGAGACCGTTGATCGTGGCAGCAAATATGGGCAAAGAAGAAATTGGAGAAGACAATGAACAGTAAAAGCACAATCACTTCCACTGCTACTTTTGCTTTTTGCTTTCGTCACTTTCTTCTCTCCTTTTAACCCACGAAGGCTTTCCCTCTCTCTTCACCTTTTCTTTTTGTTTTTTTTTCTTTTGATTCCAAAGAGAAACCAGCCCCAAAACCACCGAACCCTCCAAAACTCTTGTGCGCATTGGTCTTTTATAGGGGAAATTTTAGGATTTTAATTTTTCGAATTCAACATCCGCAAATCTTTTCACAAAATTAATCCCATACTGATAAGAACTCGAGATAATGATAAAATTTTCCTAAAATCAAATCTTTCAAAGCCAACTTGCAATATTCTTTATATCCACCCAAAAAATTCATTATATCTTGGAAAAATTTTGAATTCTAATTCCTCACAAAAGATAATTTATGATCGTTTCAAAACAGGCTTGCCAACTAATTTGAATCCCTTCGCCACCGATTCAATAAAAAACAAAAATGAAATAAAAAATAAATGCAACCTACATCTATATCTTTATGAAATCAATAAAATTAACCCCTAACGACTAAATGGCCGCCAAAATTTAGGTGTCAACAGCCAACTTTTCCTTTGGCATCTATCTGGGAACATGAATGCAGAATGCTTGATCATTATGCATGAAAATGAATAAAGCATCTTCATTTCCATTGTGAAAATTCAAATCAAGGGCATGGTTTTGCACTCAATAAACCATCTGATAGTGTAGTGTTGCAGCAACAGAATCAGCAGTTTGAGGAGCTCCATGGAGCTAAACCTGAACTTTTAGGAAAGAAAGTAGTTAGGGATCTGAAAAAGCTATATTTGAAGTTTGGATACAAAGTCACAAAGATTGTTCCAACATTCATAGTGGTTTGGACAGTACCAATACAAGCATGTTGGTACTCTAGAAGGACTTTCTTCCTTTTCCTTGCCAAATTCGATGAAAACAGTTCCATCTTTCTTTTGGATGAACTCAGAGTCCAATGACTGGAAAGGCTTGTTATTCTGATACAACTTCTCATAGTTGGTGATCCAAGTCTCTGGAAGGAGCTTGGCCAACTTTTCCTTTGGGATCTATCTGGGAACATGAATGCAGGATGCTTGATCATTATGCATGAAAATGAATAAAGCATCTTCATTTCCATTGTGAAAATTCAAATCAAGGGCATGTTTTGCACTCAATAAACCATCTGATAGTGCAGTGTTGCAGCAACAGAATCAGCAGTTTGAGAAGCTCCATGGAGCTGAACCTGAACTTTTAGAAAAGAAAGTAGTTAGGGATCTGAAAAAGCTATATTTGAAGTTTGGATACAAAGTCACAAAGATTGTTCCAACATTCAGAGTGGTTTGGACAGTACCAATACAAGCATGTTGTTACTCTAGGAATTGGGTATCCAGTAACGCTATTCTTTCCACGACTGGCAAGCCCTTGCGACCATGAAAGGTAAGAGCAAGACGAATAGCCCCATAATGAACATGAGTATATCCTTGCTAAGTCCATTGCCTGGGAAACTCTGGAGGAATCTGAAGAGTAACAAAGTACTCCTTTTCAGTGGCCGGAATGGGATGTTGATCAAACTTGGAGGACTGAATGTACTCTTTTACTTCCTTGGGAGTTTGGCGGATGAGTTGGCGAATAGAGCGGATGGGAGAAAATGATGATGTGGGTTTAGCAAAGGCAGAATAAGGGTTCATAAGAGGAAATTGAGTTTCAGAGATCTTGGTTTCATCGCTAAAAGAGATTTCATAGAAATAGTCTATCTTAGAAGCATTAAAAATACGGAAATCTAAAGGGGTTGAAGAGGATGGAGATGGAGCGAGAGAAACAGGTGCTTCTAGTATTTCTGGATCTATCATAAGGTGAAAATATCTTCTTAGCACTGGATTCACCTACTGAACGCATGGAACGGATATTATTACAAACAAACCATGGCTCTGATACCATTGAATGGGCCTAGACTTAGAACCAGGGAAGACGGAGTCAGTTTCCTGTAGATATGCCTTCCCACAGTGGGCACCAACAAGGTAAACTCCATGTCGAGGCATGCTTGCATGCTTCGATTACCGTCGAGTAGGCTGATATAGTAGTTACCCGCGCCTGGGGTGAGTGGAGGATGAGTGAAATGCCCACTACAACTCCTAGCGCACCTTACAGCACAAACCCCTAATGGAAGAAGAAGGAAAAAGAAAGCTATCTCACGTCCTCTCTTTTTACTCCTCTTCCTTCGTTTTATTTTCAAGCCTACGTGAAATTGAGAAAGGATCTCTCTTTGAAGTTTCTTCTTGGAATCTCTCTCTCTCTCGTCCTTTCTAGAGCAGCATGCTCTCCCTTGCACGCGTAGTCTCCTTTCCGCAACATCCATCGGATGCCAACGTTTTTTACTCCCACAATTGCAACCTCGCCTCACGCCTCGCTCTAATCGAGTCGCTCAAGCCCCGACATTGATGCCTTTCCTTCTTGCTTGACATCAACACCTTTCAAAGAGTATCACGTTCTATGTAAATTTTGATTAAAGAGAGCTCTTGATCATATATATATCGTTCAATCTAATGACAAAAAGTGATTTGGTCCATTTGATCAGGACCAAATCGAACTTGACCATATCGGACCAAACCAGTCCGGCTCTCAATTCTAGGATCTCCCAATTCCAGGACCAACCGATCCAATCCAGATCCCAAAAATTGGGAACCGGTTTTTCCAATCCGATTCCCAACTTTTGAGTGAAATCGGACCAAACCAGCAACCAATCACTCCTCTCTTGCACCACATTTCCTCCAAAAGAATTAAGTCACAAAGAATCAGAAACACATGCATCTATACCTAATTTCTCCCAAACTAATTTTCGTATGACGAAATATTCCAAATCATTAAATGACACGGGCAGTGGCACATCAGTTTAGAATTTTTTTGTAATAAAAAAATTAATTCGCAATAAATGTAACAATTGAGAGAGTCAATATAGTACACATGGTGACATTAGTGTTACTTTCCGCCGCAATCACATCTCACATCCAAGACTCATATTTTGCTCAACACAATGAAACATCAATCTGTTCATAAGACTTGTCGAAACAACTTTGCCTAAGATGTCTTACCGCTACAAAATCGCCATCCATGGAGGCTCAAGAAAAGCTTGTCTTCAGCTCCTCCAAAGTCCACGGGAACTCGCAAATCGGGCACCAGAGGCCAGGAAGAGCTAACGCAAAACAATCATGTATTTCCAGCAAATATACAAACTCGGTATATCAACCTCTGGATTAGCTGCAACATCGCAGCTTGGCATATTATTTTGTCAGAACTAATATTGTGCGGCATGCCTTGCGCACTTACTAAGAGAACATGATTAATTTCAACAAGGCAGCACTGGCCCTTCTTATTATTCTCTTCCTCTAATGACAGAGCCCATCTTAGTAGACTCTGGAGGAAGAATGCCTGCCTCACTCAGTGTCGTTGCTGCTTTCGCTTGCCTGATTCTCATCGCTGCGCGATCCATTGCCCGATGGGAGGTATGACCATGCTAATGCCGAAGCACCAAGCGATAAGGCGACAGCTATCGAACCCCACACCCATCTCTGCCTCCTCTTCCTCTGTTGCCTTAGTATTCTAGCAGTCTCTGCAGAGACAAACAATAGGAGAGGTTAAACTTGAAAGACTTTCCATGATGACCTTGGACAAACAATCCAATAAATGAGAACTTCGAAAAAGAACTGGCATACAAAACCCAAACCCATGTTGGCTGAATACAAAGGACAATGACGACAAGTCGCCAAGAGACCTCAGAATCTTGACAAGAATGTTGTCAAAGCATGGATATGCTTCTTCTAAGTGGGTGGACGGATAATGGATAAAAACTATGTCACCAAGTACAAGGGATGTTTTCATTTCCCAAATCAGGAGACCAAGTGTTAACAGCATGCAACCAAATACAGTCACTGATCAAGGTTAAGTTAACTCATTAGGGGAAGAAAATATGGAGATTATTTTCCTGAGAGAAATGACAATCCTCACAAATAGATCTGAGTGCTGCAATCGGGGTAGATAGCAGGAATTAACCAATAATTTCAAAACAGGATCGGGCAGTTCAACAGTGGATTCACTCAAATTTATAACACTCCGAAGCCCAGCAGTGGATTTACTCAATCATACCATTTCTTGCTCTCCCAAGAAAATGTATAGGGGTGCCTAGTTCAAGCCTAATCCGACATCTAACATCTACAACAAGGCAAACAAAGCAACCCAGTATTCTACCACAATGAGCAGGAGAAGGATATTAAATTGTCTAAAGAGAATTGATAAGCAAATACACTAATAATGACATGCTACAGCAAATGAGAACAAAGAGTGAAATGAGCTCTGCAGGATACAGACCGGGTCAAATAGCAAAAAGACCAGAAAGGCTTGGTTCAGACACTCACCAACAGCTTCCTGGTTCCTCTGAGACATCTCATGATTTACAGCCTCATAATAATGCAGTCGATCCCACAATCGTGCAATCTCAAAGTTCTTAACCTCAAGCTGAGCTTCCATTTCTGTCTCTGCTTCAGCCTTGGCCATGCCCCTTCCAATTGCTTCAGCAACAAAACGAGCAAGTTGAACTTGCTGATTCAGCTGTTCTGCAGCCTCCACACTCAGTTGGTCAGACTCCAAATTTAGATCTGCAGGAAGGGTAAGACCAGCCAGTGATAGCTGTTGTCGAATCCTCTGCCAATTGCTTTGCATATTGCTCAGGGTTTCTTCTGCTTGCTTCCGCTTCTCAATCTCCATTAATAAACTCAATCTGATCCCTCGCAATTCCTCTTCAAGATCACGCAGAGAAGATTGAGCCCCACCCTCAGAGGATAGTTCTGTTGGATGCACATAAGCCTTTCTTAACCAACGTAAATTTCAGGAAAGGGGAATCTCATATATGATAAGTGTGAAAATTATAATTATAGAGAGACCCACAACTTAGTAATGCTATGGTTACAGATTCGTTTCTTAACCATCTGCATAATATGTAAAAGCATCTGTTTCTTAGTAATGCTTGCTGTAGTAAAAACAAAACGATTTTCTAAAACACCCAGACAACAAGAGCAAGATTCCAGAAATTAAATGGAACATGCTATAGGAAAAGAAAAGATCTTAAATACCTTCCCATGCATCAAAGAACTCTCCCACTGGCGCGGTGAACTTCACAGACCGTTCCGCGGTGCCATTGTCCTCTCCGTCAGTGTTACTAGTACAACTCATTGCTTCCTGAGGATCATAAAAATGTTCACTCTCAACCTCTCTTTCGGGAGTCATTGGAACAGGAACAAGCGTATCAGTTTCCCCCCCAAAGCCATCATTCAAATTGCTAGTCCCAACTTCCAGAGCACTACTCGCAGATCTGTCACTGCTTCCGACCTCACACCCATCATCAATACCATTCATGTGTTCATCTTTAAGAGTATTAGATAGTGTAAACGTTACAGGGACATCCCCCACAGAAGCAATCTCCTCACTTTTCAGTTCAGTTACAGTAGAATTGGTTTTTGCTTCGTCCATGCTCTTCTTTCTAGCAGAAACGTCATCCTCGGATAAGCTCTTCACGAGACGTGGGCCACGTCTCTTGTGATTGATGATGTAGGGGGACGGAGGGAACGAGGAAGGTGAATCCGGAACCGGGGTAGTCTCCGGAGTCGCATAGAGCGCCGGAGTCATTTGAGGCCGCTGAACTTTCCTCTCCATGACCGAGGTGCTTCTCCTCCTCTCCAACTTCGCATTAGGCACCGGCTCAGGCCTAGGAGGCTTCAACTTAGGAACAGGCATGGGGCTATTAACAGATTTATCGGCCGTTCTGGATGTTCTGGGTTCCAATAGCCTATCCAAAGCTATCGCAGTAAAAGTTGGCATGGCTCTGGGAAACAAAGCACAAAATTAGACTTTTTAGATAGCGTAAAAACATACAAAACAACGATTAAAAACGCCCTGCTTACAAAACATTAAATAGAAAAGCAAATAAACCCTCTTCTTAGCATCCCCTAATTTCCCATCCCATCTAAGAGATTCGCCGATTACCCTCCAGAAAAAGACTCGAGCTTGGAATTCTGCATAAACCAATCAACTAAGCAAGAATCACAGATTTTCAAACCACAAGGCCTACGAATAAACGAATCCACCCAAACACATCGACAAGACAAGCCACATCGGTATTCAAAAACATGGGAAACACGCTTGAATCATGCAACCGGAAACAAAGGAAGAAAAATTTAACGGCCACAAACGCACCCAATTCAAAAATTCAATCTCGCTGCAAACACCAAAAAAAAAAAAAATCCAATAAACCCGACTCGCCAGCCCAACGAACACGGGACCAAATCAACCCTTCCGAATACTTATTTTTTTCCTCCCTTTTAATAAGCGAACTCAAAGCTAGCAACAACCAGAAGCACGAAACACGACGGCGACGCTCGTCAATTCGGCCGAGGGAGGAGGAGACGGGAGAGAAAGACATCCAGGCCTCGATCCGGAGAGCCGCCGGCGGGGCATTTCCGGGGCGCCTCCAAACTTCTCGGCCGAAACACGCGCGGGACCCGGCCGCACCTATCCAACGACTCGAGCTGCATCGACACGCGACATCCCGAATCCCAGCAACAGCAACAACAACGCACAAAAACACCAAATCCCAGATGCGCGGAAACCGCGGCGAGTCCTAACCTCGAGGCGGCGATCCCGGAGAAACCCTAGCCGGCGAGCCACGGGCGGAGGCGGAAAGGAAGGAGGCGGACGGGAAGAGAGAGAGAGAGAGAGAGAGAGGGAGAGAAGGGGAAAGGGGGCGGTGCGGTGTTTCAGAGGCGGAGGGGAAGGGACGAAGAAGAATCCATGTCCAGCTTCGGGGGATTCCCAGCAGGCAAAATATAAATTCGTCGAGTCTCTCTCCCTACCTCCTGTCTGCCTCTTTCCCCACGCAAAGCGATTCAAACGCCACCCCATAATTTATATTTTCCTTTCTTATTAATATTTCCGTATTTTTCCTTCTTTTTTATTTTATTTTTTTTAAAATTTCCCAGCTGCATTTTGCTGCTCCTCGACCCCTCGCCACCACCACTCTTTCCTCCTATTTATCCTCTCCGCTCGGACCTCGGGACCGTCGCCTCTGTAAAAAGTCAAAAATGCCCCTTGATCTTTTTCGTGTTTTCTTAATTTCTTCCTTGCGCCCGCCCTCTAACTTTTTTTTTTTTTTTTTTTGTGTTTCGGGGGGAGTAGACTCGATGATAACGATAGTAATGCCTTCGTGCTTTTGAACCAACATGGGCATATTCCCGAATATTAATGTAGATGTTTTCTAAAATGCTCGGATCATTTGATAAGTCTCATTCATCAAAATTATAAACATACCCATGTCATCATCGTGTGAAATGCATTTTGATCATTTCGATTCTCGAGCATGGCAAGCCATTCACCAATGACCATGCAAATGATATCTAGGGATGTTAGCTAGGGATGCAACCTCACTCATGCCACTTCAGTCATCACCTCCAGTGACTTTCGTGTTTCTTTTTAGGCGTCAATTTGTAATTATCTCCATCCAAGTCTTACTAATTTCGATTTTCTCCAATCTGTCCGATCAAAGTTGCGTGTCGCCCTCTATAGTTAATGTACGAGATAGAAAGCATTAAGGTACGAGATACGAAACCTACGTACACCGCCGTCCCTCTTAAGTTAGTATAAAGAGGCTCCGTATTATTGTAATAGAACCTAAAATAATGTTATTACAAGCTCACATCATCATCGATATTGCAAATAAAAAAATCTCTTCGAAATAGGATCATTTAAATTAGGGTTAATACCCTGAAAAACCCCAAACTGGTGCATCTGTGATAAATTTACCCCAAATTATTTTTTTTACCATTAAAAACCCCAAAATGGTACACCTCTGACAAATTTATCCCGACTGACCATAAAAAACCTTAAACTGGTATATTTATAACAAATTTACCCCAAACTAATTTATTTGACCGCAAAAACCCCCGAACTGGTAAATTTGTGACAAATATACCATTCGCTAAATTGAATTAATATCACCAAAAAATCACAAAAATTGTAAACTGTAACGAACGGAGTATAAAATTCCAAATTGGTACACCGGTTAAATGTCGTGTCATTTAAATTAATAATTTGATAGTAAAATTTAACAAAAATTATCAGATGATAAATTTGTCACAAGTGTACCAGTTTGGGGTAAATTTGTCAAAAATATACCAGTTTGGAGTTTTTGGTGGTCAAAAAAATAGTTTGAACTAAATTTATCACAAACGTCTTAGGTTTAGAGTTTTCAGGGTATTAACATTTTAAATTACGAGATTCTCAGGAGCACGTATATTTTTGCATTCATATCCGCGAGTAGGGGAGGGGACAATATGGACTTTTCGAGCGCGAGCGCGCGGTTAGTTGGGGAGGGGGAGGGGGGCAGATATGGGAAAACCGCTGGACGAGAGGCGCGCGTGGAAGTAGCAAAAGAGGATACGAAGACGGAGAGAGAGGGCTCCCTACGACGCCGCTTCGGCGATTCTTCCGGAGCGGCGGTCTCGATACGCTTTTGCCTCGTCAAAGGGGGGGCGGAGGGGAGAATCTTTCCCCCTCCCTCCTTCCTTCTTCGCCTTCCCCACCTCCCTCCCAAAAAGTTTCGATGTGACCGGACCCTGGCTGGGCCCCACGTGGCTGGGCCCCAGGTGGCTGGGCCCCATCTGGGATGCTTCCTTGGCCCTCTCTCTCTCCACGGTCCTTCCGATTTTTCCCTCTTTTTTTATTTTTAATTTTATTTCCAGAATCATGGACGACGGCAGGCAGACAGACAGGCAACAATGAATGGCCAGCAGCAGCGCGACGGCGGGCTAGGGTTTCGCCCCCAGGCGAGAGCAGAACATGACGGGGGCTTTCCGAGGCGTGTCGCGCCACGTGTCGTCACGGGGTGGCTTCCGTTGTATAGGCTTCGGAAGTTACTAATTCCGGCATGATGCTGACATTAGGGAAAATGAAATAAGAAATATTAAAAAAAAAAAAAAAAATCTAGATTTCTAAACACTCATTAATGTCTTTACTCGCGTGTGCCGTCGAAGGAGGGCGTGTGGTGTTATTTAGTCATATACCTTCCATCGATGACATGTTATGGCTTAGCCGGCTAGATTGGCGAGCTCGATTTCGAGTTTCTTAATGGAGATCGCTCGATCAAAGTTGACTTGGTACGGTTGCAACTAAATGTCCTCGGCGTGTTGTGCACCGGGGGAGGGAATCTTGTAAGAAAATGCTCATTTTCAGAGTAACTTAAAAGAATTAAATTGATAAAAAATGATAATGAATATTATTATAATGCTTTGCAATTTTGACCAAATAGACTTCAGTCCTATTTTTTATGGCATATACTATATAGTGGACAATCTTGATATGTCGAACCTACGGTAAAATTTTTAAATTGGGAATTTCTTTGATTATTATCAGCTTGGGAAACAATAAAACTTTATCATTTTAGAAGTTTAGTTTAATTCCTGTTATAAGATTCGCTTTTTTTTTCCTCTTTTCATTATGCAGTTGTGGTGTTTAGCTCGATTTTACTTGCATTTACTACGAACGGTGTATACATTGGATTCCTCATTCCAAATTTAACTCGGTCTGGAATTTAATTCGAAAAAATTCGATTACTTTCTTGATATCTATTTTGGAATTAGTGGTTGATTTAATTTCAATTTCGATTCTTTGTGGGGCTACACATCAATTTGTGCTCAAGACTGAATATTTCTTTTAGTTTTCAGTTCAGCTTAGCAACTCAAGTTTCGCCCATACGATTTATTTTTAGTTCCTTTTTTTTGTCAAATATTTATTTTTAGTTCGACCAAATATAATTTAGACTTGACTCTCTTTTTTTTCAGTTTCCAATACTAATTTAATTTAGCCTAACTGAATATTCGGTTTCTTAATTTGATACCAGAATAGTAATTGTTGTCTCGTCCTTTCCCTTTCAGTAATTGCTCTCATGTTCTTTGTAGTTTTGCCAATTGTTGATTAAGAAACTTCAATCCTAGATGATTGTGACACGGCCCACGGACAAAGCATGATCCAAGACTGTCCGTGATGCGGCTGTGTCATGCACAAGGGCTTTGCCCACGGACAGCCTTGATCGATCCATGAACGATCCCCGAACCGTGCACGATCAGCGCATGTGCGATACAAGCGAAAGCTCGTGCACGATCAATAAACGACCCATGATCTATGTTTGGCCGGCCCATGTGCAACCTGCAACTATTCACCTACTCCGTGTCAAGCGGCCATGCTGACCCTAATCTTTGCTTTTGACACACGCCCATGGGCTTTTCCGAGGCCTAGAGCCATTGAGTGGCCTGATATGTAGATTTGTCATGATGATACATATTCAAACTCCACCGTCGGATCGGAGGGACAATTAACGGCTAAGATACGACCCAAACTTGTATAAATAGGGATCCCTCCCCTTCATTGTATTAAGCTCATTCACCAGTGAATATACTCGCTCCTTGCTCATACGACCCTTGTGTTCGTGTGTGTGTGTGAAAGGCTGACTTGGGATCGATAATCCTAAAGCCGCACGAGTTCGTGATCGATAGAAACAACCGACCCGTGACAATTGCCTCTCGTGTCTAACTAAAGTGAGAATCGTTTGAATTTTTTTTATTACTATATTTTGAAATTTCTATCTATTGACGAGGGAATTCGAGGTTGACGATCTGGTTCCCTCTATGAATAATTTTTATTTTTCTTCTCATGGAATTTTTTTTTTTTTTTAGGAATTAGATCATTAAATTTAATGAAATTCATGTGGGACCTATATAAGGTCGATGATCCAAATTTAATCTAGTATATATTTCATTGCCTTTTTGCCATTGTACTACTAAGAAACATCAACCTCTGCAAGCGTGCTAGAAGAGATGTTGTACACACCGCCTGTCACACTATGGGGGCTGGCCATGCCCGAAGTCGTTACCTTAACCGCAAGGAGGGGGTGCCGAAGGTAGGGCTAGTGACTCGAGTGATCTATCCATCGCATATAGGCTTTAAGGACATCGTAGCATAACCGTCGAGGTGATGTCAGGACCTAAAAGATCGAATGGAATGATACGTAATGAAACTCAATGAGGATCGAGACGATCCGACCCTTAGATGATTGGAGAGCGATTGAGATTGGTCCGCAACCTCCACACTTGAGTAGAAAGTGCTCGAATGGAGCTTGAAAGAGGTGACAAATATGCAAATCTAAGCGCTACGAAAAATCAAGAGCATTGAATTGAGATCACATCGAGACGAAATACATAGACCGAAATTGAAATTAAATCGAAAGATAATAGTCTTTGGAGTCGTGCGTGTCCCTCTCTTCACGAAATGCCCTTAAATTCCCGTCCCCATTTTCCATTCAAACTTATTTTCCTTGGTTTGCACACCACATGTTCATGACTTCCCGTCGGGGATAATGAAGGAAATAATATCCGAGCTTTAACTTAATATTCAATATTATCCCTAAAAAATTTTAATTTCCATGAACTTTTAATCTAATACGCAATATAATCTCTGAGTTTTTTATACATATTCAATTTAGTCTTAGAAATTACAATATCGAACATTTCCATGTAATCTAGGGACTAAATTGACCGTGTACCAAAAGTTTAGGAATCGTATTTTATAAAATAAAAATTTATGGATGACATTCAGGAACTATATTGAATAACTTAAAAATTCATTAACGACAGGGATCATTTATGTCGTTTTTCCCTACCCATTTTAGCTCCCGATCGTGAATGATGGAGAACTTAGACGCATGCGCACATTTCTTGCAAATTCCACGCTTCGTCTAAAGAACAAAAAAAAAAGAAGAAGAAAAGCTTTATCTAACAACCACGTGCCTTTGACCCTTCAACTAAACCTTTTTGAATTTTCATTGTGAACGTCAAGGTCCAATGGCCCAACTCATCTGCCCAAATTCAATTAAATTAAGCAACACGCCATTCATGACATACACAATTCCCGTACGGATCAAAAGCATGTGGTGGAAATGGAATTTAACAGTGCATACTTCCGTTCACATAATAATTTTCGATAGGAAAATAAGGGGATGAAGGTACGACTTTTTGGGTGGGAAGAAAACGTCAAAAAGGCAAATTTCTGACGTCATAAGCAGCGTGCGCGCTTAGTGTTGCCATACCTTTAATAAGATAATTGTAGGAATTTTTTTTAAGAGCAGACCTTTGGATCGTGACAGGTCATAATTTTTATATGTTTCTCATAATTTTTATGTTGAACATCATAACACATAAAAAATTTTAAAAAAATTACTATTGATGTTGAACATCACTTTAGTATCAGTTCACGTCATGCTCTCGTTGTTACACATACGATGGTCTGCGATAATTAGACTCCCACATGTAGAAATTAGGTAAGACTAGGCTAAGATGATTTTATTACACTTTTCCTTAAAGATTTAGGAATAAATTGGTCTGATTTAAAGGTTTGCAACTCAATCAAATTTGGCACAATAGGTTTACAATTGATGGTGTAATTTTTCGGTGTCATAATGAAACTTAGTTTTGCACATATTCGGTGTAGACTAACCATTTTGTCGGGAGAAGTACACTATCAGTGCCATAAATTGTGTACGGCGCTCACTTTGGTACCAAAAGTTTCCGTCGGATCACTTAAGTGCAAATCGGAAGAAAAACAATCACTTTGGTGCCACTGGCGAAAGATTAGGCCAAAATGATTATGTGGTTTTTTTTTTTTTTTTTAAATCGACAAGGCCTTAAACGACGTCGTTTTTGTCCTCCTAAGAAAATGACGTCGTTTTGCCGTCCTACATGGATGGCCTCACAAAAACGACGCCGTTTAACTCATTTGGGGATTGAAATTAGGGTTTCGACTTGGCCACCGAGTGGCTGTCGTCGAGGTTGGGGTCGGGGTCGGGGTCGAAGCTGCGGCCGCCGAGTGGCCATCGTCGAGGTCGGGGTCGGGGTCGAGGTCGGAGCGCCGCCGCCTAGTGGCCATCATCGAGGTCGGGGTCGGGGTCGAGGTCGAGGTCGAAGCCACGCCCGCCGGCGCGGGGGCCATCGAGGATGGCGACCGGCCGAAGATTAGGGTTTTGAATTAGGGGAGACACCAAACGGCGTCGTTTTGGTGTTAGGATCTTGGATCGTGCTCTCGGCGAGCCACATCGCTTCAAAAATTAATAAAAAAAAGTGCCACGTCGGATTTCCGGCCAGTCAGATCGGAGTTGGCACCAAAGTGAGCGTTTTTCAAACTTTTTGGCACTTAAGTGATCTGACAGAAACTTTTGACACCAAAGTGAGCGTCGTACACAACTTATGGCACTGATAGTGTACTTATCCTCCATTTTGTGCAATGAATTTAATAATATAAGTAGAATTTTTGCTTATCATATTATTGTCATCATTATGTATACTGTGATTATTGTTGTCATCGTCACTATTAGTGTTGTTATCATCGACGGTGTTAAAAGTCTGAATTTGTATGTTCCTTGATTGAATACACATAGCCAAGTATAAGGATATTATAACTGCAAAAAATTTCATACAATGCTCACTTTAAAGTCAAAAGTTTTTAAAAAAAAATTACTATTGATGGGCGAGATTTTTAGTCTCTTTTTTAATAGTTGATTGTCAAGGGAGTGAGGAATCGTTCTCCAAAGTTCCTTAAACACATCCATATTTAATGATGTACCTGCCAATGTTAACAAAGAGGCTAGAGAATCCTAGAATAAGGGATCAACATCTCTGATGCATGATCCTAAGTTGACTTTTGAACGGTTAGAGGCGATGCCTCGGCAGTTATGATGTCTTCCTAAGTTGACTTTTGAACGGTTAGAGGCGATGCCTCGGCAGTTGTGATGTCTTCTTCCCCGTTTTAGGTTGTCTTTGCTGTTTTTAGAGGAATTTTCAGGCCGCAATAGCAAAAGTATAAACAATTAGCGTGGATCGGAGGAATCATTGTCATTGATTGCGCCAACTTTCCTAATGTCTTCATGGATTTTGATGTCACCGCTGTCAGAAATAGGTTTCTCTGAAAAATGGGGCGCGACGAAGGATTGATTTGCGGATTTGGGCATTTGAGGCTGGTTTCGGGCTCTAGTTGCTCGACCATGATCGAGAAATAACGCGGTTCAGCTAAGCAAAAACGTGCCATTTCACTTAGTATCAGTTCACGTCATGCTCTCGTTGTTACACATACGATGGATGGTCCGCGATAATTAGACTCCCACATCTAGAAATTAGGTAAGACTAGGATGAGATAATTTTATTACACTTTTCCTCAAAGATTTAAGACTAAATTGGTTCAATTTAAATGTTTGCAACTCGATCAAATTCTAGGTTTACAATTGATGGTGTAATTTTTCAATGTCATAATGAAACTTAGTTTTGCACATATTCGATGTAGACATCCCATTTTGTCCAATGAATTTACTGATATAAGTAGAATTTTTGCTTATCATATTATTATTATTTTTTTTTTGTGACCCGGGAACTCCCGTACAGCCGGTAGCCGACGAGGTAAACCCGGGGGGACACTAGCGGAGGACCCACCATCTCGACGTGATGCTTAAGACACCAAGCGCCTCTACTGGGTTTCGAACCCCTCATATTTAGGGTAAAGCCCTTATCCAGCAGAGCCACCACGGCCGGTGGTTTTACTTATCATATTATTATCATCATTATTTTTTGAAAGTTCGTTCCGCATTTTTTTTTGTACTATGATTATTGTTGTCATTGTCACTATTAGTGTTGTTATCATCGACGGTATTAAAAGTCTAAGTTTGCATGTTTCTTGATTGAATACATATAGCCAAGTATAAGGATATTATAAGTGCAAAAAATTTTGTACAATACTCACTTTAAAGTCAAAAAAAAAAAAATCGCACTTAAATGTCACTATTATCACTTAAGTGCAAACTCATATTTGGATAGCCACAATTCGATGTGACCATATTTTATTAATATCTTCCGATCGATGAGACTCATTGCCTAGTCAATATGAATAGCCTACATGACGTAGTCTACATGCTTTGCCCCAAATATAAACCCTAATTTGGACAATCAAGCATTTCTCCAAATTCTTCAAACATCAAACCAAAATTTAGGGATCATTCGTGTTGTTTTTTCGTACCCATTTCAGCTCCCAATCATGAACAATGGAGAACTTAGACGCACGCAGAGATTTCTTGCAAATTCAACGCTTTGTCTAAAGAACAAAAAGAAGAAAAGGCTTTGTCTAACACCCACACGCCTTTGACCCCTCAACTAAACCTTTTTAATTTTCAATGTTGAGGTCCAATCGCCCAACTCATCTGCCCAAATTCAATTAAATTAACCAACACGTGATTAAAGTGGACGTACACAGTTCACACTCTAATCAAAAGTTTGCGGCGGAAATTGAAATTAACGAGTACTTAATTCCGTTCACATAATAATTTTCGAGAGAAAAAAAGGGGGATGAAGGTATGACTTTTTGGGTGGGAAGAAAACGTGAAAAAGGCCATTTCTAATGTCGCAGGCAACTTCAACTTGTGCTTGGATGTTGCCGTGGGACAATTTTTGGAATTTTTTAGGGACGGACTTTTGGATGGTAACAGGCCGTAACTTTTTGTATGTTTCTCATAATTTTTAGGGTTAATACCTGAAAAATCCAAACTGGTACACTTGTGACAAATTTACCCTAAACTATTTTTTTGACCACCAAAAACCCCAAACTAGTATACCTTTGACAAATTTACCCCAAACTGATACATTTGTGATAAATTTACCCTCCGTTAGTTTTCGTTAAATTTTACTATCAAATTATTAAATTAAATGACACATGATAGTTGACTGGTATATTGATTTGGGATTTTACGCGTCGTTTGTCACAGTTTACAATTTTTCTGATTTTTTTGTGGTATTAATCCAATTTAGCGGAGGGTATATTTATCACAAATTTACCAGTTTGGAGTTTTTTACGGTCGAATAAATTAGTTTAGGGTAAATTTGTTATAAATGTACTAATTTAGGACTTTTTATGGTTAGTCAGAGTAAATTTGTCACAGGTATACCGGTTTAAGGTTTTTCAGGGTATTAACCCTAATTTTTATGCCGAATATCGTAATGCATAAAAATTAAAGATTTTTTCGATTGATGGGCGAGATTTTTACTCTGTTTTTTTGTTTTTTTGTTTTAATTGGATGATAGTCAAGGCAAAGATCCTTAAAACGCATTTTTATTTAATGATGTACCTGCCAATGTTGACAAAGAGGCAAGAGAATTCTAGAATATGGGATCAACCTCTATGATGCATGATCGAAGGTTGACTTTTGGATAGTTTAAGGTCGTATCTCGGCACTTAAGATTTCTTCACGGATTCTCATTCGTACTTTACTGTTTCTAAGAGGAAATTTCAGGCCGCACGAAGTGGTTAGAGCATAAATTATTGGCGTCAACTAGAGGAATCACTGTCATCGATTAAGACGACTTTGCTAATTTCTCCCCATTATCGAAATTTGGTTTCTCAACAAATTAGGATACACATAATAACAATATATATATATATATTACTCACAAGAACAAGTTTGAAATAGTAATCCATTTGACAACATAATTTCATTTTTTCAATTATAGAATAAAATTTTAGTTTAGAAATAGATTTAGAATAAATATGATAAGTAAAAATTTTCTATTTTTCTATTTCTAGAATAGAAATAAAAAATAAAAATTCTTTTCATTATTAGCGCTCATTACTAGTCGACCACTCACCCGCTGCTGCCGAGCGCTTGTTTTGTATCGTGATCAAATGAATTTTTGTTGCCAAAACAGAATTTTTGTATCATTATCAAACACGATTTTTTTTGCTCATAAACTTGTCTAGAAAATAGAAATAATTTTTTTTTGTTTTTGGCAAAAAATTGATTTTTAGAATAGATTGATTACTATTCGCTCCTTTAGGGCATAAAGAAGGATTGATTTGGGTATTGGGGCTGATTTTGGGCTCTAGTTGCTTGACCAAGAGCGAGAAATAACACCATTCAGTTAAGCAAAAACATCTCATTTCATTAGATATCAGTCCACGCAATACTCTTGTTGATGCGTGTAGGGTAGTTGGTAATTAACTGGACTCTCACATCAGATAATTAGTCGAGACTAGACTGAGAGGACTTCGATTGTACTTTTCTTTAAAGGTTTATGATTAAATTGGTTCAATTTAAAGAATTTGCGACTCGATCGAATATGGCGAAATAGGGTTGAGACCAATCATGCAATTTTCTAGTGCCATTGTGTATATAGCGTAACGAAACTTACTTTGCACATATTCGGTGCAGACATCCCATTTTGTCAGATGCTTTTAATGACATAAGTAGAATTTTTGCTTATCATATTATTTTCATCATACTTTTTTGAAAGTTCGTTCAGCAGTTTTTTATACTATAATTACTATTGTAATCGTCATTAATTAGTGTTGTTTTCGTTGACGGTATTAAAAGTCAGATTCTGCATGTCTCTTGATTGAATATATTTAGACAGGATAATATATGGATATTCCTATAAAAAATGGGACAAGGATTTAAATAAGGTGTGCGTGTAATTAAAATCTACGCAATAAGGTTTAAATTCTTGTTAATAATCTAGAAAAAATCCTCAAGCGAGCTTTGCACCTGATTCCTCAAGAGAACTTCCCCAAAGTTAGGTCTCATTAATTTATCATTTTACGTTACTTATATATCAATATCACATTATATGCTCCTTTGAATAGGGGTGATCGGTTCCCGGTTCAGTCCGGTTCCACCTTGGAACTGGGAACCGGACCGGAAGCATCGGTTCCCAAAATTGCTAACCGTGGACCAGACCGTTTGGTCCTAGGACCGGGAACCGGACCGGACCATCGGTTCCAGTCCGGTCCAACAAAATCGACTATACTTTTTTCACTAAAGAGTGACTGCGCTCCGAACCGATCAATCCAATTCGGTTCTCGGGCGATTCAACAAAACTAATCACACATATTCCCACGTGCAAAATATTCAAACTTCATTTGTGTGATTCACATTTCGTGTGTTTCACACTTAACTTTAACCATGAAGGCCATGACCAATTTGGCTAAAGGTTGCGCTTGGCTTAATTCTATGTATATAAATTATATATTAAAAAATTTAGTTCGGTCCGGTCGGTCCGGTTCGGTCCGGTTCCCACCTTGGAACCGGGAACCGGGGCGACCGCCACCGGTTCCAAGATTAGGGAACTGGAACCGGACTGGCCGACCGTGGGAACAGCTCAAAATCGGCCGGTCGGTCCGGTCCGGCCCAGTTCCTAGGTTCGGGCAATTCCCGTTGCACACCCCTACCTTTGAATTAGGGATAAACAGTTTGGGTCCCTTACAAGTACCACATGGAACTTACATGTAGAATAGGTTCCTCATTTTTTTTTTTTTTTTGATGAACTTTGCATACCTTGGAATCTCGAACCTATCCTGTCATAGGTTCTAAGATCGGTTCCGAGGTTTAACAAGTTCATTTTTTTTTTTCATTTTTAGTTAAGTAGAATGAAAATAAATATAATAACAAAAATGAACGTTTCTCGTTTGTGAATAGAAAAAAAAATCCATAAAAGATGAACACATAAAATAAAATAAACAATAAAAATTTAAAAACACATAACATAAACCCTAATTTATAGAATTTTAATCCTCAATCATCTACATCCCTCTCATGTAATCGGAGTCATTTCATGCCCCTCCACCTCCATTGACATGTTATCTTGATACATTAACTTCACACGTACACAACAATAACAAAATATAAATGGAAGGCTTTCATATTATTAAAGCAAGTGAGCGATTAAAATTTAAATTATCGTCATACATATTAACATGTGATCATGACCATATTAATCACCATATTTACGATCCTACAGAGCATAAGGTCCATGGATTCCAATCTATCTTAATGGGCACAACATATCTACCTTGAATATATTGAATGTGATGTGAAATTTTGTGATAGTATGATACTCGTCATTGCGTATTTTCACCTCAGTCTATTAATGACATAAAATAATGTGAATTCCAACAAGACATCAATGTTATATGTTTGTTTTTTAGAAATGAAACTAGAATAGATCGAATGGTCTCGGAATATTAGTGTTATAAAACTTTAATATCTCTTTATGTAGTCGCTAATATCTAAAAACCTTTTATATTAAATCTCAGTCTAACCCCTTTTTTAGAACTTTTTAAGTGACTATTAGTAGAGAATTAGATCTCTCCCTAAAAGTAACCCCTATTTCAAATACAATGACCTCACGTGCATTGATTCTTATAGGTTGATATAAAGATTAGTATAGATCCCTCTATAGTTAAGCACATCTAAGTTCTTATGAGGAAAAAGCAAAAGACTTTCTTTTAGGGTTTTCTTGATTTCCTTGGTTGGTTTCTCATTCTTGGTCCAATTCCCCCGGGAACTGAGGGCCGAACCAGCGACCAGCGATTCCTAAAAAATTGAAACCATAAATTGGATCAAGGTACTATGGAACCTAGAACCAAACCATTCCCATTAGTTACCAATTTGGTTCTACCCTAGAATCATGTTCACCGCTACTTTAAATCATGAATTATGAAAGATATTTACATATTTAGGAATACTGTTCTCTATTATGTTCATTTACCAAAGTTTTAGACTTTTATTTGTGAAAGAAATACATTAAATGTTCAAGAGTCTATTTTAGTATAAATATATATTTTTTTAATTTTAAATTCTATTACCGTTTCCAATTAGTTTGTACTTTCAACTTATGTGAAGGGAAAATGGACAGATTGAAGCTTTGTAATGATGAAGCTGAATCACAAACTATAATTCCACACAATTTTCTTATTATTTACGAATATTAGATCGGACCTGACAAGGAGGCGAGCGACCTAAAGGACAAAATGTGTGGTCGATGCAAACAATTTTCTTTTTGGAGTTCTCCCAGGCCCGCTTAGCCCAATCAAATTTTTTATCAATCAAAGAAACCAGGATGGTTGAACATAGCGGCACACTATATTGAACATATACGGTTCCTCTACATGGCCAGTATTTTGAACAATTTCTGAAGTTAATTTATTTACCTTTACTAACCATGATGTAGGAAAAAGAACAAAATGATGGGTGTTATTAGATAAAATTAAAGGATATATAGGAGATTTTTCTTATTTTTCCTATATCTCCATACATATTGGATTGATCATTGTGTTACATATCCTTAATTGATTGTAATTTGTATTGCAATATATTGTTATCTTAAATAGTTATATTGTAAAATCTATAAATATTTTATGTATGCGTGATCGCGACATACACATAAATTACCTAATTATTTATTTCGCATATTCTTATTCGGGGTAGGTATCATTGCATAAAAAGAAAAAAGGTCAATGCCCAGTTTGCTATTGTTGACTATGGATCCACTTCAGCTGGGGGAAAGCTTATTCAGATCTGGGAGTATCGCCTCACCGTCCATTTGTAATCATCTCCTATAATTTCTTCTTTCTTTAACACTTTCGTATAAACGACAAAACGGAAAACATTTTCAAAATAAAGAATGGACCTCTGCCTGTCCTGAATGGCTCCTTCCCATGCTGGACCGTGGCCTTCCTTTCTAGAGATAATAACACAAAATTTTCATGAACAACATGGGTGCTCTTAATATGATTTATGAACTTTAACTTAGTATGTAATGCCGTCCTTGAATTTTTAAATTTATTTAATATATCCTTAAACTTTTGGTATATGTTCGGTATTGTCCTCAAGCTTGAATTAGTGGAATGACTACATTGAACAATTTTATATAATTTAAAGACTAAATTGAATATGTACCAAACGTTAATTGGCTATATCGAATAATTTAAAAGTTTTAGGGATGACAATGCATATTGCTAAAATTAAGAGATCGCACTAAGCAAATTAAAACTTTAAGATCACATTGCACATTGA
This sequence comes from Eucalyptus marginata, assembly GCA_014182565.1. Classification (NCBI taxonomy): domain Eukaryota; kingdom Viridiplantae; phylum Streptophyta; class Magnoliopsida; order Myrtales; family Myrtaceae; genus Eucalyptus; species Eucalyptus marginata. The sequence continues at coordinate 34,496,444 of CM024593.1, forward strand.
ATCAAGGTTAAGAGATCATTTATTTTATTTTCTCTCTTTTTTACTTAAGCCACTTGGCATTCCCTCGAGTCATTGTTTGGTTGGATGTGGAATTGGATCATTCAAGACATGAAAAACCCAATTTTATATTACTTCGTTCCATCACTTCCGGCAACCCGGGATCTCAGTGCCGGGCGCCCAAAGCTGAGACACTCGGGCGTCAACATATGAACCCGGGGGGTCGGGCCCGGGCGAGAGTGGGGTTCGAGACCCTAGGGCAGAGGTTGGGACCTCGAGGGCTAGGTTCCTGACCCGGAAGACCGAGCTCCGGCCCCGGGTGCCCTGGTCGAGGCCTCTTCTCCCGGAGCCAGGACCCCAGCGCTCGTAGCCAAGCCCGAGACCACGGGGCTCAGCATACATGACCAAAGAACGAAAAAATAACGAAAGAATGACAATACATATGAAAGATCATGAACACTGCAGAGAGTTTCATGCCTGTGAATCTCTTTTGGACAACGTCCGTGATCCCAGGAGATAAATTACTCTCCTTTTGACCTGCCAAATCGAAGGACCTGCATTTCCAGAGCTCGTGATTCTTGAAAGAGATCTTGAATCCACCGTACAGATAACTTCCCCATTCCTAAGATCTGAAGTATCGAGACAGGTGGGACACGAAGCCCCTCAAATCACTACAAATCGGAAATATTCGGCAGGGTTTAGCAGGACAAGAATCGATCCTGCCTATTACATCCCAGAAAACCGAAAAGTACATATGCAGTATCGTGTTTCTGATGTTTCTGATGACTTTCGTAAGCCTACTTGGTCATGGTAATCAACTAGACTATTCACATTGAATTACCCTTCAGAGAAGATAGAAAGAGGAGCTTGCTTTTCGTTGAAGCTCTCCGAGATTCTCAGATCTACCAAACTTCTATCGACACGACCCCTTTCAGCTATAATGTATCATGGGCTTATCCGAGTTCGCATCCCACAACCCGCCCTCCTTCACGTATTCGAGATACCTGGTGAGTTCGGGCCTCGCCGTGGTCTTCTTCTTGCGGCGAGCGTCGAAGAGACCGAATAGGGGGTGACTCTTGTTGACTTTCTTGGGAGGCTTCCCCTGGGGGTCGGCCGGGAAGGCCACCTCCGGCGTCGGGCCTGAAGACGGACCGAACCTTCCGGCGGGCAAACTCGTAGTCCTTCTCAGCTCTCCGGCTTCCACAGGAGGCACGGCGGACTCATTGCCTAACTTCTCGTATCTGCCGCGGCCTCTCCTGGTGCTGAATGCTCTGAACATGGCTCGACCCGATTCCTGGTTTCGCTTCAGTTGCTCCGGATCGATTTGATTTAGACACGGGCCTTGCTAATTATATAAAGATGAGTGGTGAAATGTCAAATGGCAGATGTGAATATGAAACGGTATTGTGATGTGTTGGGGCAGAAATGTGACGTTGGCTTGCATAAAATAGCAAGTGTTAGGTACGCAAGTTGCCTTTTTAAATTCGTATTTTACCGGCCAAGAAGCACTCTCAACCTTCTCACGCCATCCCGTTTCTTGAACGATTCAAATGGAGAAAGCGATTTGTTTAGTCCTCCGTCCGTTTCGCTAGTGAGCTAACGATCTTGAAAAATTCTACTAGGGCTGGGGTCATCGCGCTCGTAAATCGGACCACGCGTCCGGATTATTTATGCCTTTTGCAGGCCTCTATTAAACTTATGCACCATATTGGATCAGGCTTTTGTAGAGAGCAGCATATCCATTGCACCATAATGGGAAAGAGATAATTTTTGTATGACACTTGACTTGAGTAACATAATTTTATTTTCGCTCACTTTAAGTGCCGCAAATTTGAAAAACCGATAACTTGGACACCATCGGCGATTTACCTTGTCAGAAAATTTGACTTGGATTCCGGTTGTCCTACGTGGCTTTGCCGGCATTGACGTGGACAATTTTTTCAAAAATATTTTTAATTTTATTTTTTGAAATTTTTATTTTTCTATTTTTCCCCTTTTTAGGGTTGGCAAGGGTCACCGGCAATCCTCACTGGCCGTGAAACCCTCGCCCAATGGCAGAGGCTTGCCAAATTTGGTTGCAAAGGCCCTTGCCTAAGGCCTTTGCAATTGAGGGTGAGAATAGCCAGTGACACTCGTCAACCCCTTAAAAAAGTGAAAAAAAATTAAAAAAATTCACGTAGGATGATTTTCCGGAATTAGCAATTCCACTTTGATGTGGCACTCAAGTAATTGCAAAAAAAGTTCTGATACTCAAATGAGTATCGTACAAAAAGTCATGAGTTTTTCTTATCCCCACCATATTCTATGTTTGCTTCGGTTCGGTTAACTATCCCGTGGGAAATGTCATTAGGTATGTTCGACAACCTATTCATCCGCGCGGTGTTCCTATTTCAGGCGTGGAAGGCACTTCGATAATCGATTTGGATGTCTACTGATGTTGTCGAGCTTTGTTCGTGGCTAATAGGATCAGAGACTCTCCTTAGCAAGAAATCTGGAGGTCCACAGGTGAGTCGATCCTGCACTCAAAGAGACTGAAGCAAGAAGGGGCGATATGACGCTACGGATCAGAAAACAGAACTTGCAGAATTGTACCGGAAGATTACTTGCGAAACTCGCGAGTCCTACAATGGAGTGCGGTTTTATCCTACAATAAAAATAAATAAAAAAAGCTCGATAGCTTATTCGGCTAGCAAAAATCGCACTACTTAAATTGATCCTGCAGAGAGTACATGATTCAGTCATCAACCAAAGACAGATGTGCTGTCACATTCTTTTGAATCATTGGCTAAATCGTGACATGCCGTGCGTTCGCTTGGAACTCCTGCACTTGTACCACACGGGTCTAATGTGGATAAGACTGCAATATTAATTGATTCAGGAAAATTATCCAGAAAATCCTAAACTTGTTACATTTTTGTCAATGTAGTCCTAAATATTTTAATTATGCCAAATGAGTCATAAACATTTTTATATTTTGTTAATCGAGTCCATTCGAATAATTTTGGCTAAAAATCACCGACATGGATATCAATTGTTCTACGTGGTGCCACCGGCACCGGCATAGATAATTTTAAATATTTTTTTTTGAATTTTTTCTCTTTTTCTTTTCCTTCTCTTCTTCCTCTAGCTAGTCATTGAGCCTCGACTATAACCAACAATCAGCCAAAGGCAAGGGTTAGCAAGGTCAACCACCCAACGCCAGGGGCGGGCAAGGCTTGCCCTCTCTAAAGGTTGATAGGGGCGAGCTTCGGCCTCACTAGGCCTTGCCTCTAGCCAGTTGCCAGGGCGATCGACTAGAGGAAAAATGGAAGGGAAAAAAGAAGAAGAGAAAGATAAATAAAATTTTGAAAAATATTAAAATATTATGAAAATCTGTCCATATCAATGCCACCTCCCATGTCACATAAGACAGCCCATGTCATTTTAATGATTTTTAGCTAAAATTAGTTGGCTAAACTAAATTGGCAAAATATAAAAAGTTTAAGATTTAATAAGCATAATTTAAAATTTTGGGATTTTTTGGGCAATTTTCCCGAATTTCACCAGGTTGATTGTTTGCCTCCAACCTTCTTGTGAAAAGACGGGCAAGCTATTTGAATTATTTATTTTTAGAATAAAATTATTTCTTCACTTTAAAAGCATAGAAAGTATTTTATTTTAACTTTTTTGTTCTGTTAATTACGTCCCTAGTCTGCAAACTCATGACTGATGACTTCTCCATTTTAAGTTTCTAATCTTTCAGAACGATTTTTCAAGCCATCAAACTTTCATTTTCTTCTGGGATTCCACCATTCAACTCTCGTTTCCGTTGAAGCGCAGCAAATTTCTCGAGGTGGCCGATGTCAATTGCAGTGAGGTCACAAGCGCACGCCCTTGAAAAAGTAGAGCAGATGCTCTCATTTCTTCCCCAATTGGCGCCTTGAATTTTCTGCTTCCAACAGTTTACCGAACCATTGTACGTGTACGGCTAGCTAATGCCTATTGCTTGATGATATCACGTCCTGATGAATGAGACTATATATGCAATGTGGGCGCCATGCCCATTAATCCAGGAAACCTTTGTTTACTAGCTACTATAAGCATCACGAAAAACAAGCCATATTGCGTTTTGGTTAAGCCACGAACGAATTGAGAGATTCTGGAGAACCGTCGTATCAGGCAAAATCAAAGCGAAAAACAGGAGAGCTATTCGTGGAGACAGATGATACTTGATGGAAGAGTACAAAATCTTTTCTTGTGTATGGTACCATCCTTGATTCGACCAAAAAAAACAAGGTACCATCCTCGATTGCTTAAATTAGATTCACGAATTCTGCTAGAAAGTTCGACAAAGCAACATTCGGTTCAGGTGCTGATTTCAGGGGAATCTTTCGTGGATGCTAGGAAATTCATGACCAGCCCAAATCGCATCGCCTGGACTTCAACAGCTCTGCGCTAGTTCTCAGTGATTTCACCAGTCATGAATACCCCAACACATATCGGGCCAGTGGCCACAGATATCCTAGAACCTCCCAAAGTCTGCTCCGTGACATTGCAAACCACTAGAGTAACAAAAAACTAGTTTATTTATCCTGTCAATTGGGTCGGTCACTGCTCACACGGTCTTTAGGAGTGTTTCGGGACAAGTACTTTGGTTTTTAGGAAGGTGCTCTTCGACGTCTTGGATGAATTAAACTAAACCAGCGCAAGGATGATCTAAGAAGGTTCCTGAGCTTATACCACAAACATCAACATTCAATCAGCGAGGCAAAGTATGATGACCGACTTCCTAGAACTTGTCGGTTTCATTGAAGAATAGTACCTTCTTTATTAATGAAAGAACATATGGAAAACAAGTCCGACACAGATTTAGAAAACATCTGGTGGAATACCTGAATGTGTAATCAGAGGAACAGTCACTCCAAGTCAATGTAAAATGAGTGCCCACTTGACCTCAAAAATTAAGCAGGACCAGATGCCATGTAGGCATCGTGCTTTGAATTCTTATCCAGCCACAAATATTATTGGATATCGATTATGTAGTTGCTTAATCTTCAGATGACAGCATACCTCTCAAATCAAATTTCAGCTGGAGATAATTACCTTCAGCATGAGGGTAATCAAGTTGCCTTCTGCAATTTATCTTGTAAAATATTATCTGGAAGGATAAGCTCTGGAGGTGTTTCCCGAACAACACCCAGCATAGAGTCATACTCCTCATCACGGCGAGCAAACTTTTTGCGCAGCACCTTCTCAAACTCAATCTCATCAAAGCTCTTTGCATTTTCAGCGGCATGGACCTGAGCCAAGTTGGAGTAATTTACAGCTGACTGTGATATGAAAGCCATCTCTTCTTCCGTAAGCTTCCTCAGGAACTTGGCTGGATTCCCTCCCCATACCTGTGATTCAGTTGTTTTAGTCAAAAAATGTAAAGCAGTTAGGAGTCGAGTGACACCATAGTGGAAGGCAAGCAACAAGCTACGAAAGAGATGTTGGAAATCACAAGCAATTCATTCCAGATTATTCAATTTCCCTTCAGCCAGGTTCAGAGCAGGCAGATGCAATTGCCCTCAACCAAAAGCACTGGTCATCAGCTCGTCAATTCAATATCTATATCTCATACACCATCCAGTTTCTTTTTTTCTTTTTTTCTCATTGTTTCTTTTGGGTAAAATGTAAACCGTGCAAAGTAAAATCACTGTCAGCCTCAGAGATTACCATGTGAAGGTTGACCATATCGACAGATTAAAATCTGGCTGTAAACGTCGACTGTGTAATGTTGATCAAATTATAGTACTCAAAATAGATGAAAGATCCAAATATTAGCAAACATCAGTAATAATGACAATGGTACACCAAAACATAAGGAGGATAATGATGAGAAGAATGCCAGCAAAGACATCAACATACATGAAAAGGACAGAATGAGGATTTCAAAATTACAATCAAATCAGCAGATTTACAAATTTTAGGGGAAAAATCAGCAGGCTTAATATTACAAACCTCTCCACAAGGAACTCTTGTATTCTGCCTTACAAGGGCTCCAGCAGCAACCATGGCATGCTTCTCAACATAGACTCCATCAAGAAGAGTGGCACCCATACCAACAAATGCCTCATCCTCAACAGTACATCCATGTAAAACAGCACTATGACCTGAAGAAGGCAAACTAAATCACCAGAATGACATATACATAATGCAACTAGATATTCAATTTGATTATAGTTTGGAATAAACAAATGGTGACACACCTACAGTAACATTATCTCCGATAATAGTTGGCAAAACCTTGCCACTTAAGTTTGATTTTGCCACATGAACAAGAGAGTTGTCTTGTATATTGGTCCCTGCTCCGACGCTAATGTTGTTTACATCACCTATACACAGAAATGTCAGAACATAAATCAGCAAAAAGATCTTTCAATATCAGAACAGGTTGCAAGGGTCAAGTTCCTTCTTAATTCCAATTCGTGTTACAAGATGAACTTCTTAAGAGATTATATATATACAGATAATAATTCATTCTTGTAGAAGATCCAGCAGCATCTAGATATAGAATGGTTCTCCGTTCCAGTAGCAAGGCTGACGAAACCAAAAGCAAAGATCAAAGGTCTTGACAGTTAAGACTTAGCACGAGATAGATTCTTCACCGGCACTACAATTACCTCAGATAAGCCCAAATGCAGATACAGACAAGACGCAAACAAATAAGTTATAAAGCACAAATCTATACCAAACTCAGAATCCGACTTGGATCTCATGAAAATGACCTCACCCATACTGACACTGTTAACCATTGATAAACTAACAGATAAGCACAATACAGACAAGATGCCAACACCCACTTATGATGTGCATTATTTTGGTTAATATGTGGTAGAAAGTTCAAAACACTACCAACAATTTACTCATTAGCTCATACTTCTTGATTGCATATATGGAAGAAAGAGCATCATCTCATTGCAGTAGCATCCAGTATATAATGTTTTGATAGGGATCATCAAATTCAATGTGGCACAGCTTACCCCTCAAAACACACCCATACCAAATGGAGGAACCTCTGCCAACCTGAACGTCACCAATGATAGATGCGCTTGGAGCCACAAATACCTCTTTGTCAATTACAGGAGCTTTGTCAAATATGTTCATGAGCGTCCGATGCCTTGACACTGTACAAAGAAGATAGATTAGTTAAAAAGAAAAGCACCTATAAATTTTCTGTTTTCATATCATATAAAGAACCACTAATGTTGTGTTTGGTTGTCAGGACAAGGATCATGATAACATAGGATAACATCAGAAATCTGAAAAAGAATTGCTATATCCTATATCTTCTACAGTGGGCAACTGAATATAATACTGTATTCGGTAAACCTAGATTAGGATTGGATAAATAATAAAGAAAATTATCTCAATAACTTTAAAAGGGGAAAAACCCAAATCTACCATGAAGAGGGTGACTATCACCCCGAGAGAAGGGAGGGGAGCTTTGGGGTGCGACCACCACATGTGACGTTACAATGGTGGTCTGTGGTGGTCATATTTGGACGCGAGAGAGAGAGAGAGAGAGAGTATCTCTGGTGACCAATGCATAGTGGTTGTGAGTGGTGCCCCCATGGTGGCACCGCTGTTCATCCCTTAACATGATTATAATTCTTTTTTTGCAATTTTGTTATTAAAAGCAAAATTTGTCATCCAATCTAGGCGTGATAATTTTATCCCACCCCTAAACCTGGAATAGTTTATTCCGAATTTATTTGACCTATTCCAGGTCTGTCCAGTCCAAAGTATGCCACTAAGCACATATCCTACTTTTGGCCCGTATCTGGACTACCAAATAGAGCCTAAGCAGTTCAGGTCTAGTGAGAACGTTCTATGTTAGGCAAACTAATGTGCACTATAATACCAGTTTTTTCAAAGAATGAAAATTGAAAACAAGAACAAGGCAATGATGGCAGCAAGAAGGCCCTTTTACACCTATTGTTATAATTTATATGGAACCTTTTATGTGATTGGAAAAAAAGGACAAGAAGATAAGAAAGATAAGAACGGAATGTCCTCTCTCACCTCTCACCTTTGTAAATGTATAAGACTGAAGTCCAATTCTTATACAGCCAACATATGAAATACAAAGGCAAAATAGCAACCATTTGGATCCACTGTTCTCTCTCTCTCTTTTTTTTTAATCTATGTCTTCACTAAAGATCCATCGTTAGTTTTCAGGACCAAAACAGTTTAGAGGGTATTGTAGAATGTCCTAGCAAGCGCCCAAAAGAAAAAACAAAAAACAGAAGTATGAATGTAAAAGTAATTTAAGAACAGAAAGAATGCACCACCTTAAATGATGCATTTCAGTGCCCTCACAGTTATTTTGCCTCTATAATTGCACATTATACCAGGTAACATGTGCCAGCATGTAAATTCCTCCCTCACTCCCATCACACCAAGACTGTGCTTAACATATCTTCCCCCCATTATACAAACATTGGTTTGCATCAAGCAAATAGCCAATGTTGCTAGCAACATTACATAGCAAGGCAGCCTTGAATAGTTGACATATTCCCTCATATTTCAAACAAGAAATTCAAATTAACAATAGCAGACACTTCTCTGTGGAGTTGTTCAAGTTAAAAATCTCATCATATCCAAGACACTGATGAATTGAAACAATTATCTCCTCCAAAGATTTTTAAAGAGATCATGCAGTTTTTCCTAGTCATTATACCTTTTTATCCTTTTGGAAGAAAGTTTATTTTCAACTAAGACTCCTTAGTTTTACAAATCTTTCACCTTAAGTTTAGTTGGCACTCAAGGACTAATTCAATTAGAAGTGGAAATATCTAAAAGTAAAATTTCTACATTGATCAACCTTTTTGATGACATGTGCATCCAAACACACAACCCAACTTTCCCTCCTTTCTTTAACACACGCACATGTGCACAAGCACGAGCGCACGCACAATCATGCATTTATCACATGACCAACTGAAAGTTGAGCATTTGAAGCATGACATGATGCAGTAACAGAAAATGCATTGAAGGCAGTCTATATTTAACTACTAGCACAACTAGAAAACAAATTGCAGAATTAAACTCAATAAAGGATGGAATATCAGGTGCAAAAAAATTTGACTGCAAAGTATGAGGAAATGTCGTTTTTCTGGCATTAATAATAGTAGAAGACAAGAAGTCAACAAGGATAAGCCACTCTCCTCATAGCTTGAACCAAGATCGACCTGGTAAAGCCAAGACCCCTCTTCATTAAATCGCTTGCAGTAACAATATCACTCAGCTATATCATGACCAAAAAGAGGTTGGTCACCTTGGAGAGAATAGGGATACAAGGTAACTACAGATTCTTCAAACATATCCTTGAGGGGCTATGGCTTTTTTTTTTTTTCCTTTTTCAGTCATCAACAGATTTTGGTATGGAATGAAAATCGTAAGTTTCACTCCATAGCTAACTAAAATTCCCCCAAAAATGCTTTGTCCAGGTTCCAAGAAACCAAACTGTAGATAAGTATCTGTAGTTTCTCTAGCTAAAACATGTCCAATGGCATCAGTAATTTCAACCCTCAAAAGAGAGGTTTTCCCCTTTGAAGCAATCAGTTTTTTGGACATAATACTACTTCCATTCATGCGTAGATGAAAATGTTGTGCCTTTGAGCCAATTAAGCAAACTATGTACAACCTACCGGAGAGAGAGAGGGCTGTATAACAACTGTTCTACAACTGATTTGGAAGTAACTCTAATTTTTTGTGGAATATAGAAGATTAATATGATGCTCACGATAATTATGAATTCACCAAGAAATTACTATCACGGAAGCTCACTGTTATAGTACCCATTTAATGCCTTATGTCTTGCGATAAATTCCGGTAGGCAATTGCAGTCCAATTGCAGTCCAACTAAAGTCAAGTTCGAAAGAATATAGATGAAAACCCCATGCTTCCAACAATTTACAAAACCCTACACCAGCCTCCATCGTTTGACTAACTGAACAGAGCGGTTTTCAGAGCGGGATCCACCTACAATCTCATCTTTTCACCTCTGCGCCATCAAACCGACGGCAAAACCGCTCTCGTAAACCTCAATCAATCACTCGCCGCCCGAAAAAGCCCCGCAAAAAAATCACCACTCCATCAATCCACCGATATCACCACCAAGACCACACCTCCGGAATCCCCAAATTCCTCCACCGATCCTCGTTTCCAATCGCCTCCGCACCGAACAGAGATAAAAACGAAAGATATCCGCGCAAATGATTGGTAGAGAGACGTACATTGTTCCTGGAAGTAGTAGCTCCCCTGCAATCGGCCGCCTAGGCGATCGAGGGCTTGGCCGGTCTCCCGGATCCAGAACCCGACGGTGTAGATCGCTTTCCCAAGCGTGCCCATCCTCTCCGTCCCCGGCCTCCGATCGAGGATCGCTGAGCGGCGGCGCCGGCGGTTCGCGACGACGGCGTTTTCCGAGCTGCGAGAGAGAGAGAGAGAGAGAGACTGTTGTTGGGAGTGAGGAAATGGAGGAGAGAGAAAGAGGGGCGTGGGGGGCGGGGGGGGCGACGTCGCTGACGAGGCATAAAGTTTGCGATTTTTCTGCGGAGACGGCCTATCATCCTGTGCCACGTGTCGGGCTGGTAGAGTTGCGACCGCGGCCGACTTTAGTGATATTTTTTGGTGACATAGGTACATTTTCTACATTGAGTGCTAAGTAGTATAGAGGTAGCTGGTCAAGTTTGATAGGGTTGGTTGATTATGAGTCCCTTTAGCCTGAGTTTAGTTTGTCTTTTGGGAATGCCATTTGCGATAATCTCAAATACGCTTTTTTAGGTGAAGGGGTTTTAATCTGCAAACATCGTTTGGTAAAATTTACGTTGAAAACAACTTTGGCCAAAATATTATTTGGTAAAATTTGCATTTATAATTAATTTTTAATAAATTAAAAAAGCAAAAATACACTTAATTTTTCTTTTGAAGTCCGGTTCCGGATCGGTTTGGATCGGCGGTCAGAATGGCCGAATCGGCCTCGGAGGGTCGCCAAGGTCGGGTGACCCAAGCGACGGTAGCTTGAGGCTGGGCGACCCAAGCGATGGCCACCGAGGCGGGCGACCCAGGCGGACTCGGGCGGCCATCGCGGGTCGCACAAACCTAGGCAACGGCCGCCTAGTTGCCGAGGGTCACGACCCAGGCGACGGTCGCTGGGATCGGGCAGCGACCCACGGCATGCACAACCCCCTTGGCCGGCGATCGTCGGCCTCCGTGCGGTGGTTTTCCTCGCGGATGAACAGTAACCGCGAAGTGAACGAACTTAGGAACTTGCATTAGGAAATGCAAGTTTCAAAAGATCTCGGCCTACTTTTTTTTTTGGCTAAGGGCCGCAGGGCGCTTTGGGACGCGGTGCGTCTGAAAGTCCGCTCAAAACTCGAACCAAACACATTTGCATTTGGCCAAAGTGACTTTAGAGTCAAATGCTTATCCCCAAAGTTGAACCAAACATGGCCCGTTTGGTTCAGCTTTGGGGAAATGCCTTTGGGAGAATGCAAATACCTTTGAGATAAATGGGTTTTCCGAAATATTAGACTGTTTGGTAAATTATAACTAAAAAGTGCTTTAGTGTAACCAAATTAAGTTTTTTAGTTTTAGTATTTTTAAAATTGTAAGAAAAAAACAATGACTATATAACCTTTTACATTTTCATGTTGAGAGTAATATAAAAGATATATTAGTAAATTTATTTAAAAATTATATTAAAAGAATTTGATTATAGATTAGATGCAAAGCTCAACTTTTGGCCTAGGGTTCTTTTAGGTTTGTTTTCAACTTTGAATAATTTTTTAATTATTGTAGTATTAATCATCTTCGTTAATTAATGATCATTCTAGTGTATTGATAAAAAGTTGGCTATTGATTGTCAAAAGATAAAAATGACAAAAAAAAAAGGTGAACCCAACATTTGCAAAGGATTTTTATTATTTTTTTAAAAAATAAAAATAAAATACGATGAAACTCCGTCGCTGATCAACGGCGGTTGGGGTGTAGGGAAGATGATCGGTTTAAAAAAAAAAAAAAAAAGGTCAACGGATGAATAGTAAATGTGAACTGCATTTCCGAAATCTTTGGAAAACCCAGTATGGTCAGGACACGGAATCTTTGAATTCAGAGCATTCCAAATGCTAGCATTTGCCAAGGATGCGCTTGGAATCTTTGAACCAAACAGGTAAAATTTTCTCAAAAGGGCTTTCGGGGTGAAAGCTCCTTGGGAATCGCCGAACCAAACGGGGCCAAAAAGCTCGAGACCTAATGGAGTCTCAGCGGATAATTTAGCCGAGAGATGACAGGGTTTTCAATCTCCAGGACGAGACTCCAGACAAAGTTCATTAATGGTGGATTCGATTCGAGGGTCTTGCAGGACATGTAAAGTTGTTTTGACAAAGTTTATGGTATCGATATCACGCCATTCCGTACTTAAGATCAAAGCCCAGTCCTCTACAATTTCAATAATGACACTTCCACTCAGTCAAATAGCCCATTTAGTAATTGAAAAGATTCGGGTATTTCCTAGTTCAAACTGTCCACACTCCGTTTTGGCCAAAACAATTATCCTATACATGGAAAGGAAAGAAACAGATTGACAAGCAAGTGCGATATGTCCTCGGGAGAACATGACCAGGTGAACTAAGCAAAAACAGCGAGTGTGTAGCTACCAAAGCAAATCGGCGCAGTGAAATAAGCACAATTTGCGACCGTAGAACTCATCTGTACCGATATAATGAAACCACGATATATTGTACTTATAGGTTGTGATACATGCTCGATCATGGGCTTATGAACAATTTAATTTGTCGTTCTCATGATTCTTTACTTGTAGTATTCAGAGTAGATACCATAGGCTGAAACTGCAGCATCAGGACTGTTCAGAAGAAGAAGAAGAGTTGACTAACTTTACTCGAAATGCTAAAACTTGCCAAGGGCACTCAGCAAGGAGTCTATTGGCCTCAACCATAACTACCCAACACAACATTGATCCTCTCGTCCCATCTTCCTCACTGCCTCAAGCTTTCGACAATGTAAGATGCATACAAGTCCCTGCAGATAAGGTTTACCAAGATAAATGGACACAATTTATGGAAAAACATGACATGATAAGTCAATCCCTGGGAACCATAATTTGAAGAGATAATAAAGTAAAGAAAATCAGGTTAGTTCCTAAACAGACTAAAAGACTCTTCTCATGCTATACCCAAGTATACCAAAGAAACTCATCTGAAACCACTTAAAGAGAGAAGAACACTCACATGGAGTACTTGATGGCATCAATGGCAGATTCAGCTGGCAGAAAATCCTCAACGTTAACCACCTTGTTCTCATTCTTCTTGTCTGTCAACCGCAACTAGTAAAGGAATCATGTGTCTCTCAGCAAGGTATTAGTCTGGACAGTGAATTCTTGAAGAAATAGTAACTATAGCTATAGCATCTTCACAAATACTGCAAAACTTTGGTTCACTAAGTTGTTTTGATAGTGTGACGGAGCAAGCTAAGTGACTGAATTTGACATAGTAGATTATACTAGCTAATAAGCAAAGTTCAAGAACTGAATTGTCGTAAAGGATACAGTCCTCAAAAAAACGCCGGATCTCAGCAAGGCGATGAGGAGGAAGCTGCTTAATGTCCGTGTAATGGCGAAACTCAGGATCATCAGCACAAACAGCAATAATCTTGTCATCCTTCTCACCCTGCAAAAAGAATCAGACCGTTGCAATGTATAAGACCTCAAAATTATTGCCAGATGGATATGGTTCAGTGGTCTCACCATTGTAGAGATGAAATTATAAATTTTCCTCTCACGTTTCCTCTCTGGCTTTTGTAATTGTGTACCGCGTCAGCAACAGAACATATCTAAAACTAAGCCATTACCTGATCAATCATTGGCATTAATCCAATAGCCCGAGCACGGAGGAATGAACCAGGCAAGATGGGCTCCTGTAAGAGGAAGCATTGAAATTCCTCATATGATTAAAGAAGCTGAAGTAGAAAGCTTTGAAAGTGATTAAAATATTGTGTTCAAAGATAATCTACCTGCATCAGTACCAATACGTCCATGGGATCACTATCTTCGCAAATTGTACGCGGGATGAAACCATAGTTGTGCGGGTAAACCACCGAAGAGTAGAGAACACGATCAACCTGTCCTTACTTAAGCATCAGTCACTCTGCTCTTCCATGTCAACTAGAAATATTACACATATCTGCACCCAAGCGGGCCAAATTCTACATCTACAAGGTGGTCCTACAGCTAAGTGCAGGTAGAATAGAGGATATGTCCAACAAATGTTGTTTGACTCTCTAAGGATAAATAATATGACCTCGATTCAAAGAGATTTCTCTTCCCTCATTAGCGCTTACTAATTAACTATTGACATTGATAAAATGAAAGATCAAGGACAACCTTTCTCCATGCAAGACATCCATTGATGACTATCTCCGCAAATGTGACAATCACATCATATGCAACTTTATTTTAAGGATCACATGACTAAAGGAGAGCCTTCAATCCTCAATTCAACGTCTTGTTTTAATTAACAAATTAGATAATCATCGTCATTATAAGTGCAGTACTTCCACCATCTATTTTAAAAGATCTTCCTGCCCTAATGAAGAAATGGTACCACATATTGTACCCAATGAACTTATGAGGCAAGTTACATAGAATACAACTCCTAGGCAACATGATAAGCAAATTTGCTAAGCCTGAGAACAAACTGTAACAAGTGGAGCAGACAGTGACAAGGAAGGACCTTTATAAGACCAGTGGTTTTGTCAAGCTCGTACTTCACCTTGCTACCTTTGCTAATCTCAACGACCTATACAAAGGGTTCAACATGTATACGGTGAGAGAAGAAAGCAAAATAGCAGATGTAATGCTGAGACAAATAATAATATGCAGATTACAATCCACAAAGGGACACTGTCAGTTTTCCATATACTCTGCACAACGACAGAGCTCTTGAGATTCACATGGTTTAGAAAATGATGGCTAGAATCCACATGAGAGAGATGGTTCCTCCAAACTTACACAATTAAAAACTGCTGGAGCACCTGGTCCTGCAATTCAAAGAGCGAATAAAATGTAACATCAGGAATTGAAAATAGAGAGTTAAAATGATTACTAATGACAAACTACGTAAGCATTGGACGTTCACAACTGATAAGTGGTTCACGATATAGTAAAGGACCAAAAAGGCTCAGAGAGATACCAATTTCCAGGTCATGCCACGGGTGAGCAGCTACAGATCGTCGAGTCATTGAGGTCAGAATCCTTTCATTCAGGGCAACGCCAGGAAATGCTGAATGCTTCCCACTTGATGCTCTACCAGAGTTGGCCATATCTTGGCTTTTGAAACAGCTTGAAGAAACATCAAACAAAAATCAGGTACATCAACATGCTTCCAAACCATGATGATCGGTTAATTTTTAAAATTGCAGACAACCAAAAGAGCATCTACTCTACACAGAATGATTAATCTTATACATTTTACATGTGGTAAACTCTGTAAGAACCCAATGCAGAAGAACCGAACAGTTACTTAAAAAGAAGCCAGAATCAACATCAGGTGAAATTACACAGATTCTTTGCAACTCTGTTGACCGGTTCATTCCGTTAGCAAAAACACGAAATGCAATTTCGCGGGTACTTGCGAAGCCGAAAGCTTCCCCATTTAAGATGCTTCATCAAAACCAACCACGCGCCTAGCATAATCTAGACCAAAATCACTACCCCAGCGCCCAACCAACCACTCTAAAAGCTAAGTAAACGCAAGAAGTCGGTGCAGATTCTGCAATATCCATGAAAACTGCGCACAGTCGGGTCACTCACAGCAAAAGCAAAAAAATAAGCAGAAAAAAAAAAAAAAAACGCAATACCGCATGCAGATTACTCGTAGCAGAATCAACACAAGGACGAAAGCAGAACCGCCTCCTACAAACAGCGATCGAGACAAACGAAATCACCAGCAAGCACTCGCAGAGCATCTGAAAACTCACGCGGAGAAACAAGTTCATCGCCATGCACAGTAATCCAGCATGCCAAAGAGAGAACACCCAACACACGCACACGCAAAGCAAAAAAAAAAAAAAAACGCAGGAAAGTCGGTGGCGAGCGGAGGTCGGCACGAAGGGAATCGTCGCTCGTCGAAAGCACGCGAGCGAGCGAGCGAGATCGACGCGCCCGCCCCCTCCCCCCACTCGCCGAACCGGAACACGAATCGACCGTCGCTCGCGACGGACGGAGACGAAAGCAAGCGGCGGCGCGCCGCCGTTGGAGAAGCGAGGAGGCCGGAACTCACGGCGGACGCGGGCGGCGATGGTTATTCTTCGATCCGAGAGCCGAACGCGAGCATGCAAGCCGAAAAGCGAGAGAGGGAGAGTGAGTTATAAGCTTGCGTAACGGAAGGTCGAAGAAGGAGGACGAGTGTCCATTTCTCTGTCGATGGAGAGAATAAGCCGTAAAAGCATTTTCAGCTGTCGGTCGTCGCCGGATGCTGGCCGCCGGATGCGCAACCGATCATGATCGGACGGTGGAGGGCTCGGGGGCCATGTGTCGGGATTTTATGCGGCCTTTGAGAATCGCAACTCTTTCCCGAGGGAAAAATAAATTATTATCCCGCCATGATTGAACCTGGACCGTTGAAAAAAGTTAGATATGTGCGTACATAAATAAATGGGATGTGAATACCATGAGGATCTACGCAACTGAGTAAGTATAATTTAATAGGAACTGTCCATATCGGATCCAACTGACTGATTATAATCGATTCTTAAGACACCAGTCCGATTTTCAATTCTAATTTAATATCTTAATTGATTCATAACTTTTTTAATTACCACCATTCTAACTTGGAAAGGAAGTGGGGGGTTCGAATCCCTATATTCTCAGAAAATTGGGATGGGGATGATTGTTCGGGAGTGGGTTTTTCGGCTCCCACGCCATAAGAAAGGTAGGAAAAAAAGTTTGAGAGTGAGTGTTAAAATAGGAATTGAATCGAACCGACTAAAATAAATAAATAAATTAAAATTGACGAGTTTGTCATTGCAGTCCGATCCAGCTGGTAGGAATATGCTGTCAATCCACTACTTCTGGAAGTGGGTTTCGATAAAATAAAATAGAAAGGAGAAAGAATTGAATAATACTGAACGGAGAATACTAAGATTTGCGATTAATTACGTCATTTATGCTTCCCTGTACCGTGGAGAAATTCCTAGGAGGAGGACCCAATGGGTGCAGCACACGTGTGAGGAGGCGCAATCAGGTGAGAGCGACCCACCGGAAGCTAACGGTGGCGTTGAGTTTAAGCTCATGGAGGATATGCCGGGAATTATCTTTTTCGATGCCATTCTGTCTTTTTATCTTTTTGGTAAGAATTTTAACTTTTAGATTTTTTTTTTGTCGGAATTTTAACTTTTGGAGTTTGTGAACGGGCAAACGAGGAGATATTTTTGAGTGACCAAGAAAAGTTCGTACAGACCTAAAAAACATACTGAAAAAAAGTTCACTATGTCCTATTATTTATTATTAGTTTTCCTATATTCGCTATTTTAAAAAGTAAGCATATTCTCCAAATAAAGATGATTATCCATTGGGTTCGATTATCTTTGTCTAGACTTTTGAAAAGTCAAAAAGTGACAATTTACTTTTCCTCAAAATTCCATATTTTATTCATATTCCCAAAAAAAAAAAAAAATCACAAAAGATTTTATGGAAATCAACGTGTCGGTAGGACACCATTCTTAAAGATTTCAAGGTGTTTTATATTAACAAAAATGACCGTTGTGGTCGTCGATATAAGTTACTAACGATGGAAACAAATAATTTTCAATAAATTCGCAATGTTTATGATTTCTCGAGAGAAGTAACGAATGTTAAAACGAGAACTTGAAAACAAATTGTTGTTTACTGGGACTTTAGGTAAATTTACAATGTATACGTCTTATCCTCACAGGGGTGTCAAAAAAACGGGGCCGCCCGGATCGTTGAAACCGGGCCCAACCGCCCGAAACCGGTGGTTGAGGAAACAGGTCAGTTCGATTCCAATTTATGGGAGGCGGTGGTGCCCGGTCAGGTTCCGGTTCCATGGACGGATCGATTATATTAAAATAATATATTAATTTTTAATATTAAAAAAATTGAAATTACTAATTAACAAACCCATTAACTAAAAAAATTAATTAAAGTGGGTAATCTCCAGTCAAATCAAATGGAGAGGTCCTAATATAAAAGCTAGTGTAGTTTCTAATATATGACATCCAAAAACTTATTTTTTCCGACAACATTGAGATGATTATGAAATTTTGGTTATATGTGTTATTTATCTACAGTTGCATGTAGTTATTACCTTTGCGACTTGTCAGTAATTGAAGTGCTCCAGTCTTGATCTTCAATATTTTGGAGTATTACTTGAAAAAGGTCTAACACTGTTCAAGACTGAATTATACTTGGCTAATGAGTTACTGTGATTAGTGACTGTTCCTTAATATAGGATGCTCCTTCCATGACTGAAGAAGTTTCCTAATGTGATTCTAGAATAAGAGAAAAATGGTTCGTTTTTGCTCTTTCCTTTCTACAGTTTTCTCACATTAAAAAGTAGTTGTAGAGGTTGGTTAATTGATTAGATTGCTGTTCTAAATTTCTTATATGACCTCTCTTTCAAAAGCAATAATGCTTTATGCATCCAAGACTGGTGAAGAGCATATAGAATTGAAGTTATTCCCTGAACCTTTATGGAAGAAAAGAAATGATCATTTTTAGTTCAGTCAATTAATCTCTCAAATTTCTCTTTTCAATCTTCTAAATCTTGTACTTTAACTTTGCTCTTGCTTTTGGTCTAACATCTGGACACCCATTACAGCATTAATTGGAACATGTTGATAATCCACTGAGTTCACTGCCTAATCGTTAATGGATAAAATTTTATTATAATCTTTTGTAGAATTTATTATCTTCAAGTGGTCATGGTTGACTCATCTTTTGATTTTTGTACTTTTGTTATATAACAATCTGGAAATGGCAATGACATTGACTTAACATTATGTTTTGATTTCTAGTTGTTGTAACTTTTTTGGTTTCTAGTATATTACTCGATATGAAGAGTTCTCATGGTGGGATTTAAAAAATGTTATTATTGTTATTGTGAGGCCGGTTCCATGGTAGTCCGGTTCCCGGGTGGATCCGTGCAATTAACGGGTGGATTCTGGTTCCAATTTTTTGGAACTGATCCTTAGCGGGCGGTTCTCAGTTCTAGATTGGGAACCGCTCGCCTGGACCATGTACACCCCTACTATCCCCCACACAAATTTTAGGGAACTCGTCACACCACCATCGGTATTAACATGGTCGCTTTATGCACATAGTCAAATTGTTAGGTAGATAAGAAAGTGCCAACTATAAGAAGCACGGCCCGATTTTTCTTTGATTTTGAGTAAATTACAATTATTAAAGGTACGATCAATGAGAACAAGAACTATAAGCCACGAGACAGCATGTTGAGGAAAATTACATTGTTGTTAGATGATTACTAAAGGGTTAATATCACAAAAAACGCTAAATTAATATATTTATAATAAATTTACCATTAGAACTCCTAAACTAATATACCGGTGATAAATTTATCCTTCATTATTTTCCGTTAAATTTTACAGCCAAATTACCGAGTCGGGTAACACATAATAGTTGATGGCTGTTAGGTTTGGGGTTTTACATCCCATTTCTAATTTGTGATTTTTCATAATATTAATCCAATTTAACAAAAACTAATGAATGACAAATTTATCACAAATGTACTAATTTGGGTTTTTTTTTATAATTAAAAAATTAGTTTGAGATAAATCTATCACAAAATTACCAGTTTGAGATTTTTAGTAGTTAAAAAGTTAGTTTCTAGTAAATTTGTCATAGGTATATCGATTAGAGCCTTTCATAATAGTAATATATTACTAAATGATATCATTCTCGACTTGCGAATTATAAAGAAAACTTATTGTATGTGCAATCAAATTATGATGATTTCAAGGAATTTGCAATAACTTGAGCATAGCCACTAATTCTTGGTACCGTAACTCCCAAATAATTCGAGTAGCGTAATGAGCCACACGTCTGCTAGTAACGCTAGTATTCTTAAATTACAAAATGCCGAGGATAGGCAAGGAAGAATACCGTCTTTGTAGCTAGAGTCCAGCTTTAGAGTCCAGCTCTTTAGGCTTTTCAATGGTTCTCTCCATGATTTCACCTTCATCGTACAACTACATAGTCCCAAACTAGGCAAGACAATTGATACTACAAACTCATCTACCCTCGTCTCGTTTCTCTATTGTCATGTCAGAACCGAACCCTCTGGACGGCAACTCTTTTGCTCGAAAAGATTTCATAACAGTTCAGTTGTAATTACGCTCCGCCAAAGAAAGGGAAGATTCGGTGCTGATTCGATACAGGAACTGGTCCCTGTTAGCCCACGATGATCTAGATGACCACGGACGAGTACTTGTTTCGGGATTTACTGTGCAACTCGGAACATGAATCATCGCCTCACCGGGATTCAAGGGCGGTTCCAGTAAGTGGTTCTCGAGAGAACTAGCTTTTGGCGATGCTGATTGTGGACGGAAGATTCGATCGAGGTGTTGAAGTTTTCACAAAAAACTCGGAACACGTTACAATTGTCGTGCAGTTGCAACCCAACCTGCAACAAGTAATGTCAACAACTGATGCTTTGGCTGAAGATATCTTGGTTCTTGCTTATTTGCTGGGCTACTTGTTCGACGAATAGCAATGTGATTTCGTCATTCTAATTCAGACGTTCCTAGATCGTTAGTCATATCACGATACAAACCCTTGTGTTTAATTGAAGCTGAACTGTGGCTTGTCGTATATAGTGGTGCGAGATCATAGGCAAATCTATGAGATATCATTATTCAGACACTGTTCTTTAACATACGTAGAGCACGGTCTAATGAAGTTCTTGATCCTCAACTACACAGAGATTCAGGTATTCATCCACAATAGTGTATTTTACTTCTGGATAGAGCTCTGAAGCCTCGGCTCCGATCAAAGCTTCGATCTCATGATTTGCTGCATGATCCCCCTCCATGAACATGGAGTGGCTGATCGACAAAATGATGTTCATTGGAAATGGAGACTCTGAAGCATGAGACATCGCAAAAAACAACGGAGTGTCTGTCAAGAAACTATCAACCCAAAAGCTGATTCAACCACGTAATTAACAAGAGGGCGTGCATTCGTCTTTGTGAATGTTATGTTTTCGATTTTACCAACTTGCCATGGATGTTCTTGAGAAGCTTGTCTTCCAGAATGTATGTCTTCTCGAGGGTCCTCCCGATCTTCCTTTCCCAGAGGGAAATGATCTCGCTGAAGGTCAGGATATTAGCCGGCGGACTTAGGTAGAGGATCTTCTTCAGTGTTCTTGGGTCATCCACTGCTTTGATAGTGTAAGAAGCTATATCTTCTTCCTTGAGAACAATGACTGTAAAATAGAATGACAACACTACCATCTTAGCTGTCATTACTGAAATTGAACTTATGATGATGGTGTCTGCAACATTATAAAGGTAAACCGACCTGAGCTCAACATGTTGTCTGATAAACATGAGCCTAAGGATGAGTCAGGCGGTTCGAGAACGTGTGCAAAAATCACTAAGGAAAAGCTGAAAACGAATATAGCACGGACAGGATATTTAGGCCTTGTTCACATCACCTTTTGTATTGCCATCACCTAAGATGGTGATTTTGTCCCTCGGTGGGACTTTGGCGCCCAATTGGCCCAAGTTGGAAAGATAGTAGCCGGTGAACCCATGGGATTCCCTCAGCCTCGGTCACTCACCTCACCTTGGCTTTGATTCGGAAATGGCTTGCAGCTGGCTCAACCACATTGATTCGGTCCACATCGACTCCAAATTCGGATGGAAGGAACCTCTAGATCACTCATGAATTTCATAAGATCAGAGTTTGGACAACAATGTCAACTAAGTGTACATCGCAGAGAAAATGTTTCTGTCATCGACTAAGGCTATGCAGTGCTTTTTTGTGCAAGAATTTCTATAATTCGGCTGAACACCAAATACTTACCTTAATATTTCCAGCTTCTTTGATTGCTGCAATGATCTTGAACTGATCAGATTGCTGTCCTGGTCCAACCGCAGAGATCACCACATCAACTTGCTTCATTGCCGTGACCAAACTCTCGTGATTATGGATATCTCCTTGCGATGTCAAACAGAAGAAGCTCTCTCTTGTGAGAAAACTGTGGAAAAAAAAAACAAGATTTGAGGATTTGATGGTTATTCCCTTTCACATATACATAGATCAGTTAAACTCCTTAGCTCTTGAATCTCTCTATCAGCTCCGACTTCTCGGGATTAGAAGCTGTGCTCTCCCTGACCAATGCATAAGTTGGGTATCCGGCTTTCTGACTTGCCTCCACCAGGTACTTTCCGACGTATCCAGTCCCTCCATTGATCAGAATTTTGCTTTTCTCTGCCACGTTACCACCTTCTCAAGACTCGAGAGAAGAAGAGATGATAAACCTGAACTCGCAAGGCTCAAAATGAGGAAATCTTGAAATGTTCGTTAGCTATATTACTGTGTTCATAGATTTCTCCAACTCGTGTGTTGTATGATATACATAAGAAATTGCTCGATAACGACTTGTCAGGATCACCTTTCCAGATTAGGCGCTCGCATAATGAAACGTTTGATCTCTAGAAATAAGCCGTTTTATGAGCATTACGCAAGCATGTATGTCAAAGCAGATCAGGGCATAAATGGTTGTTGAATATATCTGCATTCAAATCTTACTTCTGTTGGGGGTTTAGGTCAATATCACGTGCTATGTCGAACGGAAGAAATTCAGAAGATTGAAAATGCATATTCGTATGCAAAAATGCACAGACAAAACGTTTGATAGCATAGCCATTCTCCATGTATGAACATCGCCAGCAAATCACTAAAACTTCGTATGGCAAGTACTGCTTGTAAACCTCGACGACTTACGAACAAAACTATCTGTCGCACACGACCAAAACAAGAGCTCCTACTTCTTCTTTTTTCCTTTTTGTGCGAGCTTCAAGAGGTCAAAGGACAAACACTCAGAGGAAAGGAGCGTCTACTGCACGGCCAAAAATTGAAATCTGTGGGCAAGAAAAAATCTTCTGCTGTTTGTGTGTATATGTATTCCGCCTCTCACGGCCAAAGTTGGACCTTTCTTGAAACACGATGGATCGTCCTTGCATCATAGGTCGGTCTATAATCTCCAATTGGGTCGGATTTCGTACACGGAGTCAAACTCGAGACATAATTTATTATGCTATTTATTCATGGTAAATTGATTAAGAATTGTGGGACATGATAGTTTTCCGAACTGACGACATTCTTAGTTTTCATGAGTTTTTTTTTTTTTTTTTGGTAACTTAGTCGTCTATATTGACATCGAAATTTTAGCGATCCAATCATTCATTTATTAGATAGAAAATTATGGACTGATTTTTAACCTCTAAACAAAAAAATTAAAATTAAGTTATGTAGCATATAGTTTTAGGAGCTTTTATTATTCAGCTCATATTTTTTAAGTAATTGCATTAGTATTGGACTGACGGTTGGTGGTTTTGAGCTTAAAATTTGATAAATTGAGCCCGCGAAAGGAGAGAAAATTTGGCTAAGCCTAGAGGAGATAGTGGCCGAAATTCATAGGCTTGAAGGGCTTTAATTAGCCTAATTTGAACTTAATTCAACCCATCAAGAGTTTAATTAAGGACAAGCCTTAAGTTATTAGAACCCATCAAATTAGAAAAAGGCTTAAGTTAAGGCCAAGATATTGAAGTTAACCTAGGTTTGCATCATAAATAGAGTGTTATGCCTCACAAATTAGAAGCCAGCAAATCATAATTTCAGAGTACATTGAGCGATACATGTGAAAAAAAAAAGAGGGAGAGAGAGTCGATAGCCGAGTACTTCATGGCCAAACATCTGAAGGCCGTGCCTCCACCGATCCTCACCATTGTCATCAGAATCCTCGCTGCCAATTAGGGGTGATCATGGTCCGGGTTGGGCCGGTCCGACGCCTAACCCTAGGACCAACCCGCACAGTGTTGGCCCCCAATTTTTGGGACCGAGGACCGACCCGATCGAGTCTGGGACCGAGGACCAGACCGACCTATGGGTTCGGTCCGGTTCCAAGGTTAACTTGGGACCAAGCGATAATTTTTTTATTTCATTTTTTTTTTATTTCTTAAAAAGCAAAACTCATTAATTCAAATTACATATCAATCAACAATATGATGTTGAGCAACCAAACTATAAATATAAGTACATATTCAACATAAATTTAAGATAAGGTGATCATTAAAATTTCACACTAGTTAAAAACAACAAACTATATGAATGATCGAGATTGCTAATAGAGATAAAGTGTTTCCATCGAAGCATACTATAATTTTCTTGCTTTTGATTTTTCTTTGAATCATTCTTCCCTTCGGGAAATGGGATGAGATGGGAAGTTTAAGAGAAAAGAATTCTAGGCCAAAAAATGTTTTCTAGGCATCTTCTCTTGCAATCATCTATCAATAATACTTGTAACACCGTATGCAAAAACGATTCATACATTCAATCAAGCAAAGTCTAATCAACCAATAATGAAGCTTCACACCACTTGGCAAGCACATCATCATAACAACGGCAATACTATTATTCAAAAACTTCTTCCATTTGACACAAACTCAAAAGCAAAGTGCAACTGAACAATTAAACCATAAGAAGTTCAAAATACTTAATATAAACTATGAATATACAACTTCACATTTTTAAGTGAAAAATGAATAGGATAAAGACGGAAGAATAAGGCAAGAGGTTGAGGACATTTTAAGTCATTTCACAGGGTTATTCACATCGTTTCACGGCATCATTCACGCCGTCATTCAAGCTGTTCAAGTGAAGAACGCTGGCTGGATTTGCTATTTATAAGAAAAACATAAAAATATATATTATATATTAAATATCTAAAATATATTATATATAAATATATTTTATCAAGGTTGGTCCGGGTTGGACTGACCCTAAACTTCTAGGACCGATGATCAACCCGCACAGTACCGGTCCTGGAATCTTAGGACCGAGGACCAACCCGATCCCCTTGAAAACCGGACAAGGACCAGCAGGGTTGGGCCGGTCCAGGGTCGATCCAGGGTTGACCCTAGACCGCTGCTCACCCCTACTGCCAATCGCTGCTGCATATGGTAATGCTCCTGTTCTTCAAGTTGCATCAAACAGCACACCTTCACGTATGCAAGTGGTCTTCCCTCTTGACTTCACGACGCATGCACACGGCTTGATAGACGTGGAGCCATCAAGGAGAGACCAGTGAAAACTTTGATCGTGGGTTTTAGAGGGTCAAAGTTTGAAAATCAAAGATGATCGTCACAAGACCTGCAAGATTCAAATAGAAAAATCTTGGAACTAGCGACGACTGGTTCAATGCGGAGGATGAACTGCATAAGCATTCTTCCATGTCGCTGACCTGACAATAACCTTTCATTTACTTATGCTTCATTAGGGCCGGCTCAAGTCTTGCCGAACCATGGAACTCAAACATTGCTTGAAAAGATCAACAAGAGCAAAGTAACCTTTCTTATGGTTTTTTCACCATTCAAAAGTCGAGCATCCTGAAGTCGTTATTGTTGATAAAATAGTTATTTCCTTTTGCACGTTTTGCTAATTTGGTTTTTCAGTTATTAGAGTTAGTGGAGTCATGTGTGTTGGTTACCCTAGTTTTTAGGTGTTAGTGGGGTAAGTGCTTTATGCAGAACATGGGTAGTTATGGTGTGTTTTACGTTATGTATTTTGTCTTTTGTAAAAGACTTGGTTGGTTCTGTACTTAAGATGAAGTTTCAGCCTCATCTCTCATCCCTTTTAGCAATTTAACAATGGTATCAGAGCCTGAGAGAAGTGTGAGAGAGTTTTAAAAAAAAAAAAACTTTCGTGAGAAAATTACAGCAGCAATATTTCCAATGGCCACCGACAATTTTGTTCAACCAGCAATTCCACGCTTTGATGGTCACTATGACCATTGGAGCATGCTGATGGAGAATTTTTTACGATCAAAGGAGTATTGGTCGGTTGTCAAATCTGGAATTCAAGAGCCACCAGCGAGGCATGGCTTTAACAGATCCCCGAAGCGAGAATTGGAAGCTAGAAAGTTGAAGGACCGAAGGCAAAAAATTTTTTTCAGGCTATCGATCGTTCCATCTTGGAGACTATTCTTTGCAAAGAAACTTCCAAGGATATTTGGGATTCTATGAAGAAGAAATATCAAGGCTCGTTAGGGTGAAGTGTGCACAGCTTCAAGCCTTGAGAAAAGATTTTGAGACACTAGTGATGAAGGATGGAGAATCTGTCACTAGTTATTGTGCCTGAACAATGGAAATCAGCAACAAGATGCAATTCCATGGCGAGAAGATGGACGACGTCACCATTGTGGAGAAGATTTTGCGTTCCTTGACACCAAAGTTTAATTATGTTGTCTGTTCAATTGAAGAGTCGAAAGACATAGATGCGCTCTCTCTTGATGAATTGCAAAGCTCCTTATTGGTCCATGAATAGAAGATGAACAGAAGTTCAATTGTAGAGGAGCAAGCGTTGAAGGCTTCTACCAATACTCATTCCAACAATTTCAGAGGAAGGGGTAGAGGTAGAGGTAGAGGAAGGGGAGATCGAGGAAATAGAGACGTTAGCAGGAATTTCAAAGCCAACAATGACCAATTTGAAGGCAAAGGCAGAAGATGGGATCCTAACAAATCCAAGGTAGAGTGTTTTAGATGTCAAAAATTTGGTCATTATGCATATGAATGTTATACTAGGCTGCCTAATAATAAAGAAAAGGTAGAGTATTCAAATTTTGTTGAAGAAAAAGAAGTTGAAACGTTGTTGATGGCTGTTCAAGATGAAAAGAAGCCCGAGTCAGATATTTGGTATGTGGATACAGGCTGCAATAACCACATAAGTGGAAGTAAGTCTTCATTTTCTCATCTAAATGAAGATTCTCATTCCACTGTGAGTTTTGGGGATCATTCTACTGTGAAAGTGATGGGAAAATGTGATATTAATATAAGAACCAAGAATGGTTTTGTGAAAACGATCTCTAATGTGTTGTATATTCCTGACTTGAAAAGTAATCTCTTGAGTGCTAGCCAATTACAAAAAAAAGGGTTATGTAATCACTATTCAGAGGGGTGCTTGTGAAATTTATGATTCCGTTAGATGTGCTATTGCAGTTGTTCCTATGAGTTCAAATAGATTGTTTCCATTAAAGATTGAAAATATTCAATCTTGTTTGATGGCTGAAAATAAAGATCCTGGTGAAAAGAAAGATCCCTCATGGCTATGGCATTTTCGCTATGGTCACTTGAGTTTTGGTGGATTGAAGACCCTCCAACAGAAAAACATGGTGACAGGTCTTCCTCAAATTACTGTTCCTTCCCAAGTCTGCGAAGAATGTGTCGTTAGCAAACAACATCGTTCTCAATTTTCAAAAGAAAAGTCATGAAGAGCAAAGGATGTTTTGCAGCTGGTGCATTCGAACATTTGCGGTCCTATAAACCCATCTTCTAATGGAGGTAAAAGATACTTAATTATCTTCATTGATGATTTTTCAAGAAAAACTTGGGTTTATTTTTTACAGGAAAAATCAGAAGCTTTCTCCATATTTAAAAGCTTCAAAGCTCGTGTTGAAAATGAAGCAGGAAAGACCATTAAGACTCTTCGAACATATCGTGGTGGTAAATATTGCTCAAAAGAATTTGAAGTTTTTTGTGCAGAGCATAGCATTCGAAAATAGCTTACTACTGCATATACACTACAACAAAATGGTGTATCTGAGAGGAAAAATAGAACCATTCTCAACATGGTGAGAAGCTTATTGGCAAGAGGAAGAGTTCCAAAGACTTTATGGCCAAAAGAAATAAATTGGAGTATTCATGTTTTGAATAGAAGTCCAACTTTTGCTGTTCAGAATATGACACCTGAAGAGACTTGGAGTGGGAGAAGACCAGCTGTAGATCACTTCAGAATCTTTGGATGCATCACATATGCCCATGTCCCGGATGTGAAAAGGAAAAAACTTGATGACAAGGCTGAAAAATGTGTCTTTCTTGGTGTAAGTGAAGCATCTAAAGCATATAAATTATTTAATCCACTAACAAAGAATATTGTGACTAGCAGGGATGTTGTTTTTGATGAAGAGAACACTTAGGATTGGAATAGGCAGCAGCCTACCCAAGTCCTTTATGACAATGATGTTGAACAGGAGCAGATTTCAGCACCTTGTTTGCCCCAAAATTCATCAAATACAACTTCTACAGCTGCTGGAATTTCACCAACAGGCGCTGAAGTCAATGAAGAAGAAGCTCAATCTCTTCGCCGTGTTAGAAGAAGGCCTGCTTGGTTGGAAGATTATGAGGTAACTGAAATTGGAGATTCAATTACTCACTTTGCCTTGTTTTCAGACTATGATCCTACAACTTTTGAGAGTGCTGTCAGAGAAGAAAAATGGCGAAAAGCGATGGATGACGAAATTAATGCCATCGAAAAAAATGATACTTGGGAGCTATCCGATCTTCCGGATGGACAAAAAACCATTGGTGTAAAGTGGGTATTTAAAACAAAATTGAAAGAAAATGGTGAAGTTGACAAATACAAAGTACGTTTGGTAGCCAAGGGATACAAGTAGTAATATGGAATCGACTATACAGAGGTTTTTTCTCCAATTACAAGACATAACACGATCAAATTGGTGGTTGCATTGGCGGCACAGAATTCTTGGCCTATTTTCCAGCTAGATGTCAAATCGGCATTCTTGCATGGATACTTGGAGGAACATGTATTTGTTGAGCAACCCCCTGGTTATGTCAAGATTGGAAATGAGCATAAAATTTATAGATTGAAGAAAGCTCTTTATGGGCTAAAACAAGCCCCTCGGGCTTGGTATAGTCGTATTGAAACTTATTTTCTTAAAGTTGGTTTTTCAAAATGTTCTTATGAGCATACTCTTTTTATCAAGATTGGAGATAAAGGGAAAATGCTTATTATCTGCTTGTATGTTGATAATCTTATATTTACTGGAAGTTGTGATGGCATGTTTGAAGAATTCAAGAAATCTATGATGGATGAGTTTGAAATGTCTGATCTTGGTATGATGCATTACTTCCTTGGCATAGAAGTGATACAATCGGATGATGAGATCTTTATTTCTCAAAAGAAATATGTGGGAGAAATTTTGGATAGGTTTCAGATGAAGGATTGTAATCCTGTAAACACTCCAGTTGAGTTTGGCTTAAAGTTATACAAAGATCATAAAGGGTGGAAGGTTGACAGCACACTTTATAAACAAATTATGGGCAGTTTGATGTATTTAACTATAACAAGACCAGACATAATGTATTATGTGAGTTTAATCAGTAGATATATGGAGAATCCTACACAAATGCATTTGTTAGTTGCCAAGAGAATCATTTGTTATTTGCAAGGAACTAGAGACTTTGGGCTATTTTACAAGAAGGGTGAAAAGTCTGATTTGTTGGGATTTACTGATAGTGACTATGCAGGAGATCAAGATGATAGGAGGAGCACTTCGGGTTATGCTTTTATGTTTGGAACAAGTGCTATTTCGTGATCATCCAAGAAGCAACCAATTGTCACATTATCAAGTACATAAGCTGAATTTGTTGCTGCAACAGCTAGTGCTTGTCAAGCTATTTGGCTAAAGAGAATTTTTGAGGAGCTACAATTCAAGCAACCGGGACCTACTAAAATTTTTTGTGACAATAACTCAGCAATAAAACTCTCCAAGAATCCGGTGTTACATGGAAGAAGCAAGCACATTGATGTGAAGTTTTATTTCTTGAGAGATCTTAGCAATGATGGAACAATTGATCTAATCTACTACAGGAGTGAAGATCAAGTTGCTGATATATTCACCAAAGCCCTCAAGATGGAGTCATTTGTGAAGCTCAGAAGGTTACTAGGTGTTTGCACAGTGAAAGAAGTCAAGACTTTAAACTGAATGTTAGCAAACATCAGTTTAAGGGAGGGATTGTTGATAAAATAGTTATTTCCTTTTGCACGTTTTGCTGATTTGGTTTTTCAGTTATTAGAGTTAGTGGAGTCATGTGTGTTGGTTACCCTAGTTTTTAGGTGTTAATGGGGTAAGTGCTTTAGGCAAAACATAGGTAGTTATGGTGTGTTTTACGTTATGTATTTTGTCTTTTGTAAAAGACTTGGTTGGTTCTGTACATAAGATGAAGTTCCAGCCTCATCTCTCATCCCTTTTAGCAATTTAACAGTTATTAGTTCGCTCATTCTGCAGTACTTCTACTGGCCAAAACACTCGATTTCTTCTACGTTAAATGAGTGGAAATGGAGGACCTGCTAGTATCAATTTACATATTTGATGGACCACACGGAATGGTTCCGGTACATCGATGCACGAAGTCAATATCAAAGTGCACGACAAGTTATTCAGCACACGAGTTGAGACTGGTTTGTGATACACATATAGCAAGAGACAGTAACACAAGGGGACTAGGTAAAGAAACTGAGGTACTCATCCACGGTTGTGTATTTCACTTCCGGATAAAGCTCTGAAGCCTCTGCTCCGATCGAAGCATTTATCTCATAGTTTGTGAACTCTCCCTTCACAGAGGTTGAGTGGGCTATGCTCAAAAGCATGTTGCTGGGAAATGGAGACTCTGCAACAGTCAAAAATAGGGAAAGAAAGAAGAAGTAAAAATTGGGCTTTAACAAAGAAACCATCCAACGAAAAGCCGATATCTTTATGTGTTTCCTGTTTAAATTGCTTCCAGGTATCCACTCACCTTGTATCTTCTTGAGAAGCTCATCTTCCAACAGATATGTCTTCTCGAGGGTCGTCCCGATCTTCTTCTCCCAGAGGGAAACAATCTCGCTGAAGCTCAGAACATTCGCCGGCGGTCTCAGGTAGAGGATCTTGTTCAGAGTTCTGGGGTCATCCAGAGCCTTGATAGTGTACGTGGCAATATCTTCCTCCTTGACTAAAATAACTGACGAGTTGAACCATGACACACAGATTTAGCAGGCTTTTCTGAAAGTCTACTATAACATGTCTGGCATAATCGAGAAATAGATCAATCGTAGAGTTTAGATGAGACACCAAAATAGTTTCCTTGTTTGTCTGATGACATTTCTTATAATCAACATGATACAATGATTCCCAGCCACTTCACAAAAATACTCGAGAGGATTAGCTTTTTCACACTACAGATAACATCTAATGTGCATTCTAAACTATCACGGTTTGAGTCTATTAGACGCATTCCAGGCAAACATCTCTCCGAAATCTGCTAGATCTAAATTTTGCTCATGAAACCAACCCAAGTTCAGAGCATTTTCAATATGCATCAGAGGGCGTTTGATAATGACTGAGGATCGTTGGTGTCTTCTGGGAATGTGAATGTACTGAATCACTACAATCAAAGAATAAAACAAAAGGCAGGGCTTCAAACCAATCACCTTTCGGATTTCCGTCACCTATGATTGTGATTTTATCCCTTGGAGGAGATTTGGCACCCATCTGTCCCAAGGATGGAAGAGTGTATCCCGCGAAGCCATTCGATACAACATAAGTGAAAGGGATTCCTTCAGCCTCAATTGCTCTCCTGATCTTAGCTTTGGTGCTGAAAAGGGTCGCCGCTGGCTCGACCGCATTGGTACGGTCCACATCG
The DNA here is from genome assembly GCA_014182565.1 of Eucalyptus marginata. Taxonomy (NCBI): domain Eukaryota; kingdom Viridiplantae; phylum Streptophyta; class Magnoliopsida; order Myrtales; family Myrtaceae; genus Eucalyptus; species Eucalyptus marginata. The sequence goes on from CM024593.1 coordinate 34,528,226, forward strand.
ATACTGAATTCCGAAGGAAGGAACCTCTACAGAATTCATGAACATCTCTAGAAAGAGTTCCAAAAAAGGGAACACAGCCTCATGTAATGACATTATCCGGAGTACAAGGAGAATATATCCATATCTATTTTGGACATGAGTCGTGCAACTATGAAATTATACTTTCAGAAGCTTTTGTTAGTGTATCCATCTCCATTTTTTGACATATATACAGTGCAAAATGAACACGCTAGGAATGATTCATGGGAAAAATTGCGACAAAATGAATAGCTTACACAACGGATGTGAATTTCCAAAACATAGACCATTATAGACTACAGCTTCTATAATACAAGAAGGTAAACAGCAATCCATTTTATTCAATGACAATATGTTCAAAAACTATCAGCTATTATCACTTGCCTTGATATTTCCAGCTTCTTTGATTGCTGCAATGATCTTAACCTGATCGGCGAGCTGCACTGCTCCCACTGCCGAGATCACCACATCAACTTGCTTGATGGTCGTCACTAAGCTCTGGTGATCATAGATATCTCCCTGCGAAGTCGAAGAGAACACAAATCTAAAGTGAGATTATGCCACCAGGTGGTTGAAATACAGCAAGTAGTATTACTTTCCAAAAATGTTTTGCGTGTCATACATGAACTATTGAAACCCCGAAGCTCTTGAAGCTTTCGATGAGCTTCGACTTCTCGGCAGCAGAAGCCGTGCTCTCTCTAACCAATGCATAAGTGGGATGACCTGCTTTTGCACTCGCCTCCACCAGGTACTTGCCAATGTATCCAGTCCCTCCAATGACCAAAATCTTGCTCTTCTCTGCCATTTTTATCACACTTTCTAAAGGCACAAGAAATCAAGAAAGAAGATGAAAACTTGACTCTGCAGGCTTGGCGGATTTTTCCAGGAGTTGTAGGCTAATAGGCCGGACTGAGAGGAGCTTTTAAATGAGGAGAATCTGACCTAATCTTTTGTCGTGCTATATTTTATTTAGCCGACTTAATTATTATGTGCAGCAGGTTGCTTTTTAGCCTAAGTAGCACTGACACGTGACACGACACGACACGTCGACACGTCATTTTTTAAAAATATATAATTTCAACACGTTAGGACACATTGTATATTAAATAAATATTTTTATTTTTAATTAATTTAATTCAAATTCAATATTTTTATTTTTAATTAATTTAATTCAAATTCAATATTTTTATTTTTCGAAATTATTTTTTAATCTCATTAATTTATTTTTCCAATTAAAAAAAAATCCTCCACTAGAGTCCACCCCACTCTCTTCTAGTTCTTTCCCTCGTCCATTCCCCCCTCCCAATATTTTTCTTTCCCTCCCCACCATCATCCATTTCCCCCCACCCCAAATTTATTTTTCTTTCCCTCCCCACTAATTTCCCTCCCCACCACTACTAGATAGGGACAGCACTTACAGACAGGCTGTCCCTATCTCTTCCCCTCCCCCCAAAAAAAGCGATGGCCCATCAAAAACCCTAGCTCCGCACGACCCTTCCACTTCTCTTTCCTCGCGAGCTCCGCACGACCCATGACCCTTCCTCACGAGCTCCGCACGACCCACAACCCTTCCTCTTCTCCTTCCTCACTGCTCGCCGCACGACCCCCTTCCTCTCCTCTCCTCTTCCTCTCGCCTTCGGCCCTTTCTCCCTCGTAGCTGCAACCTCATCAGATCCATCGCAGCATCACAGTGGCGGCCATCTCTCGCCTTCGCTCGCGGCCTCTGCTCCCTCGCCTCCACCCTCCATCAGTCTGCCGGACACGCGTGTCGGATTGACACGCATGTCGGAAAATCCGACATGCGTTGACCGCGTGTCCCGACCGTGTCGGACATCCAACACGCTCCGACATGTGTCGGACACGACACGGAAGCACAGACAACGTGTCCATGCTTCATAGTTTTTAGCTAGTCACTGCGAGATTTCAGAGGTCAATGCTCCAGTATTAAAAAGTTCAAATTTTTATAATTCCCAATTTGCCTTCCCAGTTGAATTTTTCTATGCTTAATACTACGCCAAAAGATTAAACTAAATATAAGGGAAAATATTAGAATATTTAAATAATAAATCGTGCATTCACCTAATAACTTAAGTTTTTAGAATGGTTGATAATGGTTTCCCGTCAATATTTCAAGAAGCTTTGAAAACTATTTAGAAGTGTCAACCCAAGATTGTTGTTGTAACATGGTCTCGATTTCCTGGGCAAGATTAACTACAAATTTATACATTTATCTCTCTAGATGCTCTTGTTTGGTGATGAGATATAGGAGTGCAATTGAATCAAGTGGAACCGACATAGTGCTAGGCTCAAGCTCAATGCGAATCATGTACTCGAATATGAAAACTTGACCGAAGCTCAATCAAGTACTCTTTTTCCTGCTCAATCTCAACTCTATATAATGCTTGATGTACCAAAGCTCGACGCAACTCAACTCAATTTTAAATATATAATACTCATGTGTCACGGGCCGATCGATTGGGATCGTGACCGTGCGACGACTCAGGCTCTTTTGGATCGCCTAAGCCAAGCCTTGCTCGATCGATCGCACACTCACTCGCTTATCCGGATCGTAAAGAGAAAAAGTTTCTAGAGAGAGGAGCTTTGGAAAGAAATGAGTTTTGATAAACTGAAATGTTTGGATGGATACAAATGAGAGGGATGACACATTTCTTATACTAGAGGCCCTCATATTATATCCATTGATCGACTTTTTATCCTGCGGATGAGATCGCACCACCATATCTACCAACTACCGACATAAATGACCGACATTTATGACAGGAGACTTCTAGAATACGGCTCAATTACTATATCGCCCGCCCTTGGAAAGTTCTGGAAGAAGCCTTGTTGGGAATCCAAGTGAGCACAGGAGGTCCTCCACAGTAAGGCACGGCTCTTTAGCTACCGGAACCTCTTGGCCGTGACATTCTCCCTCACTCATTTGAGCGATGCCCTCGTCGCTCAAGCTCGAAGGGCGGCCTTCTTGGCACGAGCACGTGCTTTCCTCCTTTGATTTTTCTTTGCTCAGACGCTCATGAACGATGGACCACACCTGTCTATCTTCGGCTCCAACTTTGGCTTGGGCATGTTACGCAGCAAGCACTCAACCTCGGGGAAGAGCGCTTGGATCGGCATGTCGCGAGTTGGAGTAGGAGGATCCAACTCTACATTCGGCTTCTCCATGCGTGACGGCTTGTGCATGCGCTTCTCGGTCTTCAAGCTCTTGTTGAGACGCCGGATCGTCGCGATGGTCTTGGTGTCGACCACCCCTTTCATCATGGGGATCATCGTCGGACATTTTGGATCGAGGATCATGATACACTTGGTCCTCATGTCGATCATAGATCTCACGCTATGGAAAAACTACATTCCCAGAATGAGATCATAATCGTCGAGAGGAATTACCTCGAATGACAACTTGCCCTTCCATCCGCCGATTTGGACATCCACATCGAGAGTTGATCCTACGCCTTTGAGCCCTTCCAAGTTGATGGCCTTGAACGAATTCCCGGTTGGCTCCACCCGAAGTCCTAAAGCTTTCGCCGCTTCGGTCGACATGAACATGTTTGAGACTTCAGTGTCAACCAAGATGTATAGCACTCGGCCACACTTCAACCTCCACGAAGAATATGTTTGAGTTCGAGGCAGCTTCTTCTTTGGACGGCGATCGAGCTTGGACGGTGTTGACAACCTTCACAGCTCCAAGCCGGATTTGCCGCTTCTCTTCTTTGGGCTCCTCCTTCTCTTCTTCGATCGCAAGGAGGGCGTTGATCCTGCCCTTCTTTGGGCACTTTTGGGTCCAATGCAGACCTTTGCAAATAAAGCAAGGAGAAGGCGGGGGTTGATCGAACTTACTCGTCGTGTAGTCCGTTTGTGGTCGACCCCTTTGGAAGAACGGCTTGGAAGTTCCTTCTCCCCATGTCTTGACTCGGCTGCCTTGATCTTTCGGCACACGAGGAGTGCTTCCACCTTCATCCTCGAAGGATTGATCCGACCTCCAATCCCTTGCTCGATTCTTCGGTTTGGCTTTGGTGAGGTCGACGAGGGACTTGGCCACGCTTAGCACTCTCGCAAGAGTGCTCATGTCCCGTCACTTTAGCTCGAGTTGCGCCCACGGCTTCAATCCATCCATAAACGCTCCAAGAGCCTCCTCCTCTCCTAGGTTGCGGATTTGGAGTTTGAGCTCCGTGAACTCTCTCACGTACTCTCAGATCGTGCCCCTTTGTTCGAGGTGATGGAGCTTGCTATGGGCTTTTTGTTGAGCAAACTCGGGGAAGAAGTAGTCTTGGAACTCTCTCACGAAGTCATCTCATGTGTCCACAGGATTGGCACCGTGCTTTGTCTCATTGCACCTATTTCACCACCAAAGCATTGCGGTATTGGAAAGGAACATCGAAGCGGTTCTTACCTTAATCGACTCGTCTTGGATGTTGACGGCGCCAAAGTATTGCTCCATGCTCCACACGAAGTTGTCCACCTCTTTGGCGGATCGATTGCCTTTGAATTCTTTGGGTGTTGGCACCTCAAGTTTGGGCACCGCTTGTGTAGGCATCAACCCATTGACGATGCTCAGCTTGCATAGGGCAAGCTCAGTCTTGAGCTCTTGGATCTCCACCTTCATGGCTTTGACCTCATCCCTACAAGGGCTTTCTTCCTCAATCACTTGGACGCGCCCCTTCAACACATCGATTGATGTTTCAAAGGTTTCGTCCTTGTCGTGCAGCGGGGCCGTCACTTGGTTGATACCGGTCGTGAAGTCTTCACGAAGCGAGCCCTCAACCTCCATGATGCGGTCTCTCACATCGTCAAGTCCTTCCATGAATTCGACCATGGCACTCTGAAACTTCGCGAGTTTCTCATCAATCGTAGCTACGGCGTCCATCGAGGCTTCTCTTTTCTTTGTTCGGCCGTGAGTCTCCTTGACTTGAACGACCTTTCCATCCATGACAACGTCTTGGCTTAACATTCTCTCGAACAACTGGTACTCCTCAATCTCTGGAAACGGATCTTTCCTTCGCTTTGATACCACTTGTCACGGGCCAATTGATTGGGATTGTGACAGTGCGGCAACTCAAGCTCTTTTGGATCGCCTAAGCCAAGCCTTGCTCGATCAATCGCACACTCACTCGCTTACCTGGATCGTAGAGAGAGAAAGTTTCTAGAGAGAAAAGCTTTGGAAAGAAAGGAGTTTTGATAAATTGAAATGTTTGGATTGATACAAATGAGGGAGATGGCACCCCTTCTTATACTAGAGGCCCTCAGATTACATCCGTTGATCGACTTTTTATCCGGTGGACGAGATCGCACCACCATATCTACTAACTACCGACATAAATGACCGATACTTATGACAGGAGATTTCTAGAATACGGCTCAATTACCATATCGCCCACCTTTGGAAAGTTCCGGAAGAAGCCTTATTGGGAATCAAGCGAGCACAAGAGGTCCTCCACGGCAAGGCACGACCCTTTAGCTACCGAAACCTCTTGGCCATGACACATGCATTTGAGTTTTTCCAACTCGATTGAACTCAACCTCAAGTCAAAATATTCACATTCACTCTTTTTTATTAGTGTTAAAAATTATATTGAAGGATGAAAGTGTAATTACATGTAAAAAAGCAATAATAAACGTCTATTTAATATTATCTGTCCCCGAAATTAAAAACGAAATCTATATAAAAAATGAGATACTCAATTACACCTCCTAGTTGATGAATCAAATATCTTTAGACTCAAATTCAACTTGACTCGAGCTCGAAAAAAATCGAGGCGATCTTGAGCAGGTCATTAGTCGAGCCAGAGATGGCAGTTGGACGGGTTTAGGACAGCACATCTTGTCTCAAACCTGTCCCACTAACATTTGAGTATTTCCCAAATCCCCCACTTAAGTTATCGTAAAACCTGTCGGGTTCTCGATGGATTCTCGAAATCACTACAGTGACTACTTTCTTCAATAGAACTTCTGATTAAAAGGTTGTCTAACACAAGATAGATAGTAGGAGTGAGGAATTTCGGGCTCCATACGGGTCCCATCTAACCTGAAACTTACTCGTTAGAATAGATTCCTTATTTTTGAAATGAAACCTACCATACATTCTCAGAACCTAGAACCTATCATTTCACGATTCGGGGTCTACTTAAGTTCCACTTATATTATTATTTGAATGATTACAATTCATTAATCATAACTTATATTTAGACACACGAAAATATAAACATTAATAAAGTAAAAATCTTAGTCATAAAATGAAAACTCAGATTAATACTTTCAGATTATACACTCATCACCGAATGACATGAAATATCGAAGGATCATATAGAGATATGGACCAAGAAAAACATTACAACTTGTTCTAGGTTTTGGGTTATTGGTTCCAAGTTCCAAGTTCCAAGTTCCAGATTCCTCCAATTAAGAGCTTAGAACCTAACATGCGAAACAGATTCTTCATTTTTTGAAATCTGGAACATGACTTACATAGCTTAGAACCTAGAACCTACAAGTTCCTACTGGTCCAGTTCTCAGGTTCCAGGTTTGTCGCGACCTAATTTTCTCGGTGCACCACCTAAAACTAGGTTAATTGACTGCTAAGTTTTTTTAAACTTAACTCGGGCTCTCCCAAGCCCATATCAAATCGCGACTTAAGTCTAAATTTTTAAACATGCAAATGGATTTTTATCTAGGAGTCGCCACTAATCAGTTTATGGTAGGTCGATTAGACACCTAAGTAAAATAATGGGAGGATTATTTTACTCTTACGAACCAGAGATTATGGGTATGGGGACTTGGTTACACTAGATTTCTCTAATGCCCTTTCGGTACCATTTCTTTTTAATTTCAAAAATGTTTTTGCAAGCAACTTGGATTTATTTTAACCTAAATCTCTATCATGCAATATAGTGATCACACGGGTACTCAATCATTATCAAACACTCAATGAATCAAACAACTTGCATCAAAATAATTAAATGCACAAAAGCAAACAATTTTTTTTTTTTGGTTTTCTTGAAATTAGAATTTTATCATAAAACATGCATTTTAACTACATGACCTAATTTTACTAATAAACAAATTCTAATTAAATGAACCTATTAACAATTTCATGAACCTAATTATATATGACGTGCGCATGACTATTCCTAACAAAAACATGCAATCTATTTGGAAGAAATTATCTAAACTTATAATATGCAATCCTAACATACCATGACGTACAAAGAATGCCATAATTCTACATGACATATACATGATATTTTTTATGTTTTTTTTTTTTTTTTTATAAAATTCGAAATTTAAAATTACCACATAATTAAACATGCAACTTAAATTAAACAAAAACTAACATCCTTAATGAATGCATTTTATATATATATTAAAATTCAAAATAAAATCCCTATTCTAGATATGCAAGATAACAAGAAATATTCCCAAAACAAACCGAATCCTAATTCAAATATTTTTGGATTTTTTTATATTTTCAATGGTTTTCCAAGACGAGCAATTATCATTATATTTAAACTAATCAAGACATTCAACAAATAAATTATTAAAATAATCAAAAAAATAACAGGTCAAATTAACGATTACTCTAACCATGAACATCACGACAAGAAATTCAAAATAATTAAAAATCTAACCCGAAGTCTTACGAATCAAATTAATAATTATATTAATTCAACAATTAAAATACTATCAAACTCCCAAAATTAATATAATTAAAAAAATAATTCGACATCTTACGGATCAAATTAGTAATTACAATAATTTTGGGGAAAACCCTTGCGGATAATGCTTACAAGATTCATGAAACGAATATTGAGATCCAATGTCCCAATTTAAATAGCTAAACTAAAAAAATAACTAAAATAAATGAAAATAAATGAAAAATAAATAAATAAACTAAACTACCTAGGGCTTGGAAACAGCAACGGCAGGTTGGTCGGCAACCCGGGGGTTACTGGCCGGTGTCGGAGCTCCGCGAGGGCACGGCGAGCAGCACGTTCGGCGAGGGACTCCGGCGTGGGCGAATCGGCGGCGGTGGCAACAGCACAGGGGCGGAGCGGAATCGATGGTTGCTTCGGAGGTGATTCGGCAGCAATGGCGGAGGATCGGCGTTGGGCTGTGACTTCGTCGGGCCGGTGGAGTCGGGGTCGTCAGATGCGGAGGAGTCGGGCCCAAGGCGGAGGCGTGCGGCAGTGGATCGCGCGGTGAGGCGGAGGCTTGGCTGCTGCAGGGGCGTCGGAGATGGAGGGAGAAACTCGGGCACGGCGACAGGCGGAGCTTCAGCTCGTCGCGGGTTCGGCACGACTGGGCGAGTAGATCTCGGACAGAGTGAGGCGGCCGGCGAGTTACAGGCGAGGCGGTGCGCGGCAACCGGCGGGTGGAGGCGTCGTCGTTCGGGCAGAGCTGCAACAGTGCTGTTGATGCGGCGGCGTCAGGCTCCGAGCGGGAGGCAGGTGGGCTGCGGACGTCTCGCACGGTGGCCGGCCACAGGCGCGGGCAGCACGCTAAGGAAGATGATGAACAGTAGGGGTCAAATCAACCCCTTTTCTTCTGCCTTTACGCTTCCCTTCTCCTTCTTTTCTCTCTTGTCAGACCTTTTTGCTGCTTTTTTACCTTTTTCCAATTTTTCCTCCCCCAAAAACGAGAGAAGACCCACGGCTGGCAACTCCTTTTACTTTTCCCTTTTTTGATTTCGAAAATACTCTCCAAAACCAAAAAGAAGCCCCTTTTCTCTCACCGTACACAGTTGCTTTTTATAGGTAAAATAGATGTGATGTTCGTGAAATATTTTATCTCCCTTTTTTTAATATACACGAAGATTATCTATAACCTTTCTATCACAAAAATCTTTTTATTTTCCTTATCTCTCGAATATTTTTATTAATTTTTAAATATAAAATTACAACCCGATTTTCTTAAATTTCAAAAATCCTCATTTCAAATCTCAATTTAAGTAATTTTTGTCATTAAAATAAAACGGGCTCGGGCCTAATTTTGCTCGTTTCGCTGGGCTTAGTCTGGCTGCCAAGCTAGAGCTCAAAAATATTAATTTTAACCCATCCACCATCAGTCCTAAAAAATAAAAAAGCAAAACATGTAAATTAAAAACAAATTCACTTAAAATTATATGCTGTGCAATTGAATTATAATATTTTTTCTTAGGAGTTAAAAATTAATCTCTAATTTTTTTTATGCAATAAATGGTAAATGAGTTGTCAAAATTTAGGTGTCAACAAGGTTTATCCTAAAATCATGCTCACCCCTCACTATCATAGAAATCCACGTCATGCGATCGCATCAATTTTAGATTCTTGTATAAATTTTATGAATCATAGAAACACAAAGTGGGTTATCTTGCTTTCCGACTTGCCTCCACCAGGTACTTTCCGATATATCGCAAGGCTCCGAAGACGAAATCCCAAAATGTTTGTCGGCTATATTATACCGTGTTTATAGATTTCTCCGACTCGTTTGTGGTGTGGTATACTTAAGAAATCAGCTCGATAGCAACTTTGTCGGGATCACCTGCCCAGGCAATTCGCTTGCGGAATGCAACATTTGATTTCCATAAGTAACATATTTTATGAGCGTTACGTAAGCATGGATGTCAAGGCAGGTCAGTACGTAAGCATATATGTCATGCATGTCAAGGCAGATCAGGACGTAAGCATGGATATCAAGGCAGATCAGGCCATGAATGGTTGTTGAATATATGTATGCAATCAAGTCTAACTTCTGTCGGGACCTTTGTTTGGAACGCACCTTTACTGAGGAAGATCACCAAAATCACCAAAGGGGAAGTCGAAATCCGCCGGTTAGCATATTTGTTAGACTCACTTTCATTTAAAAGCTTAAGTCAATAAGTTTTGAGCGAATTAAAATATATTAATTACTTCACACTACATCCACAACTCACACGTGCATTTTAGCGGGAAAATTGTCTAAAAGTCACAAATCCATTGCACTTTTACTAATTTAATTTTAAACTTTTCAATTTTACCAATTGAATTTTAAACATTTTCACTTTTTACAATAGATTGAGAACTTTTTGAACAATTTTCCCCATTTTAATAGGCTTTAGGTCATTATCATGTGCTATGTCGAGTAGAAGAAATCCAAAATATAAAAATGCATATTCGTATGTAACCATACACAAACATAACGTTTGGTAGCATAGCCAATCTCCATGTATGAACATCTCTGGCGAATCGTACACTTCATACGACAAGAACTATTGTAAAACTCGACCATATATGTATGAACCCACTTGGGCAAGTGGCATAACTAGCCCCAGGCCAATGAAGGGGCCTCCACTTCTGGAAAGGAGGAGCCAAGGGTCGGTCTGGATCCCAATACTCCGAGAATGTTAAAATAATAGGGGTAGAGGCAACTCCCACGTCTCAAGAAATATGGTGGCTAGAAGCCTCCCGTAAGACTACTACTTGAGTAAGTGTTAAAATTGAGGGAAATTATCGAAATAGTCATAAATCTATTGTAATTTTTATAATTCAGTCATAAATCCTTTTTTTTTTTATCAATTTAGTCATAAATCTTTTATATTTGTGCCAATTTAATCCATCTAACCAAGTTCAACTAGTCGACACTAGCGTGGATGCCAGCTAGCACCAACCATCCGATCAAAGCTGATGTGGCAATTTTTAAATATTTTTTGATTTTTTTATTCTTTATTTTTTTCCTTTATTGCTTCCTTTGGCCGGTCCGGCAAGGTCAATCTTGCCCGGCCATGGCGAGGCTCGCCCTCGACCAATGATGACAAGGGTGACGCCTTGCCAAGGGAGTTGAGGCTCGCCCTCACCACCACCGATGAGGGCAAGCCTCACTAGTGGCTAGTGTCAACCTCGCCAGCTTTAGCCTCCGGCTAATTGCTAGACCAACCAAAGGAAGAAGGAAAATGGGAAAAAAAGGAAAGAAAAAGAGAAAAAGGAAAAATATTTAAAAATTACAACGTCAGCATTGGCCGAATGGTCGGTGTCGACATTAGCGATAACTAGTTAAATTTGGTTAGACTAACTGAATTGGTACAAATTCAAAAAAATTAGGACTAAATTGGAAAAGTTACAATAGATTTATGATTATTTTGATAATTTTCCCGATGAAATTGCCCCCAAGCCAATGAAGGGGCCCTCTGCTCTTGGAATGGAGGAGCCATGGATCAGCCGAGACCTAGGTCCCAATACTCCGGGGACGTTAAAATAATAGAGGTTAAGGCAACTCCCACACCTTGAGAAATTTAGGGACCTCCCACAAAACCTCCAGGGTAAGTGGTAAAACTGCCCTCAAGGCAATGACGGGGCTTCCGTTCCTGGAAAGGAGGGACCGAGAGTGAGCCGAGACTCAAGTCCCAATACTCTGGTGATGTAAAAATAGTAGGGGTAGAGGCATCTCCCACCCCTTGAAAAATATAGTGGCTGGGATCTCCCTATAAGAATTGGACCCTAGGACATACTTAAAGTGCTACCGTATTCACATTCCCCCTTCTTGCTTGTGTTAAAAATTATATCAAAGGTTGAAAGTGTAATTTCATGTTAAAAAGCAATTATATTAGTGTCTTTAATATTATCTGTCATCGAAATTAAAAACAAATTCTATATAAAATAAGATAGTCAATTAGGCCCGCAACCTGATGAGTCGGGCTCCCAATGGGTTCTCGTAACCACTATGGCTATTATTTCGTTCACTAAAACTTCTGATTAGAAGATTGTCAACACAAAATAAATTAGTGGTTACACATTTACTGCCATCGAAATCCAGATTATGCAACCACATCAAATTGTAGGTTCTTGTAAAAATTCTATGGATCATAAAAAAAAAAAAAAAAAAAAACAAAGTAGAGACGATGCATTCCAAAACAAAAGTAAATTGCATATCTTGAAATCTACTTCGGGTGCACAAAATTACATAAGTGGTCTTATTTCTTATAGAAGAGTATAAACACATTAGTAAATTAGGTCTTGAGTTTGGGTTTCAGATTAACCACAAGAAACATCCAAAACTTGTCCCAAGTTCTATAGGATTAGTAAGTAAAATCAAAAACCCGTCCCACAACCCATGGACGGGGCAGGTATCCTTTATGACCCGCCCTGTTGCCATTCTAGTCGAGGACAAGTAACTTGACTTATGTTTGCATCCCTACTGAAATTATTAAATATACTGATTCTAAATATAGGAAGACATGACGGGTCAAACAAGCTAGTAGCTGAGATGTGCAGATGCTTTATCTTATAGACTAACATGGGATTGATCGCAGTCAATCAGAAGGACTTCCCAACCTAACCCTCCAAAACCTTAATTAGTCACTTTAAATAGAATTTATAGTTGAATCCTAAGATAAAGCAAGAGCAGTGGCGCTGGAAGATAAAATCCAGTGTCAGTATTTACAATGCCTGAAGGGAGGCTTTCGGAGCTATCGTCGACAAGCAACCAATCGAGTAGCGCCTTGTTGACGAGTTCCAGGACTTCATCGCGAGGGCACTGCCCCCACCTGAAGAATGACTAAGGATGTATTTGGGTAGAACTCCTTGATACGAATGGCCACGGTGGGATGAGCTCACAGATCTAGACCGCCGCAAATTAACTGCAGCTGGCACGAGAGTTTGTCAATATGATGTGCGGGTATATATACTCTGGTTCATCGTAAGCCACCGCATTAACGTGCACCGCCTTATAGATCCGATCTGAGTTGAAGGGAAATCATATGGAGTAAGTCGAAGAATTCATGACCATACGACTACCTTATGAAGATCACATTTAGGAAGAGAACATCAACTTGTTTCTATGACATCCCTGGATTAACTCACTTAAAATATTATCCATTTTGGCTTGTCTCATACCCAGCCTCACGATATATGGTGTACAGGCAAACACTTTCCCATGAGGTCACCTATCCTAGTAGTGTTCTAGCTTGGACTTGCTTAACTTTGGAGTTCCAAAATAAAACTTACCGTTAAGTCAAAAGGCGCCTCCATGAATTAATTTCAGTCTTCACATACATTTTTCCCATGTTCGGTGTATAGTTTGGTTAATTCTTGCCCCCTTCCCCATCCTAAAAGCCTATCAAGAGCCGCGCCTTGTCTAGCCCCTCAAGCTTGGATGACCACTCCCCGCCTTCATCAGACCGGGTTGTTACAATTCCTATAGTGAACTTCTCCAGCATTGGGGTCTGCTACTGGCATAGTTATTGACTTGATAAGACAGTCATCTATATTTGAGGAATACATGTAAACCTGGAGAAAATAAAATCTTATTCATGCGACCGCCATAGCATAATTAGCATTGCACAAATAGAGTCTAGTCTTTCCAGACACCATCAGAGGCCTTGTCCCAGTCATTGCGACGAGCCTGCCTCGGTAGGGTAAGCCCTAAGATTTTGCTCATTGGATCGCAGCAGGGTGGGCGAACCATTTAAGAAATTTCGACACTCCCTAAGTCTACACAGCTCATCCCGCATTTTGGTTCACTTTGCTCATGAAATCACAGCTCAATGAGTAGTATAAATCTTCTAAACAAATCAACTTCCACATTACACATTTTGAAACTAAAAGACATGACTCATTTATCCTAATCCAAAATATAATAACTTATAAGAACAAAATGAGTAATATATTTCTTCAACCTTACTATATCAATAGCAGAATTTCCCATTCATCCATAATATCCAAATAAGTATTGCTAGCTCAGTTCAATAATCAAAATCGTCATATTTCATGTCAATGATCCATTTCATTTTCCAAACTCGTACCACATCACATCTCAAGGTCCTAGAGGTGGCTCCCACGAGATCGCATCATTGTATAACACTTAACCCTTGATCAACACATATCAATAGTATAAGGCTTTAGAGGTGGCTCTCACAAAATTAGTTATCATGTAGCATAAGTCCTTGACTACAAGACACTAAAGGTGGCTTCCACGAAATTATGTTACTATATAGCACTTGGTCCTTGATCGACACATATCAATAGTACAAGACTCTAAAAATAGCTCTCACGAAATCACATTATCATGTAACACTTAGCCCTTAACTATAAGGCTCTAGAGATAGCTCCTATAAAATTACGTTATCATGTAACACTTAGCCCTTGACCAATTTATCTCAAAATTGACTTCACAAAACAAAACATAACTTTTCACAAATCAATTCTCTCTCCCAAAACCAATTCAAAATGCATATCGTAAATCAATAAATTTCGAAATGTCTTACTCATGAAACGTTTCCCAAATCATCAAAGAATCCATTCCATATATTAAATATACAAAATAATACGCATAACCCTTCAAGAAAGATTTATCGAATCATCCCACAATAACTCAAAAGTACTAAACACTCCATCCAGCTTTATATAACAAATGCGTTCTCACTTTCATATATATATGTATATACTAAGTAAATCTTACCTCCATACATGAGTATTACAAAACTAAAGAAGATATCAATACCACTCACCTGGGGACGCCTCAAAACCAAATAACAAACGTTACTCGAACTGTTGAACTTTCGATCCTATCAAATAAGCAAGAAAAAATATTAAAAGTGAGTAACACATCACCTCGACTACAAAACGTTTATCCTACACCTAATGGCTAACAAAACGACTCCCACACATTAATAAATCGCATACTCAAAGCGATTATTCAAGTCATTCGCAACGCAAAGCTTGAGCGCAAAATTTTGTTACGCCATAACCTTCTTCTCTGAATCTCATTCCAAATGTATTTATAGTCAATAGAAATCCCTCCAAACATACTATAAAGGATCCCAACTTGACCATCCCAAAATCAAGCCGAAAATCGACAAAATATGGGCCCAAAGATGCTAGATGTGCATTGTTCATCGCACGTGGAAAATTTCGAAATTTTGTTTCGGGCAAATTGTGAGATCAAATCAAAATCCATGAAATCCTACGGCTCCACAATACCTTAAACTATCATTTCTATAAAAATATATGGCTCAATGATTCAAAAATCGGATTTCGTTGTTCGATTTTCCAAATTTCGATTTTGAGCCCTAAACTCAGAAACTATTTTGATTGGACGAATGAGGGGTTAAGATCTTATTGGGCATTATGTTATGGAGTCAGGTCAACTTGGTGACGCATTCGCAGCATGCACATTGCAAACCTCCTTCCTCTTCTTCCTTCTTCTTATTTCTTTCTTTCTTTTTTCTCTCTCTTCTTTCCTCTCTCTCTCCCGAAGTGATTCGGCCCCCGTAAAAGAGAGCGCCACATCTTTTTGCTTTATTGACTAGTCAACACTTATTTTTTTTATTTCTTTCCTGACTGTTCAAACTAATATTTCACTGCAAAGATGCCTGACATGACCAGGAGCAATCCCAATCTGCTCCAGGACCTGGCTCGAAAGTCAAAACCCGAGGTACTTGAAGTACAATTACAATTTGCCAATATAACTTAAGTCAGCCCACAAACATAATCAGAAAACACCAGTCGAGTTCAGCCTGTGAGTTTTGCATACCGACTTTTTTAAAGAATGACCCGGAGGCAATTATAAGCAATCTAAACAGTGAAAGTTTACATTTTTCAATGCATTGTTAGTTTTGTGTCTCAATGCTTTAAAAATCGAAACTTTTTTATCGAAATATGCATAATAAGTATCTTGAACACTCATTAACAAGATCCCTTTTTTACATGAGGGACGATCTATATATCAAAAAGATAATATAAGGGAATCTCTCTTAATAGATCAAGTTATGAAATTGAAATAATGAAGATTATGTAGTTAGCTTTATTCAGGCATTTTGTTTTCTTGGCTTTTGCAGCTTGAACAGAACCTAAAACTGGAGTTTATGACATTGACTTGCCTGAAACTATTGGTTCATTTCAAACTGTTTCCTATTCTCCATTTCTATTTCTTTCAAATGATCAAGTCTAGGACTCGCATCCCCAAGACAGATTCGATCTGAGCCAGTTGCTTTGCTTGCCAGAACAAAAAAACCCGAGGAATATTCACTGAAAAATTTCCTTCAGTGGCTTCAAGACTACCTTCTGCAAGACACTTTCTTTATTGGATATTTCAATAGTTTTGAAATATTTGAAACTAATGTTTTTCTACAGAAATTGCAATAGCCATGAAAGCCATCATTTCATTACGATTTTGTAACGTTTTATAACGGTTTAATAACAGTTTTATAATGGTTGCCATTTATAGCACCGAGTTTTGTATACCAAGTGGCAAAAGTATAGACATTGCTTGCATGCCTCAAACAATTAATCTTGATCTTTTATCTTACATTTCCAACAATTTTTATATTTTATATTATCTTAAGGATAATTGCCTTATAGATTCCCACATTGGAATTGCCATTGCTACCACAACTGTCGGAATTGAACGAGGACTTAGAGATGGTGAAGGACAAGTGTTGCATATTCATGGATGATTTAACGTGGACCACTGCTGAGCATCGGCATAAAAGAGCTTTGGTCGTTTAAATAAAGTTATTGAGTACTAGGTAAAATCCTTATTTGAGACTTGGACACCTATGTTTGTTTTTACTAGAGGAAGTTGAATGTTTGTAGGTGTTCTCTCTCAGGTAAATTTAAGAATGGTTCTTGTACGTATAAGCGCGTTGTCATTATAAAAGTGCATGGAAAGTTATTCTGTACACGAGCTGAGTCTGGTTTGTGAACCAGATAGAGCAAGAGACAATTACACAGGAGGGAACTAGGCAAAGAAACTGAGGTACTCGTCCACAGTTGTGTATTTCACTTCCGGATAGAGCTCTGAAGCCTCTGTTCCGATCGAAGGGTCTATCTCATAGTTTGTGTGATCTCCCTTCACAAAGGTTGAGTGGGCTATGGCCAAAAGGATGTTGATGGGCAATGTAGACTCTGCAACAGTCAAAAAAGGGAAAAAGAAGAAGTAAACATTGGGCTATAACCAAGAAACCAAACGAAAAGCTGACATCTCTCTGTGTGTTTCCTGTCGATATTGCTTCCAGGTAATCGACTAACCTTGGATCTTCTTGAGAAGCTCATCTTCCAAGAGATATGTCTTCTCAAGGTTTGTCCCGATCTTCTTCTCCCAGAGGGAAACAATCTCACTGAAGCCCAGAACATTGGCCGGCGGTCTCAGGTAGACGATCTTGTTCAGAGTTCTGGGGTCATCCACCGTTTTGATAGTGTATGTGGCAATATCTTCCTCCTTGACAAAAATAACTGACAAACAGAACAGGGAACAGAGATTAAGCAGCCACTTCTGAAAGTCAGCTACAACATGTCTGAAGTTATAAAGAAAAAAAGATCAATCATAGAGCTTAGATGAGACACAGGGCTACCGAAATAGTTTCCTTGCTCGTCTGACGACATTTCTTATAATTGACATCACCAAAAAATTTGGGAGGAGCATCATTTTCACAATACACATAATATTTAATGTGCATTATAAGCTGTCACAGGCTGAGTCTATTAAACCCATTTCAGGCAAACATCTCTCCAATATCTGCTAAATCTAAATTGCTCATGAAACCAACAGAAGTTTAGAGAAATTTCTATATGCATAAGATAGCGGATGGTTATGCCTGAGGTGTCGTTAGTGTCTTCTGGGAATCGGAATGTGTAGTCACAATTCAAAGAATAAAACAAAAAGTTGGCCTTCAAAACCATTTACCTTTTGTATTTCCATCACCTATGATTGTGACCTTGTCCCTTGGAGGAGCTTTTGCGCCCACCTGTCCCAAGGTTAGAAGAAAGTAACCAGCGAAGCCATTCGATGGAACATAAGTAAAAGGGATTCCTTCGGCCTCGATTGCTCTCCTGGTCTTAGCTTTCATGCCGAAAAGGGTCGCTGCTGGCTCGACCGCATGGGCATGGTCCACGTCGGTACCAAATTCAGAAGGAAGGAACCTCTGCGGAATTTATGAACATCTCTAAAAAGAGTTTCAAACAAGGGAACACAAGCTAATGTAATGACATTATCCCAAGGAAAGCGGAAAATATATCCATATCATTTTTGGATAGTATGCGTGCAACTATAAAATTGTACTTTCAGAAGCTTTTCTTAGTGTATCCATCTCTACTTTTCGACATATTTACTGTGCAAAATGAACCTGTTAAGAATGATCCCCAGGAAAAATTGTGACAAAATGAATAGTTTATATGCCGAATATGAATTTCCAAAACTTTAAGAGCATTATAAACAACACCTTCCAAAATATAAGAAGGTAAACAGCAGTTCCAATTTTTTCAATGACAATATTTTCAGAAACTATCAACTACCATCACCTGCCTTAATATTTCCGGCTTCTTTAATTGCTGCTATGATCTTGACCTGATCGGCGAGCTGCACTCCTCCCACTGCTGAGATCACCACATCAACTTGCTTGATTGCCGTCACTAAGCTCTCATGATCATAAATATCTCCCTGCAAATTCGAATAGAGCACAAATCTAATGTGAGAATATGCCACCATGTGGTTGAAACACAGCAAGAAGTATTTACGTTCCAAAAATGTATTCCATGTCATACATAAACTACCGAAACCCCTGAGCTCTTGAAGCTTTCAATGAGCTTTGACTTCTCGACATCAGAGGCCGTGCTCTCTCTAACCAATGCATAAGTGGGGTGACCAGCTTTTGCACTCGCCACCACCAGGTGCTTGCCAATGTATCCAGTCCCACCAATGACCAAAATCTTGCTCTTCTCTGCCATTTCTTTACACTTTCTAAGGCACAAGAAATATAGAAAGAAGATGGAAATTTGACTTTGCAGGCTTGAAGTATTTTTCCAGGAGTTGTAGGCTAATAGACCAGATTCAGAGGAGCTTAAATAAGGAGAATTTGAAGGTATGCTCCATCTGAAGAACCCCATCTAACTTATTGTCCAGGTTCTAGCCTTATCCCTTCATTTCTGCATTTGCATATTCTATTGTCAGCCCCCTATGATTTTAAATGTTGACCATGCCTAAGTCTTTCTTATTGGCAAACCAATGAACTCAATCCTTGAATAAAAAAGAAAAAACTATCAATCCTCTTTAAATGAATAATCTATCTTTTTCTGTCAAAAATATGCATTCTCCATCTGTTTCTGTACGATGATGCAGATGGAACATTCCATCATCCTAGGTTTTGTTTGATCCCACAAGAATCTACTTTCCTTTAGAATTGAACCCACCTGTACAGGAAGCATAGAAATAGAAAGCTGTTTGAATGTCACTGTTTTGAAAGTGTCAACCCAAGATTGTTGCAGTAACATGGTCTCAATTTCCTGGGCAAGTAACTTCACTCGTTTGCACCCCTACTGAAATGATTAAATATACTGATTCTAACATCACTAGTTAAGATAACCATTAGGCAACTAATTTCTTATAGACTAACATGTGATTGATCAGTCGATGAGAAGGACTTTCCAACCTAACCCGCCAAAACTCTAATTAATCACTTTAAATAGAATTTACACTGCAGTGGTTGAATCCTGAGAAGGACTTCCCAACCTAACCCACCAAAACTTTGATTAATCACTTTAACTAGAATTTACACTGTGGTCGAATCCTGAGATAAAGCAGGGACAGTGGCGCCGGAAGGAAAAATCCTGTATCAGTATTTACAATCCTGAACAGAGGTTTTCGGAGCTATCGTCGACAACCAGCCAATCGAGTAGTGCCTTGTTGACGAGTTCCAGGACTTGATCATGAGGGCAGTGCCCCCGCCTAACGATGACTAAGGATGGGTTTGAGTAGAACTCCTTAATACGAATGGCCTCGGTGGGATGAGCTCGCAGGTCCAGATCACCACAGATTAACTGCAGTGGGCACGAGAGTTTGCTCAATATGCTGTCCAGGGTATATCTGCTCTGGTTCATCCGTCATCACCGGCTGCCGTTTGCCGCCCATTGCCGCCACTCCCCACCATCAGCCACTGCTACCGTCGTCGATCGCCGACCGCCGACCGCCACCCACCACCCCCACCAGTCACCGTTGCCAGCTGCCACCCGCCGCCGCCACCGTCGGTCGTTGATCGCCAACCACTTCCACCATCAGTCACCGGTTGTTGGCTGCTGGTCGCCAGTCACCATCGCCGCTATCAAAAGGAAGAAATTTCGTATCATTATTAAACAAATTTTTTTTTCAGAGAATAGAAATTTTATGTCGTTATCAAACGTGTATTTTTGTTTAAAAACTCATCTAAGAATAGAAATAGAAAAACTATTTCTCTTTCACAATTCTCATCAAAATGATTATCATTCGTGCCCTAAATGTCCAAAACCTATATTTAATGATCAAGTCTAAGGACTCGCTTTTATCTTTGCTGGGATGTAATGTCACCTCTCGGATATATGGTCCTAAGCCATTCAAATCTTTGTGAGAGTGGAGATTGAGCGAGAGAACAACACACACTCTTCAAGACACATTCGATACGAACAGGCTGCTTTGCTTGCCAGAACAAAAAACCCGAGGAAGATCCGCTGAAAGATTTCCTTCAGTGGCTTCAAGACTACCTTCTGCAAGACACTTTCTTTGTTGGATATTTCAACAGTTTCAATATATTTGAAAGTAACGTTTTTTATAGAAATTATGATAGTCATGAAAGTCATAATTAAAGTTTACAATGACCCTCTCTTGTTATAACCGTGACCCCTCAATAGAACTAGGCAACCTGTTTTCTTTTTCTTTATTTTTTCTTCTCTTATTAAAGTTAGGCAAGAGGACGAAGTCAGAACCAGAGTAGACTAATTCAATGACAAGTGAGGGCTCAAAAACGTGTCACTTCAAGATGGAGATAATTGATGTAACATGGTCCTGTTTAACGCAGAAGAACAACTGCATGAGCACTCTACTGTGTGGCTGACCTGACAGTAATTTTCATTTATTTATGAAGATATAACCTACGCCTGCAATTAGTATTGTCGATACCTGATGATTCGTCAGCAATACCACGAGTCTTGCTGATTCAACCGACTCATACATTGCTTGAAAAGATTGGCAAGAGCAGCGCAATCTTCTGATGGCTTTTTCATTTTTAAAAAGTCAAGCATCCCGAAATTGTTAGTTCATTCGTTCTGCAGTACTTTTACTGCCCAAACTCTTTATCTAATCATCGAGCTATGTCAAGCGAGTGGAAAAGGAGGACCTGCCAGTATCAATTGAGAAAATTTTCGTACGTGGATGCGCGAAGTTGTTATAAAAGTGCATGGAAAGTCATTCAGTACATGGGAGTTGAGATTGGTCTGCGATTCAGATATATAGCAAGAGACAATTACACACGAGGGAACTAGGCAAAGAAATTGAGGTGCTCATCCACAGTTGTGTATTTCACTTCCGGATAAAGTTCTGAAGCCTCTGCTCCAATCAAAGCATCTATCTCATAGTTTGTGGTATCTCCCTTCACAAAGATTGAGTGACGTATGGCCAAATAGATGTTGATGGGGAGTGGAGACTCTGCATCAGTCAAAATTCGGGAAAAGAAGAGAGTAAATATTGGGCATTAACCAAGAAACCATCAAAGGAAAGCTGATATCTTTTTATATGCTTTCTATTTATGCTGTTTCTGCGTATCAACCAACCTTGGATCTTTTGGAGGAGTTCATCTTCCAAGAGATATGTCTTCTCCAGGGTCGTCCCGATCTTCCTCTCCCAGAGGGAAACAATCTCGTTGAAGCTCAGAACATTCGCTGGCGGTCTCATGTAGAGGATCCTGTTCAGAGTTCTTGGGTCATCCGCTGCGTTGATAGTGTATGTGGCAATATCTTCCTCCTTGACAAAAACAACTGACAAATAGAACAGGGAACACAGATTGAGCACGCTCTCCCGAAAGCAATGATTGATCAATTATAGAGCTAAGATCAGACCGAGAGCTACCAAAATAGTTCCCTTGTTCGAGTGATGACATTGCTTATAATCGACAACAATCAGGCAGCTACTTGCGAATAAAAATTCGGGATCAATAGCATTTCACACCTCAGCACACATCTAATGCGTATTCTAAACTATGATGGGTTAAGTCTACTAGACGCATTTCAGGCAAACATCCCTCCGAAATCTGCTAGATCTACACTGCTGAGATATGCATAATAGTGGGATGCGCTGAAGAAGCTCAACAGCTTCACAATGAGATACCAAGAGCGAACCTGAATCCACTGGACCCATTTTCACTCAAAAGTTTAAGTTAATGAGTTATGGGACAACTAAAATTATTAATTGCTCCACAGCACACAAAGTCTCCCGAGGTGTGAATGATTATGCCTGAGGATCCATAGGGTCTTCTGGGAATGTGAATGTACTTAATCACTACAACACGAAGAACAAGACAGAGAGCTGGCCTTCAGAACAATTACCTTTCGGTTTTCCATCACCTATGATTGTGATTTTGTCCCTCGGAGGAGCTTTAGCACCCATCTGTCCCAAGGTCGCAAGAAAGTGTCCGGCAAAGCCATTGGATACAAGAAAAGTGAAAGGAACTCCTTCAGCCTCGATTGCTCTCCTGATCTTAGCTTTGACCCCGAAAAGGCTCGCTGCTGGCTCAACTGCATTGTGACGGTCCACATCGGCTCCAAATTCAGAAGGAAGGAACCTCTGCAAAATTCATGAACATCTCTAAAAAGAGTTCTAGACAATGGAGCAGAAGCTAATGTTATGACAAAAGGAAAATATTTCCATATCAATTATGGATGGTAGTTGTGCAACTATAAGATCGTATTTTCAGAAGCTTTTGTCACTGTATACATCTCTATTTTCCGACATTTTTGCGTGCCAAAATGAACGCGTTTGGAATGATTCATGGGAAACATTGTGACAAAATGGATAGTTTGAGCATTATAAACAACACCTTCCATAATACAAGATGGTAAAGAGCAATTCCATTTTTTTCGATGAGTCTTTTCAAATGCTGTCAAATACTGTCACTTGCCTTTGTATTCCCGGCTTCTTTGATTGCTGCAATGATCTTAACCTGATCGGCGAGCTGCCCTCTTGCCACCGCCGAGATAACCACATCGACTTGCTTGATTGCTGTCACTAAGCTCTTGTGATCATACATATCTCCCTGAAAAGTCAAATAGAACAGAATTTAATGTGAGCTTATGCCGCCAGATGGTTGAAATACAGCAAATAGGATTATTTTCCAAAAATGTTTTACGAGTCATACATAAACTATCGAAACCCCTGAGCTCTTGAAGCTTTCGATGAGCTTCGACTTCTCAACATCAGAAGCCGTGCTCTCTCTAACCAGTGCATAAGTCGGGTGACCCGCTTTTGCACTTGCCTCCACCAGGTACTTGCCAATATATCCAGTCCCTCCGATGACCAAAATCCTGCTCTTCTCTGCCATTTTTATCACACTTTCTCAAGGCACAAGAATTAAAGAAAGAAGATGAAAACTTGACCTTGCAGGCTGGGCTTTTTCCCCCGGAGATGTAGGCTAATAGACCAGATTGAGTGGATCTGAAATTAGGAAAATTTGACATTATTCTTTGTTGCCTTATAGTTTATTAACTTGATCATCACGTGCTGCAGATCACTTTCCTCACCGGTCACTCCAAGGTCTCACCGGTCAATGCTACAATCATAAACCTCTCCACCTGGCAATAGTTAGTATCTCTGTCACTGCAGCTAATTCCACTAATCACCTTACTTAGCATCTCTATGTCCCTTCTTATATTGTACCAAAAGGTTATTAATAGAAGCATGAGATTCTTGTATGAGGACAAAAGAAAGAAGGAAAAGAAATGGTACAACAACCAAATCTCATTATATGCACATTGCAAAAAGCATAGGATGCAATATATGTGCTATACATCTGACCCAGTCCAACTTTTTTTTATAATGCTTTTTTTTCCCTTAATGACAATAACTATTACATGTTCCGGGAACAGAATATAGCAGATTTCAACCCCAAATTCGAAGGATAAAGGCTTGTTCCTCCATCTTTGCATTTGCATATTCTAATGTCAGGCCTCTGGATTATTTAGGGCCTGTTTGTTTTTACTTCTTATTTCTGTTTTTAAACAAATTTTGTTTTTTTGTCCGGGAACAAAAAAGCAACGTAAACGCGTTTGTTTGCGTTTTTGTTCCAAATCTATTTTTGTTAGGAACACTTTTGGAATGTAAAGAAACAAAACAAGAAAAACTTGTTTCTTGTTTTAACGAAAATTAAACACATTTTCTCTCTCCTCTCTTTTTCTTCTTTTTTTTTTTTTTTCTTTCTCTTTGGCCGGTCACCGGCCTCGGCCATGGCCGGCGACCGGCCAAAGAGGGCCGGCGACCTCGCCGGAGCGTCGCCGGCCCCTGGCGAGGCTCGGCCTCGCCTTGGCTGGGCAAGCTCAGGCTCGCCCAGTCCGGCGAGCTCGGGCTCGCCCGGATCCGGCGAGCCGGGCTCGCCCGGCCGGCCGAGGCTCGGCCTCGCCGGGCCACCTCCGAGCCGGCGTCGCTGGCGGTGGCCCGGCGAGGCCGAGCCTCGCCGTGGCCGGGCGAGCCGGGCTCGCCGGATCTGGGCGAGCTCGAGCTCGCCCGGCTCGAGGCAAGGGCGAGGCGAGCTCGAGCTCGCCCAGATCCGGCGAGCCCGAGCTCGCCCGCCAAGGCGAGGCGCTGGCGGTCGTCGGCCGGTCGCCGGCCATGGCCGAGGCCGGCGACCGGCCAAAAGAAGAAAAAAAGAAAAAAAGAAAATAAAAATAAAAATATTAAAAAATTCAAAGAAATAAAAAAGAATACAAATTTACCAAACGTGTTTACGTTCATTTTTTATTCGGAACAAGTTTACCAAACGCGTGTTTTTGTTCAAAAATTGTTCCTCTAAGAAACACTTTTTTCTATTTACGTTCTGGAACGATTTTTAAACAAGTGTTTACCAAACGCACTTAGTGTGGACCATGCCGAAGTCTTTCTTTAATGGCAAATAAACGCAATCCTTGAAAACAAAAATTGTCGATCCTCTTTAGGTAAATAGTCTTCGAAAGAGGAGAAGACTGTTTGAATGACGACGTTTTAAACGTGTCAATCTAAGATTGTCGCTGTAACAAGTTCTCAATCAATGGAAAATAATATTCTTCCTGGCCAACAATGCGTTGCATATACCTCCATTCATCCCTGCGGATGCTCCTGTCTGGTGCTGACATCTAGGGGTACACCAAGTCAGGTCGGTCCGACACGGTGCCAGGCTTAAGCTCAACTCCAAGTGCGAAACTCGATTTGAGCTCGATGGAGTACTAAACTTTGCCGCTCGCACTCAACTCAATGCAAATACTCAACATACTTGAGCTCGAGGGGGGTCGGCTCGATTTTTAAGTGTGTGTATATATAAAATAAGATACGCAATTAGGCTTGCGAGTCCATCGGGTCAAGTATTTGTAGACTCGAATTTGACTCAACAGGCTAATGGAATGCGACACAACAAGCTACTTGAACTCAATTCCCAAGCAAGTCATTAGTCTAGCATAGGGATGGCAGGGGAAGGGCTCGGCTTATCTTGTCTAAGACCTGTCCCACTAACGTTTGAGGATACTGATTGTAGGTATTAGACGACATTACAGGTCAAACAAACTGGTCGTTGAGACGGACAGATGCACAAGCTAACCATTCGTCAACTAATTTCTTATAGAGTAACATGTGATTGACCCCTGTCAAGGAGGAGGAGTTCCCAACCTAACCTGCCAAAACTTTGATTAATGCCTTTAAATGGAATTTACACTGTAGTAGCTGAATCCTCAGATATGAAGCAGGGCCAGTGGCGCTGGCAGGAAAAACTTTAAATCTGTATTTACAATTCTGGAAGGGAGGTCTTTGGAGCTATGGTTGGCAACCAATCGAGTAATGCCTTGTTGACAAGTTCCGGGACTTCATCGTGAGGGCAGTGGCCCGCCTGAAGGTTGACTAAGGATGTGTTCGGGTAGAACTCCTTGATACGAATGGCCTTGGCAGGACCGACCCACGGGTCTAGATCACCCCAAATTAACAGCAGCGGGCACGAGAGTTTGCTCAAGATACTGTCCAGGGTATATCTGGTCTGATTCATCATGAACCGTGACATTAATCTGCACCCATATATATGTTTCTTCACTTCAGCATAAACGGAAAATAACTTTAAAAAAGGTAAAACTGGGATAGCGATGGATATCATATATCCGATCAAGTTGAAGGGAATCATATGGAACAAGTTGGAAGAATTCATGACCATGTGACTACCCTATGTAGATCACGTTTAGGAAGGGAATATCAATTTGTACCTGTAGTAAACTTCTCCAGCATTGGGGTCTGCTGCAGGCATAGTTATTGACTCGACAAGATAGTCATCTACATTTGAGGAATCTATGTAAACCTGGAGAAGCAGAAAACTGAATCATGTGGCGGCCATAGCATAATTAGCATAGCATGAATAGAGTCTAGGAGTGAAAAAGATAATCACTTATTAGACATGAAGAGCTAGAGCCTTTCTAGACACCATCGGAGGCCTTGACCCAATTGTCGTGACAAGCCCACCTCCGCAGTGGAGGATCTAAAATTTTGCTCATCTGGTCAGAGCAGAGTGTCTGAACCACTTAGGGATTTTGAAACTCAGTAACTCCAGATAGCTCATCCTCATTCAGGTTCACTTGGCTCAAAAGATTTGCTTTTGTGGAGTTTTATTCAACTATCATGTTCTTGGCAAAGAGGCTGGCATGACCAGGTGCAATCCCAATCTGCTCCTTTCGGGATTCAGAGGCACCAACCGATTGGGACACGTTATGTTAGCTTGAAAGTCAAATCCTGAGGTACTTTAAGTAAAATTACAATGTGGCCACATAACTGAAGTCGGCCCACATACATAATCAGAAAACACCAGTCAAGTTCAGCCTGTCAGTTTTTCCTAGGGATTTTTGTTAAAGAGCATCCAGAGGCACTTTTTAAGCGATTTAAATAACAAAAGTCTACAGTTTTCAAGGCACTGTTACTTCTGTATTATATAAAATCAGTGTTCTGGAAATTGAAAGTTTCGTGTTTAAGCATTTGCAAAAAGTACCCTGGGACACTCATTAACAAGACCATTTGCTCACAAATTACATAAGTGAAGGCATCAGAACAGACAACATAAGGAAGTCTGTTTTAATTAATCAAGACTATGAAATTAAAGGCATGGAGATTCTGTAGTTAGCTTAATTCAGGCATATTGTTTTGTTGGCTTCTGCAGCCTGAACAGAACCTAAAACTGGAATTTATGGCATTGACTTGCCTGAAACAGTTAGTTCTTTTCAATATTTTTCCTACTCTCTCCATTATTATAATTTTAGATACCCAAAACCTATATCTCATGATCAAGTCTAGGTCTCGCCATTCCCCTTCGCTGGGAGGTAATGTGGCCTCTCAGAGATATGGTCCTAAAACTGGAATTTATGGAATATTGTTTTGTTGGCTTCTGCAGCCTGAACAGAACCTAAAACTAGAACTTATGGCATTGACTTGCCTGAAACAGTTAATTCTTTTCAATTTTTCCCCTACTCTCTCCATTATTATTTCTTCAAATTTTAGATACCCAAAGCCCACATCTCATGATCAAGTCTAGATCTCGCCATTCCCCTTTGCTGGGAGGTAATGCAGCCTCTCAGGTATATGGTCCTAAGCCATTCAAATCTTTGTGAGAGTGGAGATTGAGCAAGAGAGCAACATACACTCTTCAAGACGGATTGGATACGAGCAGGTTGCTTTGCTTGCCAGAACAAAAACCCAAGGAATATCCGCTGAAAAATCTCCTTCAGTGGCTTCACGACAACCTTCTGCAAGAGACTTTCTTCAGAATTCTTGGCTTTAGCACTAGGATCTCCAAACTGTCCTGCAGAGTTGAGCAGTACTACTCCAGCGACTTGCTCAGGCAATTCCCCAGCAGATACCAAAGCAGTGAATCCTCCAAGGCTGTACATTTACAAGAATTAGTTATGTGATAAGACAAGTTATTGTGGAAGGTCAAAAAGAAGTGAACATGTTTGGTGTTAAAAAATAACTGCTGTGCATATAAAGATAGAAACCCCATTAGTTATGTACAAAGAAAGGATCCAGTATTCATGATGATGAAGCGAACAAAAGTTAAAACATTAGCTACGGTTAAAAGAGCACACCCCTCAACCAACTTTTCGAACATTTCAATGGATGCCTAATTTAATAATCAGAGAACTTCATTTTAAAATGTGCCTGAACTAAGAAGCTTTCTTGAATGGAGCCCCATAGTTCACTGTATGAAACAGCAAATGTGCCAATAGAAAAGTATTTCATGCAAAGCATCCATTGAAAGTCGAGATATCTGAAGTTGGGCTGTTTTCAATTGGGGCTCATGTCGCCTTATATCAGACATACAAGTTTCAGAAACATTACTTGAAAGAAAAGAGAGGTGGGGGGTGAAGATCTTCTGCTTCTCATCATGTCTTTGACTGTGAGTTGCAATAAATCATCAGGAAAGAGGAAAAAATTAAAATAAATCCACAGAAGTTGAAAGCAGACCTGACATTTTTGGCTGAACTAATCAAGATTTCATGTTAGAGAGAGAGAGAGAGAGAGAGAGAGAGAGCCAAGAGTGTTGAGTTGTGTTTGGTTCTGGAGATATTACTCAAAAGGTTTTTTCAATTAATCAAGTTGCAAATTTGTCGATTTCCAATGTGTTTAGTATTTTCAATCCATAAATTTTTGTATTCTTTTCACAAAGCTTTCTTTATAACAATGGTATTTTTTGGCCCAATAACTCTGGTTGAAATCAAAAGAACAAGATAACGGGAAATCACCACCTTACAACCAATCCATCTCAGTTGGGAAATGCAGGAAAGGGTAAGAAAACAAGGCAGGTCATTCATTTTATCCTGGAATATTCTACAAAAGGGTATGGCCGGCTTCTGGAGTGATCTTCAGTCCATACTCAACATATAGCCCTTTTATCTCATACACATGTGCTTTAACTTCAAGACCCAATGCATCATAGTGGTTCATTCATTTTATTATCAAGGTCATTGATACCAACATCCAGAGATGATAAACTCCATATCAGATTAGCAGGAGTATACGAATCAAAATATTCTCTATCAAAATGACATATCAATTATTTATTCACAATAAAAGCAACAGATAGACAGTACAAATACATATGTTCCTGTTGGCTAAAAACAGAGGAGATTCAATTACTACAATCTTTAATACCTGTTGCCAACTAGAACTGCAGGCTCCCTCACTATCTCCTTCAGGAAATCAACAACTTGATCCTTCCATATCATTGCGTCATATTCAACCAGTGCTTTCTCACTCCAACCAAATCCCAGTAAGTCTAGAGCATAGACTTTGTAGCTTTTAGCCAATTCAGGAATGTTATACCTACATATATGCAGGCAGAAAATCCACGCATTCTCAAATGAGTGAATGAACACGTTAGTCCTAATGTAGCAACAGAAATGGGTAATTAAGAGCAAATGTTGTGAGTATAGTAAAGCCAAATTTTGTAGGCTTGTGATATTAGATAGTGACTCGGCAGAATATACTGTAATTTGATTGTGTTAAAAGAGAGGAAACCTCTTAGACGGGCTTGGGACTATGAGAGGTCCCAAATGGGTTGACAGACACTTATGACAACTGAAGAAAAGACCCAAGCAAGGCCATGCAAGTGGTTATGTGACCTTTCTCGTCTGGTGTATGATGCTCCTGATCCACTCTGAAACATTGTAAAAAGGAAAATCTACCGCTAACACATCACACCTAGCAAGATGTGAAACCAATCTTCTTCTCTGACAAGTTATATCCTAAGTCCCTAACAAAATTCCCATTCACTGGAAATAGACCTGATTCTTTGCAGGAGACTCAAACTGCTCAAACCAAGAAAATATGTTCAGAGAGTTTCCTAGCTATCATCATTTCTATTTCACTAGCTACAAAGCTCATCCTTTCAGACTTCCTTCACCTGGTTCTCTAGAAGAACTCACAGGTTCACATTGTATTGAAGAAACTCCAATTCCTACAACCTTTTTCATGTTGCCAACACTTCTCTTTTCTCAGCAGGAGTCATAACAAAAACAACTTTAAAGAGAATTGCTCTATGGTAGTTAACTATTAACCAGTATTTCCCATTTCCTCGTGCAAAGTTAATTCGTGCGGCCATGTTAAAACTGGGGAATTACAGAAGATAAAGTCGTATGACAAACCTCCAATGATATGCTGACGCACCAAACCCATGAATCAGAACAACCGGAAACCCCTCCCCCTGCACCACGTAATGTATTTTGCGACCTCGCCATGTCCAGTAGTTGTACCCTTCCGGCTTAAAAGGTAACCTATCAGCTCCTACAGAATAAATAAACAATACAACCACCTTTGAGCATAATCTAACCAAAATTCAATTACAGGCAAAAATTCGAATAACAATAACAGAATTTCCCGCTTGGAGCTCTTATTGGATAAAGAACAAAGCAGGCCATCAAACAAACAGATCAACATGGGCACTCACTGAGGATCCGCCACACTACGCCCTAACAATCTTAAGAATTAGAAGCGGACTTCGCCACAACAGTCAGGTGTATTCACTTAAAATTCGTAAATTAAGCTAAAAAAATCTTTTATCAACTCAATGACATGTAGCTCAAACGACTGACCTTTGACGGGTTCAGTCAATAGGGACGACCCAGCCATCGCAACCCCCGACGCCACGATTCCTCTGAACGTGAAGCTCCTCCTACCCAAGTGACATCTGCCTCCTTCAAGCGAAAACGGAAAAAGGGAAACCCGAGATACGTAAGACACGAGCACGCATAAAGCTAAAAACTTTTGGCGAACCAAAAATTCACAGCAGATTCAGAGGAGGACCCAAGATTACTTTGCTCGTGAGCTCTCGAGGGCAGGAACGATCTTTGGCGACCCGGGTTCACGAAGCCGGTTCTTGCGTAAGGGAGCACGGCACAAGAAGAAGACATGGGATCTTCTGTATGTACGCGAGGTGCACTGGGACTTAAAGGAAGCTCTACCACGTCGAGAAATTGGTACGTTTTCGGACTTGGGATTGCTTGGAGAAGAAGAACCGAAGCCATTTCGGATTTTTTCTGGCTCTTGGATCGTGCCTTGCGAGAGGGTCTGTGGTTCGTGTGGTGAGAGTGGCTTCTGGAGGTGTGGCCGACTCCGAGCCATTTGATGATTTCTTCCGGAGAAAAGCTTGCAGCGCGAGAAGTGACCGTGATTATTTCTCGGGCGGGATAATACCAAAGCTAATAACCATTCCATTTATGCGCGACAACTACTTTTATATTCCAAAAATAAGTTTCGAATGAAAATCTATCTAATAACGCAATTTCATTTTTCAACTGACCATTCATCGTCCTGTTCTTTCAAAATAAGAAGACCGACACCGACACGCGACACACAACATAACACGCCGACACATCATTTCTAAAAAAACCAAGAATTCCGACACGTCATTTCTAAAAAAATAGAGAATTTTGACATATTGGGACACATTGTATATAAAATATATATTTTTATATATACATAATAAATTATCATTTTTATATTTATTTCAGTCAAATTAATTTGAATCAAATCCATAAATAAATAATTAATTAAAAAAACCTAGAATGAATATACACTAAAAACATTAATCCACCATTTATTAATATCATTCATTGTTTTAATTTGACAAATTCAACTCTATTTCAATAATTCATAAAACTTAGAGAAAAAACAAGCGATCCATATTCAGGGCTTGCATGTTAGATATGTTTGAAGAGGAGGAAAAAAAACGTAAGGATTGAATTGTGTATCACGAGAAGTAAAAGTTAAAAAAGAAGAAAAGACCAAATTTTCCTTTTTTTCTCCATTTATTATTTTTATTATTGTATTTTACTTTTTCACATATATATATATATATATATATATTTTTTTGACCTCTAATTTATTGAATTTTTAAAATTGATCTCGGTATCGGAATCACGTGTCAAAAACTCATATGTTAGAATTCCAACTCAAGTGTTGAAGAGTGTCGAAAGTTGATCGGGTGTCGGATTTTCCGAGCGTATGTTGACAAGTGTCCGATAGTGTCGAAGAAGTGTCGGGCGACACGTGTCAAAGTGTCAGTTTCGACACGACACGAAAGTGTTTCTTGGAAAGTGTTAGTCTTCATAGGCGGTTGCCACCAGTCACTAGCCACCCCCCGCCATGCCATCTCTCGGATAAATTTTTGAATTTTTATTTCATTGATAGAAATTTTGTGTCCTTATCAAAAGAGTATCTTTGTTTAGAAATTCATTCAATAATAGAAATAAAAAAATATATTTATGTTCCAAAATTTAATTTCTAATTAGAATGATTATCATTCACGTTTTAAAAAACTATCGATTCAAAATTCTTAATTTTGTGCAATGAAATTTTAAATTTTGGAAAATTCCAAATAAGGGCTTGAAATATCCTCATTATCTAAATTAAACTTTGTGTCAAATAAATGCTTAAAGTGATGATTTTAATTTCAAATAAAGGCATGATCTCGTCAATCACAGGCCAAATAGATATTTTGGTCAGTCAAGGATACTTTTGTTACTTTTGTTGAAAGATAATTTTATTTTTAAATTATTTTTTATTTGTTCTCTTTTTGTTTCTTTTTTTTTTTTTTTATCCTTTTGGTGAACTTGCCCAGCCCTCTTCAAGCATTGCCAATGGCTGGCATTGCTTAAGACCAGCCATCAACAAAGAATAAATAAAATACCAAAAAAGAAGAAGAAAAGGACGAAAAATTCAAAAAGAAAAATAAAGAAAATGCTCTTGACCAACTAGAAAGTCACAATCGTCCAAAAACCAAAAAAAAAAAAAAAAAAAAAAAAAAAAAAGGAAAGTCATGCCTTTTTTGAAACTCGTATAGTCACTTTAGATCATTATTTAAAATAAAATCCAATTCACGCCCTTATTTAATAAAATGATGGCGACTTTGAGGCCTTATTTGGAAAAATGTCAATTTTAAGCTATTATTTGAAAAAAAGATTGCTTCAAATAATTATTTGGAATTTTCTCTTAAATATTAATTGCGATAAAAAGAAAAGAAAGAAAACAAGAATTTCAAATCTTAATTACAATAAAAATAAAACAAGAATTTCAAATCTTTATGCTTCAAAATCTTAAATTTATGGAAAAGAAAAGTCACAAAAAAACTCAAGTTATGCGTATTGTGACATATTTATTATAAACTTCCTTTATGACATCAAAAACTCCAAACTTTAACTATCGTAACACATTTAGGACTTTGGGTGCATTTGTTTAGATAAAAAAATTTATGAATGAAAATCATTTTTGAACAAAATAGCTAGCTTTCATTTATTTGGTTCTTTTTTTTTTCACAATTTGTTAGTGGTTTAAGGAGAATAATTTTCTTCTTATTGAAAGGATACTCACTTTTTCTTCTTATTGAAAGCATATTCACTTTCATCTAATCTAAGCTTATTGTTTCTAGTCAAATGAAAAATGGTTTCCATAAATTGATTAGTTTTTCGTCATTTGAATATTGAAAAAAGTGGAAAATAATTTCTCAAATGACTCTTCTTCAAACAAACAGACCCTTTATCTTAAACTTTTCAATAGAAGGATCAAAATTGAAGGCCCAATACCCTTTAAAAAAAACCCCAACTTTAATTTCGGTCCTAATTTTTTCTTTAACTTTTTATGTTTGAAACTTTAGATATAATTCCAATTTTAAACTCTTTTATCTCATAAAAAATCACAGTCACTCACTTTTACTTAAGTCCCATATTTACCCCATTAGCCTTACATCCGAAATTGTCCTTAGTAATCCTAAGTGGCATTTCCATATTATTTTTCCCCAAATTTCAAATTCTAAAAGACCTATTTTGGATATAAATTTCCACGTTAGCCAAATTGATTTCTCATTGAATATGAAATCTGGGTAAATTTTAGGATAGATAGGGTTGATTTTTTTATATTATTCTTATTCTTAAAAGAGTCTTTCTTCCATTTCACTCGAGAATTTGTGATTTACGCTTAGACTTTAATCTTTGAGTTCGTGTTTGGAATGCTCGAACAACTCACGCTCACAAGTTTTTCATCTCTCAATTGTTCCTAAGAAATTTTGGACAGAGGATTGGTGGGATAAATTTAGGACTCGAGTAAAAAGTCGGCAGTTAAAAAAAGTCATTTTCCTAGAGAGAAAAAGGAGGGAATTGGTTTCGTTTTCATATCTGAAAATGGAGTGAAAGAACTCACTCTCGCTTCCGCCGCCGTTGACCTCCGCCGCGGAGGCGATCTGAAATCCCCGCGAAACGCTCGCATTTCTCCACCTCTTCCGACCCATTCCTCTCCGATGGAAGCTCCGGTCAGGAAATTGTTCTCCTCCGCCCTCCACCGCCGCCTCCTCCTCCTCCGCCACCAACCCATGCAAGCCGTCCGCCCTCCGTCCCCATTCCCCGCCGCGCCGCCATCGCCGGGCGGAGCCGCGCCTTCCCCGTCGCCTGCGCCCCTCCTCGGCCCCCCTCGCCGGTCTCGAGCTCCCTCAACCTCCCTTCCTCTCTCTCCCCGCTCCACCGCCCCTCCAATCCCGTCGCGCCCCCGAGCGCGAACGGCGCCCCGTCCGCGAACGCGCGCGACGTCTCCTCCTTCGCCTGGAGCCGGGCTCCGGCGACCTCCGGCGGCGCGAGGGGCGGGGCCCGCGGCGACGGGGGCCCCGCCGTGACCGTGGTTCTGCTGGGGTGGCTCGGGGCGAAGCGGAAGCACCTGAGGAGGTACGTGGAGTGGTACAACTCCAAGGGGTTCCACGCGGTCACGTTCGTCGTCGGCGTCAGGGAGATGCTGTCGCTCGATTTGGGCCGCGGCGTCGAGGCCCGGATCGACGAGCTGGCGAACGAGCTGAGCGCTTGGGTTTCAGAGAGGGAGGAGGACGGCAGGGAGCGATGCTTGCTCTTCCACACCTTCAGCAACACCGGGTGGTTTGTGTAGGTTGACCGATTCTAAATTCTTGCATTCACCGATGGGTTGATTTTCCTGAGCGTTTGGTCTTTAGGATTAAGAATGCATGCATGGGTTAACATTTGTAAGAATCTTGTATTGGTCAGCTATGGTGCGATACTGGAGAGGATGCGTGGTAGGCAGGATTTGATCGAGAAAATCAAAGGCTGTATTGTCGATTCTGGAGCAGCTGAACCATTTAATCCAAAGGTGAATTAAGAAATGTCCTGCACTGTTGTTTGCGATTTCTGTATTGTTGATTATCTACATTTGAAGAATAAGCGCAAAATCTTTGGTCCGGTTCGTGTGAGACTGTGCTGTTTAACCCATTACTTGGTTTCTGGTTCTGTTTTGGTTACTCATTGATGCAATTCTATGCTGGAATTCATAGCATGCAGAGTTGTCTTGTGGATTATTGCTGTGTGAAATTGTTCTAGTGGAAGTGTTCAGAGCTAGTTTTGTGTTTGCAACGAGGTATCATTAGGTTGCGTTTTTTATATCCTCCTTGTTTTGAAACTCTAGTTGTTCAGTATTGGACAATGCTATGAACAACAGCAGTGTAAATAAAAGCAGAAATTTATGCTCTTTTAGTACCAAATTTCAGGTTTTAATTTTCAACTATCATAGTCTAGCTCATTTAAGTAACGCAACCTTCAAGTTTACTCTATTGATACACTTTGCTTGTCAAATTTATTGACAGTAACTATTCTCTTGGGAAAATCACATGTATAATGTGCCTGACTATCAAAAATACATTTGGTTGTGAAGCC
Organism: Eucalyptus marginata; assembly: GCA_014182565.1. NCBI lineage: Eukaryota > Viridiplantae > Streptophyta > Magnoliopsida > Myrtales > Myrtaceae > Eucalyptus > Eucalyptus marginata. Next base: position 34,563,907 of record CM024593.1, read on the forward strand.
AAAAGAACGTGAGATGAAATCATTTCTTCTCAGATCCTCAAATATAATAATGCCTTTGAAAATCTCCTTGTATTGGAGGAGTAAGATTTAGACTTGTCAGGAAGATTGAGACTTGGCAAAACTGCTTCTCCAAGGTACTTCATCCTTGAAAGCCGAAGTATGCAGCTAATTCTGTCAAAAACATACCATTGAACTTTTGTATGACTCAGTGTTTAGGTAGACAAGAATCATTAACCTAAATATCTAAATGCGTGGGGAACATATTATGTGACTGGTAGTGAATAATGAGTCCTGAAGGAAGTTTGTGCACAGATACTAAGTGAGGAAAATGGCTTTTGCAGTTAAAATGGTATGATGCATGTACAGAATCACGACTTTATTTGATTTTAAGCATTGCTCCACCATTAGGAGTCAATGTTATGTAATGATATTGATCTCCATGGCATAGCGAGCTTTATGTAGACTACAACACCTTTAAACCATGTTCACTGACTGACAGATATTGTTGTCATGCTGCATAGCGGTGTATTAATCCATGACTAGGCTATCGGGTATATGAGAATCAGACCTAGTGCCACTTTGACTGGAGAATCTACAGCTATTGTTGATCATGATCTCAAGTTTTTACTTGAGGAAACTTGGGCATGCTAACAAAGCCGAGGACATTAGCCTCCCAGTAGCTGACATGGTTGGATGATATGTTAAGCATTTTCTTGCATTTGATTTTGAAAGATATTAACTCTTCAATGAGTCAATTTAACCTCAAGAGACTCATTACTTGTTTATAGGGATGAACTTATATGCACCAGAGCGGGGCTCATTGAATTAGTTAAGAGTCTTTAAGTGATGCTAGGCTACACAAATAAGTTTTGCCCCAATTATATACCTAAAAAATTTTTTAGGTAAGTGAAGATTGAATATTTTCATTGCAGATTGACCTCACAAATAAACCAAACTCAATGTACAATTTTGAAAATTATGAGTATGTACTTGCTTTAGATTAATATAAACTGCACCATATTTATTTTTATTCGTACTTTGAAGCTTTAAAATACTACTTTAGTGACTAAAACAAATACGCTTGATTTAATTGTAATTTTTATTGATTTCTGCCCCCAATAAAGAAAGTTTCTAGATCTGTCCCTGGTGATTAAGCTAGAGTTGGACTTCTTTCCATCTTGGCAGGTTTGGGCGGCCGGATTCTCCACTGCTCTGATAAAAAAAGGCAACTCTTCAGTTGAGGGAAAAGATACACATAAATTAAATAACGAAGGATCAAACAAACAAGAAGATGAGGGCATAGTTGAAACAGTGCTCCTTTCAGCTTTGGAATGGTTCTTCTCTGCTGCTCTGAAGTTGCCTGATGTGGAGAGGTAATTGCGATAAGAGCTTCCCCATCCATTTATTATAAAGAGATTAGAGTCTTCACCTAATGATCAAATGTAATGGTTATGTGCTCCTGCTTTTGTAGGAGGCTTACAAAAATTGTCTCTATCCTCTCAGAGGCGCAGCCATCTTGTCCGCAACTCTACCTCTATAGTACAGCCGATAATGTAATACCATATGAATCCGTGGAGTCGTTTATGGAAACTCAGAGGAGGATGGGAAGAAAAGTGTTATCTTTCAACTTTGGATCATCTCCTCACGTGGACCACTATAGGACATTTCCTGATCTCTACATGTCACAGCTCGATAATTTCATCAAAGAATGTTTTGCTACAGCTAAGAAGTGAATACCTGCAAATGATGATGAGACCTATGACGTTGATCGATCTTCTCACTCTTCATGCTGTTTAATTAACTGTTTTATCTTTGGCGCTTATTCCATTTCCGGTTAGTCATTGTTCTTCACTTTAACATACTGCAACTCACAATGTTCACTTGAGTAGTGATAGTAGGGGACAAAGGACAAACTGGGTTTGACAATCTGGATAGGTTTCCTTATCTTCTGTCCCCTGATGACTTGGATTAGTTTAGTGACAATCTAGAAATGTGTAATGTGTATTGATGTTCCAGTTAATCTTTTGACGTAGCCTATGCGGAGCCATGACTTCATCATGTTGACCATGATTGATTTTGATCGAGCTTCTGCTAGCGAATGGGATCATCAAGCCATGCGGACAGCTTGGAGCACCTTTTTCCTCGCAGCGGTGTTTCATGAAGGATCGGTAGGCTGGATTCAATTTGAAGCACTTAGAGAGCTGATGAAGAGAGCGATGTAAGCGCATGTAATGAGAATTCATCAGCTGGAAAGGTCACAATTTGCTGGGACATAGGTGTTCTATTGCTTGTGCTGCATCATCCTCTTGTGCGGTTCCTCTCGGCGAAAAGATGGACGGCACTGGTCACCACTGTTTTCGGGCTGCAGACATGGCCATAGCCATCTTGTCTAGGATAATGATACTGGCGACCGCCATGTCAATGACTAAAAAGTATGAAATTTTCTGTCGCCAAGACTGCTATGGCAAACACATGGTGTTTGTTTAAAAGCTTTGAGGGATTTCGCACGGTGAAAGTCAAAATACCAGGACAACAGGATCTTCAAAAGGTGTAAAGAATAAAATAACAGCCGAGTTGCGCAAATGTATGCTTTGCAAGAGTAGAGAGATCTTGCTAAAGTCTTAAATTATTGATGATGGGTTTTTTATTTATTGGGCTAAATCAAATCCATCCGCACATGTTGGGCCAACCCTGATCCATAATAGAAGGGCCCATAAGAGAAAGGGGACAGTTATTTTTTAAGTGAAGAGAGGAATGTTGAGAATAGAATGAAACAATACGTTCTTTTTATTCTCTTGAGATAACAGAATACTCCGTCTTGAAGAACGGTGGTATATATTTTCTGGGCACTTTTCCCCGTTTGTTTTTGGTATTCGATTGTTTGACTATCAGTTCGTTTTTTAAGGTATTCATTTTCAACAATTGAAAATGAAAAGGGGAAGTTATTTGATATCGGAAGAAAATTAGTTAATAGATACCATTGTTTTTACCAATCATAGAATAGTTAGAATTATTATAAATTTTGGATAATATAATCGATAAGATTTATCTTTTCATTGTATATCTCATCACTCAAATCAATTAAGAAGTCATTCCTATTATAGCATTGAGTGATTTTTACTTAAAACAATTGGTTAAGTTATGCATAGTTAGTGGGTATCAATTATCAAACGCATGCTAAGTAACTAGATAAGAAATGTGATTTATTTTTTTTGCTATTATTTTGACATTGTGTATTAACATTGATTTAATTGATGAGTTAACCTTACTACACCTAACTAATAATTTTGGTGACTCATTCTCAAGCATTGTCCATCGCGGGAAGCCCTAATAAGGACACTGGTGACCCTAACAAAAGGAACGGTGGAAAGAGAAACGGCTCACATGATTTATCATGACAATACTTCATTAAAACAATAATCTTCTTTTCATTGCCCTACACGAGAGTTAAAAGTATACAAATAATCAGGGTAACGTGGTCATTACCAAATTTCAATAATATAATGATGCAATAATCTACATCGGTACATAAAGTAAAGAGGTCCTCCTGCTTTCAAGGAGTCTCGATCAATTTTCTCCCTACTAAGTATCCTTATTTACTTTATAAATATCATGAAAGAGAAGAAAGTGCATGATTCCAAGATTTCCCTTGTCTATCATGACGCGTGTACGTTCTCCATTGGTTCACGTGCCGTGCGCCCGCCACCACAGGAATCCTCCCCGCCTAACTACCGCGCCATTACTCCGCCGCCGCCAACCGCCGCCCCTACCCTTCCACGCCAAACACCAAACCAACCCCCCACCCACCCTCTCTCTGTGCACCTGTGTTCTGCAACCTGTACAGTACGAATCTCCGATCAAGCATCGACCAAGACGAGGTTTTTCCTCTCACCGCATTCCCTCTCTGACGTCACCCTCCCCTCTTCCCGCACCATCGCATCGACCCATCTTTCGTTTCTTCCCTCGCTGTGCTCGCGTTGTCGCGCTCGAGGTGTTCGATGGAATGCCGCAATCAAAGACCCATGATGGGTCTCGCGTCGTCACAGTCCTGACACGACGCTGATCGGCTTCTTGGGTTCAATTCGGCAGGTACTTACCCTCTTTTCGGCCCCACTCCGGTTGGCTTCTTCTAGGCCTCACTTACCCCCTTGTATTATTATTATTAGAACGAACCCGAATTATGTCCAGATTTAATGCACTTTGACATCTCCGCCTCGTTCTTTCAATGTCCCTATCGATCCGAGGAGAATAAAAAGCAGTAATTTGGCGCCTTTCCACAGGTTCAGGCTCTTGTTCCGTTTGATCTGCTCCGTGAAGTCATGGTGGTTTCGGAGAATTCACCGGTGAGCTCGACGATTTCACCACCCGACTCGTATGGTGCGGTCGTCCTCGGTGGCACTTTTGATCGCCTGCACGAGGGGCATCGACTTTTTCTCAAGGTCGGCGCTCGTTCTCCCTCTGTATGCATAGTCTGCGCATGGTCATCTCTGCTCTGCTAGTTTGGGAAAATTGCTTCTTGGTGTTCTGCTTATCTTGGTAATGTGGTGGCTTGGTGAATGCGACCGTTCTTATGATTGAACTTATCTGATGGGCAAAGACAAAATTTTTAGGCATCAGCAGAGCTGGCGAAAGAGCGCATCGTGGTGGGCGTGTGTGACGGTCCCATGCTGGCCAAAAAGCAGGTGCTTGTCTGATAATTATTAGTGAGCCATGTAGTTATGCGAGTTATTGCATCTTTGCTAGTGCTGCAGGCATGAAGAGATTGGTTGTCTGTGGTATTGCGCAAACCTTTGCTGTTTGTCTGTAGCAATTTGGAATTTGGTCAATCAGTAACAAGTGAATGTTTTTAGCTGTTCTCATTTCCTACGCTATGTATATACATACGAAGGTCTTGATTTTGTGCAGAGGCAGGCCTTAGTTATATCATTTTTTAAAGGTGATTGTAGCATTACTAAGTTGAAGCTAACAGCCAGTGACTTTCTGTGCCAGATACAGTCCTTAAGTTTTCTTCTCTATGAGTTGGTAATTTGTTTACTTACTGCTTGAGTATTCAGGAAAGTAAAGTTGTGAGCAGACAGAGCTAATTGTTAGTAAAATCTTTTACTTTGGTCTGAGATAGAAACATACTCTGAATGCACTTGCTAATTAATAATGCCCCCTCAAGTGGCAAGCTCTTCCTGTTCTTGTATAAACAATCATGCCCTTGGGCATTGGTCAAGCTGTAGAATAATCCTTCTGCAGACTTTATTTATCTTCTATATTTACCGGGGGGTGTGATTGTTTCTGTTGTTTACCTTCCTTCCTCTGAAATTATTTTCAATTTTCTCTGTTCGAGTATTTGTAGTTTGTTTTTGGGATATCTAGTAACTTTTGGCTGTCCAAAGGGTATGTTTTGATTGTTGAGAAAGCTCGTTTTTCTGTCATCATAAGAAACAAAACTTGTCCTGCTACTGACATTTTTTTTTTCATGTTATGTAATCTAAAAAGAAATAAAAATTTGCTCTCCAAGGTGGTTGTGGAAGTGTGAGCTATTGCCATTTCTTGTGCTCAAATATTTGGTTTGGTGATGATAGATAGTCTTGTAGCTCTTGCCCTTCATTCTCCTTGGATTGTTCACTCCAGAGTAATGGCCAGAGTATCTTTTTTGCAGTTTGCTGATCTAATACATCCAATCGAGGAGAGAATGCAAAATGTTGAGAACTACATCAAGGTAGTCTTCTGTTTATGTTTTCTGATCCTTATAATCTTATCTCAAACGAAACCTTTATGTTTTTACCTTTGTGTCTCTTTCTTGATGGAAGAAGCTTTTGAACTTGTCAAAAAATAGAATTCCAAGTGCCAATAATGCACTTAGTGCTATGGACCAATTGTTGTGCGATATCCAAAATTTTGTGGGGTTAACGCTGTACATTCCCTGTGATGATATCTCAAATCAACATGGCTCCTTAAAAGCTTCATATCTTTGTACTATGCGAAGGACGCATATCCATCGAATCAAAGTATACAGAAACTATATGTATGCACAAAAGGGATTTGTCTGTTCTCAGCAACTCTTGTGGTACAACTAGGTTCTGAAACATGTGGAGCATTATTATGTACCGCGTTGCAATGTGTATGTCATCCTTATTGTGTCTGGAACTCATTAGCTCATTATAATTAAATCTTATTTTCTAATTCTCTCTCCCTTCAACGGATATTTGCCAGTCTATTAAGCCTCATTTGACAGTCCAAGTTGAACCCATTACCGATCCCTATGGGCCTTCCATTGTGGATGCAGAATTGGAGGCTATTGTTGTCAGGTTTGTTTCTGTCGATATAGTATTTGGCCTTTTTTATCTTGTGTTCTCACCGTTGCAGCATCAATCGGTTTTTGCACCAGCTAAAGACTGAACTTTTGCAGAAATGGTATAGAAATGCCTCCTAGCTAATGCATTCTTCTTCCTTCCCTCATTTTTTTTTTCCGGCGACAGCAAGGAGACATTACCTGGTGGAATCTCCGTAAATAAAAAGAGGGCCGACCGAGGTCTTTCACAGTTGAAGGTCTGAGATTTCAGAGTTTTCTGTGCATCCTTTTAGTTGCGCGCCTTTCCACAGCCATTCCTATGCCTCTTGTAGATCACCAGTTGTACATACATGGCTGAATGAATGTATGATTTTCGTGTAGATCGAAGTTGTGGATTTAGTTTCCGAAGGATCGAGTGGAGACAAGCTAAGCTCGAGCACATTGCGAAGGCTCGAAGCTGAGAAGGCCGCTAATCAACAACCGGCCGAGACAAATACCGTCCCCCCAAAATCCGACATCCGAAATTAACGGCTTCAAGGAAATTCAAACAATAACAGCCAGGAAGCTATTTACGTGCTTTCCAAGATAATTCACAGGAACAATTTCTTTGTGTATCTTTTCCTGCCACCACAATGTATTGAGTCATTACCCGGTACAATTGCTCTGTAACTCAATAAGAAATTTGTCATTTCCAAAATTTAATGAATAATTATTGGAATTGATCCTTCCATTTTTCCTTTAAAGTGCTGGGTGAAGAGACTCGTGTTATCAAATGATGGAAATTGTTTATGTAGACTGACTTCTCCCCGACCCTGATCTCGATACGTACAGTAGAATCTATAATGTCTAATCGCGAATCCTTTCAATTCGCGATATACACATTCACAATGCCACGAAGAATGCAAGCCATCATACGAAGAAAATAAGCAATCACCAATAGCCGATTAGAAGAATGCAAGCCATCTTTTTTAAAAAAAAAAAGCAGAGATGTCGCGAAGAAAATAAGCAATCAACAGCACCCTAGATCACCGATTAGACCCTTCGACGAGGAGATTGATTTCACGATTACCGATCTTTTTAAAAAAAAAAAAAAAGCAGAGATGTCGCATTGCGTAGCGAATATACATTGTAAATTCTAGATTGAAAATTTTTCAATTTCCTTTTATTTTTTGGGGCCAAGAATTATTAGACCTTGAATTGGTAAGTGCTTAGAGCAAATAAATTGTCATCATGTAAAATGCGAAGATGGAAGAAACGAGGGTTAAAGGGTTGACTGCTCAGAGAAACCGAAAAGCCCCCGTTTCACCCAAAAACGACGTGGTTTTTTATGTAAAAGTATAACCGCCACGCTTGGACTTGTAACGGCCACCACCAAACCGAAATTTGAAATTTCGAAATTATTAAAACGCTCGTCATCGTCTATCATCAAACAAGAATCGCTCTTCAACTCCACTCCCCTAATTTTTCTGTTCTCTGCTATCATCCCCCAGGGAGAGAGAGAGAGAGAGAGAGAGATCACTGGCGTCATTGCAGTCCAAGGTTCGGCTTCCGAACTGAGTTATCTTCGGTGAACATTCGACGATCATCTTCGTTCACTTCGCGACATTGATCCTTTTCGCGTGTTTTGTTTAGTAAACTTCGAATCGATGCGATCCTGCGCGTGTTATCTTTGTTCATCTTGTTTCGGTTTTGTAGTCCATGGTGTTTTTCTTTTTGGGAATTCTTGTCATGGAATCAAATCACGGATTTTCCTTTTCCATATATCGATAACTTGATTTCTCCGATTCTCACGCTGCGTGATTCGTCGCAAATCATCTCGCTTTCTTGTGTCTTCTGCGCGTTCTTTAACTTCGCCGTCGCTGGTCGGTTTGTTTCAGATTACTTGGAGGACGGCATCGAAGTGAGAACAGATAACCGTGGATCTTCGGGAAGATAGCCCAAATCTTTCCGTTCTGTTCTTGTGAGGTTAAAGTCGATCGTTCGCTTACGATACAGAGTTCTCGATTCCTTATACACTTTCTTGCATCGGAAGTTCGTGTTGAAATTGAGAGAAGGGATTTCTTGTGTTTGCAGGCGAAAGCTTGCGACGAAATTTCGCAAAAATGAATGATCTCATGACGGAGTCGTTCTTAAATTATGTGGAGTTGAAGAAACAGGCCCAGAAGGACCTCGAAGCCGAGCTCGACCTCGAACTGGGCCAACTCGATGCGGCGGAGGAACAAACCTCTCGCAGTTCTTCCACGACGTCGACGCGATCAAGTCCGAAATGGAGGAGATAACCAATCTCTTGCTCGACCTACAAAGCCTAAACGAGGAGTCGAAGTCCACTTACAGCGCGAAAGCCCTTCGAGGCCTCCGGGACCGGATAGACTCAGACCTGATCTCCGTCCTCCGCAAGGCTAAATCCGTGAAGGCGCTGCTCGAGTCCCTGGACCGGTCGAACCTTACGAATCGCGGGCTTTCGGCGAATTTCCAGGAAGGAAGCTCGGTGGACCGGACGAGGATTTCGGTCACCAGCAGCCTGAGGACAAAGCTCAGGGAGACGATGAACGAGTTCCAGCTTCTGAGGGACAAGATCGTGGCCGACCACAAGGAGGATCTCAAGAGGAGGTACTTCAACGCGACTGGGGACGTCGCGAGCGAGGAGGTGATCGAGAAGATTGTCTCCTCGGGCGGGAAGATCGAGCTCTTCGGGGGGAAGACCAGGCTGAGCCTGGGCAGCCCGGAGAGGCACGAGGCGGTGCGGGACCTGCAGAAGAGCCTGGACAAGCTCCACCAGGTGTTCCTGGACATGGCGGTCCTCGTGGAGGCGCAGGGCGAGGGGCTGCACGACATCGAGGAGAACATGGCCACCGCGAACGCATTCGTCAGCGGTGGGACGACGAATCTTTACTACGCGAACCAGATGAAGAGGAAGGGCCGGCATTGGGCAAAGTGGGTCTGGGCCGTGGTGGCGATCATTCTGCTGGTGTGCCTGGTTTCCTTGTTGGCTTCTTGAAAAATTGAAGTTATGAAAGTTTCTTGAAAGTGATTCAGCCGGTTTCCTAGGGTTTCTGCACAGCATGATTTGTAATCTGAACCTAATGCTTCTTCTAGGAAGCTGCAAGTTTTCTTTTGTTCCCCAGGCAATTTGATATTCTTCTGATCCGTTCTTGCATGCATGTTCATTGTGCTCTCACTCTCATATATTGGTTTCAGCCATTGAAATCAATCGGCGACGCGTGATATATGCGACAGCAACATAGCATGCTCTACGGCGTATCGATAACCACGTTCGAAGATCGTCAGACATTGTTGAGATGACAATCCGATGATCCGAATCGATCCCCCGATGCTTTAAGCGAGAGAACCTGGGAAGTTTCATTGTATTGGGGTACACAGTGAACAGACCTGAAAATTATCATCCTCGGTCGAACCCAAGACGGCCTTAGGCTTTCTCGCGCTAGTGCAGAACGAGCTTCCCGTCCCCGTGGCCCGTCGCCACGGCCTTCGCCTGCATCTTAGCCATCTAGTCGACCTATCCCGCCTAAGTCGACAAAATTCCGATCTATGTATCATGTTTATCGAAAGGAACTTGGTACCCTAGGCTTTGGCGGAGACGAGCTCTCTGGTGGATCACCTTAGTCTAACATCTTTCTTTATCATGTATGTTTAGGACATATTTGGTAACCATCCTAACAATCTAGCTGATTTCGATTTTTGCTCCCATAATCAATTTGGGACAAGAATCGAATAAAAAAAAGTTGATTCATTCGCAGGAACAAAATTGAGTAATCAAAACTTTTCTTCTTCTTCATCGACCGCCATCTCGTGACCGCCACCGTTGTCGCCGCCGTCGCCGCCGCCCACCACCGCCGGCCGCTGGCGACCGGTTTGGTGAGCTCGTCGGAGGCTCGCCAGGCTAGGGCGAGGTTCGGCGAGCTCGCCGGAGGCAAGCCTAGCTACCGGCGAGGCTCGCCCAACACCATCGGTGGCCAGGCGGGCCTCGCCCGAGTTGTTGGCGAGGCCGAGCCGACGAGGGTCGGCCTCACCGAGGGTCGACAACCGGCCCGAAGAAGAATTAGAATAGGAGAAAAAGAAAAAAAAAAGAAAAAAAAAAGAAAAAGAAAATTATAAAAATTATTTAAAAATTAAAATAAATTGATTTGGAATAGAATCATGAATACGACCAAACGCAATTCTATTCCAGAATCAGAAATTTTGTATAGTTACCAAACGCGTTCTTTTACTTAGAATCAGTTTCCGAGAACAGAATCGTTATCAAACGTGCCATTATACAAATAATGAGAGAAAGTGGGCATTGTCACAGCCGATTCGAAGAAATCGTTGTGTCTCCTCTCTTTTTTTGTGAGAATTCTAGATTCTTCTAGACCACACCTTAAATATCTAAATACTTTCTTGTACAATATTTTAAGTCGAAATATGTGACCGACAAATTGGTCACATCTAGTATTATCAATGCGCGGTTAATAGATCGGCTGCATCAAGTATTCTTTAGAGATATCTAAGAAGATGTTTTCTATTGAGATATCTGGGAAGTAGAACCACCTCGTTGTGAGGCCTATAAAATAGCCAAGTAAGTGCTCCCCATTTGGGAATGAGCTTGCCTCTCATCTTAAGTATGTGTAATTCCAACACGAATCGATACCGATTGCACCCACAAAGTACAATGCGCCAAAATCTTGCAAATTGTCTGCTTTGGATGATTTTGATTTGAAGGGACTCGAATGAGAGTGAACGATGACTTAGAACGATACAGCTTAGGCGATAATCAGGCATGGGCTGTATCAATATTACGGGAGGTCATAATAAGGCCACATTCAGCTCGAAGGCCCGATGCTAAATCCACATGGAGCTGAGCGAGAGTTTCATCAGTTTCCTTCAATTGCGCATGATGTACGTAAGCCCGTAGCCCACGGATCGAACTGTTTAGCACATATGATAGGAGATTATTTGCCCAAAAAGTCCTCAACCTTTTATACAACAGCCAATTCAGTCATAAACTTTTTAATTATGCAAATTTAGTCATTTTGATCAATTTTAGGTGGAAATCATCAATGTATGAACGCCAACCATTCTACGTCACATGATTAGTGCTGACGTGGACAATCCAATCTTACAACAATACTACATAAGACAGCAGACGTCTATATCCACAATTTGTGGCCAAAATTGATTGGAAGAACTAAATTAGTATAGTTAAAAGGTTTAGGATTTAATCGACCGTCGTACAATCAGTTTAAGACTTTTTCGGCAATTTTCCCCACCGCATGGAGTCTGGATATTTCAACTATAATATGAACTCGACTCCTATAAACTGCTTGTATAAAGCATAATCAATGTACCTTACCTCCTGCTTGTGGTGAGGGTCGTCGCCACCCTCACTGGCTAGGGGAAGGCGTCGCGCCATTGTAGGCCATAGCCGTATTCCCCATCCGGCGTGTCACGGGACTCTATGTCTTTTTTCCTTTATTTCTAATTTTTTCTTCAATTTTTTTTCAGCCAAACAGACTAGGATCATCCGTGGGTGGAAATGCACAAGACCAATACGACCAAGTTCAATTTGTTTTTTTCACCATCTTTCCTTGCATAATCCAACGGTTGAAGTCTTTTTATGCACGACGCGACACCACAGACGACCCCCCACGTTAGCCCGGGGCCTTGCTTGATGCGCGAATGGTCGAAAAAGCAGATACGATCGACAGAGAGAGAGAGAGACGCTCGCCCGGTCCTAGACACGCTGGCAAATTGAGAGCACGAACGGATGATGGGATTAGCTGGCAAATGCGGAGAGATGGGCTCGCCCTCGTCTCTACTCCTCCTCCTCGTCTGCCCCCAAAAAACCTCATCGTCTCCGAGAGGGATGTGACATGCCAACCTCTCTCTAACTTCCCCATGCCCTGCCCTGCCCTGCCCTGCCTCCCTTGTCCCCATCGCTCTCACCCTCCCTCCCTCCCCTACCTTTTTGCTCCAACTAACATTGCATCCGCATCACCGGAAGGTACTCCCGATTTACGGGAATTTTTTTTTTTTAAAAGAAAGCGTTCATCACGAAAAATCTCGAATGTGTCGAAACGAGTGGTTCTTTATGAACGTGTAACATATTCTTTAGAGAATTGCATCATTCGTCTCTGATTGGAAAAGCAATTCTCAACCGGTTCTTTGTTGTGAAATGTAGACACGAACGTCACCGGTATCAATTTCGAGTTAAGTTTAATTGTGGGTGATAACATGATTAAGAAAATGTGAAAATTGGGATTGAGGTTTTGGTTTTTTATGTGGATCATCGCTCATGCGAATGGGGCAATTGACTTGCATGATAATAACTAGAGGTGATGACGGAATTTGGCCCAACCGCCCGAAATCCGCGATTGTTAGACGAGATCCTTTCCCTCGAAAGTCCGAATTTTTTTCCAAAAATAATGGTCGGGCAAACATGGTCTCGAATCTCTTAATCGTGTTACATCCCCACCTAATCATAATCTTTTGAACTTCTTCTAAATGAGAAGCGGATATCAATTGAGGCAATATGGGATAGAAGTGAATGGTTTCAGGTTTCCCTAAAACCTACTTGTTATAATAGGTTTCATAATTTTTGAAACATGAAATCTACCCTGCATATCTAGAAACTATAACCTATCCCGTCACAGATTTCAGAGTCTGTTGTATTAAATTATCACCTCTAATGATCACAACTCAAGTTTAGACATGAACATTATAAAATATCAACAAAGCAAAAGTCTCGCTTATAGATATAATCAGAAATGGAAGCACAGACTAGTGATTTTAAATTATACACTCATTATTGAACGCCATAAAATACTGCAAAATTACGCGAAGACATAGAACAATAAAAATACAAAGAATTGTTCCAAGTTCGAGGTGAAACTTAGACACTCGGAACCTACTCTTCGAAACAGATTATCCAATTTTCAAGATCTAAAATTCATATTTTAGAACTTAAAGCCAATCCGATTCTTAGCCCCAGTGTCGTGGGAGAAATTAGAGATGCACGATTGGCCCGGCGGAAGGCGGGGGGGGACGGCCGACTCGCGCGATCATCTCTCACCCACCACACCAACTTACAAGAAACCGAAAGAGAAAACGACACGAGAGCAAAAAAAGGAACACGTAACAACAAAAGAACGAGGGGACGAGATCGAGCTACGACACCGGGACGGCGACGATCAGAAAGCGAGACAGAACGGGGCTCCACCATCCTTCACCAATTTTAGGGCAAGGGGGGTGGAAACGTTACAATGATGACTCCCCCACCCCCTCCAACGTGCGTACCATCATGGTGATTCCATTCCTAACACGTACACGCAAAACCTCCTAATTTTTTTTTCAGAAATTGGATCTAAAGAATTGATTTTTTTATTTTTTTTTTTTTATGTGGTTCGATTTGAAGCCTTTGTAGCCAAGCATGTCTCGCTTTCCCCAGTCCATCTTACCTTTCTATGGGAAGAAAACAAAAAACAATTGAAAAAACAAAGCTCGATTAGATTTTTTTTTTTTTTTTTTTTTGTGGTCAAAGCTCGATTGGAATTTAGAAATGGGAAAGGATGGAGAAGTTGCCCGCCATGAGATATTGATCGATGGGATAGTCGTACCCATTGATGATAGAAATCACTCGATTTGGTTGCTACCAACAAGACCGTCCTTTTCTTTTGGTATGAGTTGATATTGATAATCTTGCTTAAAGTAGGTTAAGCCTTTTGCCCGAGATCTTTTTCGCGCTTCACATCATCGAATTGAAGATCGATGGAGCATCCGACGAGCCCCATGAAATTAATAAATCTAGGCTCAGATGGCGTATGATTCAGAGAACTTGCACGTGGTAAATGAGAGATTCAGATAAATGATCTCCACTTTCTAAATTGGAAATCTTCTATCGACCCAACCAACTGCCCCTATTCTATGGGGGTTATTGCATACTATGACTGCGATTGTTTTCAATTGTATCGTGACTTAATGAAATCATTGGTTGAGTTCATTAAATAGTTGCATAGGTGTACCAAAGAGAGTAATGGAGTCTCGTGAGTTTGTTATCGTAAATGAAGAAACAATCGACATATCTAAATGAGCTTGCTATTTGATATGCCAAATTTTTTTACTAATAAATAGGGATAATCAGTTTCAAGGTGGGTAGGTTCCAAATCCGAAATCTAAAATCTACCTATTAAAATCAGTTTTCAATTTTTGAAATCTGAAACATACCTTGTTTATCTTCAGAATCAACCTTGAACCTATTGTCACAGGCCGACAGTTTCCTTGGCCTCGGAACGACTTCGTGCGGCGCCTGGTGAGTGGAATTCACCAAGCCAACCTTCCTTCTATAAATGTTCTAGCAAACAATACGGTGAATGCTTATTCGTACGAAATCCTACCCCGCCAAGATCGCATCTAGCCCAGTCCGTGAGTGAGACCGTAGATCTTTTTAGGCTCAACAATTGGTTTCAGCCTGCCATGGCCTTGTCAGGAGAGCGGCATCAACTCCTGACTAGTGTACAACCCGCATTCAGAGCTCTTAAGTGATATAATCCTTCTATCTTAGAACTCCTAGCACCAACCATCTTGATGCCATTCTCACGGACCAGTCGTGTTCGTCCCTTCTACATCCTCACTCTTCACTCGATAACCCCAAGCACCACTCACAAGTGTCAAGAGTACGGGATGATTTATGGACCGTGACACTATCTGTTAGTTCGGTCTGGTTCAAGGGTCCACTTGAAAACCAATTTTTTTTTTTTTTAGCTTCATTTTTACTAAAACCAAGACAAATAGTAATTATAACAAACTAGTATGAGTAACAAAATGGCTCAAAGTAAAATATTAATACAAAACAAATAGAAATATCAAGCAATATGGAAGTTAAGCTTATTTAAGAATAATAAATCATCTTCTTTCAACTTCAAAAAATAGGTTCTAATCAGTTCTTGAGTGAGTGAGTGGGTGAGTAGGCTCAACACCCAGAACATGAAATCTACTTGCAAATACCCATTCTAAAAATTTGGAATCAGGAACCGAACTTGTTTCAATTGGAATCGGACCTATTTCTGTGAGTAGTCCGGTCCGATTCTTGAGTAGAAGCACAACTTCACTAATAAGGGTGAGTGAAACTAAGTATCTCATCGGTTTGGACTCTGCGATTTTCTTAGAACTAGGGCATCAGTTGTCAAACTTCTCCTATGTACATATCAATCATTCACCACGTAAAGAGAGATCCTAGTTGTCAACACATAAAAGGTCGGTCTCTTCTCAAAATCCCGTCAGCGGATGTCTCGAGAGTACTCGTTAACCTTACTCGCTAAGGAAAAATATCTTCATTTCCCGACGCATCGCCGCCCGGAAGCGGCGGGGAGCATGATTCCACCACGTCCTTTTGTCACGTCAATTCATCCCTCATCCCGTCCCGTTGCTCTTTAACTTTTACTCACGAAAAGCAAAAGCGTGGAGACGAAAACATGGAACGCACCGGGTGCCGGGGCACCTTTACGACATTATGCCAAGTTAAATTTCGGTTGAAAAGCTAATTAGAAGGGCGTGCCCGGGAAAAAAGTTCGGTGATGCGATTCGATATTTTGCTTTACGACAGAATCTTAGCGGAAAGAAAAAGAGCGTCGTGCGCAAAAGGAAAGTCAAAGACGGGTTCACAGCCTCCTAAATAAATAAAGTGAATTGCTTTTTCCCTGTCTTCCCGCCTCATAAGTAAATTGTCAAAAAAGTCATAAATATATTATATTTATACCATTCAATTAGACCTTTTGGGTTGATCGATTTCATCCCAGTCTATCGGCCATGGCCAAGGCTCGGAAGTAGGGGTAGGAAGACAAAGGAAAAAAAAATAAAGAAATTACAAAAATTGTCCACACATGCATCCCCTCGCCAGATCCTAACGAGGTGACCTTGCCTATGGTTGGTCGCCAGCCATCACTTAGGTTCGAAAATTTTTAGACATAATTTTTTGTTGATAGAGAAAATAATTTCATCGGCTAATTGTTTTAAGTAATATAATGACTGAAAATGAATAATTTTGGGAAAACATTTTTGTAAAATATAATCGATTGTATCACTTGAAATAACTAGTTTGATTTATTTATTTTTGTTATCGATAGCAATTAATGTCTAGATATTTTTCATGAATGATGAATTTTTTTCATTTATTCATTTTCATAAACAATAGAAGTGATCATTTTTAGGAAATTTTTTTCACATCATTAATTTTTTGCAAAACAAAAATATCCTAAAGGTGCATTTACTTCATAGAAAACGCAAGATTTTGAAAAGCATTTTTGAAAAATGATCATTTATATCGTTTATAAAAATGGATGAATACAAAATATATTCATCACCCATGAAAATAGTTTGTTATAAATTATTGTTGATTATAAAAATATTATTTATTAATTAATTTTTCAAAGCAATATAACTAACCATTGTATGGCAAATTTTAAGTTTTTTTGTGAAATAAACATACATCAAGGCTCCGTTCGTTTCGTGGAAAATGTGGCATTTCTGAAAAAATATTTTCCAAGAAATCATTTTCAGGAAAATATAATTATTTTCCGGTGTTCGGATGAAACCTGAAAATGAAGTAGAAAATACTTTTTGTTGTTCGGGTAAGGAAAATCTTTTCCTCCATATACTCTTTTTCATTTATTTTAATTTTTAAAATGGATTTTCATATTTTTAAAATTTGATTTTTAATTATTTTTAATTTTTAAAATCTATTATAAAAATTTTTCTTTTTTATTTTATTTTTTTTTTTCTTTGTTTTCCATCTCCTTCTTTCTTGGCCAGTCGCCGGCCACAACAATGGCCCGTGACCGGCCACGGGCGAGCCTCGAGCTGCCGACGAGCACGAGGCTTGCCGCTCACCAAATTGGCGAGCACAAGCGTCGAGCTCGAGGCTTGCAGATCGATGAGTGCGAGCTTGAGATCGATGAGTTCGAGGTTCGCCTGGCGACGGCCAATGACTAACCAAGAAAAAAGAAGATGAGAAACAAAGAAAAGAAAAAAAAAGAAAAGAAATATAAAAAAAAAGGAATTAAAAATAATTCGAATGAAAAAAAGAAAATAAGAAGAAATGGGAGGAGGAAGTGAGGATTTGTAGAGGTGTGAGATAAGAGAGATAAAATGAGGAAAATGTAAAGTGAAAAACATTTTTCGCTAATTTAGAAAACTTTTTTCCTTTCATGAAATATATTTTTCCCAAGGAATTCATTTTCCGTGAAACGAAGGCCGGAAAATCTGGAAAATGTTTTCTCGAAAATTATTTTTCGCGAAACGAATGGAACCTAAGTCTAAGTGCTGAGTAAAAGATCCCCAATTTCCTTCCTTTTTAAAATCATCGATATATATATATATATATATATATATATATATATATATATATATATATATATAGTCATTGTGGCCACTATATGAATTTTTTTTTCATTTTCCCGCTCCGTCACTTGATCAATCATTTGGGCCAATTCCAGGTTGCACTACAGGCCTACCGCACCAAATACGGACCGCAAATCGGACCCTGCCACATGGTCTTGACCCACGTGCCATGTCTTGACCCCACCCGCCCATGTTATTGCCTCTTCTCATCGTCATTTACTCCTCCTCCAAAAATAGAAACAAATTAATTAATAAATCTGATTTCACAGGCATTTACTCCCCCAAAAAAAAAAAAAAAAAAAAAAAAACAGAATTTCCTTTAATTTCAAAATATCCCATTGAAGCTTTTTCAGGCAAAAAAATCATTGTATTTGCTGGAGATTCCATTTTAGAAAACATTTCAATTTGCCAAATTGGACAACTTATTTATAATCCAACAAACGGGGGCGAAAAAGTGAGAGAGATATCCTTGCAATTGTTCAAAGATATGGTTGGACATCTTCAATTAATGTGGTGTCACGTCGATTTTATTATAAAAGTCTTTGGATAGGGTTTGAGCATGCCACGTGTGCGATATCAATGCATGTCCGAGAGACTTGAGCTAAAAAAATCCAAGTATTTGAAATTCATGTGAGGCTTTAAAGTTCGAAATAAGGGAAGCATTCTAAATTTCCTCGCGCATAGGACATAAGGATAAGATTCATTATTTCATTGGGTGGACAATTAAGAAATTTTACAAAATTACAGCTTCTTAATAGGAAGTCGAAAGTTAATTTTTTGGGTCATTTTTCACAGCTAATTTCTCCCCTTTTTGCACTTTAAGATTAAGTTGCCGACAATTAAAATATTGAGTATATATGGATTAAATGAAAAGTGAATCACTAGGGTTAACCTTAGTGGCCCCATTTCCACATGAGAACGGGAAGTTAAGACCTCTCCACTTTTGGATAATTGATTTATGGGTTTATTCAAATGGGCCCCTTAGGGGGCCCATCAAGCTCCAAATAAGTTTAGGAATATGCCTAGCATACAAAAAAATAGGCGAGCATGGTGTTTTGGCTTAAGTATGTATGACGCAGTAGTCAATGCAAGTTGAGAAAAGTTCTCCTTTTCCTATTAGCGAGGCGACAATGTTGACATAGTTCGATCACCAATTCAAAACTAATCAGTGAATAATTCCGATTTATTTTCTCTCAATATATCCGTTCTCTCTTTCCTCTATCTTATATTTTATCCTGACCCAAAAATGATTTTTACATGGCATGATCGAGATCTTCAAAATGAAAGTGTAATCACAAAATGGTAACGATGAGTATCGACTCTCAATTGCTTTAACGAGGTAAATTTGGGCGGAAATCAAAAATTCAAAACTTATGTTCCTTTTTAGGTTTCGTTTGTTTTTCAAAATACAAATTGATAGCATGCATTTCTTATAAAGGTGAATGAATAAACGAAATATATTTTCGTCGTCTATGAAAATTCTTAAATGTAAATTATTAATAATAATGAAAATATTTTATGCGAATCAACTTTTAAAAAATATTTTTAAAAAATAATTAATTTCTCAATAAAATAAACGGATCTTCAGAGTTAAAAAGTAAGAATCAGACGAACGTGACGTGCTTCGCTCATACCAATGTCCCCGTAATTTATGACTTTTTTAAAACGAAATATTATTATTTAATCAACTTTTATTTCACAACAACCGAAAAATGGGAGGAGCCTTGGATCCGTTTTAAGAGAGAGAGAGAGAGAGCGAACGAACGAGCGAGTGAGAAAGCGAGAGAAAGAGTAGAGAGAGAAACGACTGTGTTCTCGAGATCTTCGGCGGTGGCGGTCCGGCGGCGGTGGCGGAGATGACGTCGCGGCGGTGAGGGACCGGAGCTTGGGCCGGTCAAGCGCTCTTCTCTCTCGCGCAGCCGCGAGAATCGCGCGTGGGGAGTTTCAGCCCCCGGGGTTCCTCTTCTCGATCTGATCTCGCTCTCGAACGAGGAAGGCCTCTCGGTGTCGTTCCGGATCTGTTTCCTGCGGATGCTCCGAATGTAGCTTGGCGCTCGAGCTGATTCTGGAACGGTGCGGGTTCGGATCTGTCCGCTTCGCGGGAGCAGGTTAGTCCTCGAGCAATGCCGGTGAACCGGCGGATTGTCTGCGCTGTTCGTCGTTCCGAGCAGTGATTAGCTCTGTATCGCGGAAAGAGTGACTTGATTTTTTGTGTTCGGAGTCTGTTTTTCTGAGTCGCTGTTAGATTTTTGCGATGTTTATGCGCGAATCGCGGTAGGATGTTCGCCGGAGTCGCATGAGAAAATCCTGGATGAGTGCGGTTCACTCGAGAGGTGCTGATTTGGTTCTTACAGTGTCTTAGTTTGGAGTAGCTCGTGAACTCAATTAACATGATCTGAGTTCAGTGGTACTGACTGGAGGCCGGAGGCTTGCGAAAATCTGAGGATGTCTGAATTGCATCCTGCATTTTCGATTGACTGTACTGGATTTTGGCGTATTAATACTTTGAGTTTTGGTCCAGGGTGGCAGTACGTCCGAGAAGGTTGAATTTGGCGCTGTCGAATTAAAATGTCCTTCAAAAGCATTGTCCGCGAGCTGAAAGAGATGAAGGACGGGATCGGTAATGTGTCGAGGCGGGGATCGGAAGGGAGGCGTTGGCGTAGCCGTACGCGGTCGCACATAGCCCCGGATCATGCGGCACCACCTTCGACGTCGGTTGAACAAGGGCGGTGGGCGAACCTACCACCCGAGTTGCTGCTGGACATCATTCAGAGAGTAGAAGAGAGCGAGACATTGTGGCCTTCTCGTGCTGTGGTGGTATCTTGCGCATCGGTTTGCAAGTCGTGGAGAGAGATCACCAAAGAGATTGTTAAAACTCCTGAGCAATGTGGAAAGCTGACCTTTCCTATATCCTTAAAGCAGGTAATAGTCCATGTCAATTTATCATATGATGGGTTCTACTTTGTTGATTTTCTTCGCATTCTTTCACAATTTTTTTTTGCTAACTTTCGATTGCATAACAAACAGCCTGGACCTCGCGAATGTCCAATCCAGTGCTTTATCAAAAGGGACAGAGCTACTTCTACTTATTTGTTGTACTTTGGTTTGGTTCCTTGTAAGTCTGATTCTTCTCTTGTTATTCTGCTTTAAAAATTGTCAGGTCTGTGCATCTTGAGATTTTTCAAAATTTTTAGAGAATCAACAGAAATTAATATATGGATTGCTCCACATGAATTTTACCCTGCCGTTGTGATTCATTGTACTCTTTGATATGGGGAACTCTGGCTTACAAGGTAGAAGATTTCTCTAGCAATAACCATATAACTCAAAATTCATATAGTGGTCACTATCGGACCAAAAAAAAAAAAACTCAAAATGGATTGGTCCCCTTCCTTCCTTTCGGTTAAATTGGAACTTATTGGCGTTTTAGCACTCCTATTTGTATAAGAAACAACGAGTGATAGATGAGAAAAGGCTAAAGCAAAGAGGAGATTGTCATAGTTGAGCTGGAATAGAGAATTTGCTTAGTCTAAACCCTAGAAGCTGTGACCGCTCTTGGTGTGTGTGTGTGTGTGTATAGTTTTGAGCAATTACAGACTTGCATAGGTTCTTTACCTTGGTTACATTCTCTAGCATAGGTCATGAAAGCAGCGTAGTGGACGATGAAGGTAACTCCAAGCTATATTCCTTGACCCAGAATCTAGATGTCAATCATGCCCATTTTACTACATAACCCAAAGTACAGTTTAGCTGTCCTAAGACATTGCGTTGTTGGTCCCTGCACACCAAAAAAAAAAAAAAAAAAAAAAAAAAATCTATAGTAGATACATACTATAGTCTAGTCTACACAACTTAAGGTACTCCCCATGTCCAGTGCATTGAAGCTCATCCCCAATAGATGCTATTTGCCAAGTGTAGAACTGAGTTGTAAAGATGTAGATGATTTCTAGAAGAAAGCTTGCTATTGATCATGGTCATTCGAAATTTATATGGAGAGTGTGGCCGTATCAGTCCATCCGCTTTAATTTGTAAACAATACATAAGTGTGGTGCAATTGCTTCTTAATAGCTGAACCTGATGGAGTTCATTCTATATAACTGTGAAGAGAATGTTGTGACTGGGAGTCTCCATTGTAACCAATGTTGAGATTCTGCCTCCTTCCTTTTCATGAAGATGGAAGCACCAGCCTTTCTTGCCTATAAAATCGTTGATTTCTTAAGCTGCTCAGATTATCTCATTCACTTTGTTCATATTGACAGCTGAGGATGAGAAAGATAAAATGTTGTTAGCCGCCCGAAAGATTCGGAGGGCCACATGCACAGATTTTGTCATATCTCTGGCTGCAGATGATTTTTCTCGGGCCAGCAGTACATATGTAGGAAAATTGAGGCAAGTTTGAACTAACCTGTACTTTTCTCTATCCACCTATCATATTTGCTTCATATATAACGACCTCTTGGGATTGATCTTTTAGGTCTAATTTTCTGGGAACCAAGTTTACCATATATGACACCCAACCTCCATGTGAAGCGGCTATTCAATCAAACAGTCGGTTGAATAGAAGATTCAATTCTAAGCAGGTGTCTCCAAGAGTTTCTGCATGTAACTACAGTGTAGGCTCCGTCTCTTATGAATTGAATGTCCTCCGCACTAGAGGGCCAAGGAGGATGCATTGTGTCATGGACTCCATTCCTATCTCTTGCCTTCAGGAGGGTGGTAGTGTCCCAACACCAAGCTTGTTCACCCACTCATTCGATGAATCGTCTTCTCTGTCACCTGCCTCAAAAGGAAAAGACAAGGTCACAGAATTTAGCTCCACAAGTCTCTTAGATATTCCAGTTCCTGTTCTGGGGGCGGGTGACCCACTGGTTCTCAAAAACAAGGCACCTAGGTGGCATGAGCAGCTTCAGTGCTGGTGTTTGAATTTCCGGGGACGCGTTACAGTTGCATCTGTTAAGAACTTTCAGTTGGTGGCTGCTGTTGATCCCTCCCACAAAATTTCAGCTGCAGAGCAAGAGAAGGTAATCCTACAATTCGGAAAGATTGGGAAAGACATCTTTACAATGGATTACCGATATCCACTATCTGCTTTGCAAGCCTTTGCTATCTGCTTGAGTAGCTTTGACACTAAGCCAGCGTGTGAATGACATGACACTTACTTAAGCTGGACACCATGGACAGTGTTTACTATTTAACTCAAGCAAATGCTCAAGCATAATCATTACATGTGGAAGTTTGTATGGCAAATCAACAGCGGAGAATCTTCGCTGAGCATCCATAGCTACACTATCGAAGCTGGGGATTGTGAAACTGAAAACTTGTATGTTATGTTTGTATGGCATTGCCTTAATCAAGTCTCCCAAGGTCTAGCGCACTTTGGATGTATTTTTATTAGCTGGCTACTTGACTCTTAATTATCAAAACTCTTGGAACCTCTGAGCTTTTGCTTACATCCTAGTTAGTGCTCCGGCGGCATATCTTTAATGGAAATAGGGTTGTGAATTCATACCTTGTATTATCACCCGCTGCGTTTCCATCTTTAATGGAGATAAGGTTCTGATCACGTCCTAGGTGGGATTTCGGCTTCCATGTTGAAGTACTCTAATTTGGCCCGTGACCAAAACCAATAGGGCTCCTTTCCTTTCCCGCTGCCATAGAAGCGTAAAAAGAGGGTGCTTCCTTTCAAGCTAAGGTGTGAAAGTGAGGACGAGAAGAAGTAAACAAATCCGATAATAGTCTTTGCCTATGCTTGAGAATCTGGGCATTTTGCTCATTGCAAGTATGATATATGATTGCCGAAAAAGCAAGTTTCGCAATAGAGTTAAAGAGACCATGCCCTGGAAAAGGATGCAATCCCCCTCAGCCCTTCGGCTTCTTCTCCTGCTGCGGACTTACCTTCCCTCTTTCTGCTTTCCTTCTTTTTGTTCGATCTACCTAGGTTGTCTCTATTCCAACTCTCTAGGCAAATTTTCATTAGAATTTATAAGATGATGTTTTATGGGGATGTTTTGCGCAAGGACTCCAAGCCTTTGCCGGATAGCAGGGTTATGAGGATCGACTGGGAGAAACAAACGCGCACCTACTCAAAGGGCAACCATTGAGTATGTGAATTCATCTGTAAATGTTCCTTCTTTTTGGGCTAAACTCTATTTCACATCGCTTGTGAGGAGACTTCAACCGATGACGATGACCTCTTGGCTCTAGAATAAGGGGTGCAATACACCAAATGGCCTTTGAAATCAACTAGAAAACCTGAAAAATGCCAACTCCGGACCATAGAAAGAGAAACGACGATTACAGCACACTACTGGGAAAAGGCTCTACGGCAGGCTTAACTTTTAAACAGAACAGATGATGACAAGGCAGCATGCACTAGAAAGTAATTTAACTCCCCGAAGACAATTGAACTTGGAGGCTAAATCAACAACAAGCATCAATAGATGAAGGTCGCCAGGTTGCCAGAGCATCAACATGGTTGCAATTTCAACAGTCTGATAAAGCAATGATGAGAAGAAACTGAAAATATCATTCGTGTCTCTCTTTGCTGCCAACTCTCCAATTAATCTGTAAGCTTGTGGATGGGCACTGCCCCTGCACTGGATCGCTTGCACCAGTGAAGTCTTGCCTGGGTATGTAGGAAGATATCAGGATGGCCTCGAGGTAGAGAATAAAGCCATATAACTCGCATTCCCAGAAGACACTCTTCAAGTGCCCTGAAGCAGAAGATCTTACATTTCTCATCCCCTTTTCTTCTGGAGATTCTTGTTTCTCATCTCACGCAGGAGTAAGTGATAAACTCTGTAGACGTAAATTGGAAAGGCTGATGCGGAAATGGATTCCTGCGATGCAGTGTGACAGAGAAGTTAAGATCCTGGAAATGCGCAAGAAGCCACTATAGCCAAACCTTAGAGTGTTTGCCTTTGAGGTCAGTACAGATGAAAAATCAAAAGCCAAACAATTATAAGTTAATGATGATGAACTCACGGTCGAGGACCATAAACTTTGATCTGCCGCACATGTGTGTCTCGTCCATTCAGGTGATTCGACAACACAGCTATTTGCAGCATGAAAGTGTTGACGAAAGTTTCCCTGTCCAAACACTTCCTTATTACTCAAGAGAAAAAGGGAAAACTCACAAAGAAGTGATATATAATACTTAACAAAACCTTTGAGTCTGCAACAATGATACTCCAAAAAAAAAACAATTCAAGGGAAGAAATAAAACTCTCTCTCAAGTGCTCTCTACAAACATATGGATATCAATAGGGTGTGCAAACAAAACTGAGAATCATATGACACTGCACATGGTTTCTGGTTCTTGAAGTATCCATGTTACCGACCAACCCCATGTTGCTTCAACCGATCAAGTATGCAAGAAAATGCATGTACTCTATTCTTCAGTACCTTATGGATCTAACAGTGCCAAAAGAAGACAGCAGGAAGTCTACGAAGGGCCAATAACATGCTTGAAAGATTCGAAACACATAATCCTTCGAACAATCTAGCAGAAAATCTCTATGTTCAGCAATTTTCAGTTAAAAATCATTTCCGTGTCCCGTCAGAGAAGTTCCATGTTCAACAATTTTCTGTCCTAAAAGTACTGGACATATCGACAGATAGTTCTATATCATATGATCATATTCATAAACCAGCTCCCATCGCATTCCAGGAAAAGAGGTGATCATAAATTGACCCCGGCTGTTATACAAGGTAAGCACGACGACAATTAGCACCAACAACGACCAGCAGAAAGGTTCCAGGACATGACACACCCCTATCTTTCCAGTTGAAATTTCTCTGAAAATGCTGCTGTCTTTCGTATGATGTCATATTCATATTAAAGTATACATAGACAGCAGCAGTGAACTATCTAGCATCGCTTAACTACAGGAACATGACCCGATGTGCTTTCGGAACTCACCGAGGATCATTTCCAGATAGAGATATAAGAATCCACCCGGACGGCTTCAAGAGTTCCACCGTCTTTATCTCCTGAAACAAAAAAACAGAACATTTACCGGCGAAACGGCCCGACTTTCTACTTACTCAAGCAATCAAAATTATCATCGAATCAAAAGAAACTACACAAAATCAATCACGCCAAGCTCAAAAGCTCATCCGAATCCACAAAAAAACCAACCTTCAGATTGTGGAATCCGTCCCCGGCGCGAATCGAGATCTTACTGGGCGTGTAACTCTCGTCAAGCTTGAAATCCACGTAGAGGGCCACCATCTTCAACCGAAATCAAGTCCCAAAGAGCACAATTCACACTCACAACTTTCAAAAACGCAGGAAAGTTTGGATTTTTAAAATGAGGATTCATTGAAGAATCGAACCTGGAGCTTCACCTTCTTCTGGAACTGAACGTTCACCAGATGCGGCTGCGCGCCGTCGGATCTGCGTCACCTCCCAAGAGAACCGCCACCACAAAACAAACCCAACGATCAATCCTCGAATTCCCTTCTGCCAACAAAGAACACGGAGAGAGAGAGAGAGAGAGAGAGAGAGAGAGAGAGAGAGTATACTGCCAGTAAGTGTCGAGGTTGTCGTCGCGGAGGGAGGAGACGCCGTTGCCGGGCTTGCAGGAGCTGACGCTCCAGACGGCCTTCTTGCCCATCTCGCGGAGGTCGTCGTCGACGGCGAGCACGGGGTTGCCGCCGGTGATCTTCCCTTCCTCCTCTCCTTCCGACGATTCCGTCGCCATCGGAAACAGCCGGAGAGAGAGAGTAGGATCGACGGTATCCGACTCGAGCGCTATTGCTGTTCGAAAAAATTGAGAAAGCCGCAAAACACGGGGTGAATGAAACCTGTTATCTGACCTCTTTATTGTTATTTTCACAAAAATTAATACTGTCTGCTAATTTTTATTTTTTTTTGCTAGATCTTTTTGGAGAAAATTTCGTCATAAAAGAAAATACTTTTAGAAATCTCTTTTAGAAAAGAATATATATATATATATATTTTCTCTTTAGAATTTATTTCCCTAACTTTAAGGGCTTCTTTGAATCTTTGATGATGGCTGAAGGGTTAAGTCCCCAAAGAAGGAAGCTTTCATTCTTACAAGAGGCGTTAATTATTTTGGAGAAAACTTCGTGATAAAATAAAATATTTTTAGGAACTTTTTTCGAAAAAGAATTTCATTTTTTTTTTCAAAAAAATTCATTTTTTCTAGAAAATGAATTTTCCTAATTTTAAACATATATATTTTTTAATTATAAATTATTTTTCGTTGACCGATCATTTTGAGTAAACCAAACTTGTGAAAATCTAGAAAACTATGCTTTGGATGTACATTATTTTGCATATATTTTCCTTAACTAAAAATTATTTTTCGTTGACCGATCATTTTCAATAAATCAAACGTATGAAAATCTAGAAAATCAATTTGTGAAAATTTTTCTTGCTCAAACAAACGTACTCTTAAATTTCATTACAATTTCAACGCGATAAAATAACATAAGAAACAAATAGATCGATGCTTTGGATATACTTTATTTTGCATGTGTTTTCTTTAATTATTAATTATTTTTCATTGACAGATTATTTTCAATAAACCAAACGTGTGAAAATTTAGAAAACTAATTCGTGAAAAATTTTACTCAAACAGACACACTCTTACATTTCATTATGATTTCAGCATGATAAAATAACATAAGAAAAAAATAGATTGATGCTTAGAATATACTTTATTTTGTAAGTTAAAAATATAATAATCATTTTAATTAATCTTTAATCCCTTGGCAAAGAATAAATGGAATTTTTTATCCGTAATGAAGATAGACCAAGAAAAATAAAAGATACAAAAAACAATTGATAATGAAAATAGGAAAGAAGGCGCTAGAGGAAGGGGTTGAACCTTCGACCTTGTGGTTAACAGCCACACGCTCTAACCAACTGAGCTACTCCAGCGGCTTTGCTGGGGTCCGACCCTATAACAGTAATAAAGGTATACTAAAAAGTAATTGCACGAAAAAGTGAAAATAGATTAGTTCTGAATCTTTTGCAATTTACTCACCCAATGCCTTTTTCCATATTTGCTGCTTAAGACAGAACTGATGAATGTGAAAGCATGCTAAAATAATAGTCTCTTCACATGTTAACCCCCGGGCAGGATTGGACACATCGAACCGTCTCGGGTTTGAAGATACATCGCACGCAATCGACATTAGTTCCATAATGCCAATTTCGACATGCGGTAAAATGTCCAGCAGGTTTCTATATCATGTCACTTCGGCAATGAAAGGTAGGAACAGGATCAGAGTCTCAACCCAAGATCCTTCCATAGCTCCTAAATTTGCTGCTTGAATTTGATAGACGGCTGCTGGAGATCTGACCACTCGGCATTTCGATCCGAATATACATACCTACACATTCTATGTTATCCATGCTGCGGAGCAGTCGGCTATGGTCGGGACTCGGGGTTCGCATACTCTTGAGCCGGAAAAAAGGAAGGACATGAAAGAAAACATCAGCAAGAAATCTGACAAGAAAACACCAGGAAGGACATTACTGAATGCTTTCAAGGTCTAAAGAGCAATCATCCTAGTTCATTATCTACCATTCTGGGTTAGTCGCATGAGACCGGAAGAGATCGTGCGCCGAGGTGGTTCTTCGGGGCTTGTCCTGAGAGTGAGGAATGGATCGGCAATACGAGGCACGTGAACTGACAATCGACGACGACGGCAGCCTTGCGAGCATATTTTATTTGTGCAAGGTTTATTTCTGTCCATTTGACAATGATTTCACAATGCTGCAAATAACTTGCTGTAACTTTCTAATAGGAAGAACCTAGGACATTTTAGTTTGCAGGCGTCGCGACAAGTTCCGCATCTGATGACTGCATTCAGCTTCAAGGCCTAACAACTCAAAACTGTACAAACGCCACTGAGTTCATGGCTTGAGAAAACTGAAGCAGAGACACTGTAGATTCCTATGTACATGGACACTATCAAAATAGCTTGAAACCTAAGAACAAAGAGGAAAAACGAAGCCTACTGTCAGGACCTGGTCTAAGCAAAATTTGCCAAAGAATCCATCCCTAGCGATGTGGAATCTCGCTGGGTGAGAACTCTTTCTTTGAGAAGATTCTATGCTATCTTCTGTTGATGGAGATTATCTACCACTGCACAGTAAAAAAGCAGAGTCCCCAGGATGCGCCTTTAAATTTCACCCTGGTCACTCGAGAAATTAGTTCTTCTAAAATGACTATATATTCCTTTCAAGAGGCATAGAATGCCTCAGATCACAAGCCATCGTGTTCAATAGCTCGGAAAAGCCTTAGCAGCTTGTAAGCACTCGCCTTTGCCTTGTCACTCCCGTTCATCTTTATGTTGATTAGAGCAGGATAAACTGCAAAACTTTCCTCCAGGACCAACTTACAGTATCGAATATGTTCGCGGCATACCGAGTGGAGAATGGCCACTGCATATTCTTGGTCTTCACTGCTTGCAGACTCTAGAAATTCAGCAACAGAAGCAATGCATTTATCAGTCTCTGCAATGGAAGCGATTGCCTCTTCGCTATTGCACAAATTTTTCAGGATTGTCAGGGCAAGCTTCGTAAAAAGGGAACTTTGAAGAAATGGAATCATCTTTGGGATGCATCCTAAATATATAAGATGCTGACAGACGTAGCAATCATGTGACAGATTGTTGAGGATCTTAAGTGCAGATTCCTGAAGAATTCTGTTCTGAGATCCAAGGATTTGAAAGATGGGGCCAAGAATACCCGATGCGGCAATCTCAGGTCTGCAGTTTTCATGAGCAGACAAGACTTCTAGCATGGCAAGAACTTGTTCAGACACTTCCGAGTCGAGCAATGATATCAACAGAGAGAAGGCACTTTTGTCGAAACAAGTCGCTTCGTATCTACATGAAGCAAATAAAGCAAATAAGAAATCAGGTTCTGCAGGATGTATTGCAGAAAAGAAGCAACAGCAAGCATATGCTTTTAACAGGAGGCTAGACTTAATTTAAGTTGATGGGAAAGAGAGAAGGAAAACTTAAAAAACGACACTTCCCTTCTTAACATAGATTTAAACGCTTTCATGTCTCATTAGTGAAGTATGATGCGACCCACAGGCATAAAAAGATCTGCCTAAATATTCGAAGCATTGTTGAAAGCGCTGACCAGGAAAAAAATTTAGAGAGGTCAAGCAATCATGTCATCCTAAGCTAGCAGTGTCATCATCACATCATCCCGAAAAGGAATGATACCATTACTAGTATTTACGGATTCCAGGTGACTATAGAGAATAACATACCTATTTTTGCAGACATATGTCAGCAACAACTGTGACCCGGTCCTTTGAGCTTTCAGGTCACCTTGGTCATGGGCGTCTACGAGAAACTGTACAAGCAGTGTAAGAAAATTCTCAAATGGTGCTGACCCAAGAGCTTGATCATCACGATCCAAATAGTTTTTTGTGTCTTCGACAACATCGCATTGGGACTCCCATTTAAGTTCCTTGAGTTTAGGCAGTAATGCTAAAGATCTCAAAGTCCTCAGTGTAGAAGTCTCGCATCTTTGATCACTGTCATCACTCTGAATAGAGTTTGAACTTAGGTCATTTAGAACTTTACTGTTCGAAGGGTCAGGATTGTAGATGGAATCTCCATATCCATGAGCAAGACTGCCAAGGCTATTGATGGACATTGAAGATTCCGATGAGCAAAGGGTTTCTGCTCCTCTGCTTGGGTCAATATTTTTAATTCCATATTCTACACACCACTTTGATATCTCGTGTTTCAGGAAACTGTTCGGTGCCAGCGACTGATGTGACAGTTTTTCCTTTGTTTTGGGACATGTATCGTAGCCCTCATCGAACCACCTCTGGATCCACATCCTTTCAAATGTCTCTCCAGAAGCAATGGTGACAGGATCGTACATCAATCTCAGGGACAAAGGGCATTTGAATTCATCAGGAGGGACAACATCAGCTTTAGCATCATTACTGGATCTGGAGGTTTGAAATTCACTTGTTTTATCACCACTAAGGATAGCATTCTCTTGTTGCTCTGCCACAATGGAGTTTCCGTACTTATCCAAGAGATAAAATAAGAATTTCAACCTCTCTTTCTTTGCTGGGTTTCTGTCACCAACTTTGCTGAGAAGATTCTTGATTGATCTTTTCTCTATTATGATAGCTCTTCGAGACATGATATGAAGCTTTGAAGCAGCAAATTTAAGCGCTCCGATATCCAATGTCTCTGTCAGAACAGTTATGGATAAATGTGGCCTTAAAGATTCACGAAGGACCTTTCCAGCCTCTGTTTCAGAAGGATCCAAGATAAACTTTGCATTTCTAAGCTCGTCAGCTATGTGACATATCTGCAGATGCATCAAGCAAACAAAGAAATTAAAGAAAGGAACGAAACCAGGTTTGACCTTCCAATACAAAACTAAGAACATCCTTCTCACAAGCATAAAGAAGAATGCACGTCCAATGAAATTTCCTGCACCCCCCCGCCGAACCTATCTACAGAGAAAATGCCAACTCAGGAGAGCTGCAACAAATGCATAGGTAATCTTTTTGACAAGATGTGGATTTAGCTATGGTTTTGGGGTGGGGGGGGAGGAGGAGGTTGACAAGAAGTCCGTGCGATCAACAAAGGAAGGTTTTCCTTACTAGGTGTGAATTCGGATATTTCACATAAATTGAAAGCTGGGGTCAGTAAATTGCAACAAATTCAGTCATGCAGATCAAGCATGCACAAAAAGACTTAATGTAGAGAAGATGAAAACTACGTCAGTGAAACAAGGGTCAGCACTTTTGTTCTTCTGGCTGACAGAAGGCAAAGGACAAAGTGTTGCCTCAGATCTTTAACAGAAAGCTGCAAAGGAGTCTGTCCTTTCCATGTTGGCCACAGAAATATGCCCACTACACACACACACACACACACACACACACACACACCCCAAGAAAATAGAATCTGTGTGAAATCTCTACATAAAGTATAAAAGCAACCAACCTCGATAGCCAACAAGACTGGAACCGAATTTCGAACTACGTCTAAACCACGCTCCAATAGATCCCTTGATCTTTGACATCTCCTGGCTATTGCATCACTGGTTAATGCCTGAAAGTTGCAACAATCATCACACATACGTGAACTTGATATATAATCTACCTACGTACTTTGGCAACAGACCTAATGTAGATTTTAAGGAGTAATCCCAGGGACTGAGTAGAGAACGAGAAATACAGAGGAAAGACTGTCAAATGTTTAGTCAATACAGCATGTCAAAATTCTCCCCACTAATGACGCACCAAAAAATCTATATCCAACTTTTCTGCCTGTTCTTTGTCCCTTCATGACTTTTTTCTAATTTGAACTGCGTCGCTTTCACATAGAATCTGATCAAGTTGCTATTTTCCAGAAGCAACAAGCATTTGACAAATCAGTGTATGTTTTTTAACCTCATCACTTTGGAGTTGAACAACCTCATAGGTACCCACCAGGTAGAGTTTGCTAGATTCACTGCAGTAGTGGAGGAGTTGCTTGGCTTTTTCGATTTCACAAGTTAAAGAGGAAAGTGCAAGCATTGCAGACGAGCGAGGTCGAGCTGCCTCTATTTGTGG
The DNA here is from genome assembly GCA_014182565.1 of Eucalyptus marginata. NCBI lineage: Eukaryota > Viridiplantae > Streptophyta > Magnoliopsida > Myrtales > Myrtaceae > Eucalyptus > Eucalyptus marginata. Next base: position 34,596,163 of record CM024593.1, read on the forward strand.
AATAACACTTGATACTCTATCAACCAACTTCATAAGTTCTATGCACATTTCAGAGTGGACCTGCAATCATTAGCTAGATTCATCACATTAAATCAAATCAGAAAAAAGGAAAAATGATAAATAGGACGGATCAATAAATATGGATAACTTCAAAAACCAATCAATACAAAGCTTTAATATGTGTACCATGAATTGCCGAAATGCTTCCAAATAAACATTAATCCAAGCACGCTTTTTTTAATGTGCAGTCCTTAGTTCATTCCAAACTGAAACAACTTAGCGCTTCATCTTCATCAATGCTAGTGATTTTTTCTAATAGCATCTCACTTATTTGGAAGCCAAAGGCACCAAAAATCAGAAACTCTTCTCATTCAAGAGAATTAAGCTGGAATGCAGCTCTATTATCATAATTAACACTGCACAGCAGCCCAAATAACTGGTATGGAACAAAGTTACCGGACAGCACATTAGGACGTTAAATGATCAATCTCATGCGTAGAAATGAAAATTTTAAAACCTGACTAATATTTACCTTGAAACGATCAGAATTAAAGAGTGTCTCCTCCACCACAATACCACTCCCCATTCAAAGGGACTGATTTTTCCTTGATCTGCAGATGCAGAAGTATTGACAAGAAAAGATTATTATGATGTCTTTTTTGCAAATCCAACACACAACCCAATCACAGGAGACTCAAATATTATGTTGAGATATCAATTACATTGCATAATGGCAACCAATCATTACTCTGAAAATGCAGCAGACATGAGATGTTACCAGGTGCAAAAGCTTATGGATGGAGGATTTAAGGGACATAACCACCAGCAAAGTATGAATTTTATTTGCCTGCCCCTCAAAGTAGAGGTTTGACATGCAAAAATTAATTGGCAACACTTAAACTAGAGTTTGACATTTCCAGAATAAAGAATAGAGAATACAGCTTTTCTGCAGAAATTAAAGAATGGCTAACTAACCAGAAACAAAGATTCTAAACAAGCAGGACACGCCATAACTATATTTAGGCCTCTGCTTCCTCAAAATCAAGAATCTCTACTCTTAAAACCACCGAATATCATGGCATTAGTGCTATCAATTTCTTTCACATAAATCGGTGTTTGACACGTTCTACAAACTCCACACGCTATCAATTATTTCGCTTTCACTTCTCCGGTGCCATTAACTTGTGCTTTTAACAAAACAGCCTTTCCTCATGAAAAGAACCAGATATATAGCTTACGCTTCATAAATTGGTTTCCTTCATACGGACCTTTGCACCGCAAGGAAATGGGATGTTCAGAATGGGTTCCCTTAAAACACAAATATAAGAACAGGAGGACATCTTCATCAAAGGATTATAGCTCTGAGTTTTGATGAATCCAGAGTTTCCAGTTCGAGCAAAGGACAAAGGTCACACAGAAACTAGGCAAAGAATGTGACCTTTCTACCAAATTGAGATTGAACTTAATTAAGACGACATATAGGTTTCCATTCATTGCAGTGGATTGCATCATTTGCTAACAGTTATTGGTTTTGTTTTCCTCCAAATGTTGGGGAAACTTCCTCCATACACCCTTCTCAATGATGAATTACAACCGTGTAAACCCATATTCGTATTTAGTTAATTTTGCATGTAGGTGATGTCTACAACTTGTAACGCACCAATCAAAATAACAGGCTGTGCCCGTCGTTTTTAATAAGATACCAGAGCTGGCTAATTCCTGAGTTCAGTTCTTGGCACCCTCGCAGTAACACACAATTAATGGTCTCATCAATTCTTTCAACCTCCAAGCATCTACCAGTCCACATATGTCATACTCAAAAAGCAACGTTCTTGAAGAGTTTGACCTTTGCGAGCAAAGCAAATGCCTTCATTTTATCATCCAAGAATAGTAATGAAACTTCTACCTCTGCTTATTGGGAAGAAAATATACATCAATTAAACCTCCTGCCAATATGGCTCTTACTACTATATTATACGGAGACTAGCTTTTCCTTCTCACTTTTCGTCCCTAAGCAAGTAATAACAATTTCTCGGAACTAGCCAATTCACAGCAAACTGTCACAACCAATTTCGTAAGAAATAACCCCTAAAGATCTCATTTTTTGTTACACAACAGACAGTTTCTGACTCTATCACCAGAGAGAAACCTTGTCAAAGACAAGCAATCTGCCAAACCTCAGCCACAAAATCGCAGAAGAATCTTCCAAAGATACACTGATCTAAAGAAGTCTGAGAATTACCAGATAATGTTAGCAAGAGCCCTCCTTCTTAGACGTGTAGAAGCATACAGCCAGAAGAGAAGTTCAAGAACAGCTCTCCGAGAGGAGAGTACATGCTCTGCTCGTACCAAGAACCAAGAAAACAACCTTTTTGTGTTTGAGTTCTCGGAGTGAAGAATCTTGCGCAGGACGAGCAGAAGTGTTTGCACAGAATCGAGACAAATGGACAACGTCAGAGAAGAGACCTCATTTCAAGTTCCCGGTATATACATATAGAGAGAGAGAGAGAGAGAGAGAGGCATCATCTTCAACAGCTTTGTTTGTTCCTGAGCATGTTGAAGTCCCCCTTTTCACTGGTGGTGCTTGGTACTTTGAAGAGCCGTCAAGGGGCTCGCTGACATTTCAACGAGCTGACCCGAAGGAACGCTCCCCGGTCAATTCCAAGATCACGCGAGCACAGAACTCGTGACTATTCCTAGCCTATGGGAAAAACCAAAAACAGCTAAAATCATGAGTCAAGAAAATATGATTGATTACTTTTGTCTTTTATCAGACAAAAAGTTAAAGCTGTACTAATCAAATATCAAGAAATATGTGATTTGATACGTTTTGATCGCTAAGTCCAACACATCGTGAATGGTTATAGCAACATCTGAATTTAAGTAACGGAGAATTCAATATTGATGCATCTCCTTTATCTTATAGTAAGATAGATAGCATCTTTTCCCGTGGGTTCAACACAAAAAGCCGATGTGAACATCACTTGCCGTCTCAAATAGAAATAACAATTTTAAGGTGAAAATAATGACATTTTGGGTTGTTGAGATAACGACTTAATGGTAATCTTTCTAACCTTGGAAATATAATATTGGAGACCGAATTTGGAAAGGGGCCCTTGTCGCATGGTGGACGCGGAAATCAAGACCAAGAGGTACACGGTCATGGCGAATTAGGACGAAGCATCAACAGGATTAACTGTTCCTCAGGCACCTAAACCAAAAAGAAAGTTGTCGTGTATGTTGGAACAGTACGCATCAGAAAGACACGTAAAATAAAGTAGAGACGAAGAGAGAGAGAGAGAGAGGCAGAGAAGATGAGGACTCCTTTTGGAGGCTTGCGAGTCGACTCGGCTGGTCAAGGTCGTGAACTTACAGACAAAACCCACGGTAGGCCTCGCCTCGATTCGATTCGATTCGAGAGGCTACGTTCGGGAATCTGACCATTCCATTTCCTAAAGCCGTGCGAAGATTTCCATTTTCTTGGGTCAGAGTTGCTATATATAGGAGCAGCCGAGAACCGTGACAAGACAAGAATTATCAGCTACTAATCATCTGCTCGTCATTTCCAATTTCAAACTTTGTCCCCCCATATTCAAAAGTAAAAGACACTGGCTAAATTTCGGACCCCAGACTCCATAAAAATTGCTTAAACGAGCCACTGGAATCTTAAGTGTCGTTTTAGCACAACGAAATCACTGTGTGAAACCGGACATTCAACCGTATCTCGACGGCGACTAGTAATTTTGTGTCCTACACTTGATTTTGCATCTCTTACGTCCCAAGGATGGAGATAGAGCGAGAGAAAGGGTCACCGCTAAAATGGGCCAAAAAATTTGAAAAGCATAGGTCATTCCGGATGAAATCGTTGTGTGGAAGTGGACCCCTGACGGTGTCCCGAGGCTTGTCGTCCTACGCTTGATGTTGCATCTTTTCCGTCCAAGGATGGAGACTGGGCACGGCAAAAAGTCGGGGCTAAAACGGTCAAAAAGCTGTAAGGATGCTCTTGTTGCTTTCGACCCTTGAACCTTTAAAATTGATTTGTTTTTCATTCATGTAGATAAATTTTTAATGTACAACGAAGGGGGGGTGGACAAGTATGGAACTGATTTACTCCAAGACCATACCTACAACATTTACCTATGTTGCCCACAAGAGTGACAAAGGCACTAAAATTGCAATGCAAAAAAAAAAAAAAAAAAAAAAAAACTCCATTAGTGTGAAACAAATCTATAGTTGGTTCATTACATGCCAAATATGATAGACATAGTCAAACATAATGTATGAAATATAAGTCATTTATTTTTTTTTTTTTTTTTTTGTGGTGGTGTAAATTTCAAACGCATTTCATATTTTTTTATGATATTGTAAACTATATAGATGGACAATGTAAAACATATTCCGGTAAATTTTATTGTTTCAGAATAAGGAAAATGATATACTAATTTCCCAATATACGCCTCGAAATATTATTTAGGCCCCCTTTGTTTCATAAAAAATAAATAATTTGGAAAATATATTTCTAAAAATGGTCGATTGCATTGCTTAAATATTTTCATTATTAGTAATAATTTATGTTAAAATATTTTTGTAGACAATAAAAAAATATTTTTCACTTATTAGTTTTTATAAGAAATATAAGCGATCATTTTCATCTACTATTGATCATCTACTTCTCATTTCAACTTTAAATTGCGAACTTCGTAAAATTTGCTTCAAAGAGCCATGAGGAAGTTAGGAGTCCTTTTAGCGTGCCATGGCACGACGAAATCACTGTGTGAAACCGGACTGTTAACAACATCACGAAGTTGATGAGTGACTCGTTGTGCGACACTTGTTGTTGCATCTCTTTCATTCCAAGAATGAAGTCGAGGCTAGGGAAAGGGTTGGGGCTAAAATGGGTCAAAGCATTTGAAAAGTATGAGTCACTTTAGAGTTTTTCAGAGGGCTTAAAGGATACTCTTGTTTCTTTCGACCATTTAACATTAGATGTACATGTTTAAATTAATGTAAGCCAAAAGAAAGTGGAACTGATCTATAGTTGAGTCATTACATGTTGGATTTGATAGACATAGTCAAGGACAATATAAGAAATATAAAGTTTTTATTCATTTTATGGTGGCGTAAATTTCGAATGCGTTTTATATTTTTTATGATAGTGTAGATTATAGATGAATAATGTAAGAAAATATTCAAATAATTTTTATCGCTTCAAGAAAAGGAAAAGGACAATGCCATTTCCCCCGTACGCTTCGAAATATTATCCAATTTATATTTCTTGCAGTCACACTAAAAATTATTTCGATGGTGAAAGATAAAGACAACCCAAATTGTACACATTCATCCACTATTTCGATGGTGAAAGATAAAGACAACCCAAATTATACACATTCATGTAAGATGCAAATTATGCAATCCCTTTTATCGCCATAACCAGAACAAAAACATGCATAATTAATAAGAAAGATTAACGCACCTGTCTTGGGATCATCGTTCTTGAAGCGGAAGCGGAAACGCGATGTTTCACGCGCAGTCATGTTCTTCTCCTCTATTACCCTCCTTATCAGGCGCTCATGAGGACGGCCCCCTCACCCCCAGCGTTAGGTTAACGCCCTTATGTGAGGATACGTGTGAATCAATTAGGGTTAGAGGAGAAGCTTAAGCTTATTTATAGAAGTTCAGGTGGCGCCCTGCATTTACGGGTAGAAATTTCAGCTCCCACTATCTGTAAATGAACCATATTAAACTAATTAAGAAACCTTCTATCTCACCTTAGACCAAACCCCGTAAAACGGTAAACGTTAAACGGTAAATTACAATATCAATTAATGTAGTCCACATCAAGAAAACTCTTACATTCTCCCACTTGAACTATATTAATTGAAATCGTACTATACGTGCGCACTTTGGTCTAGAGATAATTCTTAATAGTCAATCCTATCCCATAAAGTCTTAAACACCAAATCATGGCGGTAACTACATGTATATACATAGAGCCTTCCATGGTCACGAATGTTCTCAACTCTATTGATATGGATCCAATATGGTAGTGTGTCAAATGGACAACATCTCTCATAGAGATATCTCATTTGTCAGTCACCATTCTCTTACCTTAAGCGTCACAAAAATGTGCCACTAGAGAATGTCTTTATGGTTCCATGAATCCACATATGTCTTGTCCTTATGGTTAACCTTTCTTTATATATAACAAGACATATGGACAAGACTAATAATCGTATGCCCCTAGCCTTCATTCAAGGTTTAAGCAATACCTTGAGACTTTAACAATATATATATTCAACATAATAACAAACCATTCAAAACATTTTATTGAATGCAAAAGTTGACATATATATATATATATATATATATATATATATATATATATATATATCAAAATGTTACTAAATTGTAACAAATACAGATATAAACTTTATTCAAAGAAAAAAATAAAACACAGCTCTCACTAAATGACAGCATCCCAAGATGCTCATAAGCCCATGCTAATGACATGTCGCTCAAATACACATGGGCGTAGGCCTTTAGTTAGTAGATGCGCAACCATATCATCAGCGTAGAAATATGATCTACGCAACGTCACCATTTCGCACCGATTCCTTTATGGTAAAAGTTTGACCTCCATGTGTTTAGACCCATTGAGACTTCTGTTGTTATTAATAAACAAATACTTGCAGAGTTATTGTCACAATGCAGCTGTATGGGCCTATCCACAAAATCATAAGCGATAACTCCCTAATGAGGTTCCGGAGCCAAATAGCTTGAGTAGCAGCTGAAAAACATGCTACAAACTCCGCTTGCATGGTTGAAGAAGATATGGACTTCTGTTTCTCGCTTTTCCATGATATTGCACCTCCTGCCAACATAAATATGTGTCCAGTTGTTGACTTCTTATCATCTTGACAGCCAGCAAAATCTGCATCTGAATACCCTACTAGCTGCAAGTCTGGAACATGTATGTAAATCAACATATAATCTCTTATTCTCTTTAAGTACCTTAAAACCTTCTTGGCAGCAACCCGGTGATCATGTCCTGGATTTGACTGATATCGCCTAGAAGCCCATTTGCAAAAGCAATATCGGCCTAGTGCAAACTTGAGCATACATAATACTACCAAGTGCACTAGCATAAGGTACATCCTTCATTTGAGCTTTCTCAAAATCTGAATTAGGGCATTGTGAAAGACTCAATTTATCACCCTTAATAATAGGAGCAATTCCTGGTTTGCAATGTTGCATTTTGAATCTTTCTAAAATGCGATCAATATATGCCCTCTGAGACAAACTCAATGAACGGCGAGAGCGATCCCTATGGATCTCAACGCCAAGAACAAAAGACGCCTCACCAAGGTCTTTCATGTCAAAATTTTTCGATAACATTCGCTTTGTCTCATGCAATAAATCAATGTCAGTACTAGCAAGCAAGATATCATCCACATAAAGTATGAGAAAAATATATTTTCTCCCACTGACCTTGGTGTATATACACTGATCTACTTTGTTCTCAATAAAACCGAATGAAGTGACAATGCTATGAAACTTCAAATACCATTGTCTAGAAGCTTGTTTAAGGCCATAAATAGACTTTTTCAATTTACAAACAAACTTACCTGAGTCATCTGCTGCAAAACCTTTAGGCTGCACCATATAAACTTCCTCATTAAGGTTTCCATTTAGAAAAGCAGTTTTAACATCCATTTGGTGTAACTCCATATCAAAATGAGCTACCAATGCCAATATCACTCTAAAGGAATCTTTAGAAGAAACTGGAGAAAATGTTGCTTCATAATCAATTCCTTCTCTTTGAGTAAAACTCTTAGCTACCGGTATGGCTTTAAATTTTCTTGATTTGGCGTCCTTCGATTTATGAACCCCTTTAGGCTCATTCTTAGTTCTCTTGGACAACCAAACCTTAAACTTATTGCAACGTTTCTTCACGTGTCCTCTCTCTCTACAAAAGTAGCAAAGAACACCATTGTTCTTGGTGAATGCTTTCTTAGGACCCAGAGTGTTAGAAGGACCTGCACCATCAGAATTTCCTTTGTTGTTGGAAGGACCAGCAGCTTCAGAATTGTCTTTGTGGGTATAGTTCTTCAACTTCTTACCCTTGTCACTATCAGAACTAGAAGCATAAAGAGCAATGTGCCCTTTATCTTTCTTCAATTTCTCTTCCTCTGCCACCAACCTAGCAATTAGGTCATTAACGGACCAGGGTTTCATCTTGGGAACTATAATTGGTCTTGATAATCCCAAAATCAGGAGGAAGAGTATTTAGAGCTTGATGGATGATGCAAGCGGTAGGAATTTCAACATTGAGAACCTGAAGCTTTGTCTGCAAATCAACCATCCTCATAACATAATCTCTAACTCCACCAGAACTATCATACTTCATTGTAAAAAGTGTTTGTAGATGTGTCCCTATCTCAGCATTAGGCGACACACGGTTTCTAGCCATCAAAGCTTCCATCATTTGCCTAGCATTGCAGTGCCGCAGGGCAAACCACTTTTCAAGTGTTCCTAAATGGAACGCTTCATGGACAGCAAGCAAATTCTATTGCTCTTTTCCCATGCAGCAAAATTTGCTTTCTGAGCCTCTGTACTCTCAGCAGTTAGATCTGCCGGCCGATCAGCAATAAGAGCCATATGAACATCTGCCATCTCCATAGCAAACAGAAAATCCTCTCCATTTCTTAAAATTCAAACTGGCAAGAATCTCAATAGTGACGGAGTTACCAATTACAGAAAAAGTGATTGAAAAAGCAAGCAAGGTATATAATTAGCATCATGTGAGCAATGTGTAACTTGACGCACAAGTACACATCCAAAGAGTTACATGCAAAATCACATAATCACCTTTGGGCGGAATACATGACAAGCAGTTGTAAATTCCCACATGATAGCGGTTATAAGAATATATTTCAATCTTCGTGAATTCATCACCTTTGGGCATATGAACCACTAGGATCAGTCACTCCTCCACCACATAATCATGTATCCCTCCATGAACTAATACATAATCACCCCCTTTGGGAGTATGACTACACATTAGACTAGGAGACATCCCAATCATTATACAAGACCGAAATTTCTCAAACCCAATTAAGTGTGCCACTTTGGCGGTCACAACTCAATTGAATTATTGAAACTCTCTCATACCAGGGATATAAAATTCACATCTCACATAAACCATACATATGTGATTTTAATTTTAGTGACAGGGCGATAAATCACTAAAATCACATATCATGCTAATCACATTGCTTCATTCATTAATAAAAAATAAACTTTATTGTATATTATTAATGAATAACACTCATAAAGTTCATGTGATAACATACCAAGTAACCAATTTTTGTATTTCCATAATCACAGAAAAATACAAGAAAATACGCAAAAATACACTAAAAAGCACGTATTTAGGGTTCCGTATGTATTTTCACATCCATAAAATCATCAAAAATGTAAAATAAATATACCACGACGTAGGAAATTACCATACGAGTCGAACGCCGCCAGCCACGCGCGGATCGGAGTCCCCACGCGCCTGCACGGGCCTGAGTGTGCGGCGCGTGGAGCCCACGCGCGGGCGTCAAAAGCCGGTCATTAACCGGTCCGACCTTCCGGTCCAGCCGCCGGTCGACCGGTTGATCGGTCGGTCAACGGTTGACCGGGTCGGGTCGGGTCAACGGGTCGGGTCGGGTCGAATCCGGGTCCGGGTCGCTGATGTCCTCGTGACATCAGCGCCCGCGTGCGCCGCACGTGCGAGCAGCGCCCCGCACGTGGGAGCGCGTGAGGGCGCGTGAACGCGCGTGGGCGCGCGTCTTCGACGCCCGGCAGCGCGTGGCCGCTCGTGGAGGCGCGTGGGGCCTCCCCCGGCGACGCGCTGCCCACGATTTTGCTTGCCTCGTCGAGCCCAATCCGAATATGTGATTTAATTTTACTTTTACTGTTTTTAAAAATCTCGAAAATCACAAAATTATGGCAAAATACTATGCGTTCAAGTTCTAGGGTTATGGAGGCTCTGATACCACATGTAAGATGCAAATTATGCAATCCCTTTTATCGCCATAACCAGAACAAGAACATGCATAATTAATAAGAAAGATTAACGCACTGCCTTGGGATCCATCGTTCTTGAAGCGGAAGCGGAAACACGATGTTTCGCGTGCAGTCTTCTCCTCCTCATTCGCCTTCTCATTTGAGCACCCGATGAGACGGCCCCCTCACCCCTAGCGTTAGATTAACGCCCCTTATGTGAGGATACGTGTGAATCAATTAGGGTTAGAGGAGAGACTTACCCCATTTATTTATAGAGTTCATTGGCTTCCTGCATTACGGGCCACCAACTTTCCCCACACTAAACAAATGCCATATTAAATTAATTAAAAACCTTCTATCTCACCTTAACCAAACCCCGTAAAAGCAGAACGTTAAACGGTAAATTACAATATCGATTAATGTAGTTCACATCAAGAAAACTCTTACAATTCACCCAAAACTTATTTATGCAATTTCTCTTTTCAATATGACGTTTTTCTAAATGTTCTTTTGAACAAAGTTTACAATTTCGATGATTCAATTTCCACCCGATTCCAAATATTTTCTTTAATTTAGTTTTTTTTTTATTGCTATCATAAGATCATTTCGTGCATCCCGTGGGGGTGTCGTTGTTCTCTCTAATAATACTGTACCTACAATTCTTAGGATAATTGCATGGTCGTGGAAACCTCTACACGTGCCCAGGTGCTTATATGCTTTAAGCTTTAGGACAATTCCATGGTCATGAAGTTTCCAAGCTTTTGTGTACACTTTTTCCACGCGTCGCGCGGGTCAACGTCCACTTTTACATCGAATCTTAAATTGTCCTGAAGAGATATTTGTTTGATTTTTTTTTTTTTTTATAATCGATTCTCTTTTCCCTGATAGAAAATGTTGATTCTTCATGCCAAAGCGCGTGCTTAGAGTCCTCTCACTCTCAAAGCTTTGGAATTAATTGAATTTTGATCATTTTATTCTAACACTCTCTTCAATCCAACAGCTTAGTAATTAGAACCTCGAAGAGTATTACATTCAAATCAAAGGTCATGGCAATGTCAGTTAGGGTTAATAATTCACATCGATGAGTCACAACCATTCTTATGATTCGTGGATTAGCACTAAAATATCACAATATATATTGAACAAGCAAAATAATTAAATTACTAAATTTTTAGTATGTGTGTCAAATCACATTTAAGTTTTTGCAATCTGTATTTTATATTTTATATCATGTCAATGAATTGTGTTCAACGATACAGGCTTTAATATCAAATTGTCAACATAAATGAACCGATTTTCCGGATTGATTTTCTAAAGGAATTGTTTTATTTGACTAAAGCAATTTCGATGTAATGATACATAGGGAGTAAGGATTCAATGAGGGGAAAGCATGAACGAAATAAACACCTCTTTTTTTTTCTAATTTCTTTTTATTTTGTCTCCCTCTTGACTACCATCTTCCATATTTTCCATTTTTAGAAATTGGAGACAAGAGATAGCTTTAGGTTGCAATATTGTCTCCAATATATACATATACACATGCATATATATTTATTTCTACAAAAGTACAAACAACTAATCATAATGTTAAAGGACAACTTATGATACATTTGCTCGTCGAACTTGTCCGAAATTACACGCTTTTTGACTAGCGCTCAAATTGTTGGGAGAGTTTCTACTTACATCACCATTCTTTTCCTTTCTTATTGATATTATTCGTGGTTTCTTGTTTTTTCTTCTCTCCTAGTCTAGGGTTGAGAGCTCTCTTCTCCCAAATCTAATTCTAGATATGAGTGTTTGAACTCTTCCAATTTACATCTAGAAGTTTAACAAATCTGTTTTCGAGGATACGATACTCCGTACTCTATTTGTGTACAACTCTTCTGCCTCCAGCTTCAATTGTGATCACAGAAATTCTAGTGTCTCGCTGAACCACTAAGATTTGTTCTTCCAAATATTATATCCGTACTTGTTCTACTTGCTTAGTTGTCTCTGCATGAAGATGGTGTGAGGAAGCCAATTTTAAGCATGCATCACCAATTGGCGACGTTGCAGTTATTAAAAGAGAAATTATTTTACTTGATAGATCCATTCTTATGGAACAAGTGTGTACATAACCTTATTTATGCTCTGTTGATCCTTCTTACTTTCTAAATTTGGTTTTGTTTTATAGTATTCTGGACTTCATTCTGGCTTGATTTGCTTTTTTATGAAATCACATACTTGATGTAAGTCTCCTAATATTCTAAAGAATGGACTGAAAATCCAATCTCACTACTCATGATCGGTTATACTGTAATCATTTCCCCGCATAATCGGGATAGTTTGTTAGTAGTAATCCTTGAAATAAGATTGGGGTGACTTTTCTTGCAAGTCTATTATTATTTGGACGGGGATGGGACATTAACCAATGACCAGTAACCTAAAGGAAGGAGGATTGTCGAAGGGTTCAATTGAACGTCGTTTTCCGACCTCATTGCATTCACATTGGATGGAATAAGACTCCTATGAATATCAACAGGTCCACGGTGATGTGATGCCATCGATTTCAAACTGTTTTCGGAACCAATAACCGATTTCGAAAAACACACCAATGCGAACAACCGTGTCAAAACATAGAAGCGATGTGGTCATGTGAAAAGACATCCACCTAAAGCTTCACTTTTTAAACAACCCCACTAATACCGCGTGTGGACTTCTGGTACTTTTGGACGCAAGGGAGCTGCGAAAAGCCTTGTCCATATATTTCGGTCTGGTCTCTGTACCGTGCGATATGGTCTCTCCCGCTTGCTCTTCTTCCCTCTCAAAAAAAAAAAAGAAAAAAAAATGGAAACAATGGATGAATGAGACCAGTGCCGCGACTTTTATTAGATACACGTGTTGTCCTTTGTGTAACGTTTGGTCGTCCGGATTTTTAATCGGGATAGGACTGGATATGATAAGATATAAAATCCTGGGATTTTTTTATATCCTGTCGGTGTTTGGTGAAATCAGTATTAAAGTCGGATATATTCACATCATATTATATACATTTTTTTTATATAAATAAGATATCATTATAAATGAACATAAATGTTCATAAACAAAGATGGTGAAAATCTAACGTAACACTATTCCTTAATTTATTTTTGATTTAATTTATTTTTAATTTTCCTAATTTTTATATTATTTTCTTTATTATTTCTTTTTTTCCCATTTCATCATTCTTTAATAAAATTTTATCAAGAAGTAAACTGTACTAACATACCTAAAATACAAAAATACCTAAAATATATAATAAATATAAATATTTAATTTATAAATTGAATGTTTATTATAAAATAGAACTAAAGTTGAATATATGAATTAAAATAAGATTAATTAAAAATAAATTTTTATTTTTATTTTTATTTTATTTTTAATTTCTTAAATTATAATTCAAATATTATTTATATTGAAATATAATTTCAATTTTGTTAATTTAATAAGTTTGCTATTTGAGAAAAATAACTTTCCTATTATGGACGGTAGAAATCCTATTCACCTTTATCTCACCTCCTCCATGGGATAATTTTATCCTGCCTATATCCCCCTTATATCCGACTTTATTCTATCCTGAGTAAACACCAAACGTAGGATATGATAAATCATATCCTATCTCGAATTTCATCCCGACTGCCAAACGCAGATGTTTGTGAGAACGAGATAAGGTGGTGTACGATTTGGGGGGGATAATTACCAAAATCAGTCTACCCATTATACGGATGTTAATTCGGTTTTGAGTTTTTCAGTTATGCTAGTTTAATGCTTAACATTTGCGCAAAATGTTAGTGTAGTCCTTCGGCTAATTACTATCGGAAATTGCTGATATGGCATCTAGTCATTGCCGGTCATTCTGTGCGTAAGTTGATGTGGACAACCTTACTCAAAATAGGGCATGGCATCAATGATTTCTAGAGGCAATTGGCCGGAATGGCTACATTAGAATTTCGTGTTAAGATCTATAAATGCATTAACAAAATTAAAAAGGTTACAACTAAATTAACATCATATAATAAATTAGGGAGAATTCCAAATAAAGGCCCGAAATACTCTTATTTTCTCAAATAAAAACCTGAAATGGAACTTGTATCAAATAAAGGCTTAAAGTGTTTATGTCAATCTCAAATAAGGGTTTGAAGTGGCCATGATAGTTTCAAATAAAGGCCTGATCTCGCCCATCACTAGCTGGTCAAGGGCATTTTCATCAAAAGATAATTTTAATTTTAAACTTATTTTTTTTTCTTTTCTGGCCGGTGAGGGCTCGACGACATTCTTGGCCACTAGGCGAGGGTTGCCTCGCCCAAGCCCTTGCCAGATAAGATGAGGGTCACCCTTGCCCAAGCGAGGTCAATCATCACTTGTGGCTTTCAAGGGGGGCCTTGCCCAAGCGAGGGTCGCCTCGTCAAGAGGAGGCCGGCAAGAGGAGGCCAGCCTCACTAGGTTGGGCGAGGGCGACCCTCGCCTAGCCCTCTCCAGGCATTGTAGGTGGCTAGGATTAGCTACCAGTTAAGAAGAAAGAAAAAAATCAGAAAAATAGAAAAAGAGAAAAAAAAAAAAAAAGAAGGAGAAAGGGAAGAATTTTAAAAAAAAGGTAAAGGAAGAAAATGCCCTTAATCAATCGAAAAGTTAGACTCTTTTTTGCAACTGACATAACTATTTTAGGCCTCATTTGAAATAAAGTTTATTTCAAACTTTTATTTGAGAAAGTGAGGACACTTTGAGCTCTTATCGAAATAAAGTCTACTTCAAATCCCTTATTTATAAAAATGAAGACATTTTAAGTTTTTATTTGAAATTTTTCCTATTCAATACATAAGCATATGCTCTAGCCACATCACTGCACTTTATTTTCAGAGTGATGCAACCGTGGTCCGGACCATATGAGCTTTCCATGTAAGCCTGGGGCTGTCAAAGCACTAACGAAAATTGGAAGAGCGTTGCATCTATTTAGAGAAATGTATTTTCTAATGCCACGTGCCCGTGTAATCATTCTAAACTAGGTTACCTTTGAGCATACACCAGGAATTCCCTCGAGATGTTTATCATTCAACTGACAAACCCTGTCGAGGAATAGTCACTTGCGTGAGGGCGACTTAGCTTTCTTAGTAAACTCAGATTAAATTTTGTTCGTAGCTGCGTTTGTCCCGTGAAAAAAATAAATAATTTAAAAATATATTTCTAAAAATGATCGATCTGTATCATGATCGATAAAAAAAATGAATGATTTAAAAAACAATTGTTTTGCGAAGAATTTCAAGATGCATTTATCTCATGATCGATAAAATTGTAAGCTTTTGCTAACGTAATGCGATCGATTTTGATTAGTAATTCGTGACATAAGACTCTGGTGACTTTTCTTGCGAGTGTATCATTATTTGGACGAGGATGGTACGTATGACCAAAGACCCGTTCCCTAGAGGGAATAGGATTGTGGAAGGGCCCGGTCAGACATCGTTTTCCAATCTTATGGCATTCACCTTGGATGGAATAAGACTCTTGTGGATATGAATAAGTCGACGGTGACGTGATGCCATTAACTGCTTTCAAAATCAATAACCGATTATGATTGTGCTACCAAAATAGACCAATGCAAGTAATCACAAAAAAACTTAAAAGCGACATGGGTCATGTTAAACGTGTCCACCTAAAGCGTGACTTTTAAACAAGGCCATCGATATAGAATCATCGGAAATCACTGACGTGGCGTGTGAACTTCCAGTGCTTTTAGACGCAGAGGAGCTGCGAAGCCCTTGTCCATATGTTTTGGTCTGGTTGTTGTACCGTGATCTGGTCGCTCTCTCTCACTCACTCTTCTTCCTTCTAAAAAAAAGGTGGAAACAATCGATGCATAAGAGTAGGGTGCCACTACTTCTTTTTGGAGCCATAAACATAGAAAAACTTGTTTGCCTTTTTCTGATAAATCACTTTATATACCTGAGAACAAGGTACTGTCATGTACAATTTAAGGGGATAATTACCAAAATCAGTCTAAACCTATCGTGCAAGTATCAATTCAATCATAAACTTTTCAATTTTGCCAATATAATTATTGACATTTGCCCAAAATGTCAGTGTAGGCCTTCTAATTGCTCACGTGGATAAATTTACTCAAAATGATGTTTTACGTGTGGGTCATCACGTCAGTGATTTTCGGAGGCAATTAGTTGGGATGATTATGTTGGAGTTTCGTGTTAAGATTTAGGATTGTATTGGTAAAATTGAAAAGTTTATAACTGAATTAACATATATACAAGAGATTAAGGATTAAATTGCTAAATTTTTCCCAATTTAGTACATAGGCATATGCTCTAGCCGCATCACTGCAATTTATCTTCGGTGTAATGCGCCACTGGCCCGGACCATATGGGCTTTCCGGGCAAGCCTGGGGCTTATGAGGCTGTTAAAAGCACCGATAGAAAATAGAAGAGCATTTCATTTATTTAGGCCCAAAAACGACCTTGCAAATCATTGGAAACTAGTTTACCTTTCAACAGATACCAGGAATTCTTTCGAGATGTTCACGAAGGACATCATCATTCAACTCACTAACCCCGTCGAGGAATAGTGTCGTGTGTGGGTGCGACGTGGCCTTCCCAGTAAACTCACTTGAGCTTTGCCTGAAAAATCTCAAGATGCGTTTATTTCACAAAGAAAATGAATGATTTAAAAAAAAAAGTTTTTTAGAAGTGATCGATTATGTCACTTACCAAAATGAATGGATGAAAAATATTTCCGTTATTCACGAAAATGTTCAAATATAAATTGTTGTCGATAATTAAAATTTTTTTATTGACTTATTATTTCAAGTATTATAAATAATCATTTTTATGAAAATATTTTTCAAATTATTTATTTTTCGTGAAATAAACGGAATCTAAATTTAGTACCCCTCCACCACAACCATTTGGAAGCAAACTCTCAAATTAATTCACATATTCGAGTACACTACTGCGTGAATTTGATTATTGTTAGGTCTATGCCTTAAATTAAAGGCATCAAGGGAGTCTAACAAAGACGTAGTGAAAGCTTGAAGGGAAAATGTCACAAATGGCCCCGAAATTTTATCTAATGTTCAATTTCATCCCTAAACTTTCGATTTGCTCGATTTGGTCCTGAACTATTAACAAATGTTCAATTTAGTCATTCCGTTCAAATCATTAAGTGATGATTGTTTTTCTTCTTCTTCTTCTTCTTCTTTTCTTCTTCTTCTTCTTCTCTTCCCTCCGTCGGCCATGGCGAAGGGAAGGGCGACCCTAGGCTGGCCAGGGCCGCCCTCGGCTGGGTCGGGTGAGGGCGGCCCTGCCGAACGCCAGCTTCCCTTTGCCGGCTCCACCATGGCCGGTGGAGGGAAGAGAGAAGAAGAAGAAAAAAAAAAAAAAAATATTAAAAAGTAAAAAAACCAAAATGCCCAATTCGTTAACTTTAACTAACGGAAGGTGAAATTGGTCAATTTTCAAATAATTAGGGATTAGATCGGACATTTATCGATAATTCAGGAACCAAATTGAACAAATTAAAAGTTTAGGGACAAGATTGCACATTAAGTAGAAGTTTATGGACTGTTTGTAACATTTTCCCAAGCTTGAATGATAGTAAGCCTATCGTGTTAGATTCGTGTCCACTTGTGTCGCTGTTCGGATTCGTCATTTAATGGTGTTAGAACGTGTTAATTTGTGTCAGATACACACGACACTAGATGATGGTTAGTTGGACTTTAATACATAAAACGATTCTACATTGGTACCAGGCCTTCACTGGATGGGACCAATCTTTTCCCTCGTAAGTCAAGAATTAAATATAGTCTAAGCCTTTTCTTGAGTTAACAAGTTGTGAGATGTTAAAGGTATTTTTAAGAGAAAATGACACAAATGATCTTTGAACTATGGTCCAATGCGCAATGTCGTCTTTGAATTATTAATTTATTCAATGTGGTTAATGAATTTTATTTTATATCATCCATGAAGTATTAATTCATTCGATGTGGATTTTGAACTTTTGGTACATGTTCAATTTAATTCCTAAACTAGATAATCTAAAGATTAAATTGAATCTAGGGATATAATAATGTAGAGATTAGATTGAACATTTATTAAAAGTTCATTATCATATTAAACAAATTAAAAATTTCCGCATGACATTGAAATAAAATTCATGGACCACATCAAACAAGTAAAAAGTTCAATTGCACATTAGACATAAATCAAGAATCATTTGTATGATCATGCCTATTCTTAAAGCACGACTTTTTCGCCACCCAAATGAATCATTCATGGGATCATAAAAATTGCAAATCATAAAACTCTGGGGGAGTTGTTGAGGCTGGGGTCTAGCGGTGGGAAATGGAAAAAAAAGGAAAAAGAAAAAAAAAGAAAGAAAAAGAAAAAGAAAAGAGGCAAAAAGGGGAAAAAAGAAAAAAGAAAAAATCAGAGAAATTTAAAAACTACAAAATTTCATGTTAACAATGATTTTCGATCAAAATTAGCCGCGAGAACTACATTAACAGATCATTAAAATGTATATAACTAAATTAGTCAATTTGAAAAGTTTAAGACTGAATTAATCGACGTACAATGAGTTTAGGATTTTGTGGACAACTATACCGATATTTCCACATGTTTATATAAACTATTCTCCAAGAATGGAACAACTAATTGTAATGTTGAAAAAAAACTTATAGCATATTTGTTCCTCATGTTTATCAAAGAAAATTACGTACTTCTTATCAATGTTCTATGTAAGTCCCATCATATTCTGAAAAGCGAACTGAAAATCAAATCGGAGAGGTCACGAATTTTTGCCCAGTATTGAGGGCAAACTCTTTGATTGGGCCACCTTTCTTGGTTGGCTGTCATTAGTTGGACGTGGATGGGGCGTTGAAGGCTCGATGGAAGAAGCACCATCACACGGAAATCGACTTCCATGTTATTCCAATGACCAATTTCGATAGTGCTTCCGAAAAAGCAGGGATGGAGATGAACACGATAGAGCTATAAAATCAAATGGGGGTCATGTTAGAATGTCTACTTAGAAGCGTGACTCCCTCCCTTAACAACGTGACTTTTTCAACGAGGAGTCGTTTAAGAAGGATAAGCTCCGTAAATAAGCGAGGCGATGCAGCTTTAACACCTTTCGGTTTAGGTTCTCGACGGGGGTTCTATCCTGAGACGAACGATTCTGAGCCGGAAGGAGCCGTCGGTCTGCTGGCATAACGTATGGACTGCTGGTGTTTTTAGACATGGAGGAGCCACGAATGGGCTTGTCATTGTATTGCGAACCAGATGTTGAAACTTGAATGGCGATCTGGTCGCTCCCTTTCGCTCTTGCTCCTGACAAAAAATGGAAAACATGGATGCATAAGAACAGTAGAAGCCAGGAACATAGATTACACATATATATATTTTTTTTCTTTTGGGTGGAATTACTTGATGTTCGCGAGAACGACGGACGGGGATACACTGGTAGTCAATCGGGATGCAGTCATATGCCCTGGCCACATTGCCGCAAGTTACGTTGAGTTTAATGCAGCACCGGCCTGGACTACGGACAACAGGAATTGAAGAACATTGCACTGAGTTTAACATACAACAGGAATTCTTTATTGGCAACTTACTGTCGTTTAAAGAAAGTTACCGAAAAAGGATTACGGACATACAATGAAAGTTACTACCGATTGGTTCCTTAAATAAACCATAGGATGTTCAAACTTGCAAGAAATAGAGACAATTTACTAATTTTGAAGGAATATTACCAACTGTCGTGTCTGGGAGGTTTTTTTTTTTTTTTTTTAATCAAAAGTCTGGGTATGGAAGTTTAGGTAATATCAGTAACGACAATTCAATGGAGCTCGCTTCACTATTAGCGATAATTATTGAGAGCTAACATACATACATTTCGAACTCTATAGCCACATTACAACTGGTAAACATAAATGATAACGGTAGATTTAACAAAATTTCGGAGAATGTTAGACGAATTACTACATAAAGGGGTAATTTACTTATGAAGACTCTAGTCAAAGTTCCGGAGATGAAAAGGCTGATTTATTTTTTCATAAAAAGAAATAGAATAATGTCGGATGAGGCATTTTTTTAAATCTAGGGCTCGAGGTATAACTTCGGGAAACTTCAATTTTGGTATAACTTCAGGAAACACCTATAGTCTCTGAATTTTGGCCACTGTGTAATGTCAACAATAAATTTTAATTTGTTCAATGTGGTCTCTAAACTTTAATCCAATGTGCAATGTTCTTTCTAAATTTTTCAATATAGCCCCTAAAATTTTGGGACATATTGAATTTTTTGACTAGACTATATGAAAGTATTCAATATTGTACATGAACTTGAATAAATGGAATGACAATATTAAATATTTTCATATATTTGAGGAAATAGATTAAATAAACCACATTGAACAAATTCAAAATTAAATGACGAAATTGCGCATTGAGTTAAAGTTCAAATACTATATTAAATAAATTAAAAATTTATGGACAACATTACATGTTGAATTAAAGTTCATGAACTATTTAAATGATTATCCTTGTAACTTATCCAGTTTCCCGTCCCTCTAGCTACGTCCTTCTCATGTGGTTATAGCCACAAGACTATTATCACCTTGACCTCTCCCTACACGGGGTTCCTAACCTTTATCTTGTTCTCTCCCTTTTTAGCCCCTCATCATGATAAAAAAAAGAATGCTTTTTCCGATTTCCAATTGGTTGATGCAAGAATCTCACGTCAAAAATCCTTCTCGATAGGGACCGAATCAGTGAAACCTTTCACTACTTTCTCATATCCCCACCCATTGGAATCAAATCTAGCAACGTGAAGGCAAATCCCTCTTTTACTACTTTGGTACCAATGCCACTCCAAAAAAGAAAAGAAAAAACAAAAAAAACAAAAAAGTGGTTCTCGTAATGCTTGCATTTTTTTTATCGGATAGGTTCTAGAACCAACATTAGATAAATTAATTCATATTCCACGAGCTGGGGGCTTATGGCTCAAATTTATACACATAGTTGTGTAGAGTTCACAATATGATGTGTAATTTGAGACTCGTATCTACTTGATTGTCAATTCATGGCTAGATGTTTTGGAAGCATCTAGAACAAAAATTTCTTGGTTATCTTTGCAATGAGGGGTCAAGTTGTCTTGTCTTCCTTTGTGCACCTCAATTGGATGGTCACGAGTCATGACTTCTTGACTCTTATTGGATTCTTGCTTTCGAGCAATATCATTTGAAGTTTGGATTTGTTTCGTGAAAAATGAATAAATCAAAATGGCTTTTCTAAAAATAATTAATTGTATCATATGCAAAAATTAAAATAGTTTTACTATCGACATTAATCTATGTCTACATTTTTCTTGATGATAAAATATTTTCTTTCATTTTTGTATAACGTTGATATGGAATATATAAGTCCCGATATTGAAGCAACTAGATTGATGTCACCAAGAACAATTCACCAATTGAATAACCATTATGCATAATTCTATTGTTCAATACTATAAAAAGTTGATTTCTTTTACGTGCCGGTAAGTTTTGATAACTATTTATGAAAGTCACAAAACCGTTTAGAAAAATGTACCGATGACATTTTGTTAGGTAACTGACCGATACTTATATAAAATTATTTGCACCACTTACCGATGCTTTATAATTACTAACTCACATATAATTAAACAAATTAAATTTGAGTGGTTTACCAATTTTGTCAAATTAAATTACCAATTAGTTTTGGTTTACCAACTCTTAGTCCAATAGTTTACTTATATTAAAAAAAAATTAGTTTACCGACTTTTCTATTGTGTTACTAATTTTCATTTATCAACTTTTCTTATATACAAACTCTTTTGAAAGATTACCAACCTAAATCCATTCAACTACCGCATAGGATTGAGTAGAAAACTTGCATTTGAGTTATTTACCGAGTTTTATTTTTTTAATTTACCAACTTTCTTACCACTAATAAACATTTATATGCATCTCATGAGGACGCTTTAATTTACCAACTATTTGAAGAATTTGCAACTTAATTAAAGTAAATTTCAATTTTTAAATAAATTAATAAGCTACCAGTTAGTTTTGGATTATCAATTCTG
Source organism: Eucalyptus marginata (assembly GCA_014182565.1). Taxonomy (NCBI): domain Eukaryota; kingdom Viridiplantae; phylum Streptophyta; class Magnoliopsida; order Myrtales; family Myrtaceae; genus Eucalyptus; species Eucalyptus marginata. Next base: position 34,618,338 of record CM024593.1, read on the forward strand.
TGAGTTACTTACCAAGTTTAGTTTTCGTTAATTACCAACTTTCTTATCTTTTATCAACTTTATAAACCGTTCTTATTTACAGGTTATATTCACCGAATTCTATATGGAAAATTCTAACTTTAAGTCATGTTATTTATCAACATTTCTCCTATTTAAGTTGTCAATTAGTTCTAAATTACCAACTCTCATGTGAGTTAATTAAGAATGTTTACTTTTTTTTTAAAAAAAAATTTACGAACTATTATATTTGGTTAATTAATGGGGAATAAAGTTGGTAAATCCCCCAATAAAGATTGATTAATAATTGGTTGATTTAAATTGTTTGCAAGAAAGTTCAATTAAAGTTGATAAGTAGTAAGAGAAGATTTTTTGTCAAAGATAATAGAAGTTGGTAAATTACAAAAAACTAACAAATGCTTGTAACTAACTTAAATAAGAGTTACTAATGCAAAATTAGTTGGTAATTTAATTGCATAATAGTGTCAATTCAATCCAAAAATTGCTAAATTAAAAAAAGTCAAATTTACATAGGTAAGCAACTCAGATGAGACTTGGTAATTCAAAACTAATTGGTAACTTAATCAGAGAAAAGTTGGTCAATCATATAAAAAGTGTTGATAACATAATAGATAGTAAAATTAAGGTGTTTCTAAAAAAGGAGAGTAAAAATTGGTAAAAAATTAGATAAGTTCTTTGTTTTCAGAGATGAGAGAAGTAGGTAAGTGCAAAACAAAATATCAAATACTTGTTGGTAACTAGCTTAAATAAGTTGGTAATTTCATTGGATAGAAATTGCTAATCATTGAACTGAGGTTAGCAAGAGTTGGTAAATTTTAAAAAATTGGAGTAATGCAGATAAAAGTAGTAACCGAGTAAAGAAAAAGTTAATAATTCTAAGGAAAAACAAATAAATGTTGGTAAATAACTTAAATAAGAGTTTGTAACCAAAAAAAAAAAAAAAGTTAGCAATTTAATTAGAGAAAATTTTTTAATCACTTAAATAAAGGTCCATAAGTTTTATGGTAGTAGTTGGTAAGTTTAAGCCTTTGGTAAGAAAGGTAATTAAAGTGGATGAACAATAAAAGCATTTTTTTTTGTTTTTTTGGTCAGAGATAAGAGAGATTGAAAGGCGCGGACATCCTAAGTGCCAAAACTTGGGCATGGGTGGATATATACGTACTAAAATTTCCAAAAAATACACTTAAGTGCCAAAATCAGAGAATAAATGAACACTTAAGTACCAACAATGAGCCACGTTGGATTTTCGGCAGCCACGTATACCGATTTTATTAATAAATAATGCTATGTCAAATTTCCGGCAAGCCTTGTTGGAGTTCACACTAGATGTCGATTTTTTTTTTTTAATAAAAAAATGGCACTTAAGTGTATCTTTTACAATTTTTGGCATTTATGTGTTCATCCATGTCAAATTCTAGCACTTGGAGTGTACTTCTTCCGAGAGGTTGTTATTAAAGAAGAACCAAATAAACATCAATAACTTTGGTAATACAAAATTAGTTGGTAATTTAATTGGAGAAAAATGACTAATCACTCTAATCGAGATAGTTAATTTTTTTTAAAAATTGGTATTTATGAAAAGTTGGCAAGCATGACAAATAAATGTGGTCGCTCAACATAATTAGAAAGCATAAATAGAACTTGGTAATAAGCGACTCGAGACGAGAATTGGTAACAAAAAAATAATTCGTAACTTAATTGAAGGAAAGTGATAAATAACTAAAATAAATGTTGTTAATTTATATAATAGTTGGTAAATTTAAAAAATTAGTAAGAAGGTAGATAAAATTTTATAGATTAGGGAAATTAGTAATTTGTAACAACCAAATGAACGGTGGTAATCAACTCAAATAAAAGTTGGTAACTTGAAACTTGTTATTAACATGTTTGGATATTAATTAATGTTGCTAATTTCTTATAAATTGATAAATTCAACAAGTCGCTAAGGAAGACATATACAAACAGGTAACTAAATAGGAAATCTAATAAATTTGGAGGAAAAAAACATGGAGACCTAGTAAGCCGTACTGGTTGATAAGAGAAACTGGTAAGTCCCACAAAAAAAAAGGTTGGTAATTCAAGTTGAAGTGCATAATTAAAATAGAAACAAATAATACTGGTTTGCCGCTTATAACCTCTTTTAGAAATCTACCCGCATGAAAAAAATTAGGGTTTTGGGAAGAAAAACGACACAAATGATGCATAAATTTTGACCCAATATGCAATCTTATCCTTAGACTTTTAATTTATTCAATGTGGACTCTAAACTGTTAGTAAATGTAAAGTGTAATTCTTTTGTTTGCTTAAACGACAAATTAGACGTGAAGAAGCGGATTAATTGGTTAATATAACAAAAGTGCATAACTTAAATAAGGGTTAATACCCTGAAAAATCCCAAACTGGTACATATGTAACAAATTTACCCTAAACTATTTTTTTGATCACCAAAACCCCAAACTGGTATACCTTTGACAAATTTACCCCAAACCGGTACACTTGTGACAAATTTACCATCTGTTAGTTTTCGTTAAAATTTACCTGTCAAATTATTAAGTTAAATGACACGTGACAGTTGACTGGTATACCAATTTGGGATTCTACGCTCCATTTATCACAGTTTACAATTTTTGTGATTTTTTTGTGGTATTAATCCAATTTAGCGGAGGGTATATTTATCACAAATTTACCAGTTTGAGGTTTTTTGGAATCAAATAAATTAGTTTGGGGTAAATTTGTCATAAATGTACAAGTTTAGGGTTTTTTATAGTCAATTGGGCTAAATTTGTCACAGGTGTACCGGTTTGGGGTTTTTCAAGGTATTAACCATTTAAATAACGTTGGTTTGACACTTATAGTTCTAACCACTTTTAGAAGTTTGTCGACACAAAAAAAAATTAGGATTTTGGGAAGGAAAAATAACATAAATGGTCAATGAATTTTCACCCAATGTACAATATTGCCTTTGGACTTTTAATTTGTTCCCTTGAATTATTATTAAATATTTAATGAAGTCCTTTTGTTAGCTTAAAAATGATGAGTCAACATGTCTTTCTTTTTATCAATCTACTTGGAGAAAGGAAAAAGAAAATTAGGGTGTTGACATGTATTGGTATCTAAACTTTGACCCAATGTACAATCTTGTTCTTGAACTTTTAATTTGTTCAATGTGGTTCCTATGCTATTTATAAATGTTCAGTGTAGTCCTTTTGTATATGCTTAAACGACAAATTAAACATGATGAAGTGGATTATTATATGTTGAGTTGGAGTATTAAAAATGATGAGTCAACATGCCTTTCTTTTTATCCATCTACTTGGAAAAACGAAAAAGAAAATTAAGGTGTTAGATGTACATTTAGTTGGACTCACCTTCGCTCAAAAGCTTAAATCAATGTATTATAAGCCAATTAGGAAATACATTGCTTCACACTAGAAAATTAAGGTGTTAGATGTACATTCAGTTGGACTCATCTTCGCTCAAAAACTTAAACCAATGTATTATAGACCAACTAGGATATATTAATTGCTTTACACTACATCAATTTTTCGATATGAGATTTCTCTAACATAACTCACTCGTACATCCTTACATGTTCTTAAGGAGAAAGATCTAGGCAAAACACAGTCAATAACCGTTGCATGCGTACAGTTATGTGATGGGGCTATACGAGACGGTTGGGAACAGGGTATCCGGTCTGTGTCGTATAGATTATGGATAGGCTGGGCTGGGGGAAGCAACATCAAATGATGACTAAGCAAAGCTTTGACCATTGAAGTTAACTTTCTTAGGCGTGATGTTTACTGGTGAATGTGCTGATCTCGGTGACAGCATCCTCCATTATCTGTGGAGTGCTATGGACCATTGCAAGAATTCTCACGCCGAAAATGATGGGAATATGATAAGGATTCCGAACATCAGCAAAATCTATCCACACACATTCTTTAGACCTTGATTCTCAGACGACTTCAGAAACAGTTCGATAATTGATGTAGGGGCATCCGCTTTCTCATATGATTGGTGAGATCGATGTGAACCTAATTGATTCATATCTCCCGTACATTTAGCACCGTCCCAGATAACAAACTTCGTGCTTTTCAAGCTATTCTGATACCTGGTTCTCTGAAGATCATGTCAACAAGAGAATAAACTTTTTTACTGTCAACCCGGATGCCAATTGCCACTCCGATATGTGTAATACGTCATCATTCAACTGGTAAAGGTCGGTGCAAAGCCTGGTCCTTATGCCTGCATTTGTTTTTATGACAGTTTTGAGAAATGGGTATAGTTTGGTGGATCAAGTTTTTTTCAATGTGCACATGTTAGCGTGCTAGTAAAACTGGTCTCCCTTTAGATTAATTGATGCTGTATCAAACAGTTAAGATATCAAATTTGCTTTTTGCTAAACTGGTCAATGAAGATGAGCGACGCATGTTAAAGCATGAAAGGGCAAGGACTTGAGTTCATGATTAGGGGTTGTGCTTGCGCTCGCATCGTTGCCAACCAACCCATATCTAATGTCTGAAAGACAATGTCAGATCAGTGGTTTGGAAAAGGAGCAAAGTTGACAGCAATCACTTTATGATCACAAAGCAATGCCTTGATTCTGGATGTAGAAAACAAGTATATATGAGCCATTCCACTTGCCCAAAAGGTCAGATTCTTGTTGCCTAATCTTCCTTTATTGTTCTGGGCTTCCCAGAATAGCCAAGTTGCTCAAACAAATAAAGCTGTCAAGATAAGAATAGTGGTCGGCAGGTCCTAGTGTTTGTCTGACTTCATTTCAAGAATCTGGTCTTCTTAGTCTGTTCAGATCAGAGAGAAATAGTCAAAGACTTGAATTACATGCAAGAGAAAAGTCAGACAAGTTAAAAAGCCCATGATTAGCATAGAAATCTCGAAAGCTGTTGTGATGATTTGACTGGGAACTGACCTTATTTGAGGAGTGTCTGCTGTCACGTGATGAATGAACTGAAAACCCCAGCACGAGCAGGAGATTAGCGATTGGAGAGTCTTGGAACTTAAAGATATCATGGTGCGTACATCACGAAACGAGATCTGTGTGGTATGCGGCGTGCTACACTTATCTTGAATTGCATGTAAGAGAAAGAGAGACAGGTTAAAAGCCCATGATTGCCATAGAGAACTCAGAAGCTGCTTAAACAATTCGACTGGGTGCTAGCCTTTTTTGAGGAATGTCTGCTATCACGTGATGAATGAGCCGAAAACTGCAGCGTGAGAAGATGATTAGGGATCAGAGAGTCTTGAAACATAGAGATGCAATTTTGCATACAGCACAAATAAAATCTGTGTGGTAATCGATGTACTACACTATTCTTGGGGTATTTAGACCAGGGTGGCCCCAGACAAATCACTTAGGAAGAGCACTCAGTGGAACTATCTTGAGATTTCTACGTAAGCAAAGAACAAGGCCATAACATAAGATAAACTTCTTCAACAGGAGGAAGCAATATCAATCACTACATAGCAGAAAACAGGGACGAAAAAGAAGGGAACGAAAAACCAAGAAAGGCCCTTCCCAAAAAATCTGCAAATGAAATTCTGAGTATTGATGTGGAGAATGTTTGCCCTGTTTGTTATGTGAGACTGAACGATCGAACAAGAAATCATCCAGAGGTAAACAAGCCAATTATCTGAGCCAGTTGAGAAAAATCAGTGTGTGAACTATCTGAGTTCATTGAAGGTTCTTTGGATTTGTTATTATCCTCCACTATCGCCGAATCTAGAGGGATCTTCAAGTGCAATATGGAGAAGGATAATCAATTTGGCAGTTTGATGCTCACTTTCCCTTTGAATTAAAAACTACAAGCAGACTAGTTTTAAATTTAAAGGCTGCTCATCCTAAGATGAAGAACATGACACAATTGACTCCAGCCCGAATATGGCTGTCGCTTTCCGATTCTAGCCAAAGCAACTGCATTGGGGAAACTACTTAAGAGCAAATTACCAGTCACGCTGAATTAATGCATTGAGGGTGACACAGTCATCTCGTCCATTAGAATGTCAGGAAAAATGAGAAAATAGACATGTCATTGATGAGGAGGAGAGCCACTTCCCCCTTATCCAGAAGTGCGACTGGATGACATAACTTCCCTTTAACTAGCCAATCGTGGTGCTCTAGTCTAATCATGTAACAGTTCGAAAGAGGAAGAATTTTGGTGAGTTCAACATTCTGAGATATATGTTTGAGGTGTTAGCGTGTAAGGAATTAACCAAAAGAAAAAACCCCGCCTGAACGAAATCTGGATTACTGTAAAATCATAGCGAAACTACTTGTGCTCTGCCAGTTACAGAGCATAGGTGATATATATCATCATCAACCAAACACCTACTGGTCATGACCGTAACGCCATTGACCAATTGTCAGAACCCCTTTATTGGCCCCCCAGAAGCACATTCCATCATCTCATGTTGTCTTGAATTGAAGAGACAGTTAATCCTGTCAATCATCAAACCAGCCACCGCTTTAGCAGCTCAGAAAGATGCCATTACCAGAAGACAACCCAAGGTGATTTTGTGTACCATCACCATCAGTACTTGAATCTATTTGTCCAACTTGGAGGGAATTTCGCTGTTGTTCCTTTTTTTTTTTAAACCAAAAAGAAAAGACAAAGATACTGTCCTTTTGATACTAATTTTCCCCCCCTTTCACAAGCTGTGTTCCTTTGTCCTGCATCTTCTTGTGGTTGCTAATCAAACGGGTCACTCCATATTCTCCCCCTTTCAAAGATATATTCCCTCTCAACTGGCTCAACCCCACACATCTTCCTTTTCCTTCCTGCTTATAAGGAGCTACTCTCCTACCATCTTCCCTCAAGCTGTTCAATTACATTCTTTCTCTTTAGCATTTTGAGAGATTCGTTTTTCAACAAATGGCGTCGAATTCTCTGACTTCTTCATCCTGGACGCCGAAGCAGAACAAGATGTTCGAGAAGGCATTGGCTCAATATGACAAGGACACTCCCGACAGGTGGCAGAAGATTGCCAAGGTTGTGGGTGGGAAATCTGCAGAGGAAGTGAAAAGACACTATGAAATTTTAATTGAGGATGTCAAACACATCGAGTCTGGCAGAGTTCCTTTTCCTAATTACAGGTCGAGCAACAATAGCGGCTGAAGGTAATATACCCTTATGGATGGACTGTGGCTTCTCTTAAGTGTCATTTAGTGGTTGCTTGCATTAGTCCATGGCTCAGAGGCCATCTTGAATGCTGTGGCATTGATGCCTTCACATCAAAGGCAAGGTTCTGTTAATGTTCTTCTCTATAGAAATAAATACTAATTTGCTCTTTCTGAGTGGGCGAAACTGAGAATAGTTTATTGATGTGCACATCTTTTGCGTGGAACTATATCATTTGACCAACCGTGACTAAATGGCTGTGCACAAACAATTGAGATTGTTTTTGCCAAAACCCAGGTCAGATCGACTTGTTAACTGACTCTTTGAGAAACCTTTGAGTGTCACTGAACTGCACAGAAAAAATAAAGGTTCACACTTTTTCTGGCTTTTAAGATATATCAGTCTTAATTCAGATTGTTATACCTAATTACCTTTTCCACAATGACAAGGTGAGAAAACTCTTCTTGTGGGGGCCATAAGATGAACCGGTAGAGAAGAAACTTGGAAATCTGAAAACCCCCAAAGTTGCAATCTTGACTGGTCCTCCCTCAAGTTTTGCTTCTCTCTTAATCATTTGGCCTTTGTCCCATTTGCCAACTGTTCAAGATAGCAACACATTAGATCACATGTAAAAAGGCAATGCCTGAACCAGTGTATGACCACGTTGCAGATGCAACTCTTCTTATCCTGTCTCTCATCCAAAAGAAGAAAAGAAAAGAAAAAAAATCCCTCATGAGATCTGAATAATCTGATCCTCCTGTTTTCTGTGGATGATGTTTCAATGGTCCTATGCTTACCACTACTGCAAAGAACTTGCGTGTGAGGACAATCCATGAGAAAACAAAAGAGTTCCTTTTTCCTTTTGATTTCTGTGAGGGTTCTCCTGCACAGCCAACTCCCTTGTTTATTATCTGAATCCAAGTTTCCAAATCTCCTATTCCTCTGTGAACTTTATTGCTTTTCCACTTTTTTGTCTCCACTTAGAGACAAAAGACCAGGTATTCCTCATGCCCTTCTGGATGTTTGGCTTCTTCACCGATTACAAGTATACAAGGTTTCTTTCTTTTGCTTTTAAATGCACTGAGAACAAATCTTTTTGTTGCTTTACACCAACAGGTTCGGCGAAGTCTATGGAGTTCCCTTGAATCTTTAAGATGAAGGGTAGCAGTTTCTGATCTGCATATTATGTCCAAGAAAGCAGGAGGCCGAAGAAGTAGACGCCATAGTCTTGATGTTTTCTACTTGTAACATCTTTGTGATTTAAGTAATTTTCGACTTGAAATTGAGTGGGTCATTACAAGTGAATGGATGAAGTATCATTTACCACCTGTCTATGATATTCAGCCAAAATGTCTCATCCTCATGGCCGTCTGCAGAATATAACTGCGCCGTCAAGAAAAAGTCAGTTATCTAAGCTCGTTACAGACCAGATCAAACAGGCCGCGCCGGTCAAAACCCGCATCAAGAGACGCGAATCCCTCATGTTATTCCCACTTTGTAGCAATGTTAAACCACATAATCACCCGATAAGCTAACCATATTTTAATGGGAGCCGAAGTAAGGATGAAGCCTGGTATATCAACACTGAATCATATGATTTGGGGAACAATAACGCAATATGTTCAGAAAGGGAAGATTAAAATGTCATTAAATCGATACCAGTAACACTGATGGCGGAGTGAGAAACTCTTCTATGAACAAACGGAGCAAAAACAAATTCACAACATTTTCAGAAGCCCTCGTCCAAATGACAACGTTAGTAGTCGCAGCATAACAGAACATATGATGCGGCAGATCAAGAAGATGAAGAACAGGAGAACAGCATGAAAGTACAGACAAATTTAGCGTTTCTTTCACCAACTGAGAGTAATAAGGTTTCAAACGACAGCCACATTGCTTAAAGATCATGCAAATAATGTCTCCCTCTCTCTCCCTCTACGGATCGAGTTGGTTGACCTCATATCCAAGGTTAATATTAGGGGTGAGTGGTTCCAAGTTCTATATAGCTTCACTTTGAATTTAAAGCCGAGAACCTACTCATTAGAACAAGTTTTCATTTTTTGAAACCTGAAATCTATCCTATCACAAATTCCAAGATTGGTATGTAGGTCTACCGGGTTTCACCTGTATTACTAATTGAACGATTATAGTAAATTATGATTTTTAATGACCACCACGCACTGCTACAATTCACTTGTCATAATTTATATTTAGATATATGAAAAATATGAAACATTAATAAAGTAAAAATCTTAGTTATTAAATGGAAGTTCAAACCAGTAATTCTAAATTATATACTCATCATCGAACATCATAAAATACCTCAAAATTGCACGAAGGCATTGACCAAGAAAAACAAAAAAATTTATCCAAGATTCTAGGTTCCAAGTTATAGATCGGTGAAACCTGAAATCTAAAATCTATCCATTAAAATAGGTTCCCCAATTTTTTGAACCTATAACCTACTTGCTTATCTGGAAATATGGAACCAGACAATTTGATTTTCAGGTTTCAAGTTCTGCCATGAAACTATGCTCATCCTTAGTCAATATATCCTCTCTCAAAATGCTGGAAATTCACGCTCAATAAAGCACCGACGGCGATGTACGTCACTTACGCATTTTCTACTCCTTTTCTGTTCTTGTATTGGTGGTTTTTGGATTGTCATGCAAAAAACAAAAACTCAAAAAATAAAAGAGAAAAGTTTCTGTAAAGTTGGACGTACAAAAGGAAAAAAGCACAACTTCCGAAAGAAAAACTGAGCAACACTCGTCAAGTGAATATCGATTAAAATAAAAAGGCTTTTTTTTTATGTCTTATTTAAAACTATTGAATTTTTTTGATAAAAAATAATATAAACTCTATCGGATGCGTGAACCTGAGAAAACTTATTTCTCACATCACAGACATAGCGAAAAAAATTTACAAAAATTAACAGAGAAATTAAATAAAAATATCCAAGGAGAAATTACACCACAAGAGGAATAAAAAGAACAAAGACAAAAAAAGGGGAAATAGCAAGGCCTGGGCCCCAAAGAGCGTTCTTGTATTTGGGCCCTGGGTTGGGCCCATGGAGTGGATTATTCTCCAAGAAAAAGCCCATCTCCTTCTTCTTCCTCCTCCTGAAATCCTAAAATCCCCATCCCGCTTAAACCCTAGACAGACCCTGTGTGTCTCTCTCTCTTCTCCTCGGATTTATGCTCGGAAATGGCGGCCTCGAGACTGTCATCGGCGATCGCGGCGGCGGCGGCGGCGGCCTCCCTGTCCACGCTATCGACCCGCGCGTACGCCGACGCTCCCTTCCGCTTCCCGGGCTTCTATTCCTCGGCGCCGCCTCCGCCTCCGTCGCAGCGCGCCGAGGACGCTCCTCCCGACGCGGCCTCGCCGGCGAAGCCCGAGCCTCCTGAGGAGCCTCGGGGGGCGGGGTTCGACCCGGAGGCGTTGGAGAGGGGAGCGAAGGCCCTCCGGGAAATCAATAGCTCCCCCCATGCGAAACAGGTCTGTACTGTTTCTCGATCGTTGTTTTCTGCTCGGTTGTGGAGAAACCGAGACGGTTGATGGCAAGTGGATATGCAATGGGAGGTTCTGATGGTGATCGAATTGAATTTGGAAATCGGAGATATTCATTTTTGGGCGTGGAATGAATTGGCAGGTTTTTGAGGTGATGAGAAAGCAAGAACAGAATCGTTTGGCTGAGGGAGCTGCGGAGAAGGTCCATTACGAGTTAATTCAAGCTCAAACTGACATCGTGAGTACTAGACGTGTCGGCGATGCATCTGTCTTTCTATGTATAATCACTTGTTCAGTTAACAATTTGAGCTCAGTCTCTTGTATCCGCTTGATTCATGTAACTGACTTTTGCATGACGTGTTTGCTCATTATTGGGTTTATTGGGTATTTCTTAATGAATGCCAATGCTGAGTCTTTCGAGTTGTGCTGCAATTTGTTTTCTTTGATTTCCGTTACTTTTTTGCGATCTGCCATGAGAATTTTAATGGACTCGATCCTTTGACATTGTGTTTGGCAGGACAGACAGAGGAAACTGGCTGAAGAGCAGAGAAATTTGGTTCAGCAACAAGCACAGGCAAAAGCTCAAATGCTTAGATATGAAGATGAGTTGGCGAGAAAGAGAATGCAGGTGCATTGAGTAACATTTGAGAATCGACCTTGTTGACAATTAGAGACTTGAGTTGTACTTACTGATTTGTTGCGTAGGTTGGCACCCCCTTGGTGCCATTTTGCACTAAAAGCTGTTTCAGTTATGAAAAGAACTAACATAGAGGCATCGATATGTTATTAGGAAGGAGAAATCTTGAGGGGCCTTTACTTGGCAAGTAAATATAGAAGATTCTGCAAAGACTAGTATTTACTCAATTTTGTGAACGTCTATCTAGTGTCTTTAAAAGAATCATCTTGTAGAGATGGTCCTGTAATGTAATGATTAATTTGTTTAAAGGCGTCTCAAGCTTGAGTATGTCTTCACTTTTGCTCTTTTTTTTTTTGGCCTGGAACTTCTGATTTGATGTTAACCGATGGTGAAATTTTGAGCCAGTTGAATAGCTTCTTCTTTCTCAGGATTAAAGTTCTTGGGTATGTTGAGATGTCGACGAGATTGTCTCCTACGAATATAGTGGTGTTCCTTTTAAAACATTAAACTGTATTCACGCGGAAGATTATCACTATCAAACTGCTCATGATATCATATTCCAATGTTCTCAGACAGACCATGAAGCTCAGAGGCGCCATAATGCTGAATTGGTTCAGATGCAAGAGGAATCCTCTGTAAGAAAAGAGCAGCAAAAACGGGCGACTGAGGAACAGATTCAAGCCCAACAACGGCAAACTGAGAAAGAAAGAGCTGAGATAGAGCGAGAAACTATAAGAGTGAAGGCCATGGCTGAGGCCGAAGGCCGGGCCCATGAAGCGAAATTGACAGAAGACCACAATAGGAGAATGCTTATAGAACGAATCAATGGTGAAAGAGAGAAGTGGCTTGCTGCCATCAATACTTTGTTTGGTCATATTGAAGGTATGACACCAATTCAACATATTCTTAAGTTTGTTGTTTGCTTCTGGCGTTACCATTATGTTCATTATTATTTTTTTGTGGATGGAATCTGCAGGTGGTTTTAGGATATTACTGAATGATAGAAACACATTGGTCATGACTGTCGGTGGAGCTACTGCATTAGCTGCAGGAATTTACACCACCAGGTTCGTTTGCTTGAAACTCACATATAAGTTAAAATAACATAGAGCATGTGTTCTCTGGTATCGTAATAAACACCAACAGATGATTGCCATGTGCAGATGAGGGACTATGACTTTAATCCAGAATGAAACCTATGCCTGTTTTCTTATCATAGCAGTAATCCCATGTAAATGCTGTTGTCATACTGGAAATTGTGATCGATCAGTTTAAACATTTTTCCAATTCTTAAATTTAGTATCTTCCCATAGATTAGTGAATTAGGCAGGACTCCTTTGTATAGAATAACAAGCCGCTTATATATTGTTGTAGATGTTAACAGCTAACATGACTGCCAACATAACAATGAAATTTTGCCATGGGGACAGATTTGAACGCTGAAAAGACTCAGTAAAATGCATCCTGGAGTGCTTAGCTTTGGCATTGCTCAAAGGCATTCAGCATAGGTGGAAACTCTTTAGCTGTTTTTGGGTCTCTCATCTGCATGCTAGGAAATAGATAGATCTTGTTATTTCTCTTCAAAGTCTTCTGGTATTTTGTTTTTCAGGGAAGGTGCTCGAGTCACATGGGGTTACATAAACCGAATACTTGGGCAGCCCTCACTTATTCGGGAATCATCCATTTCTAAATTTCCTTGGTCGGGCCTTTTTCCTCGGGGAGGAAACAAACTTATGAATTATAGCACTACTGCTGCAGCTGGCTCCACAGTGCTTTCAGAGAATAAAAGTGGACTTGGAAATATAGTTCTCCACCCTTCATTGCAGAAAATAATAGAACAACTTGCTAGAGCTACAGCAAACACCAAGGCTCACGAGGCTCCATTCCGCAATATGCTGTTTTATGGACCTCCTGGCACAGGAAAAACTATGGTCGCTAGGGAGATAGCTCGAAAATCGGTATGGTAGCAACCATTGCTCATTTCAGTATTGTTCTTTCCCCCGAGTTGGTGGCTCCTTTCATTTCTCTGTTAGCTTGTTCAGCCTTACAACTCTAGGAAAAGAACAGCAGAAAATGCCATAACTTGAATCTCATCGAAGGCTTGTTGATGAGCCCTGTAAACTTCATCTCATCTTTGTTAAAATCTGCATAAATATTCTCTTCAATCATGTTGCTTTTATACTTCTTTGTTGATGTTTTTATTTTGCTTTTTTTCTAGCTGTCCTTTCCATGTCCTGTGTGCATTCAAATGGGTGCATCAAAACTTTATTAATTTTCTTTATTTCTTCTTCCAGGGTTTAGATTATGCCATGATGACTGGAGGAGATGTTGCCCCACTAGGTCCACAGGCCGTCACCAAAATCCATCAAATATTTGACTGGGCTAAAAAGTCAAAGAAGGGTCTCCTTCTCTTCATAGATGAGGCAGATGCTTTTCTATGCGAGTGAGTTCTTTTCTTGCATATTGATTTACAATATATTTAATGAAACTGCCTTTTGCTTTATGACTATATCAGCAAAGCCTTAGCAATGATGCCAGCTTGATGGAATGTTGCTAATGTTTACTTATGTGATTTCTTTGAGGAAATTGACCTGAAAAATTGTTTGGCAGTTGAGAACTGATTTTTTGGTGTACATGATTTCTAGTAGGTTGCAGATAGCTCTATGATTGTTTATATGCCAGTAAGATTGTAGTTTGGTCGGTAAAGATGTTGTTTGTTGGAATCCCTTCAATGTTTAGTAATTAACCTCTTGAAGTTTGAGGTTGGTAAAATTGATGCTTTTAAATGAGCCCGTTACTCCATTGGAACATGAAGACATGAAGATGGTTGTTAGGATCAGATTCTGTTTGATCATGCACAATTTTCCGTCGCAAGTTATGATATTTTCTTCCAATGCAGGCGTAACAGTAAATACATGAGCGAGGCTCAGCGTAGTGCCCTAAACGCTTTGCTCTTCCGGACCGGAGATCAATCCAGAGACATTGTTCTAGTCCTAGCGACTAACCGGCCTGGGGATCTTGATAAAGCTGTGACTGACCGCATTGATGAAGTGATTGAGTTCCCACTCCCTGGGGAGGAGGAACGATTTAGACTTCTAAAACTCTATTTGAGGAAGTACCTTTGTGGTGAAGGGGATGAAGGATCTCAGTGGGGTTCTCTATTTAAGAAGGAGCCTCAAAAGATAACCATAAAAGACATGTCAGATGATGTGCTTCAAGAAGCTGCTCGGAAGATGGAGGGCTTCTCTGGCCGTGAGATAGCGAAACTAATGGCCAGTGTGCAAGCAGCTGTCTATGGAAGGCCAGACTGCGTCTTAGATGCCGATCTATTCAAGGAGATTGTAGAATACAAAGTTGGAGAGCATCAACAGCGGATAAAATTGGCAGCCGATGGTGGTCAACCTGCCTAGATTCTGGTTTGCAATTTGTTTCTGTTCTTTCTAATGGAGAGGCTGCTTTCCCAATTTTGACCGGTGAAATCGTCTCATTTGTAATTCTTGCTTTAAATGGAGAGGCAGCCGGTGAAGTCGTGTTTCTATGCGATTTTTTGGTAGATGGAGTAATGCTCATACTGTACAAAACGCTTGAAATCCAGGGAAGTAGATAGAAGGAAGCAGCGGTGCTCCTTCAAGAGGTTTTACGCGGCGGCAGTTGCAGCTGCTGCTTCCACCTGATTGAGATGAACCTTTTTTTGCCTTTTCACGGGCGAGTTATCCGTCAGAAAAGATAATAAAATCCATTTTTATCCCAAATAATGGGAAGAATTCATGTGGTGTACATCTTCATGTATTCGGCATACGATATTGAGGTGGTTCCTAATCTTTGGTCAAGATACTGCGTGTCGTGATACGAGAACACCGGTAATGTCTTCGGACATCCTTGTAACTTTGTCGGTTTTATTCATTCGCTTATTGAAATTCTTTCGACATACTTTCAGTTGAACGAGCGATAATGATTTCCGTGCTGTCGATCTGTGCATTACTACCTCCTGCTCATAACTAGAGATATTCCTGAAATGAGTACATGGAGAGGAAGATCATCGCATGAGCGTAGGAGAATATCCTTCGTTTATGTTTGATCATGAAGGCCATTTTTCCTTGCTAAAGTTAAAGGGGAGGGTGGGGTTGATCCCATTAGAAACTCTCTTATGCTCTATCATAAGAGCCAAAGCATTCAGTTTTGCAAGAACGGTACATTCTTTTTTTCAATCTGGGGACTCATGCATTCCCCGTAAGTTCATGAACCAATTGAGTATAGACCTTTGGCCTACGAAAGCAGTCCATGCTCGAAGCAGTTTTACAAGCAATAGGTGAGATTTGAAATAATGACCCCAATTTGTAAGCTGGAAATTTCAAGATATATCAATCGATCGTATCGTTCATAAAGATTTAAGAGTAATTATCATAGTTATCATTTTGCACACACTTGTATAGTTGCCCTGTATATTTAGTCTATATGTAATCTTCTTTCTTGCATGACTATATTTGTTTGCAATTCTGTGCGTCATAATGCATGCATGTTCGAAAATGAAAGTAGAGCTATGAATTTTCAAGATAAAGGGTACTTTTCTGACTTAGTTTCTGTAAAATTAAATCTTGTACCTTAGTTTGGCTGAAAAAGTTCTCCCCCTGTTTGATGGACAAGACAGGCCGTGAACAGTATAATTCCTCGAAGGAAACATGTCTAACCAACGAGCAAAACACATAATTTTATGATATTAGGTGCATGCACCTTTCTAAAGTGTTTGATTAAATGTCATCAAACTATAACATTACTCGCTTTAGGCTGTGTTAGTTTTCGTGAAAACTTATTTTGCTAAAAATGATAAATTATATCACTTACAAAATAAATGAACAATAAATATTTTAATCATTTACAAAAATATTTAAACGTAAAAAATGAAAAAAAAAATTTCATCATTCACAAAAATATTTATATATAAATTATTGTTTATGGATTATAAAAATATTTTCGTGGGCTGATCATTTAAAATGATAAAACATCATTTTTTAAAAAAGTAAATTTTAAATCATTTAAAACAAAAATTTAGTCATAAATTCCCGATCATATATTTTCGAGGATGAAAATCATCTGCCCTTTTTTTGACCATTTCCTCCTCCCTCTGGACAACCGCTCGCTCAGCTCAAAAAACCCCGATTCGCGCGCGAAATCACTCCCCCGCACGACCCGACCTTTAGCCACCGACGCGCCCACGCGTGTCGCGTCGCCCCCGGCCAGCGACACGCGTCGCCACCTCCGCGCGCCCAGCCTCGCCCCCCCAGCCACGTCGCCTCGTCGCGCCACGTTTCCGGAAACCTTTTTCTTTTAACGGCTCTCTCCGCACTTCCTCCATTTCCCTTCCTTCCTTCCTTCCTTCCTTACCATTTCCTTCTTCCTTCCTCAAGCGCTCGCCTTGCAGATTTCGAGCACAGAGAAAACACTTGTCTGTCTCCGCCGTACTCGAACTTTTCACCTGTTTGTCTTTGGATCGATCGCTGCTGCTGCTGCTGCCGCCGAGAGAGTGCAACTTCCGCGGCGCCGGGGAAAGCATGGCGGCGAAGAGGATTTTGGTTGCGATCGCGTTGCTGCTGGCGGTCGCGCCGGGGACGTGCTGGTGCTACGCGGACGAACCCGGGTACGACGCCAAGCGGGGCGCTTGGCACGGCGGGACCGACTCCTGGGCCGATTGGGAGTAACTCTCTCTCTCTCTCTCTGTAATTTTTTTTTTTTGAATCGGTCGATCCTTTGCAATTTCGAATCCGCGTTCGTGTTTGAGATTTTCAGTGCCCGATGGATAGCTACGGGCGGCAGGTCCAGCTGAGTACTTTGTAGAGCGATCGCGTTCGACAGATATGACTGTTTGCGTCATCGGATTAATTAACAACTGATAATCACGTTGCTCAAACGTTAATCAGTCTAAAGCACGTGTTTTTACAATTTTCTGAAGTAAAGATTAACCACATTGTTTGCACCAACATGAAAAGCGTGACAGAATGTTTAATTGTGCCATTTTGCCTTTTATTATATTGTAAGTTGCAAAGGTTACAGCATATTTGCTTAAAAGAATATGATGGATATTCATTCTTTGATGGGTAAGATGTGGTAGCAAGTTTTGATAGTTTCCGAGATGAAACAGATAGATCAAGGGTGAATGTATGGATTCAAGAGCAATCGAGTGTTTGATCGAGTGATTTTTTGGATATCATAGGAATGTAAATTAAACCTCAAATCGAAATGAACAGTAATTCAGATGGTCAGATGGACGATAATGTTTTAACGCTGTTATCTACATGAGATGTCCCAAGAATTCGATCACACGACGTAATAGCTGTACCATAATTTTAAAAATAATCATTGTCTAGAATTGCTGGTTAAATTCAGTCAGTTGATGGCATGGGATGCTATGTTAATTAACTGCACATACATGAAGAAATGCATGGTAAGAAGTTTTGCATTAGCTTTTCTTATGCATATTGCTTGAAATGTCTGGGTAAATTGGATAAAAGGTCACTTAACTTTTGGGGGCTTTTCCATCGATATCATTTGTTTCATGCCAGTATATCATGTCCTCATTCAATTGTTTATTGGTCATTTTTAATATCTTGATTGAAATCTGAGATTTCAATGTAATGAATTAAAAAAATGGGGTTAAATGAGTTTTTGTGTCTTCAAGTATAGTTATAGATGGAATGCTACTTCCATAAATCACCATCGAAGTGGAGACAAGACCGTTGATTTTGCACTATTCCTTCCTCCCTGCAATTTAGAGAACTCAGTACATCTGTGGTACTAATCCTCTTTGGGTAGTTCAGTTATTTGGCTTATAGAGTACATCTATTGTAGGAATCAATATATTTGTTAATCTATACTACAGTCAAGGGCAAATCTACTAAGAGACATTGTCCTAGACTTCTTGCTTTTGCTGGAGAGTTTGCAAGCATTATTCTATTCAAAGAATCAATGTTCTTGTTTGATAAGTCGCTTGCAAACAAGAGAAACCATTAGGTAACTAATTTTAGTCTCTGGAACTAATTTTTCTGTTGGAAGCAGACAGATAAAAGTTCCTAATTGTAAAAGACAGCATGAATCCACATAAATGTTGAAGACTATCAGCTTAGGCTTAATTTTTCCCCGAAGACGCTAAAAGTTGAAAATTACTTTTATTGTGACAAATATGGGCGGTAAAGTGTGTTGCTTTCCACTAGATTAACTCTTAATTTCTCTCGCTTTATGCCCCTATTATTACCGAGAGAGAGAGGGAGAGCTGAGAAATTTTTTGAAATTGGAGTTGTTAGATGCTTTATTGTTTGTAAACAACACACTATTTATGGACGATTTCTGCGTTTGCGGTGGTAATTTATGTCCTTGATTTGCGAATATTTGTCAAACAAGTTTGACTTGATTCTAGGGATCACTAAGCTTTAAGCTTATTGCTTTGTCCTCCAGTTCAACTTATTGTTATTATTATTTTTATTTTTATTTTTATTGAGTGCGAAATTTGAATTATGTTGTTGATAGAAGTATGTATCGCTTGCTGACACGAGGAATTATGTGATAGGGGAGGGCTTACAACTAAGCAAGACAAAGTGGAAGATGTAGTTTACAATGTCGTTGATAGGGCGGGGGATGCTGCTTCAAAGGCCACCAGCACAATGAAATCTGCCGCATCAGGTAATTCATCATGACCTTACACTTTTGTGAGTTGGGTAGCTTCTGTTTTCGTTTCTCTTGTACATTTTGTTCTTTGAAGTTCTTGTGGAATATGTTCATCTGGCTGACACAACTTAATGAGAGAGACCACACAGCTGTGAGTTATTGTCTAAAAAATATGCTGAAAAGAATGTGTATATAACTGCAAATCTGGTTGGTGAAGCAAGAAATTTCTTATCCCTAATATCTTCATGACTAAATTCGGACGTCTTCTGATCTCATGAAAATTTGTTGTGTTGGTCATCGGTCTAACAATACTGGAGTGCATTTCGATTGATATTTCACGAGCTGTATGTATGATCAGGATAGGGAGATACCTCATGCATCGGAGCCCTAATTGACATAAATGTCTCATGTATTTTCCCCCCGGTCACTCTTTAATTCATTCAGATGCCTCGGAATATGCTTCTGACAAAGCCGGTGAGGCTGCCAATTTGGCGTATGAAAAAGCTCGTGACATAGGAAGTTTTGCTTCGGAGAAAGCTGACCAAGGTATGAGAAAGGCATCTGACAGTGCCGGTGATGCCAAAGATTCCATGGCGGAAGCAATGGATTATGGCAAAGACAAAGCAGCTGGTACTTATGGCGCAACTAAAGACTATCTGCGCATGGCTACTGATATGGGATCAGATAGAGCTAATGATATATCTGAATCTGTGGGCCATGGAAGAGATAGAGCCGCCGATCTTTATGGTCAAGCAAAAGACAAACTGAATACGGCCACTGACATGGCTTCAGAAAGCGCCGATGATTTCAAAGAAGAAAAGCGAGGAGAAATGGGGTATGGCGCAGAGAGAGCTTCTGATCTCTATGGTGAAGCTAAGGAGAAGCTGAGCATGGCCACTGATGGGGCTTCAGATTGGGCTAGGGACGCGAAAGATAGAATGACAGATGCAACTGGGCATGGAAAAGACAAACTAGAGGACGGTTACAACGAAGCAAAGGACATGGTTTCAGACAAGATTGGTGATGGTCAGGAGGCTGTTGAAAGAGCTGTAGGACATGGAAAGCAGAAAGTAGCGAATGCATATGACGAGGCAAAGCACGGGGTCAACAGGGCATCGGACATGGCCTCGGATAAAGCCGGTGATGTCGGGGATCGAGTGACTGGTGCAATGGGCTACGACAAAGATGAAGCAATTGATGCATATGATGAAGCTTTTAAGAAGGTCGGGGAGTCGTATAAAACAGCCAAGGAGTCCATGACACATGAGGCCAAGTCTAATTATGAAGCGGCGAAGGAAAAGGCTTCGGAGGCGGCAGGTGATCTTGGATCAAAGATGAGATCAGACAGCTCGGAGCTGTAAGCCCAATCAACTATTGCGACGTTAATTAGTAGCTTGCGGTCATTTCATAGTTTTGATGATGAAGCTAACTAGGTACAGCCTTTATCTCGACTTATGGTAAGATCTTGAGCCTCATATGAGAGGATTTACTCAAGATAGTGATGTAGAATTTACCTTTTCATTACCACGCTTTGGTTAGCCCTTGTCGTCTTTAGACAGACGAGAATAATAATTCCTGAATATGCATATGTCGTTTGCTGATGATGCTTAACGCTGGAGAGAGCTTTGCTGCCCCAGATACTGCATTCTATGCTAGTCAATCTGCCCACCGCAGGATTTAAAGCTCTAAACTTGTCCACAAACTAAATGTGTTTCAGTTTACTTCACGAGATTTAAAGCCCTAAAAAATGGCTTCCTTGGGAGCTCTTCAAGTTTTTTTTTTAAAATTTTTTTTGGGTGAGTGCTGCTTGTTGACATTGCTTAGGAGATGATTCTTCCAGTTTCTCGGCTGAGGGCACGACATTTTGTAGAGTATCTGCTGCTATATCTTAGATAGCAACGCGTGAAAACTTTTCCCCTTGAGCCTTTTTCTTATTTCTTTGCAGCATGGTTTTGACTCTCAAAACAAGCTTTAAAAAAAAAAACAAAAACTCCAATCCTTTTAGATGATATTGCCTGTCTGAATCTTCGGATCTGAATAGATTCCGCTCCATCGAAAGCTTCAGTCACTTTCGTTGTGTTGCCTTTCTTTGCATCGGTCTAATGATCTTTGAGGTCAGCGTCCTCGGAACCTTGATTTGTATAAGTGGCGACGAAATTTATCTGTCTTTCCACGTGCTGGAATGAACATCTATCCATTGAGCAAGGAGCAGAGACCAAAGAGGGAACAATAGGCATTCAAAGCGTGGTGAAATCTTTATATGAGCAAGTTGCAGTTAGCGCTGGAGCTTGTTCTTTCCAAGTAAGTTCGATATTGAATTTCGAAATCTTCCTTCTTTCTGCTTCGTCTTGGAACATTTCTTCCGTTGTCACTAGTGCGATTTCTCTTCCCGCATCGTTCTAAGATGTGATGATCGGCTTCCTTGCCTTTTATTAGGTCATCTACCCCACTTGGAGGGCCACCCTAGCTGAAATTATGGAAAGGACTCCCCAAAACTGTAGATTGTACAATTTCTTGTGAAAGCGATCTCGGTCCAATCCTCGCCACATTTTTATTTGGACACGATAGATCTCGTGTGTTCGAGTAGATTTCCTATGTAAATCCTATGTAAATCCCTCCTGGTTCTGTCTTTTCCTGGTCTCAATAGCATTAACTTCCAGAAATTAAAATTCAAAAGGCTGAATGATACATCAATCTCATGGGACCATTTGTCTGAATTTGTCTGACAGAGGCGTGGCAGTGTCCCGCATGCATTAAAAGTAGCAAATAGAGGTACACAGTGAAGTCTTTCATCAGAAGGGACCCTAAGCCTGACTAGTCTTTCAGCTTAAAGGAAGTTTTACAAAGTTGACCTAAGCAGCGCCTGAATAATGTAGACTTTGAAACATGGTTTCTTAGATATAGTGCTTCAGCGATCTGAAGAGAGATACATCAAACTCCTTTTTTTTTTTTTTTTTTTTTATTGTTTGATCCTTGTGAAAAACTGATGATTGAGAAACTGGGCACCAAAGGAACCGAAATTTCAAGGACAAAGGATTTAGGAAGTGAAGCTAGAAATGTTGTACATGAAATTTTTCAAGCTGAAAACCCAAACCAAAGTTAGTACATGTACCTTCATCTCTGTCACGAGGACCCAAAAATTTTCACTCTAGCTATTATCTTTCTGTATAATTCAATGTTCCCCAACATACAAGAGGCCCAAAGTGGGCATGGCAGACAGGTGTCGCCATGAATTAATAAGCAGCTCTGAGTTGCTGATGATTCAGAAGCATCTAAAAAGGGCAGATCACGCCACAACAAAGCCTTGGAAATGAGGGAAAATCGGCCAAAATTGACTGCTCCGATCTATCTCCTCTAATTATGAACAGACAGTTTCAACAATTACAATCTTATTCCCAAACAAGAGTAACTTGATCTTTTTACCTTTGTTGCTTCTTCATGGCTTGTTTGTTGTTGTGCATCCACACTTTGAAAGCTTTCCTCGTCACACCGGCCTCAGCGCAGAATTGGGTCACTTCTTGCTCATCTTGCTTCTGAATCCTCCACCCCAACTTCTCGGCGCATTCCATCATCTTGTCTTTCTGTTGCTGCGTGAACTTTGTCCGAAACCTTTTCTTAGACGACGCCAGCTGTGTTGAACGCAGCACAACATCACCATGTTGAATCATAGTAAGGTCTTCACTAGAAGAATCTTCTGGGACGCCCCCGCCGAAGGCCATCATCACTGGTTGATTTAGGGCCATCGTGGTGGTGGTGGTGGCAGCGCTTGATATGCAATAAGAGAACCTGTGATGCAGATTGATTGGGTTTGGCTGGGGAATTGCATGATGTTGTTGGGGAGGAGGTAAAGCAGCTCTTTGGCCATTGGTCTTGTTGCTGCTATAGTATAGACTAGGTGTGTACTGCGGTTCACCATCGACCTTCCGATGGAAATTGCGGTGGCAGTCACACGCAGCACATCTGAAATACCCCGGCGTCCCTTCCTCCCCGCTGGGCATGAATTCTCCACAACCATCGATGATATGGCCGCCCATGCTCGCCGCATGATTCCTAAGGCATTCTCTATATCGGATGGAGGAGATGGAGTTAAGAGCCCTCACTGACTGTGGCTGTGGCGTGGGGGACTGCGTGAGTTGCCCTTGCGGCGGCGATGGTGGTTCCGTGTGTGTTTTAATGCTGACCGAAGTGCCACCGGTAGCTACCGCAATTGGAGATGGAGACGCGACTGCAAATGGATCTTGGTCGGTTTCTTGATATTCTCTTCTAGGCTTGTTAGCTAATTGGTGTGGATTTGGTGGGTGGTGGTTTTGAGGATATAGATGATTTGGCTGATCTAGGGTTTGATCTCTTCTATTTGCAGCAGAGAATTTGGAGGAAGAATCTTTATGTGGAGGGGTGTACCCCAAAGAACTCGGCATCTCTCTTTCCTGTTCTTGGTCTCCCAGTTCCATCAATCTTGCCCAGGCCTGCTTATAAATACAGCCTTGATCTTCGGATCTCCTACGTGTTTATTTAATGAAAATTATCATGTCAAAACAAACTAGAGGTCATAGTCTTCTTCCCCTCCATCATGATTTTCGTCTTAAATCATGGAGTCTCCTGTGCTGGTCTCCACCCCAATTCATACTCCATCTAATCAGAGAAGCGTATCCTAATCGAAGGCCTAATCCCCTAGCTGACCCCCCATGTAATACTTGTTCTCACAAGTTTCTTTTTTCCCATGCTGATTTTGACATAGTGTGTGGTGCTGATCCCACCAACCAACCCACTTCCCTGTTCTGGAAACCCTTCCCTCTCCCCTACTTGGGCTCCAAAGTCTTGCAACCAAAGTAGAAGGAAGGAACACACAAAAAACCTCCAACTCAATCTCCTCTTTTTCCCCCCTAAAGAAAGGTCAAGTGTTTGAAACTTGAAAGTGAAAACTGCGAGATCAGGAGATTAAAGCACAAGAGGGTCCCCCAATAGCATACGACTTACCTGAGTGTCTTGGACACTTTAGATTTGGGGAATTGAAGGAAGCAGCCGATTCAGTAGCCTCGTTAAATCCTAAAATCTGAGAGAATCCACAGAGAGAAGAGAGAGAGAGAGAGAGACTTGGTTTAAGGGAAGGAATTGTGCTTCCTAGTGGCCATCCAGGCCATAAAGAAGCAGGAGAGAGAGGAACAGGTGAGTGGGGATCGTACGAAAGAGAGAGATAATGCGGTGACAGTGTGGAGTGGCATTTGCAGAACAACCGACAAGGTCATGTTCTTCCTCTCCCACAGCCTGCACACGGGTCCATCCCCTCTTTATTCCTTCATTTCTTTTCTCTTCCTTCCTGCAAACCTCAAAAGGGTTCTGCGACTCGGAGAAAGAGAGAGAGAGAGAGAGAGAGAGGGCTTTGTTGGCCCTATCTTGATGTTGTTGGAGCTCAAGATCTGTCGAGAACGTAGAGCCTTTGAGCATGAGGAAGATGAGAAGCAAACAACGATTAGAGGAGTTCTCAACCCGGGGGCTTAAAGCTTAAGATGATCAGCTCCCTCTCCATCGCTCGCTCTCTCTCTCTCTCTCTCTCTCGGTGGTAAAGGCATGAGGGCATTAAAGTGAAAAAAAGTGCTGGTCCACGGGACAGCACTTGGTCCTATGAGTGCATGTCAGATTCTCTCCGCCCACCCTTTTCTTCCTCCCTTCTTTCTTTAACAGAGGATGGAAATGGAAATTTCTAAGCCGCTGGGTGCACTGTATAGTTATACTTCTCTACAGCCCCTGTACATTTGACTACAGCAACATACTCACTAGGCTCCTTTTGAGGTGCTGTAGTCGGCCAACGATGTGTTTCTGCCGTGATTTTAATTGTTCTTAGATTACAGCATCTTGAAGTAGATGTAGACCTTCTGTCGAAACGATTGACTTTTCGCCTCTGAATTAGACTGGCAGTTTAAACTTAGAAGTTTTAATTAAGAAGATTGAATCAACCGACATATTTCATACAGTAATCGCCATTTGTTTCTATCATTTGGTCCATTGATTGTGCTGCACCAATGATTGCCTTTGGCACCATGCTCAAGTTTAAGACAACGGTGGGCAAAAGAAAGTGAACATATTTGAAAATAGTTGTAGAGGTTACATATTATTAAGAAGTATTGTGGAGAATCATCTATTCTTGAATGTTCTATTTTTCCCTAAAAAGCCTATGGTATATTATTTTATTTTGCATAACAACTTTCTTGTCGCTTGAATGGCGAGATCAATTGTTTCTTTATTGAGAAAGGTTTTGCACATTTGTGCCACTTGTCTGAATGCCTAGTTTCCTTGCATGACAAATAAGGAAACTAAGATGTTTGGAGACACATGTGGTACTTAGTTAATTAATGGAAACTCTACCTAAAGGCTGATCTTTTCACATTATAAAATGACAAAAGAATATATAAACTTAGCTACTCGATGCTTTCCCAGGGAGATTAATTTTTTTATATTATCCCCTCTATTAGTTTAAGGGTCCAATTTCCGAGTAGTTTTAATCGTTGAGCTAGTTGATTTAAAAAATTTAAAATAGGGAGAAAAGATCTTGTGTCTAATTTTGGGAGGTGGTCGGACGAGGGATACGTGGCAAAAGCCCATCCAAGTTTCTGCAATCCCCTCAATCTTATCATTATTAATGTTAGAAAATAATTTATTATATTGGGAGGGGTGAGATGTCGTCAAACCCGTGTTCCTTTGACTAATTCTCATCTTGGCAAACGTTTAAACTTTAAAGTGGCTGGATTTGTCAGATACATACTCGATGGAGCAACATGACTGACATCTTTCTTGTACCTTGGAATTCTAGGGTTCATGGGGTTTCGTAGTCGGATTTTCTTGACGAATTGACCATTATGTCTATATAAGAAAGTTTGCATAAAATTCCTCCGTGGTAGCAAAAAGGCTTCCCTTCACTTCCTTTCTCTCTATGATCTAACTACCATCTGAGCTGCTGAGGCACCATCAATAGCTGCACCGTTTCTTGATGTTCGTTCACGAGTGTCGGTACTCGCATTTGTATCTTGTCTTGACTCCTAAAGTAATGAATCTCTCTCTCTCTCTCTCTGACAACTTTATTTATGAACTTAAATCTAGGTCCATAATTGTCCAGACCATTTTTTTGTGCAAGAAAAAGAGAGAGCCCTTTCGTCAAGCTCTGTGATTGAGTAAGTAAAGCAGTTATTCAGTGGTGCACGTAGTCAGTCCACGGTGGTTTACGTGTATGCTAGAGAGACGGCACATAAGTTGCTATTGGTCAAGAAGAAGAGCCGATAATAACGAGGGAAAAGAAAGGAGTTATAAGTTTTACCAAACTAACGTGTTCTAATTGTAGACCTTTTCAGAGTTTGGTGAGTTCGAACCTCATTATCCTTGGCAAGATAAATACAAATTACAATTATTGTCAATTTCTAACCTCGATCTGTTAAGGTAAAAGAAAGATCTTAAAAGTACTATTGTTGTAGGATAAAAAAATTGGAGTGGACTCTGCTTTTATTACTATTAAGTTCTACTTGTTTGATCTAAAAAATAAGCTGTAATTGCAAATTTTCTCTGGTATGAGGAGGAGATAGTATCCTATTTTTCAGGAAAGCCAATGGGAACGAATTAAAAGGGGCCTGCAGCCCTACGCTCTCTAGGGGTGTGTAGCACGACGGCAGTCTACCCACGGAAAAGTCCAAAAGGTCAATTCTGAAAAACCGAGCTGACGTCTTGTCCTCTTGCTCATTCTATTTTTATTTTGTGGTTAAAAGGTGAATAAAAAGGATATAGTGAATTGAAATTATTGTTCGGTCGGAATTTCTCTTCCAACGTTGTTCTTGATTTTTTAATTAAAGAAGTCAGATTTTGTGGCGGTTTCTAAAATAATATTTAGGTTGATAAGGATTTAACAGCTTTACTTAGAACAAGATCATGCAAACACAACTGTGCATGGACTTAACTCGCAACAAGACTTGAAAAGTAAAATTATTACAAATGAATCATATGTAAATAAATTATATCGGAATTTAATCAACTTCAAAGCCAAAGTACGCTAAGATAAAGATTATAGATGAGTGGTTCTAAATTTAGTGCAAGTTCTACGGTTCCAGATTCAGTACAGGTTCCACCTAAAATCTTGAACCTATTCATTAGAATAGGTTTTTCATTTTTTGAAATTTGGAATCTACTCTATCACAAGTTCCAAGTTGACTTTAGGATCTACTCATGTTTCACATATATTATTATTTGAATGATTAAATTCACTAATCATAACTTATATTTAAACGTACGAAAAATATGAACATTAATAAAGTAAAAATCTTAGTAATAAAATGAAAATTCAAACTAATACTTCCAAATTATACACTCATTATCGAATGTCATTGAATATCGGAAGATCACACAAAAACATGGACAAAAAAAAATATTAAAACTTGTTTCAGATTTTAGGTTCCAAGTTCTAGATTCCTTCAACTAAGAACCTAAAACCTCATCGTCAAAACAAATTCCTCATTTTTTAAAACCTAGAACTGACCCTGCATACCTTGAAACTTGAAACCTACAAGTTATCATCAGTCTGATTTTTAGGTTTCAAGTTCTACCTTGGAACCATATTCACCCTATTAAAGATACTCGTTGGAATTTAATTGACGTGAATCGAAAACTACAGCTAAGAAACACACCAGAATTTAATCAACGACGTGAGTCCGAAAAATAAAAGTGTAGTAACGGAAAGCATAGATAATTGAAAGATGGTAAATTTGTTTGATTTGTGTGGGAAAATTGCCTCCTTTAACAAGCATGGCTCCATAGGTCTAGATTGCACTAATAGTTTCAACCCTTTATATAATCCTAATCGGTGGTGGCGGCGATACAATGTTCCCTACAGTACCAAAAGTAACTTGAGAGTAGTAATAGATAAAGGAACATATCCAAAAGGTACGAAATTAGTAGGATTGGCTTGCATCTAAATTGAATGGCTCAATTTTCTAGACCCATGTATGATCTCATGGAAGGTGTTGATGTTCATTGGCTTGACCACATCGATGAAGTATTCCATCATGTGGTTAGTGGTTCTATTTTGATGTTTGCTGAAAGCTTCCTCATAGCAGATAGCATCACTAGACTTGGCTCCAATTGCCTTCTCTGTTAGTCTATAAGTTGCTTTAGAATGTCGATATCTCCAATCATAAACAGGTGCAACAATTTTTTGGGAGAGTTAATTATCTCGAAGATTTTGTCCTAAAGATCAGAAAGTTTTTGTGTGCTTGTCATATCTGGATGGATATATTTTAATAGGGAAATATGGAGGAACAAACTTTCTTTCTTGTAGGAGCTCGATCTACCTCCTTAATTTGTTCTCTTTCAGCAGTCTAATCCTTCAAATAATGATGAGGAATTAGTTGTGCAGTTGACGACTTGGCATGTCCTACTCTTTCACACTCTTTCATTAGTAGGCAATGGTGGCATATTGTTACCACCATTATTGTCAAAATCAAGTTGATTCCTTATACATACTATTGTATCTCCTCAAATCAACCATGGTAGCCTCCACTGGCAATGCCAAAAAGATGTTTTGCCAAAATTTCTTGTGATGAAATACCTTTGACCAAAAGTCATTCTAGACTTTTTATTATTATTTATTTATTTGAATCAAATTTATTTGATTGAATAATCATAAAAATGATAATTTATTATGTATATATAATTATATATTTAATATATAACATGTTCTAATGTGTCAGAATTCTTTATTTTTTGAAAAACAACGTATCAGCATATTGTGTTTTGTCGTGTTGCGTGTCGGTATTGATGTCAGTACTACGTAGTCCACCACAAGTAGAGCCTTGCGACCTTTGCCCAAATTAGGGTGGGGGTTGCAGGGCCCTTGCCGACCCTTTCTAGTGGTAGTGGGACGGCTGTGACGCTGTGACGAGGGCCTGTGTGGGTTGGGCTTTTTTATTTGTGTTGGTTCAAAAACGGAAAATTAGTCTTTTTATTTATTAATCTAATTTTGTTAAGATTTTGGTCAAAAATTTATGATTTGAACCACAACGATGTCATTTTAGACATGTTTTAGTAAGGTCAATGCCACATAGGAGTGAGAAAATGCTTAAAAAGCCATATAGGAGGGAGAAAATAAAAGAAAAGGCCATGTCGGTATTTTTATAAGTCAAATTGGATGGAGTTAACATAATGAATCAATTGCACAATTTAATAAGTTTTAGCACACGATTGCATGTTTTAGAAGTTTTAGGATTTCAAGCTTTTACGATAAGTTTTGAGATTTATAACATACTCATCACCTTTTTTTTTTGGGTAAATGCGCTGGAAGTTGTAAAAATTTGTTATGAAAGTGTAATTAAGTTCTAAAAATTTGAAAAAGTGTAGTCAAGTTTTAAAGCTTGTCAAATTCGTACAATTAAGTCATTCCATTAATTTTTTCCAACTTGGTTAACAGCAATTGCTAATGTGGCTTTTTTTTTTTTTATGACTTACTTGGCACTGACATGACTAAAACACTCATATTTTAGTCACATTAGCCCTCTGTAAGAGAGAGAAAATAATAGAAAAAACATGTTACCCAAGTTGAACGGAATTAACAGAAGAACTTAATTGCATTAATTTAACAAATTTAAAGACTTGATTCACTTTTTGAAAGTTTTATAATTTAATTATATTTCTGTGATAAATTTTAAAATTCGTAATACACCTATCTCAAATTTTTTTTTTTTGGGGGGTAAGAGCAAGTGAGTGAATTCTCCTTCTCCCACTCAGAATTTGGAGCACGCTACTCGCCAAAACAACCTCCTGTCGAAGTTCCAGAACAGTTGTGCCCCCCGAGGCCACCTTCGATTCCTCCGTCGGTCGCCATTAGTGGCCTGACACAGTTCATCGGAGGAGTGGCTTCGACGAAGCTAAACAAACGTTACTTGCCCTTTTTATTAAAAAAACAAATAAATTTGTCAGCTTATTTATTTATTTTTTTCATTTTTTTCTTTATTTATCTTTTTATCTTTTAAAACTTTTTTCTTGATGCGGCCTCATTTGGCTTAAGAAAGTAATAAAAAAAAAAAAAAGTAATGCTAGAATTTTTCATTAATCAAATTAAATGAAGTTAACGGAAGAACTTATTTGCATCAATCAGACAAGTCTTAAGATATAACTGCACTTTTCAAAAGTTTTATAATTCAATCACACTTTTGTAACATGTTTTAAAACCTTTGGTACACTTATCCTTCAATCTTATTTGTTTCGTTTACCAACGTCTATTTGGTCTTTTTGAAAATTACAAATTTTTCCCATAACTTATTTGCAATTCTTATTTAAATTGCTTACTAATGTTCCCGTGGGTGTTTCAAAATTATCAACTCTTGTCAACACTCATCCCAATTTACAAAACGTATCGACCTTTTATACTTATACCAACTCATTTATAATAGGATGTGGATCCTTTAGAGTTAGCGTACCTTAAAACGACTCAATTGCCATTAGCTTTTGAGAAAAAAAAAAAAAAAAAAAAAAAAACAAAGGAGGCTGCGATGGTCATAATCTCACTGCCATCGCGAGAATGTGACCAAATCTTTGCCTCCCTTGAATTTTGGCTCAAGTGCTTCGGCGGAGGATGTGGGCGACCCAAAACAAATTGAAAAATCTAATTAATCTTAAAGTAACTACACATTTTTTTTTAACTATACATTGGTTGAAGAGTTATCAAATCATAGCATCAACTTAGGTAGCCTCGTTTTGAGGTTAAATAAATTGAGGAAATTGTCTAAAAATTCTTAAACTTATTATACTTTTACCAATTCAGCAATCAACTTTTCAATTTTGTCAATTGAGTACTAAACATTTTTTATTTTTACCAATTGAATCCAACTGACCAATTTTAGTTAGGAATTGTTGACATGGACGTAGGTTATGTCATATAGGATGACTGACATTGATTTAGATAATTTTCAATAATATTTTAGCATTTTTATTACTTTTATGAATTTTTTTCTTCTTCATTTTGTTGGTAGTAGGTTGGCCTCGCCTGCCTTAGGCAAGGTGTGATTAGGCAAGCCCCAACGAGGACTTCGCCAGATTGGGCTTGGGCAAGGCCTACCCTCACCCAGCTGGGCCATGCCTATGGCAAGGAAGGCTAGCCCTCCTAGCTATGGTTGACAGCTGGCCGCAAGAAGGAAAAAAAGGTAGAAAGAAAAAAATTCGAAAAAAATATGAAAAATTGAAAAAAATATGAGAATATTATTAAAAATTATTTACGTCAATACCGATCATACCATGTAGGACATTCAGTGTTCATGTCATCAAATTTTGATCAAAATTGACCGAATATACTCAAATTTATGATTTAATTGGTAAAATTGAGAGGTTTGAGGTTGACTTGGTAAAAGTATAATTATTTTAGGACTTTTTGGAGACCACGATTTCATTAATTTTATTTAGATATGTTTCAAATTCCTAAAACGGAACGAGGTCCATGCCCTTGAGAGCGGATGAAGAACCGACCGATTGATCACAAACTCGAACTGGTTGGAAGAGCCGGCTTCTTTGTTCAAATGCTTCCCATCTTTCATTTGACCCATTCATTGCTTGGACGAATGGTTCGTAGACGGTGCGGACCAAACTCATCTTCATTGCTAATTTAATGGATCTCGCCATAGGACCCCCGTGATTAAAATTCGAAGTGATATTGATCTAAATCCTTTATAAAGTCATCCAAATCCTTCTCTTTCGGTTATCCTTTCCATTCATTTGATCATCCTCGACGTGACGTAAAGCTTCCACTCTTGGTCGTGGTTAACGCACCGCATCTCCTGCGGCTCTAAGCAAAAGCAGGAAAAAAGGGGCGAGAGATAAAACGCAGGAACCGACGTTGATTATAACAGCTCAAAAGGTCATTAGCGAACAAACCTTAGAGATTAGAGAGAGTCACATCAAATCACCCCCTGGCCAAAACCCAATACCAAAGTCCAAAAGAAGAGATAGAAAATAGAGAGAGAGAGAGAGAGAGAGAGAGAGAGAGAGAGAGAGAGAGACTCGTGTTAAGGAACATGGCACAACGTACGAGCGAAGTGAAGGTTGTGTGCGTGCGTGCGAGCTTTATTGTTTTGGTCCCGGATGGAAAGGAAGACAAAGGCATATCTAATCTGGATCGTCTCATGGAAAGCCAGTCACATCATCTTGCGCACGCGCGACTTCTCTGTCTCTCTCTCTCCCTTTCTTTCTCCTTTCTAGGGTTTATAATGGAACGGGGAATCTCTTGAACAAGTATTAACGTCATCGTCATGGAAAAGCCACCGCTCGATGTTGCGCGGCACGGATTTGCGAAATCCCAAGATATATTCTCGCTTATCATCCTCATCATCATTGTGATTACTTGTTAATGGGGCCTTCCTCGACCAGATGGGATGATTGGCGGATTGAAAAAGGTTCGCCCCAATCATCAAAGATCGGGCAGAATTCTATTGTTCCGTATGCTCGACGGCTAGAACTATTTCGAACATTGGGGGGTTGTAAATAATGTTGGTAAGTTTCGAATAAGTAACCTATGAGAGCCGCCCGATTCATTGTCCCGATAACGTATAGGGAAGTTACAAGTGCTTATTTTAACTTTATCAGTCTTTATTTGACTGGTTTGCAATTACCAACTGTTTCAATTTCTATTTTGAATCACCCACACTTGTGATTGGATGGCGATTGCCAGCCGTAAATTGTTACCGACATTTCAAAGTTAGCAACCTTCATATGAATTTACTAACCTTAGTTCAAGTGATTCACCAACTACCTTTTTTTGTTACTAAGTTATCATCTAGTTTTAAATTATCAACCCTTGTTTAGATAATTTGCTAACTTATGTTAAAGTTGTTTTCAAATTATCAATCTTTCAATAACTTACCAACTTTCTGGTAACCTGCTAATTTTTCGAGATAATTACTATATCAATCGTAAATTTATTGTACAAATGTCAATTCAATCTTAAAATTTTTTATTTGCTAATGTAATCCTAAACCTTTTGGTGCGAAATTCTAATGTAATTCTTTCGACCAATTACTATGAAGAATTGCTAACGTGATGTCTAGTCATCACTGGCCCTTCTATGTAACACGTCAAATTGAAAAATTTTATGACTAAATTTGTATTCATACAAAAGATTTAGGACCAACTTGGTTATTTTATTGAAGTTACTAACTTTAGTTTCAAATTACCAACCTTATTTGAGTTAAGTGCCAACATTTTTTTTCAATAAAGTTACCTCCCAATTTTAGGTTACCAACTCTAATCGAAATCATTTACCAACAACTATTTGATCATATATCCTTTCTAAATTATCAAGTTCTCCTACGACTTATCAACTTTTGTTGGAGTTACCAACTTTACTTGAAATATAAACTTATTGTTGTCCCAATGAATGTTATTAATTAGTTTTAGGTTAATCATGCTTGAGTCACTTATCAGTTTATTTGATTGTTTTCAAACTGGTAACTTTTTGTATTAATCTACCAGCTTTTGATTACATAGAATCAATTGAATTTAACGTTGCTATGTCCCTCAGATAAGAGTTGGTAGCCTAAAACTAGTTATTAACTTCATCGGGAAACAAAAAGAAGCACAAAAAAAAAGATTAGTAATTTTATCCCAAATTTACCAATTTCAATATAAAAATTGATAATTCATACGAAAAATTGTTGATGCAAAAGACTAAATAAATGTGGATAACTAGCTAAAAAATTGATAACTTGAAATTGATTGGTAACTTCAAGAAAAAGGTTGGTAAGAAACTCAAGTATACCGGGAATGGGTTTGGTTCAACTTTGGAAATGAGTTTTTGGTGTAATGTAAATGCTAAGAGCCAAAAGTCCTTTGGGAAAATACAAATTATATTTGGTAAAAACTGTTTGTAAGGTGACTTTCGGTTTAAGTACTGTCTAGCAAAAATATTTTGCAAGAGGTTTTTGCTGCATTTTTTTTTATATTTTTTTATTAAAAAAGCTCGAACCCTTTGCCAGAGTTGGCGAAGGGCTTAGGCTGCCAATGAGTAGATCTGGCGCCAATAGCTATCATGATAAAATGTTAGTGACTTATCACGATAGTCAGTAATTTACCAACAAAATTATAGACAAGCAATTTATGGGTTTTTATATACCTTCACGATAAATCGTTGTGAATGATCTATTTGACGCAACGCAAGATCCAAGATGATCGAAACCAATTGCTTGTTCTTTCAAATATGTGTCTTAAAGTTCTAAATCAATGTCATATATAAGGAAACAAAACATGTTTACGAAAGTAAAATCTAGTCTTGAAATTGCCAATTTTTGGTAGATAAAATGGTTTAAAAATGCAAGATCCTAATATATCCCAATATAAATCATTGGCTGGGCTTTGTATGGTAAAAATCAAATGGGCTTTTCAAACGAGTGCAAAGCCTCATCTGAAGAATGTATCAGAGCTTGACCAAAAGGTTCCTTGGTCTTTCAAATATTTGACGCGACACAAGATCCAGGATGATCTAAATCAATTGCATGTTCTTTCAAATATGAGTCTCAAGGATCTGAAACAATGTCATATTTAAGGGAAACAGAACATTTTTACGAAAGTAAAATCTAGTCTTAAAATTGCCAATTTTTGGATGATAAAATGGCTTCAAAATGCAAGATCACAATGTATCCCAATATAATTCATTGGCTGGGCTTTGTATGGTAAAATTGAAATGGGCTTTCAAACGAGTGTAAAGCCTTGTCCGAAGAATGAATCGGCGCCGGACCAAAGGCCCTTTGGTCCAGCTTTTCAATGTCGATACTGCGATAACGTGTCCATCTTTATGAACGCCCGTAATGATACTAGAGTACTCCCCATTGTTCCAAGCGTTTCGCTTCATTAGGATATAGTTCCAGGTTATTTCTCGCTTAGCTCAATCTCAAGTCCATAATATTCAAGAACTATCTTGACATTAGAGAAAGTGTAGAGAAATAGGAGGTAACACAAGTGAGGGCTTAAAGGGATAGGTCGCTCAACACTTATAGGAATCCGCCTTAGAGATAAGAAAAAGATAAGAAATTCTTATTGTTCTCAAGCAAAAGGCTAAATAAGTTATGACTCAAAACAAATCTAGCTCCTTATTCATCATAGCATGCTTATATAGACGAACTTCAAACAACCCTCCAAGCATTGATATTAACTAAGACTCTTTGAAAAGACAAAATGACTAGAGGGAAGACAAACTAGTCTTATTGGAAAACAAAGCCAATTAAATAAGGACTTTAGAAACTTTAAACAACATTTACTAGACCTTGAAAATATAAGAAATAAATGTTGTTAGGTGCATGTATCTAAGATTTGCTTATTCCAATGTTACCAAGTTAATGGACAAATGCAAAGTGATTGAAGTAGACTTAGAACCACTAATTGCCTTGTCAATTGACGACTAGGTGGTCAGTCGATACTAATGCGATCGATGATTTGCCCACTAAATCGACAACTCCCTTGTAAAATTGATGACTTCTAGGAATGCCTCGGCATAAGATGCTTAGGCTGTGTGTAAACTCGTCTTGGAGTTTTCGTTGTCTTCGTCTTCATGGTAGGGAAAAAGATATGTTACATTGAACGTCACTGAAACAACATACTCACCAGGGAGTTCAATTTTGTAGGCATTATCTCTAATTCTCTGCAACACTTTTAAAGGACCATCAGTCTTAGGCTTCAACTTCCCATGAAGACCTTGAGAAAACCTTTCCTTTTGAAGATGTAACCAAATCAAACCTCCTTCCTTAGCAGGCTTTCAATTTTTGTTGGCTCTCTCTTCATACTTTGCATTATGCTTTATGATCTTTTTCCGAATTTGCTCATGAAACTTCTTTAGATAGTTGGCATGATTCTCAGCATCTCCACTAAAATGATGAGAGATGAGAAGTGGAGCTAAGTCCAAGGGACTAATAGATTTTTTTTTTTTGAGATGCGGACAATCTAAGTGTCAAAACTTGTCATGGGTGGACATATAAGTGTTAAAACTTCCAAAACATACATTTCAGTGCCAAAATCAGAGAAGAAAAGAACACTTAAGTGCTAACAGCGAGCCATGTCGAATTTCTAGCGAGCCATGTTAGATTTCTGACAAGCCACATCGGATTTCTGGCTACCACATAGATTGATTTTATTAATAAAATAATGCAACATCGAATTTCTGACAAGTCTTGTCAGAGTTGGCACTTAAGTGCCTAATTTTTGAAAAAAAAAAAATGACACTTAAGTGTACCTTTTGAAAGTTTTGGCACTTATATGTTAATCTATACCAATTTTTGGCACTTGAGATGTACTTCTTCCAATTTTTTCAGTACACAACCTCAAAAGGACTTTTTCTAGTTGTTTGACTTGAAGACTGGTTGTACGCAAATTTAGCTTGAGACAGAGTGAAGTCCCATTGACGCAGGTTATTTCCAATCAAGCTCCTCAAAGGATTTCCCAAACTCTGATTAATAACTTCAGTTTGCCCATCGGTTTGGGATAATGAAAAGAGCTAAATTGAAGAGTTGTGCCTAGCTTCTTCGAAAATGTGCACCAAAAATGATTGATAAACTTTGAATCCCGATTGAATGTCATTATCTTTGGAATACCATAAAGTTTCATGATCTCCTAAAAGTAAAGATTTGCCACATGAGTGGCATCCAAATTTTTGTTACATGGTACAAAATGCGCCCTTTTGGAGAGTCGATCAACAACTACCATAATCGAGTCTTTACCCTTTGTCTTAGGTAAAATAACTACGGAATTTAGGCTCACATCTTCCCAAGGGCGGTTGGTACCGGTAATGGAGTATACAAGCTAGTGTTTTGAGTATGACTTTTGGCAATGTGACAAGTTTGACACCGCTCCACATGTCTCATAACATCTTTCTCCATTCGAGGTCAATAAAAAATTTCTTTGACAAGAGAGAGTGTCTTGTCTTTTCCAAAATGACCAGCTAATCCTCCACCATGAGCTTCGTTGATAATGGCTTCCCTTAGAGAATTCCTTGGTATGCACAAATAATTATTCTTAAAAATGAACCCATCTTGCTATAAGAATTGCTAATTTGGACCATTTGAATAATCTTTCCATATCTACCTAAAGTTTGCATCATTTTCATAAAGCTTCTTGAACATATCAAAGCCTAAAACATTAACCTACATTGTGGATAGCAAGGATTGCCTATGGCTTGATGGATCCGACACTTGATTAAGAGTTCCAGTTTTATGCTTGATAAGAAAAGTGAAAGCTTGAAGAAACTCTACCCACTTGGCATACAAATTATTGAGCTTATGTTGAGTATTTACGTACTTCAAGGCTTCATGAATTGAATAGAGAACAAACTCCTTGAACAATAGATAATGTTGCCAATGATCTAAAGCTCTAACAATGGCATAAAATTCCTTATCATAAGCGAAGTAATTCTTGTGGGAATTATTCAACTTCTCACTAAAGAATGTAATAGCCTTTCCTTTTTTGTTAAGAACTACACCAATTCCCACATTACAAGCATCGCAATTACTTCAAAAACTTTATTAGAATCTAGAAGTACAAGAATAGGAGTCTTGGCTACCTTCTTTTTAAGAAATTCGAAGCCTTGTTATGCCTCTTCAGTCCACTTGAAACCCCCCCTTTAAACATTTGGTGATAGGAGAAATAATAGTGTTGAAATGCTCGATAAAGCAGCAATAAAATGATGCCAAACCATACAAACTCTGTATATCATGTATATATGTTGGAATGGGCCAACTTATGATCGCTTATAATTTGTTAGGATCCATCTTGATGCCTTCTTTAGAAAAAACATAGCCTAAGGAGACAAGATGAATTTGACTTCATCTTTCTTAAAAGTGTAAGTATTCTTAAACGCATCATGCTTACTTTTCCTATCAAATTGACATAGCCTCCCAAGAAGCAAATGATAAGTATCCATAAGAACAATATCGTACCAGACCTCATCATTATATGTTTTTCCAATGGAGAATTGAATAAGACACCGCTTATCAACTCTTACCTCATTCCCTTTGTGAAGCAAGAGAGCTTATGAGGTTGTGGGCGTTTCTCCATTGTGAGGTGTAACATGTCCACTATTGTTGTGGCCACTACATTCTTGTAACTTCCTCCATTGATGATAACATCACGTATCTTTTCATGAGAAGCGCATCTAGTATGAAAAATATTATTGCGAAGCCACGTACTGTCCTCACAAGGAGTAACATTCAAGAATCGATGAAGAATTAGAGACTCTCATTGATCTCCATATATAACTTCATCTTTCTCCTCGGATGTTTCATCGGAACTAAAGGAGCCTTCACGTATTCTTTCTCAAGCTCTTCTTCTGTTAGAGAGATGATCTTGTGATTTGGACATCCGGATGTAATATGTCTAAACCCTCGATATTTGAAATACTAGACAAAGTTAGGGCGCTTGGAACTTAATGCTTTATCATTCTTAGAAGATGACTTTAAAGCGGTCGCCCTTTATCTTAGAAGTAGATATGCTATCACCTTTCGAATAGTCTTCTTTTTTTTATACCAAGAGCTATGACCACACACCTCTTTAACTTGCCGTTCTACCTTAAATGCAAGTTGACAAACATCATTGTAAGTCCAATAGGGTTAAAGTTGGACAACATTATTGATTTCAAGTCGAAGTTCACCAAGATAGAGAATAATAATTTGTTCCTCTAATTCAAAAACATTACAAAATATCATGTGGTGATTAAATTTTGTTGTTTATTCTTCCACGGACAGCTCCTTTGGTTTAAAATTGTGGAATTAAGGAAGGCATTTTGACAATAACTCGGCGGTAAGAACTTCTTCAATTCTTTCCTCATCTTTTACCAAGTTACGACGCGGCTTCTTCCTTCACGGGCTCTTTGTTTCTTCAAGTGCGCCCATCAAATAGACACATGCTTTTGAGTTTGATGGCAACTAGTTCCACCTTCTAATAATTTGGGAGTTTTTTTTTTTTTGGGTAGTTAAAGACTCTTTCTACAGCATGTGGCCAATCCATAAATTCTTCCTCTTGCATCTTTCCTTCGAATTCAAGAATATCAATCTTTACATAAGAATCTTGTTCAATTCCAAAGAACCTTCGATACTAACGTCGAGGAAGTTCTTCCTCACTTGAAGCATCACTTCTAGAACAAGTAAAGGGGTTTATGTCCTCTTCATTAGAGGGAGCATATTTTGAATCATGATGTGAATCATCACATTCCAAAAGTTTGAAGTGTTACAAACGCTCCTGTAATTGTTGCACTTGTCTCCTTAAATCATCCACCTCTACGTCTCGTAGGTCTCTTTCTTGAGCAATAGAAGACTCATCATTTGGTCCATGTTAATGATAACTAGCCATTGAACAGTGCTCCAATATCAATTGGACATCGGAGAAAGTGTAGAGAAATGGGAGGTAACACAAGTGACAATTTAAAGGGATTGGTCGCTCACCACTCGTGAGAATCCATCTAAGAGATAAGAGCAAAACAGGAAATCCTTCTTGTTTTCAAGCCAAAGGCTAAATAAGTTATGAATCAAAACAAGTCTATCTTTAGCATGTTTATATAGATGAACTTTGAACAACCTTCCAACCATGATTAATAACTAAGACTCTTTGGAAAGACAAAAAGACTCATCGGGAAGACAAACTAGTCTTATTGGACAATAAAATGAAGACTCTAGAAACTATAATGACATTTACTAGACCTTGAAATATAAGAAATAAATGTTGTTGGGTGCATGTATCCAATATTTGCTTGTTCCAATGTTACCAAGTTAATGGCCTTCAAGGAATGTAGACACCCTCTAAATGCGAAGTAACTGAGGTAGACTCGAGACCAATAATTGCCTAGTTGATCAACGACTAAATTGTCAGTCAATAACAATGCGATCAACGATTTGCCCACTAAATCCACAACTCCTTTATAGAATCGATGACTTCTAGGAATGCGCTAGCATCATATCCAATCTAAATCGAGCTTGTCGAAAAGCTCTCATCATCCGAGTATTAGTATAGATATCGCATGAATCCGCCAACAGACTCGCGAAGCTTACGAGCTGGTCACTCCTTGAGTATTTGAAGAGCATGCTGTAAGACATGATTGGAGATTTGCGGGGATATTTATTGTGATTAGATTATGGATTAATTGATTTAGTCAATCCATAATTGATTTTGTAGAATAGGAAATTGGGATCTTTTATATTTCTTTTCCTAATTTAATCTTTATTCAGTATACTATAAATTGGTACATATGCATGTACATTAAGTACATAAAACAATACAACAAAAGTTCCTTCAATTTCTTTATTTTCTATCATGGTATCGGTTCATTTTTTCTTGGCATAGCTTTCGCAAAAATCTTCTAGAATTGCCTTTGTTTTGGTCTTCTGAGTTGTTGCAAACCTACATTTGCAAAACAATTTAATACCTCGGTAGGAATTCATATTCTATGATACCATATAGAAAGATCAAAAGATGAACTCATATGAAAACTCACCATGCAACAAAACCTTGGATTAAGATGAGCTGATCCAAGAAAAGCAATCTCCTCCTCAGCATCCTAATGGTTCCACATCTGCTTCCGATCTAGTAGCCACTAGTCCACTGGGTTTCGGCTTGGCCTAATAGCTAATAGTCCACTAGTTTCCATTTCAAGGCCAATGGGCCAGTGGACCAAGTCAAGCATGGGCCCAATATGGCCCACATAGAGAGGAAAGAGACCCCGGACTTTGGAAATCAGCACAATGAAGGAGGGCCGCCACCCTTTGTCCTTGGAGTATACCCGAATGATGGGTCGGGATGGACAAATATGGGTCACAGACCTGAATTCACTCAATCGGATCAAGGGACAAATCCCTACCCGGTTTACCAACCCAGATTCCTCCCCTTCAATGTCGCAACCAGTATTGACCACCTAAAGCTCAGAGATCCCTTCTACGTCTCGCCGGCAGATGTATTAAAACTTCGGCTAATCAATCCATAGGTCACTAGGCCAAACAATTAGACTGCTTGGGCTCAGGACTTTTGGGAGAGCTTTGGTCACAAAAGAGAAGGACGGGCTTCCTTGACAGAGCTATCCCAATTCTAACAAATGAATGAATTCAGCGTCACCAATAGAAGTGTAATTAACTAGTTTGTACCTGGATTGATAATTACCTAACTCCCGACATCGCGGTTGGACCCCCACCAATATAGGACTCGAAGACGACGTGGGAGAACATATGCAAGATGTATGGGAGACTCGATCCTATATAGCTCTTCACACTCACCCAGTCCCTATTGGAATTGAAGTAAGGGAATCGATCGGTCACTGCTTGCTTTAACCAACTCTCGGCATTGTGAAATGAGCTTGAGGAAATTGAGGAAAAGCTAGAGGGACCTGAAGCCATCCTTTAACAATACTGAATGATCAAGGAAAGAGAAAATGTGACTCGATTCTTGCTAATTTTGAATGAAACGTACGCACTTTTTAGGTCATAGATTCTGGTGATGGACCTGATGCCATTGCTTGGCTGAATTTATCAACTGGCTATTTAAGAAGAGAGCTAGTGACTGGTTGCAGCTGAGCATAGGCGAAACGAGGGCGTCGCCCTTGTAGTTCCAACAGAGTAGTTGTAGAGAAGTTTCGAGACTTATGGGAGATTTGGGGCATCACTACACCAAGGCAGTAGCATGCGGTGTTTGTCCAAGATAAGGAGA
This sequence comes from Eucalyptus marginata, assembly GCA_014182565.1. Taxonomy (NCBI): domain Eukaryota; kingdom Viridiplantae; phylum Streptophyta; class Magnoliopsida; order Myrtales; family Myrtaceae; genus Eucalyptus; species Eucalyptus marginata. Next base: position 34,659,981 of record CM024593.1, read on the forward strand.
TCACAAACCTTAAGGGGTTCCCTCGGATGGACGGCCATGATCCGAAGATAGGATCCAACCGCCATCATCCAATCACTCATTCATCTTAATCCAATGGCCAATATCAGGCAACGTCAGCACCCGTTTATAAACCATCTAATGATTCACGGGGTGCTACATCATCATAGAGGAATAGTGGACAAAATTCCAAAACAGAGGGTAAATTTTGTGACTGTTACAAGTGTCCACATTGTACTATTAATACATGTTGGAAATTACGTGGAAAGCCAAATGACAAAGAAAAGAAAGAGAAATAATTTTTTGCTTACCAGGTATCGGCTTAAAGGAATGACAAAATGTATCAATCAATCACTCGATGTTAGTACCAGAACATCAGGAAAGCTCTAGGTTAATAAAAAAACTAGCGACAAAATTGAGATTTTTTTCAGGCACGACTTTTTCAAAAAGGAATTCAATTTCAGTTGATGTGTGAATAACTAATTCGGGTGCCAGTGACCATATAATTTGAAACGAAAATTTTTTCACTCACAAAAAACCCAATCTACTATCTTTGTATGTCTTCCAAATGGAAATACAACTTATGTCAGTAAAATTAGTATTGTTTACCGTACTTCGAATATCTTTCTTAAGAATGTCCTCTATATTCATGATTTTGAGTTCAATCTCATTCCCGTCTCAAAAATTTGCAAGGATAATTCTGGTCATGCCATATTCAACTCCTAAAATTGCTTTTTCAAGACCATCCAACCGGCAAGTTGATGGGCTTTGATAGTATCGCCTAAGGACTATATTTTTAGAAAGATTTTAATGTTAACATCTCTGATAATACCACTGTTAACAATAAGAACCTTCTTTCTCATCAATATTTGGGTCCTAGTGTTTCCCCATCCGATATGTCCCATCTACCTTTTAGCTAAGTAGTCACAAGCACCGTTTCCAATTAGTGCATCTCGAGCTCCTAGTGCTTTTTCATTGATTCACATGGATATCCGGGGACATATCATACTCTGTATCGCGATGGATCCTCTTTTTTTCTCACTATGATTAATGGTTATTCCAGCACCACCTGGGTCTTCCTTATGTAATCCAAAGGGCAAACATCTTCTCACTTGTCGAAATTCCTCTCCTTAGTTAAAAATTAGTTCGACAAAACTGTCCAAAGAATTCGTATTGATAATGGATGGGAGTTTTTCACTAATGAATGCAATTTTTTTCTATCCTCTCAAGGAATAATCCATGAAAGCTCATGCACTTACACTCTCCAATAAAATGGGGTTGTTGAGCACAAACATCGACATCCCTTAAAAGAAGCTCGAGCTCTCAAATGTCAAGCTTCCATTCTTGAAATTTTATGGAGAGATTGTGTGGTCATGGCAACCTTCTTTATTAATCACATGCCAACTCATATACTTGAAGGTCGAACTCCTTTTGAGATGCTTTTTGGGCAACAACCTAAAATTGACCATTTAAGAGTTTTTGGATGTCCATGTTATGCCAAAACTATGGGTCCTCGAAAGAAAATGGATCCCTATGCTTTCAAATGCATTTTCATGGGATACTCATCTCTACATAAAGTTATCAAGTTATTGAGATATCTTGAGGGTGCTTCTTTGTAAATTGAGTTGTTATCCTCACGGATACATATTCCCATTCCAGGAGATGGCATTATTCCATCTTTGAGCAATAGTCCATTTTTATCAGAAAATGATTTATCCACGGCTCCCCAATATTTTTTTTTTGTTGTGCCAAAGCCACCTGTACCTGTTGCCCCTGATTCTTTGGAGGTAACTATTTGATCCCCAGCAATATCATATCATTTATCTAAGGAGGATCATCCGACTATTGATGGATTTCCTCTAGGAGCTTCTGAACAGACGAGTATTGAACATCCTTGACACTCTAGATGTCCAGTTCGCTCTCCCACATGGACCAAGGATTATGTGTATCCTACATTGGACTCTTCAAGTACATGCTATCCAATATCGTCACATGTCTCATTCAGTCGACTATCCCCAGAACACGTGCTGTATTGGTTGCATTTCCGAGGAACAAGAGCCATCCTCTTATATAGAAACATCGCATGATCCACGTTAGCAGCATGCTATGAAGACTAAATTACTTGCACTTGTGGAAAATCATACTTGGGATATTGTTCCATCGCCTCCACATCATAAACTCATTGGCTTCCAATGGGTATACATGATCAAATATAGAGCAGATGATACTGTTGAATACTACAAGGCTCAATTGGTTGCTAAGGGTTTTACAACATAAGAAGGCTTTGATTATCATAAGACATTTTCTCCAATCACCAAGGAGGTAACTTTTTGTTCTTTTATATCCGTTATTGCTTTTCGCAATTGGCAACTGTATCAAATGGATGCTGATAATGCTTTCATACATGGGGATATGGATGAAGAAATATATATGGAGCTTCCAGAGGGAATATGAAGACAAGGGGAGTCTCCATAAGTCCTTGTATGGGCTTAAATAGGCCTCTCGGCAGTAGTATACCAAATTTACTAGTGTGTTTATAGACGTAGACTTCCAGCACTCCAAATGTGACTATGGTCTATTCACTTGGACCAAAGGTACCTCATCAATTTACTTATTGATATATATATATATATATATATATATATATATATATATATATATATATATATATATTGATGATATACTTATTATGGGAAATGATGAATTTACCATTGAGAAATTAAAAAAAAAATATTTGCATTTTACTTTTCACATCAAGGATTTGGGACCTCCTAAGTACTTTCTAGGGATTGAGATAGCTCGATTCGACAAGGGAATCTATCTGAAATTTGCCTTGGAGAATATCTTGGAAGCAAGATTGTCAAGGTATAAACTCGTTGTTTTACCAATTGAGTAGAATGTCAAGTTGAGGAGACATGAGTATAATGCCAAGGGTCTGTCATCTAAAGAAGACCCACTACTCAAAGATTTGTCAAGATATCAGTGGCTCTTTGGAAAATTGATATATCTCACCATGACAGGATTTGACACATGCTATGTAGTATAAATTCTCAGCGAATTCATGCATAATCCAAATAAGTCTAATATGAATGCAGCACTAAATGTCGTAAAATACTTGAGGGATATCCAAGACTTGGTATATTTTTATCTAGAGATTAACATATGAAAATGACAGCCCATTGCGATACGGATTACACCACTTGTGTAATGACCATAAGATCTATCATTGGTTTTCACATCAAAATAGGAAATTCATTAATTTCATGGAGGACAAAGAAACAATCTGCCATCTCTTTATCTTCAATCGAGTCAGAGTATTGAGTTATGGCGAAAACTATTTGCGAAATAGTTTGGATACAAGGTTTACTCTCAAACCTCAAAGTAAAAGTTCATGGACCGAGCGAGTTATTTTGTGATAATGATGCTGCACTTAAGCTAGCAGCAAATCCTGTCTTTCATAAAAGAACAAAGCATATAAAAGTTGACTATCATTTCACTCAAGATAAAATCCAAGAAGGAATACTTGTCACTAGAGGAATTGGAACTGTAGAGGAACTTGCGGATATTTTCACCAAACCACTCTGTCAGAGATAACATTCATATCTCCGGAGCAAGCTAGGGGTCTTGGACATACATAGACCGTCTGCTTGAGAGGGAGTCTAGGAGATATGATTGAAGATTTGGAGGATATTTATTGTGATAAGATTGTGGACCGATTGATTTAGTCAATCCATAATTGATTTTGTATAGTAGGAAATTGAGATCTTTTATATTTCTTTTTCTAATTTTATCTTTCTTCATTGTACTATAAATGGGTACGTGTACATGTACATTAGATACAAAATACAATACAACTAAAGTTGCTCCAATTTCTTTCTGTCACATGCGGCTGCTTCCGACGTCATTCTACTCTCTCATTTCGTCCCTCCAGAAAGATTCTCACTAAATCTTGGGGTTGCCCAAGCTTTCCCAATCTCTCTCTCTCTCTCTCTCTCTCTCTCTCTCTCTCTCTCTCTCTCTGTGGCTTTCCTCATCTAGCAATGCGAAGGCGATGGAGCACGTGATTTGAAATCTTGTGTGCGAAAAAGGGCGTCGCTTACACGTAGATGTGGCAAATGGGTGGGTCGGGTCGGGTATGGGTCGGGTTGAAAATGGGTTGATCCATATTTGACCCATTTAATCCATTTTGACCCATATTCTTGTAGTGTAAATCTAATGACTCATACCCGACCTGACCCGTACCCGACCCATACCCGACCCGTATTGCTAAAACCTATTAATATTCTAGGAAAACTCACTTATACTAAATGCTAATTGGACAAAATAGTAAATAAAATAAAAAAAGTTAAAAAAAACCTATAAATTGAAATATTTATAAAGAATTAGACTATGCACATGCTTCTCTTGTTTGAAGTGAACATACCATTGAATAACTAAAAACGTAACATGAAAATTTTTTAACTAAACCTAAAAAAGCTCATTTTTATGATATTTTTTTTTATAAAAAAAAAAAGTATAAAAAAGTATTGTTAAAACATTTTTATGCAATATTTTTAACAATTTTTATGCAATACAAATTTAATGAAAAAATTTTATAATTCTTTTTAAAGTATTTTTAAAAAATCGAATTTTATTTTTTTAAAATTTTTAAAATATAATTTTTATATTTATATTTTTAAAAATATAATTTTTATTTTTTAATAATTATTTTTTATTTTTCTCTTTTTTTTTTTTTTTCTTGTCGGCCGTCGGCTATGACGACGGCCGACGATTGACCACAGCCAAATCGAGCTCATCGGCGTCGGGCGGGCCTCGATCTCACCAAATCGGCGAGGCCGAGGTGTCGCCGATGCCGGCGAGCTCGAGTCTCGCCGGCGTCGGTGACTCCGCTAGGGTGAGGCTTGGTGCCGCCGAGCTCGAGCCTCACCCGGCCGTCGGCGGCGGCGGTCGGTTGTCGCCCGCTGGCGATCAACGAAGGGATGAAGAAAAAGAAAGAAAAAGAAAAAGAAAAAGAAAAGAAAAAAAATGAAATATAAAAAATAATTATAATTTCTATTTTTCATAAAAAAATATTTTATAAAATTAAAGTATGCCATGGCTCATGGGCCATGAGTTCAAAGTGGGTCTACTAATAACCCATCTAGACCCATTTATTTTTGTGTTTTACTTTCTCAAACCCATTTTTGACCTATATTTAATTTTCACTTGATCCATATATGACCCATTTAACTAAAAAATGGGTCATGATATGGGTTTATGACCCATATTGCCACCTCCACAGTTACACGGTACGGGACGATGGTCGCCTTCTTATGGTCCCTACACCAGCGGAGCACACCACGTCAGGGCACCGGGCAGTGCATAATATCTCCTGGTTTCGCCATCTTCTTGTCAAAGCTGTCGGTCAACCCCGGAAGAAGACACATCAGGAGAAGGACGCATTGGAGCATGCAATGTCTGAAATTCCTTGCTTGCAGCGGGTTAGAGGACTTCTTCTACCAGCATCCTCTCCTTCAACACCCAACAGTCAGCGAGAAGTCTCATTTTCTCGTCATGGATTCTCAATCATCACTTATAACAAATCACAATTCATCACGCTCCGCATGGCTCTCTCCCTCACCTGCAGCGGCAGCATCTTCTGAAGAAGGCCCAGGTTTGAGCTTCAACATGAGAGCCATCGAGGATGTCGAGGAGGACGGGAGGGACCTGAGGAAACCACTCCTCCGCAAAGGGGTCTGGTATGCAATGCAGGAGAAGGGGCCCGGGCAGCCCGACCTCCCTGGATCCTCGCGAATCCTCCGCAACGGCTCCGTCCCCGTCCTCCTCAGCGTCCTGGTCGTCGCCTTAGGCTCTATTCAGTACGGATTCATCGTAAGCCCGAACCCGCATAGTGCATTATCCTTATATTTATCTATCATTGGATTTTGCGACTGTGTAAATCCTGTGCTGTTTCGGCCATCAGTGCGGATATACGTCTCCCACGGAGGACGACATAATAAGCGACCTAGGCCTTTCGCTCACGCAGGTTCGACTCGCTTCGGGAACCAGAGTTTAATCTGTCTGTTTTTTATTGTTAACTGATGCAATTTCTTCTTGATTGTTGAAACAATGGCGGATAAAGTATTCGATATTTGGTTCCTTGGTGAACGTGGGAGCCATGGTCGGGGCAATCGTGAGTGGCCATTTGACAGAGTATGTCGGTCGGAAAGGGGTACGCCACTCATTTCGATCAGCTGAGGTTTTTGTAGGAGTTTCTTGCATGATTTGTATCAGCCAATTTCTAGCTTTTAGTTCGTTCATTCAGGCGAGGGAGGTGTCATTTTAATTAGTTTCTGTCGCGCTGATGCCACCCCCACCAAATGGTCGTATTGAAATGGAATTGAAAATTGAAAAAATAAAAAATAAAAATAAAAAAAGTAAGGAAAGCTAATAAATCTAAAACTACCGTCAGGAGGCTCGGCGCCCCGTCGCCACCGATCGGCTTGCCACCACGAGCCGGCCAGATTAGGCCTCGCACCAATCATTATGGCTCCTTCTCTACTGTTTCCTCGGGCCTCGCATCAATCATGACCTGAGGTCATGGAAGTCGATGCATAGCCGTCCTCACGCTAGCGGCCAATGCCGCACGAGCTTCGTCGAGCTCCCGGCCATGGCTGCTCAAGTTTCTTTGAGCTCGGACATGGCTGCTCTAGCTTTCGGGCTGCTTTGAGCTTGTGGCCATGGCACGCGAGCTTTGTGGAAATCAACCTTGAGGATGGGGATGAGAACGAGAAACTATTACAAACAACTTGAATGCCACCTCATTTTTACATAAGCCACTCAGAGAGTGACACGTGTTGCTCTCGTGCCTAGAGCTCGTGGCCATGGCCATATAGCTCGAGCCCAAGGCTTGCGGCCACCATGGCCACAGAGCTTGAACTTGAGTAACTGTGACAGCGAGCTCGTGCTCAATTGACTGTGGCTATGCTTGACTTTCAAATGCCACGTTAGCGAATCTCTGTTAAACTATGATAAAAAAAAATGTCACCATATTTTTACGTTATTCAATTGGGACCAAATAAAACCGGGGTCTCCGACTGTACTTTCGCCCTGAATATTAAGACTTCTGGTACATGTGCTCCCTTTTTTTTTTTTTTTAAATTCGGTGGAGCTTTCGAGGGTAGTCAATCTCCGTACTGGTGTTTTTTTTTTTGTGTTTCATGTAGAAAGCCATGCGTAAATAAAGGTCAAGAAAGCTGCGGCACCCTCGCAAGCTGTTTCCTCTGGCTTTTCAGCATGAGACTCTTAAGGCTTCTATTATTATTGATTATTATGGGTCAAGCTGCTGATGTCATCCACCGCTTAAAAACTACTAGCTGCACATTGGGAAGGAATAACAGTACAATCTAACAAGATGTCATCATGCTAGAACTTCATGGCTGATTTCTTGCTCTGCTGGGTGGACCCGCTCCTTCTTTAGTGTCCAAAACAAGCGCCGCCGTGATTGATTTTGTTAGGTATTCTATGATTTATTGTGCGGACACTGTTGAATTCTTGCCATGTTCAACTGCAGTCTCTGGTGATTGCTGCAGTCCCTAATGTCATAGGGTGGCTGGCAATATCATTTGCCAAGGTGGGTGATCATTATAGTTAAGATAATTCAACAAAATTTAGCAAAGCTGCATCCTTATGCATCCCTTGGTTGCTTCTGCAGGATTCCCTCTTCTTATACATTGGAAGGTTGTTGGGGGGATTTGGTGTGGGTGTTATTTCTTATGTGGTAACCTTTGGAAAGCTCTTAAATTCTTTGCACTTGCACTAGGCCGCAGTGTGACAGATCTCAATCTTGGCTTTTCCTTGGTATCGATAGGTGCCGGTATATATAGCTGAGGTATCGCCTCAGAACATGAGAGGGACCCTGGGATCTGTGAATCAGGTCAATATGCCTACCACTTTCAGTCGTCTGCTTGATAAGATACCTTTTTTTCCCCCTATAACTTTGAAGTTGTCTTTTTTCCTCTTACCAGCTGTCAGTTACAGTGGGAGTTTTGTTGGCTTACCTATTTGGACTATTTGTCAGCTGGAGGATCCTCGCTATCTTGGGTAAGTCTGCGATTAGAAAAATCATCTAACGAAAGAGAAGTATACGATGTTGGATGCACTTTTCTACGCACTCGGTCAGTAAAAATTCCGAATAAATGTCTGAAATGCTCTCATTTTCTCAAATAATTGCTCAAAGAGAGCATAAAGTGATCAAATCATCTCAAATAAGGACCTGAAGTAACCAAATCATCTCCAATAATGACCTTTGATTGGGTGGTGACTATTCCAACATTGAAGAAAGAGTATTTTGGTAAAAAAAAACTATAAATATATATTTCAAATCTTTTAAATTTTTTCCTTTTCCTTTCCCTTTTCTTTTGTTTTTTTTTCTTTTTCTTTTTTCCTTTTCCCTCCCCTCACCATTGCCATCAATGGCCAGCAAAGGTCACCCACCACGGGCAAGGGTGAAGGTTGCCCTTGCCAGATTTGGTGAGGGTCACCCTCGTTGATGTCAGGGCAGCCAAGGCAAGGCGACCCTCGCTCAACACCAATGAGGGTTGCCCTCGCTAGATTAGGCAAGGGTGGCCTCGCCTGACATTGGCGAGGGCAACCCTCGTCCCCGCCTGAACTTGCAAGGCCATGCGAGGGTGAGGGCTCGCCTCGCTAGATCTGACGAGGAATGCCCTCGCCCAATGCCGACGGCAGTTCCCTCGCCTTAGCTAGTGAGGCCATGTGAGGGTGAGGGCGGGGGCTGCCCTTGCCAAATTTGGTGAGGAATATCTTCACCCAACGCCAATAGGGGTTGCCTTTGCCTGAGTCCGGTGACCTCCACCATGGCCGGCGAAGGGAATAGGGGAAAGGAAAAAAGAAAAAAAGAATTAAACAGAAAAAATTAAGTTAAAAGACAAAAATGCCCTTCGATCTGAAAGGTTAGGCCATTTTTTGAAATTGATATGGTCACTCAACCCTTATTTGAAATAAGTTCCATTTCAAGTACTTATTTGAGACGATTTGGCCACTTCATGCCTTTATTTGGAATAAGATCCATTTTGAGCCTTTATTTAAGAAAATGAAAGTACCTCATATCCTATTTTGAATTTTCCTCACTTGCCAGACTTCTAGCAGATTTTTTTTTTTTTCCTTTATGCTAACAACATAAAATGCTTTTGGACATCTGTGACGCCCCACTCATATGCGAATTATATTGAACAACTGGCCCCACTTGCCTGACACATGATGGCGTTGCTCTTATGGGGTCATTGGCCAAGTATACTCATCAGTTCTCTTATGCCATTAATTTGGTGACTGAATTCTCGAAATTCTGGTTTTGATATTGATTTTGAACATCTATTGCAGGTTCTCTGCCATGTCTAATAATGATTACTGGCTTATTTTTCATCCCAGAGTCTCCTCGATGGTTGGTATGAAATCTTACATGGTCTTTTCCGTACTTAATTCGTTGTTTAAACCCACCTTATTAACTTCCAGCTCTCATTTCTCCATTCACTTGTTTTCTCACGTTTCTCCTCTGCTTTACGTTTATTAAAATGGAAAATGCCGCAGGCCAAAATTGGTTTGAACAAGGAATTTGAAGCCTCTTTGCGGGTCCTACGGGGATTTGATACTGATATTTCCCTTGAAATCGATGAGATCAAGGTATTGAAAAGCTTTTCCAACTTGAATGCAGTGATATAACTAGCATGTGCCATCCATGCAGTTCTCTGAGCCTTTTCTACTGCAAAAGAACTTGAGATAGTTAACTAATTATAATGGATCCATTTGTGTTTCAACTCCTCTCTTTATAAAATAGAATCAATTGCAACAAATTGTATGCTTCATATAGAGTTCTGTGGCATCAACAAACAGAACAACGATCAGGATTGGAGAGCTCAAGCAAAAAAGATATTGGTTTCCTTTAATGGTAAATGTTTCACTTGAATATATCTAGAAATTTATTATCTCATACCTTGACATATTGTCCTTTCTTGTGTCAAATATATATTGCAGGTAGGTATTGGGCTACTTATGCTCCGGCAACTCAGTGGCATCAATGGTGTTTTATTTTATGCCACCACAATATTTGAAAGTGCAGGTGACTACTGATTGTGTTGCATTTATATTTCATTTGATTAGAGCGAAGAAGTGAATTTATTAGAACCTGCAACTTTAAACCTTTCTCTTTCTTCAATGTTATTGCTAAGGACTAAGCCTCTTCCCTCAGAAAGATTTCAGTTGTCTGTACCTTTCTAGTTGAAGACGTAGATCACATTACATTAGGTTTATTAAACAGATGAGTGATTGAATGTTCTCTGTTGCCATTTAAATAGACTTGAGCTATGCAAGAGTTGTGACAGAATTGATTGATATTAATTACCAATAGTTCAGGAGATCACCCTATTTCATTCCCAGAGGATAGTAATGGCAGATTAAGCCCGCCAAATACAAGAAATTTCTCTTCCAGATTCTCCTTTAGTCAAGATGAGCAAAGGCACACTAATACTTGCTGTTACTCTGAAAGCATCTGCTGACTGATCCAACCCAACAGAGCTTCTCTTGCTTGATTTTGTCTCTCATTTATGTGCATCGATTTTCATTAGGGCTTTCTTCAAGTGATGTCGCAACTGTTGGAGTCGGTGCTATCCAGGTAAATTGGTGATTCTCGGTGGTCTTCTGCAGCAGTTAAACGATGCAAAACACTTGAACTAATCTGAGTTGTAAGGACCTTTCACGCTGTAGGTTCTTGCCACTGCTGGTACGACTTGGCTTCCGGATAAAGTAGGCCGACGACTGCTGCTAATAGTACGTATGACTAGATCCTCACTAAAGTTAAGATTTTCTAAAACACGCTCAAATTGGGTATTTAAATCGTTTTTGCAGGTATCCTCGTCCACAATGACTCTGAGCCTACTTGTTGTGGCTGTAGCGTTCTATGTGGAGGTGAGTAATGCTGTTACCAGAACACTTACGGTTCCGAGGCAATGGCTGCTTGTTGAGGCATTGTTCTTGCATATTCCAGAGTTCTACTTCAGAAGACTCTAAATTATACAGCATAATGGGGATATTGTCGGTGGTTGGGCTTGTGGTATGATCATGTACACCCTGTTTGTACTTATTCATATTTCATTGTGCTTAATAAGTTTAAGAGTATGTTCTGAGCGTCATTATATCCAGGCTTTTGTGGTTGCCTTCGCTCTGGGAATGGGATCGGTTCCATGGGTTATCATGTCTGAGGTGAGCACAATTTACTTATTTTTCACCAAGACCAAGAGTACAGAATTCTATTCCAGGTTGCACGCTTGAGTGAAGGTTGCTCAATGGTCATGTGTCTTCATCTTCTTTTTGCCCGTCAGATCCTTCCGGCAAACATTAAGGGCCTCTCCGGTAGCATGGCAACGTTGGCAAACTGGACGACAACGTGGGTAATCACGGTGACGGCAAACTTACTGTTGGATTGGAGCAGCGGAGGTTCTCTCTCTCCCCCTCTTCCTCTCCCCTGCAACACGCTCTCTCATGCCTATTACTTATTGCTGACTGACATGGCGTTTGCAATTTTCGACAGGCACCTTCACAATCTACGCAGTCGTGGCAGCTTGTACCCTTGTCTTTGTGGTACTCTTTGTTCCAGAAACCAAGGGAAGAACTCTGGAAGAGATTCAGTCGGCGTTTAGATGAATCTTGCCTCCTGTCGTCACATTGATTATTTGCTGTTTATGAACATGTTCAGAGAGAGAGAGAGAGATTTGGCTAGGAATAATTCAATTCACAACCTCGACTGAAAACTTGAGAAGAAGTCATTATTAGTTTTGAAAAAGAGTTCTGGCGTAAAGATGAGGTTAGAACATTTTATACGAATTCATTGGAAGTTTTAAAAAGATATATGACATGTTCGTAAAAAGTTTAGGAAATTAATTGAAGAAATTGAAAGTTTGGAAATGATATCACATATTGACAATATTTAAAGACTGGTACTCTCATTGTCCTTTGGATATTTGAGAATTTTACTATTCTCTTGTTTGAATGATTTTCTCACCCAACCCTATCACGATAATGTACTTATTATCATAATGTATTTCGAGTCAAGGTATCATTTGGTACATGTCATTAGTTACATTAAATGTAGTTTAGAAGACAAACGCTGGATTTTAAATCAGGTGAGTCTCCCATGAAATACACTGTATTCAGAGTTTAAAGTATCAAGATTGCACATACACTTTAACAACCAGGCCTTGATCTAAATTTTGTGCTTTTTAAGGAAATTGAGCCCAAAAGGTTGGATTGTCGTTACTACTTATTTTTCTGTAGGGCAGTGTTTCTTTTTATTTCCATTTTTGTCAAAATCAATACTATCTTATATTATATTGGGTATAATAATTGATTTTTTTTTTTATAATACTGATTTAACTAATGTCGTTTTGTTTTAACTAGAAAAAGTATTTGACACCAAAAAAAAAAAAATACATTGAGTTTCGAAACACTGTTCAATGTTCTAAAGTGGCTTTATATATTTACGTTTGTATTTTCTAGATGGTATGTTAAATGTTAAATTAACCTCAATATGTATAATTTGTTTTTTGAGCTTAATGTATCGCCTCTCATATGAACCGTCCAGCAAATACAAACGTGAACATTGTAAAGTCGCTTTAGAAGATTGTGTCTTTAGAACATTACACAATCTTCTAAAGCTAGTGTTAAAACAAAACAACACTAGTTTTAACCAGCATTTTAAGACACTCATTGATTGCACCTGATACGACAAAAGATAATATTGAAATTAAAATAAAATCCTATTCTGACAAAAGAAGCAAGAAGAAAAGAAAAAAACACTACTCTACCGAGGAAAGGAAAAAAACAAAAAAACAGTACTAAGGACAAATGCTACTTTTGGCGATGCTTCGCACGTTAGAAAAAAATAAAAATAGAGAAGGAACGATGCTCGAACCGATGGTCTAAATACGCCGATCAGTATTGAAGTCTCGTTGTCGAGGAAGGCCCCGCCGCTTGCACAGTACAGCACCATCGCTCACCTCCCCCACATGCAATACATAATACGTGGTTGCGCAATTATCGTCTCGTGATAGCTGTCAAGTCAGTCTCGGACAGAGACACCAGAGAAAAGACACCCAACTGCATTGGGTAAAGACTGGTTCGTGCAGATGGCGACGGAGCCCCGGGACGGGTCCATCTTCGTCTTCAACAACCAACAGTCAGAGAGGCGACTCATTTCCTCATAATATCTTCTCCATCATCATCATCATCATCCATAACCATTCACAAATTCTTGGAGGCTCAAATCCCACGTCGTATGGCCCTCTCGCTCACTTGTGCCGAGGAAGAACGAGAAGCAGCAGCAGCATCTCCGGATGAAACTTCAGCTTCGAGCTTCGACATGAGTGCCATCGAAGATGCTAAGGACGAGAGGAACCTGATAAAGCCGTTGCTCCATTTAAGGGATCTAGTATGTGATGCATTAAATGCATCTATGTATTAATAAAATAGATTTTTTAGTAAAGCAATTTCAAAAACTCCCTTTGAACTGTGCATGAGTTACAAAATCTACATGTTTGAAGTTGTCCAGCAAAAGATTTTACAATGCACATGAAAAGAAAATAGATTTTAGAACGATCAATAGTTACTTCATTGGTTATGCAGAAAAATCCAAAGAATATGGACTTTACTATCCTAATTACAATATGATAATTGTTAAGCTCGAAACACTGAGTTCATTGAAAATAGTGACATCGGTGGAAATGAAAGAATGCATGATGTTTGCATTCAATAAGTCTAAGCGGAAATTTCTATATCCAAAACTTCTAAAATTGTAATTCCTAATATTATGGCTCAACCCAACAATAGTCAAGAACAATAAATAAATAATCAAACACTCCATAATGAAAAATGTCTATAATGAACCTATAATAGCCAGAAGAATAGCATTAAAAAGAACTCAAAGAGAAATAAAATCAATTATTTCTAATGACTATTGATACCTAATTTTTAGTTAACGCGTCGATAAAGGCAAGAAACTCGAGTTTGGGTTTTCGATCGCGACGGAGCTCGTTCCTCAAACAAAAAGTATTGTTTTTTCATTTTTTTTCTCTTCGCCTATCATTTTTGAAGAAATTTCGTACTCATTTTCAAAAAAAAAAAAAACCAAAAAATCAAACGGATGATTTTTGAATTGATTATTTGGTCAATCTTTTGACCAAAAGTCAATCTCAAGTCAAAATTGACTTTTTGCATAAAAAGATTCCTTTTAGCCTTAATATCACTTTGGCCACATTAAATTTCAAAAATTTCAAAGATTTGATCACAAAATCAATCTTTTAGAAAAAGTCAACTAAAGATTTAACTGTAGAACAAACAAATTTAAAAATATAGAAATCCACAAATCATTTCGTTTTAGCTTCAATTTGATTTTAGTATCGAAAATTTTGAGAAAATCGATTAAGAACCTCATTTTCTAAATTTTTCGATTTTATGTTCAAAATCAACCAAAAATAAAATTAGTTTTATTTGGTTCATATTTTAGTTTAGTTCTTTTTATGATATTTGGTCCCATTCACTCGTGTGGCTAATTTTGAGATTTGATTTGTAGGATTGCAAATTGCCATTTTTTGCCCTCATCAAGGGTTCAAATCGATCCTTCATGATTTGTGTACCGACACTTCCATTCTACTCGTTTTCTTGAATTAAATCCAAATCCTAGGTCAATTTTGGCATATTCACTCAATAACTTACCAATTTGATGGATCTAACTTACTTGAACGTAAGAAATCCAAGCTAATGAGCTCCAATTAGTGCATTCAAGTTGACCCATAATAAGATAAGGTTTAATATGATAGATTAAGATCAATTTTGACGTTGGTCCTCAATTTATTTTTTACATAAAGGTTGTACCCTTATTTTAGATATGCCATTCGAATATGGGCAATTGGACCGATTAATGTCTTGTCAATTTAATTAGATTCAATTTTAACAAATTTACATTTTGAGACAAGCAACTGTGAAAATTTTCCCATTAAGAGTTTTAATTGAGCAAAGATTCCTTTCAATTGGGACTAAATTGCACAAAAGAAAGAAGAAGGGGAAAAGACCGGTCAAAATGGTTCGAACTGGTTCAATTGGTCCGGCCGATCACCAACGGAAATGAACTATTTCCTGATTGGCTCTCGACGGTCGCTGACCACCATGAGGTGGTCCACCTCGTGGCCAACAAACTTGTGCCCTCACTTTTCAAAATTATGCAATTGCTTCCAGATTTGCCGAATTACGAAAATACCTCGGATTAGGCCATAATTTCAAATTTAACCTGAAAATTGATCATCACCGTTTATTGAGAATTCATCATGATCGTTCAAATTAGCATATGTGTGATTAAAAAGTTAATCAAGTTTGTTAGACTAGGGAGATTGATCTTTAGTCCTTGGATTGATCCAAGGGCTAGGATCACATCTTACTTAGACTATATAACTAATTTTCTCTCTAAAATACAAGAAGAAGGCCACATTTTCATATCACTCTCTCTCTCTCTCTCTCTCTCTCTCTCTGACTCACTCCCTCGATCGGACCGCCTTGCCGCCACTTGCTGTCCTCCCTCGGCACCACACCGGCGACGCACCATCACACCGAGCACCACCGACCTCCCCTCTCACCCTTTGCAATCACTGATCACCTCTTTCGGCCCTAGGAAAATCCGATCGGAGCTATTTTCAGTTGGCGTTAAAGACCAGCGTGTCTCGGCAGGCCCTAATCGAGATCTGGCGGTCCTCCGGCAGTCCTTAGCCTTCCGTGGTGTCCGGCAGCTGTTCTTTCCCCTCCAACGATTTGTGACGACAATCCTTGAAGTCTGGCAATCCTTTGATCGAGGCTGATTGAGCTCTATTTGAGAAAAATCAAAAGGTAACGATTTGAATCTTGAATCCGATGAAGCGAGGTTGAGTTAATTGATCGGGGTTAAGAATCAAAGTTTATGAACCTTTACATGCTTAAAATCATAGATTATGAGTGCTACAATTGATTATGGATGAAATACTTGATGATCGTGTTCATGTGCCTTTGCTGAAAATTCATAGGTTTGATAGACCGAGTTTCTATTATGGCAGATTTAAGGTCTTAAACCTTAAAATCTCGAGTTGAGGTGTTTTTAGACTTTTGATTTACATTCGATAAGCTTTGTTTTGATATATTATGGGCTTTGAACGAATATCGTCTGATACCTGAAATTCACTTTAAAAGTTCATTGATCTGTTCTGAAACTAAGTTGGATTATATGATGATTTGGATTTTTGAGCATTTTACAATTGAGTTGATTTTTTGTTGAACTTTTTGCTGAAAATTTGAGGTTGATGTCTTGAGAGTTGATCATAATGTCATTAGCTACCGCATATATTCTTTCTAGATTTTTTTGAAATTGATTTGGTTAGGAAAATCTCTAATAAATCATCCTTATGTTATTCTATCATGTTTGTAACCTGATTGATGATTGTCTTCAAATGAGCTAGTAAACGCATTCGATTAGTCTTGAGTCCTTCACAATAGTTGTAATGCATCTCATAAGCTTTTCAACAAGGTATAGATCGCACCAATCAGCCCTCGTTTGCTTGGTTAATCGCACGATTGAGTTCTGCAATTTTGCGCAATAAGATGATTTGACCTATTTTCCAAATTTCGCATGATTTTTTGTGAATCAAATTGTTTTGAGATATCTTCATGAAACTTAAACCTCGCATCTAAATCTATTAGTGCAAAAAATTGAGTATTTTTCTCATGTCATTTAAAGAAGATAAATTATGACTTGTTCAAGACATTGCGGATATGATTATTGCAGATTAGACCTCTTAATAGAAATGTCTTTGATCATAAGTGTTAACATGTTCAATTGTCTTTGATGTCTTCTAGACATTTATAAAGGACGTTTCAAGCTTTCAAAATGACATAAAACATCCCTCAATAGCTCTCCATTTGCCATGGTTGCCGTTTTGGCTCAACCAAGTCCAAACTTCGCAATTAGGTTCAACTGAAATCCTGTCTTGTTTCCATGATCCAATTTGTTTGACAATTTGTGTGACTTTCTGTGGACTAATTTTAAAGTAGAGTCATTGATAAAGTTTGTGCATGGCATTTAGGTCTATAACATGTCAAAATTTTAGAATTTTTGCATGTCATTTGGCATGGTACATTGGTCATAGAATTTCTGCTTTGCTGCTGCCCTATTTCACTTCTAATTGACATGCTCTTGTTCTTGAATTTTTAAAAATCATGTGTGATGAATTACGTCTCGATGTCTTTCAAGAACTAATTGTGAGATGTTGTAGTTTGTTGCTGTAAATTCACAAAATAAAACATGGTTTGGTACTTTTACCATCCATTCGAAAGGCACAAATGTTTTGAAATTCTGATTTTCCAACATGATTTCAAAATCATTTCAAGTTTTGATAGCTCATGTGATGCCCATAGGAAATTTCTCTTAACATTTTTTCAAACTACAATTTGACATGATTTTATTGATCTCTTGATTCATGTTTAGGACGTTAGTAATACTTGATCAATTGTGCCCTCAATACACCCGAGCTCACCTTAACAACTAGGCATGATTCTTGATTCAATAAAATCATATTCCTATTTGACAATTTCTTTAAAAATCACAATTTGATATAAAATTTGTCAAAATTTTGATCATATTTAGAACATCTGCAATGATCAATTGTGCCCTCGATGCACCCAAGTGAACTTTGATGGCTAAATGTGTCCCATAACATCGATGATGTCTTCTCTTGCCAATTTTTTGTAATATATTTTTGGGCATCACATGAATCACATATCGACAGTCTTTATTGCCATAAAATGAATATGGTTGTGTTTGGCGCATGACGACTGATTAAGTGATTCACTGTTGGCTCACTCAATTGGTTGATTGATTGAGAAATAAGATCAAATGGCCCGCGTGGATGCTTTCTTATGCACTTTGCATATAATTTGTAGATGTATGATTTAGGTGTGATGCATGATCTCGTGGGTTACTTTGGGATGACATTTAGAACTTGCATTAGGGACTTTTAGTGTTAGCCACCACACACGAACACAAATGATGGCTAATAGTTATAAGTCATATTAAAATGAATTGGGTAGATATCCTAGGTGGGCCGTTGCATGAACTTCAAAGGCCGACCCAAAAGGCCATGTTTGATTAGCTAATACCTTAATATGGTCCTTTGAATGTGATTGTTTTTTTTTTTTTTTCTATTTGGTACATTTTCATTGTTGGTATGTTAGTTTTAGCCATAGACTAGAATTAGGATAGGTCCATGGAGAGGGTGATCTCGGAAGACTCGAAGAAGACGAATGGTCGATGTCCAATCCGACCTTACCATTTGTAATATTCACTCCTTGATGTATGGCTCGGGTTGTTTTGGCGTTATATAAATACCCAATGAGTTGCAGATTTCTTTTTTAAATCTTTCGTAGAATTGTGTAGACTCTTTTCATCGTACACTTTTGTTATCCTTAGGTGTTTTACTTGCCCCGCAATTTCAGTTACTTGATTGATTTGCCATTTCACTTTCTTAGTAATAGTAGTAGAATGGCATGAACAAACCATCCATGCAATATCACCTTTTCCTCATAAACTTGCCCGAAAAAGTAAAAAGAGATGTGTGATCACGTTAGATAACACATTGACTATTAGGTACCGAAAGGGCACTAATAGAAACATTAGTATAACCCAAGTTCCCAAATTTTAGATCCCCGGTTGTGTAGGTATCAAGAGATTACTCTCAATCCTTGATTAGGCACTACAGCCAGCCCCTAAAAACAAGAATAGTGGCAACTCCTAAATGTTATCTAGGTTGTCTTAAACGGCTCATAGATATTAAATGAACCCGTTATGAGGGGAATGGACCTTTAGAGAAGGTTCACAATCATGATTTAACATACTCATGTGGTTGATCCCAAACGATGAAGTGGTGACATCTTTTAGAGTAATGTATGGTGAGAGGATTATCATGATCGAAATACCCTTAAACTCACATTTACATCCGATTTCCTTTCGACCTTAAAACAATTGATCAAGATGTGCCATGACATCAAGCTAGAATCACAACAAATCCCACTGCCACGTGAGTTGTGAGGTTAAGAGAGCTCACGACCATGACCGAGAAACTTCATGGCGTTGATCCCAAAGGATGAGGTAATGGCATCCTTGGAGTTATGTGTTGTGAGGACACTCTTATGGTTAAACCACCTTTAAACCCTATCTTTATGCCAATTCGCTTGCCGATTCTTGTGGACGCCGAGGTCGGGTTGCAACAATGACCATGTGGTTTATGAAGAATCGGAAATTGATTTAGGAATCTGTAATATTCTAGGTTTATTTTCACAATCTATGGAATGTGATGATTCTAATAAATGATTTAATGTCGTGGAAAAAAAGCTGAAATTTATGGATCCAAATCAAGTCTAAGATTTTGTTGAATTGCCTTAAGAATGTAAGTGTAAATGGGTTTTTAAGACTAAGCATGACTCAAAAGGTGATATCAAACGAAATAAGACTAAACTTATTATTGAAGGCTTTGCTTGGAAAAAAAGGCATTTATTATAAGGAGATCTTTTCACCAGTCTCCCATAAAGACTCACTTAGAATCATTATAGTTTTAGTGACTCATACGAGTTATAGTTATATCAAATGAATATCAAAACTATCTTTCTTAATGGGAGTTTAGAGAAAGACATTTATATGGACTAATTTGAGTGACCTTTCACTTAAGTGAAAGAAAAACATGGTGTGTAAGTTAAAGAAGTCCATATATGGACTTAAACAAGTTTCTTGAAAATCATAACTTCTTTTAGATTTAAGAAGACATAGCTGATTGGTGTATATATATGAAGGTTAACGGAAGTTAATTTCTTTTTCCAATTTTTTTCATGTTAATGACATTTTGCTCACGATTAATGATCTTGGTTTGTTACATGAAACCAATAAATTTCTCAAGAATTTTGAAATTATGGAAGAGGCAACATATGTGATAGGAATATAAATATTTTGTAATAAATCACAATAATCGTTAGGGTTATCTCCAAAAGCTTACATTAATAAATTTTTAGAAAGATACAATGTGGACAAATGCTTAGCAAAAGGAGTTTCAATTTAGAATTAGGACAAATTTAGCCTTATGCAATGTTTGAAAGATAAATTGGGACAACAGCAAATGAAAAATATTTTTATGCATTTGTTGTTAGGAGTTTAATGAATGCCCAAACTTGCACCATACCGGACATCATTTTTGCTATCAAAATGCTAGGAAGTATTAAAATATCCCTAGATCACTAGAAAGTTGCAAAAAAAGTTCTCTTTTGCTTGCAAGGAATGAAAAATCATATATTCACTTATAAAAGATCAATCATCTTAAGGTGGTTGGATAATCAGATTCAAACTTAGCCGGATATGCCAATATAAGAAAATTAATGTTTGGTTAATTGTTCCTTTTTGCTAGAGGGCAATTTCATGTGAAATTATGAAGCATCAGTCATTACTGCATCTACTATGGAGGCCAAGTTTGTTACATACTTTGAGGTCACGATTTATGGATTATGACTGCAAAAATTTATTTTAGAGTTTATGGCCGCTAAAAAATTATTGTGATAACTCTACAACAATTTTATTTTATAAGAATGACAATTATTTTGAGGATGCTAAACATGTGAAAATTAAAGACTTATCTGTTAAAGATGAAGTTTAGAAGAGAGTACCAATTGAACACATTAGCACTAACATTATTATTACATATCCCTTAACAAAATGATTGCCGCTCCAAATAATTAATGAACATGTAAAAAGATGGCCATTATTGGATGTCATTAAATGATATTGTACTATGATTTCAATAAGTTTATTTATTTGATACTCAGAGCTCATTTAAGTGTTTATGATATTTCCTTTTTTTTATTAAGCATACATGATGGAAACAAAAGAATGTTCAACATGATAGTCTCTAACAAAGACATTATGGTTGGGTCATTACTATGCTTTTCTTTTATGTATCATATTAAGTAGAGAGCTATCATTGTTGTACATGGAAGGATTGTGTTGATTGATGACATATAACCGCTATGACTTGCATTAGTTTTCTTTGTTTGATTGTAATTATTACGTGATAGCCGATTTAAAAAATGTTCTAACATAATATTATTGTGCACATTATGATCTTTATTAAACCATGAAGAAAAGGTCACATGGGCCTAGTGAGAGAATGTAAGAATTTGATTCACATGATGTTATCAATTGATAGTCCAATAACTATTTGAATGCTATAAAAAAAAACTCATATTGGCTATGAAAAGATGCAATTCTTATGAGAATGTGCAATTCTTATAAAAAGATGGGACTTTTATGAAAATAGAATATGTTTTGATGGAAGACACCTATTGAAGACAATGATTGATAGCTTGTATAAAGAGTTTAGTCCTCTCTCTATCCAAGATAATAAAATGCTGTATTTTATCCTCCATAAGATAAAATAATTTAAGAAAAAAAGTTGATTAAGGGAAAGAAATTGGATTTCTTCATTTATCCTATTTCTGCCTCAATCATTTTCTCAAAGTTACTACTGTGGATAAAGATGTGCCTCTATCCATCTTGTCGTGAATAAATCATGAAAATCTAAAATTTTTTAATTTAGAATTTGTGTAAAGAATTATATTATTCCTTATGGATAAAGTGGAACTAAGAATGAACCCATCATCAATTAATTCATCAAAATTACTCCCTTTGTAATTTCATGCAAGTAAACGACGAAAGGAAGTTGCGTGTTAATCATAAATTGCAGGTCTCAATTCACTGTTCTGTTTTTTAACCATCCATGTTACAATTTTCATTGACTATAAAAAAGCTCAATAAATTTTTTTTTTTTTTTCATTTGAACTTGCATTCAAGTAGGCGTTTGTTGTAATGTTTTGATGGTCAAAACATTGATTACATGCTGACAGGGAAAATAATACGATCAAAATGTAGAATATTTTTCGCTTGGTTCTTCAAAAGTTTTTGAGGACACTTATAAACCAAATTCAAATAAAAAGTATATTTATATTCCAATCTGATACAAAAGAAATACCTAGGGAATTGGATTCAAAATAGTTGCAATTTATTGTAACGCCAAAATTATTCTTTAATGTTTGTTGCCAAAAACTGATTTGGCCAACTAACGAGATATGTTATAATGTTCAAATAAAAAAAATGCGCTTAAGCACCAACGGAGCCCATTTCATACAAACATTTGATGACTAGATTTATTTATTTTCAAGCAAATCAGCGGTGTGTCTGAAACGACTTGTATATGGCCTTCTTTTGCTAAATCATTTTTCTTTTATCATTTGTATTTTGAGCTTAATGTATTGCCTAACATATAAACCGTCCACCCATCGGTAGGCTAAGAAGCACCGACACTCTTTCTTCGAAAGCCTTTGTGTCATGTCCGACATTCTGACACGTGTCCGACACGCTCTGACACGCTCTGACACGTTCCGACACGCGGTGACACGTGGTCAACTCTTCTCGACACGCGAGTCCGAAATTCCGACACGCGATTCCGACACGCACGGAGTCAATTTTAAAAATTTTCAATACTTGATGGGTCAAAATGTAAATATATGAAAAAATAATGAAAATAACAAAAATAAGGGGAAAGAAGCAAATTCTTACTCTCAAGTTTCTCACTTATAAGTTCTGATTTTCCCATGAGTGACAATGGAATGCCCATTTTCTCGTCGGTGTCGTTCCGTTGTTCCCACATACTTAAAGTTATAATTTTTTTTGTTTCTTTCCACCTCTCGCAAGCATCGCTTGTGAGTTATCTCTTTTGGTGTATGTTATTGGCTTGTGAGTTATTTCTCACATTTTCCGTGGCGAATTTAGTGATTTCTTTTTCTTTTGGTCATACTTCGAGAGTTCTTGTCTTGGATTTTCATTTTTCTCGAACCTTGTTTTGCAGAGGAGCTCCAAGCTAGTCTATATCATGAACTCCAAACTATGTCTAGAATTATAAGAAATCTCATTAATCCCCGACAAGTATAAGAAAACAGGACATGTTTCTTCAAGTTTACTCTTTCATCTTTGCAATTTTTGAATTTTTGAATTTCTGTCAAATTAAAACAATGAATAATATTAACAAATGTTGGATTAATATTTTTAGTATAAATTAATTCTATGCTCTTTTTATTATTATTTATTTATTTTTGCATTTATATAAAAATATATATTTAATATATAACGTGTCGGAACGTGTCGGAATTCTCATTTTTGAGAAATGATATGTCGGCGTGTCGTATCGTGTCGTGTCGTGTCGCGTGTCGTGTGTCAGGTGTCGGTCTTTACATAGCCGATAAACGCGGTTGTGATGGTTGAGCTGCTCTCATCGTCGTCGAGGTCGCGAGTTGAAGCCAGTCTTGCGTTTTAAGTGGGGGCGTAGTGGTGCCATGCTGTCTTGGTCTCCTCGAGGTATAGGGCGTCGCCGGTGTCGTTCGGCGCGAGGGGACGTGATGGAGTCTCGGTTAGTCCCAAAAAAAAAAAACATATAAACCGTCTAGTAAATACAAATGTGAATATGTAAAGTCATTTTAGAACATTAAACAATCTTTTGAAGCTAGAGTTAAAACAAAACAGCACTAGTTTTAACCAACATTTCAGTACACTCATTGATTGCACCGATATGACAAAGGATAAAAATCCTACTTTGACAAAAGAAAAAGAAAGAAAGAAAATAAACACAACCCTACCAAGAAAAGAAAGAACAGTACCAAGGAGGAACCTTTTGGCGATGCGGTGGATTTGCTTCGTACGTTAAAAAATAAAGTAGAAAAGGGAATGATGCTCGAACCGATTGCCTGAGTGCTTCGATCTTTATCTTGAAATCTTGTGGCCGAGGAAGGCCCCGCCGCCTCCACGGTGCGGGACCATCGCTCACCTTTCCCACATGCGATGCCATGATACGTGGTCGCGCCATCATCGTCTTGTAGTAACTGTCAGTCACTCTCGGGCAAAGACCCCTCGGAGAAAAGACACATCGGCCAACTGCAATGGCAAAAACTTGTACGTGCAGACAGCCATGGAGCCCCCCCGGACCGGACCATCTTCTTCTTCAACAACCAACAGTCAGAGAGGCGACTCGTTTCCTCATATTATCTTCTCCATCGTCGTACCATGACCGTTTGCGAACTCTCGAAGGCTCGAATCCCACGTCGCATGGCCCTCTCGCTCACTTGAGATAAGGGAAGAACGAGAAGAAGCGGCGGCAGCAGCAGCAGCAGCAGCAGCATCTCTGGGAGAAGTTTCGGTTTCGAGCTTCCGACATGAGTGGCATTGAAGATGCTGAGGTTGAGAGGGGCCTGAGAAAGCCGTTGCTCCACCCAGGGATCTGGTACGTGATGAAGGGGAAGGGATCGAGTCGGTCCAGCCTCTCCAGATCGGCGCAGATCCTCCGTGAGGGCTCCTTCTCCGTCCTCTTCTGTGTTCTGATGGTCGCCTTAGGCCCTATTCAGTTCGGATTCGCTGTAAGCCAGTATTCCCTTAATGTGTTTTGCTTCTGTCTCTCTGTTGTCTATCTATCTGTCTATCATTGAATTTGGTGATTGTGTAAATCTCATGCTGTTTCGGCTATCAGTGTGGATATTCGTCTCCCACGGAGGACGACATAATAAGCGACCTGGGCCTTTCGCTCTCCCAGGTTCGACTTGCTTCAGGAACCGGAATTTAATCTCTCTCTTTGGGTTGGGATCTGTTTTTGATTGTTTGACTGATGCAATTTGTCCTTGATTGTGGTACAATGCCGGATGTAGTACTCGATATTTGGCTCCTTGGTGAATGTGGGAGCCATGGTGGGGGCAATCATAAGCGGTCAGATGGCAGAGTACGTCGGTCGGAAATGGGTATGCCACTCATTTCGATGAGATGCCTTTTTCATTGGAGTTTCTTGCATTATTTGTCTTAGTCAACAGGAAAATTTAGTTACCAATGTCGACCTCGTTAACTAGAGAAATTACTGACAACGGTAATAATAATATTTCAACTATCATACAATGAGGATTAAAAAATCAAAGCATATCGAATTCAATTAACTAGCAACCATATCGAATTCACTAATATACTCAACAACTAACATATCTCCATCCATTTGAACTAAAGTAGATAGCACATCAAATTGACCTTGTTGACTTAAAGAGCTTATGATACATGTCTGACAAGACATTCATCAATCTCATAATAATCGTCTGTATGAAAATATTAGACACGACATTATGAGCCAATTTCATCTGTATAAGACTCAACATATGTCTATCCAACAAATCACAATCAGTTTGCTTCATTGACTTTAGCTTCTCATTAGACATGGGTAGGCACGAATTCATTTGGCATAAGTAATTTGCATCTTCTAGACATCAAAATACTTCCCATCAGATTTGTTAGTTTTCACTTTCCTTCCTTTGTCGCCATTGATTCATTTCAAGTCAGTTGAACTTGACTATGATGCCAATTGTAGCGAAAACGAGTGGAGAAAAAGTAAACATAATAGGGAAATAAATTGAATATCGGATTTATGTGGTTCAGTTGGTGGGACTCACTCCATGGGGGGAAGTAGCACATGATTTTATTATAGATTAAGCAATATGATGAAAATTACAACCACATCGATTCACTCAAATAGTTATTGTTTCAAGTCCTCAATTACATCTAATACACAGTATGTGGACCTCATAATTCTTTGCTAATCAGTCTCTCAATCTAATTAAAGAATCCACAAATTTCCATCTGGAATTTATTGGCCTCAAATACTTGCAACGTTTTTTGGATGTAATTCATGGGCACGCCAAATAATGGATTGTTGCAATCAAAAGCTTTTCTACCCATTCAAAGGAAGGCCGGCGGCCTAGCAACTCCGACAAAATGCTTGATATATATATATATAGATCCAATATAGGAAGCCAAAATTAACCGATTGCTTCGTTTGTTCGGTCAACCAAAAGTCCAATGAAGACTTTTCTAATTTAAATAACGTTCTATTGAGATTTGAAATTACTAATTAGATCGGATTTCTTTCATGGACTCAAGCTCAGAACATATTCTTGACAATAGCCTTTAGTTCTTTTGGCTTTTTGCTTTTCCGCTGAAATTATTGTTTGGATAATGTGACCGGTTTTCAGAAATTTCAGCACTCAAAACAGCCAGCATCTTGAATAAAAAAATGTAAGCTTCTCGATTTTGAGTAATTTACGTTCTTAATTCAATGGAGCTCTTGGAGTCATCGAGTAACTTTCGTATAGAAAGCCACAAGTAGAGGTCGAAAAGTTGGGATCCCGCAACCCCCAAGCTTTTTCCTTGGCTTCTGGCTTTTCAGCATGCGACTCTAAAGTTTTCACTGGGTTTCTATTGCTTATTATGGGTGAAGCTGTTTTGGTAAATGAATATCAGTACGATCTCACAAGACATTGTCACGCTGGAACTTTACTGCTGATTTCTTGCTTTGCTGGGGTGACCTGTTCCTTCGAAATGTCTTAAACGAACGTCTCTAAGATTGCTTTTGTTAGGTATTCTATGATTATGGTGTGGACACTGTTAAATTTCTTACCATGTTCATCTGCAGTCGCTGATGATCGCTGCAGTCCCTAATGTTATAGGGTGGCTGTTAATATCATTTGCCCAGGTTAGTGAATATTATGGTCAGATAATACATGGAATTTAATCGCTCGCAGCTGCACCCTGATGTACTCCTTGGCTGCTTGTGCAGGATTCCTTACTCTTATACATAGGAAGATTCTTGGGGGGATTCGGTGTGGGTGTGATTTCTTATGTGGTAATCTTTGGAAAGCTTTATCTTATTAAACCCTTTAAACTTGCACGTGGCAGCAGTGTGACAATTTTCCTTTATTTGGTATTAATAGGTGCCGGTATATATAACTGAGATATCGCCTGACAACATGAGAGGAACCCTGGGATCTGTGAATCAGGTCAGTACGCCTGCCACTTTAATCATCCGCTTGACGTGACCCCTTTTCTTTTAATAGTTTCGAAGTTGTTTTAACAGATCAGGGAAAATGCTTCATTTGCCTTTCTTTTTAGTAGCTCTCGGTTACAATCGGAACATTGTTGGCCTACCTTTTTGGAATATTTCTCAACTGGAGGATCCTTGCTATCGTGGGTAAGTCCATGAAGAGAAAATCATCTTTTGGAAGAGAAGTATATCATGCTGGATGTACTTAACTTCTGACACTATTACACAAACTTTCAACATAGAAAAAGCTTATTTTTTTCCGCTAACTGCATAAAAAGCTTTTGGACATCCGTAATGCCCACAAATGAACATAACTCTATCCATGATATTTGTCGAATGACGGGCCCATTTTCTTTACAAATGATGGTGTTTCTTTTATAAGGTCATTCGCCAAGGACACTCAGCAGTTTTCTGATGCCATGGGTTTCAGGACACTCACTTATTTCTAGTTATTTTCCTTGATATTGATTTTGAGCATCTTTTGCAGGGTCTCTGCCATGTCTAGTATTGATTCCTGGCTTATTTTTCATCCCAGAGTCTCCTCGATGGTTGGTATGAAATTTGATATGGTCTTTTCTGTATTTAATTCTTCCTTTTTAGGGACTTCCTGCTCTAATTTCTCACTTCACTGTTTTCTTATTTTCTCTTCTGCTTTATGCTCTTTGGAATGGAAAATGCTGCAGGCCAAAATGGATTATGGAGGGGAACTGGAAGCCTCTTTAAAGGTCCTACGGGGTTTTGATACTGATATTTCCCATGAAGTCAATGAAATCAAGGTATTGAAAAGCTTTTCCAATTTGAATGTTGTGAATATAATAAATACACATCCGTGTAGTTCTTTGAGCCGTTTCTGCTGCAACAGAACTTGAGATATTTAGCCAAAGATAATGGATCTACTTATGTTTCAACTCCTCTCTTTATAAAGTAGTATTAACTGTTATCAATTATATTTCCATTAGACATCTGTTGCATCAACAAGCGAAAGAACAACGATTGGGCTTGCGGAGCTCAAGCAGAAAAGATATTGGTTTCCTTTGATGGTAATTGTTTCACTTGGATCGATGTTGGACTTATTATCTCATAACTTGACATGTTGTCCTTTCGTGTGTCAAATATATGTATTGCAGGTTGGTGTTGGCCTACTTATTCTCCGGCAACTCAGTGGCATCAATGGTGTTTTATTCTACTCCACCACAATATTTGAAAATGCAGGTGGCGATTGATTGTGTGGCATTGCAGCCTATATTTTGTCTAATCAGAGCAAAGGGAATTTAGCAGAACCTGCAACTTCAAATCTCTCTTTTTCTAGAATGTTACTGTTAAGGACTAAGCCAGAAACTATTCATTATGCTCTTCCCCACAGAAAGATTGCATTTGTCTGTACTTTTTTCTAATTGAGAATGCGGATGTCACATTATGTTAGGAATTTTAATGGATTACTAATTTCAATGTTACTATTAAGGACTAAGCTGAAAACTATTTGTTATGCTCTTCTCCCCAGAGACTGCATATTGTCTGTTCTTTTTTTTTTCTGAGGATGCAGAGATCACATTATGTTAGGTTTATTTAAACAGATTAGTAATCGAATGTTTTCTTTCACTATTTGGATAGACTTAAATAGATGGCAATCCATTGAAGTTGGAGTAATCAAATGTTTTCTGTTGAAAGAATTGATTGATAGTAATTATCAATAGTTCAATCAATTAGCCTATCTCATTCCCTAGAGGATGCTACTGGCAGATTCTACAAGCCAGCAAAGACAAGAAATTTCTCTTAGATTCTTCTTTAGTCAGGATGAGCAAAGGCATATTGATCCTTACTATTGTTCTGAGTAGCATCTGTTGATGGTTGCAACCCAATAAAGCTTCTCTTGGTCGATTAGGCTTCCAAAAATGTGCATTGATTTTCACTAGGTTTTTCTTCAAGTGATGTCGCAACTGCTGGAGTCGGTGCTATCCAGGTAAATTGGTGATTCTCTCAGTGCTCTTCTGCAGCAGTTAAACAATGCCAAACACTTTAGACCTAATCTGAGGTGTAAGGAACTTGCATTCTGTAGGTTCTTGCCACTGGGGCTACCACTTGGCTTCCGGACAAAGCAGGCCGAAAGCTGCTTCTAATAGTGCGTATGCCTAGATTCTCACTAAATTTAAGACTCTCTAAAGCATGCTTGAATTGGATATCTAAATCCTTTTCTGCAGATATCCTCGTCCGCGATGACTTTGAGCCTTCTTTTTGTGGCCGTAGCGTTCTATATAGAGGTCAGTAATGAAGCTAGTACAACCCTTTGGCTTCTGAGGCAATGGCTGCTTGTTGAGGCATTCTTCTTGCATTTGACAGAGCTCTGCTTCAGAAGACTCTAAACTATACAGCATAATGGGAATATTGTCGGTGGTTGGGCTTGTGGTATGATCATTTACACTCGCTGTTTGTACTTATTCATGTGCTTAATAAGTTCCTAAGGCTATGTTTTGAGTGTCATTACATCCAGGCTTTTGTAGTTGCCTTCTCTGTGGGAATGGGATCTGTTCCATGGGTTACTGTGTCTGAGGTAAGCACAATCTGCTTATTTTTCACTAAATCCTAGAGTAGCGAATTCTCCTCCAGGTTGCCCATTCAAGTGGCTGTTGCTCAATGGTCATGTAGATACTAACTCAAGATTTGCTTCTCTATGCACGTCAGATTTTTCCCCCGAACATTAAGGGCCTTGCTGGCAGCATGGCAACGTTGGCGAACTGGTCGGCAACATGGGCGATCACACTTACGGCAAACTTGCTGTTGGATTGGAGTTCTGCAGGTTCTCCTCCCTCTCCCTCCTTGTCTTCCTGCAGCACGCTCTCTCACGCTTTAACACTTGCCTGCTGACTGACACGGCCTTTGCGATTTTCGACAGGTACCTTCACAATCTACGCAGTCGTGGCTGCTTGTACTGTTGTCTTTGTGATCCTCTTTGTCCCGGAAACGAAGGGGAGAACTCTGGAGGATATTCAGTCGTCGTATGAATGATTCTTGCCTCCTGGCGTCACATTGATTTTTACTGCTGAATAATATCGTAAGAGGTGCAGGAGCATCAAATTCCATTGATAATAACCAGCTCACAGGCCCGCCTCAAACCTCATTAATGAGCCCACCGCCTTTGATATTTATGTAAATAAAGGGAGATTTCGGCCGTGACATGATCCGATGGATCCAATAAGGAGAAGGCCCCCGAGATGAACTTCTAGAAATTGAAGAATAAATGCCACTTCGGCTGGGTTAAGACTGGAGGATTATTTCTGTTTTAAATAGGTTTTTTTGATCTTATTAAGCTTCCTAATTCAGACTGGTTTCCGAGTTCAAGTTAGTTTTTTTAGTTTGAGTGGTCTTCTAAATTAATGTTTAGTCCGTTAAATTTTTCCTAGCCTTAGTCTGTCCATATAAAGGAGGAGCGTTCTCCATTATAGACATGCAAGTTTTGATTTGACAATATATGAGGATTTTTCGAGCAAAATAATAAATAAATGAGCATTCCTCCGAGTAGTTTCTTGGACTCTTTGTCCGATTCTTTGGTGATGAATCTCAAAATGCTTTCATTTAATCAGATACATTCACCATTCTCACAAACTCCTCAAGTATTAGCTGGCGCGAAATTATTCATTTCATGCAATCTCGACTAAAAATTTGAGAAGAAGGCATCATTTGAATTGGGCAAGAATTTTGTCATGAATCGATTTTTCTTAGGGATGATACATTTGATATTTCATAATCAAATCCGATTTTTCTTTGGGATGAGACATTTGACATTTCTTGCAATTTCAACTGAAAACTTAAGAAGGTTAGGTAATTTATATTCCGGCGTGATTTTGGGAATTGCCGTTACATCGCTGACCAGTGGATGATCAATGTATTTTTATTTTTTACCTTTTTTGGGGGATGTTAAAAGGGTCGACCACACATTAGCGAACTGCAATTAAAAACTAATTTTCTGACAGCTAGGAGTCACGTTATTTCTGCATCCGGCATTCCTTATCATTCGTACTATGATGTCTCCGGATCCTTCTTTTTGAAAAAAGTCAAAGCACTAATTAAAGGACTCTGACCACTGACTACTGAGCATAGATTCCTTTAATCCTCCTCTTTTTTGAAAAAAATTTCTCTTCTGTGGATCTGTCTCGCACAAAACTGGGGACGGAATCGATGGAAAGTTCAAACGTGTCCTTCGGGTGCAAATTTCAAAAGACAAATAACGAAAAGGCCTTTCCAAAAATTTCAAAGCTGAAAAGAAAAACCTGCATCGCATTAAAGTCGTGTTCATTAGAATATTAACCCGCCGAAGTCATGTTTATTAGAATATACACACGTTCGTGGCAGCGGGACCGAAAAGACTTCATAATCACAACGTATTTAATCTTTTAATTACAGTGGAAATTTGGTATTGTAGTTTGCTTGATGGTTTAGAATTTTTCAACATTTGGAGCACCCTCTACAAATCTCAATTTGGCGAAATATATTTTTTACTAAAGTTTAGACTGTTTTATGTATAGATATCTAAAGATTCTTCAATCAACCAATGAAAAATAATTCCAAAATTACCTTTATATGTAAATATTTGTATAATTTTAGAGTTAGAGAAGACTTATTAAAATGATAACTTTAAAGGTCATCCATGTTTTGTCACAATAAAAACAATGTGATAGTTTTTAAAATGATATCTCATGTTATGCTAAATGTTTCGATGACTCAATTAGTTTAAAAAAAAAAGTTTTGATAAGGTTATGTGTCTCCTTTGCATATGGTGAACTCACAATCATGTATAAGACATATTAGCATGCAATCATTATCATTATTTCAAATTGTTTCTCTTTTAAATAGGGTCAACCTGTTTTATTTTGGAACTTAAATAGAGATTTTTACACTTATAAACTATTAGGGTCAAATTTTATAACGGAACTTTGAGTTATGTGGCCTTATGATTATGGAAGGGAAAAGTACTAAAAAAGTCATAAACTAATTGTATTGGCACTAATTCAATCTTAAATATTTCAATTGGACCAACTTAGTGCTAAAATTTTTTACATTTGTACCAATTCAGTCCATTCGACCGATTTAGAAAAAATATTGTTGACGTAGATGTCGATCGCTCTACGTGGCACTTTGGTGTTAACATAGATATTTTAAAATATTTTTTAATAATTTTTCGATTTTTTACTTTTTAAAATTTTTCCTTTTTTTTTTCCTTTAGACTATGGTTGGCGATCACCTGCCAAAGGCAAGAGTCGACAACGGTGTCATGGCCTCAACCAACCACAACCAAGGGTCACCCTCGCCAAATCTAGCGAGGGCACGACCCTCACGGCTTGGGCGAGGGCGACTCCCGCTGAATCTATAGCTAGGGCTCGACCCTAGCTAGAGGTTGTGGGGGCGACCCTTGCTGCAAGGGTCGAGCCCTCACCTAGGCCGGGGTCATGCCCTTGCTAGATTCGATGAGGAGGGCCGCGACGCTTGCGCTTGTGGCCAATCGCTGGCCATGGTCGATATCAGCCACAATCCAAAGAAAAAGAAAGGGGAAAAAGTTTTAAATTAGTAAAAAAAATTCTGAACAAAATTATTAAAATATTATTAAAAAAATGTCCACCTTAGTGACGGTCATGCCATGTCAACAATTTCCTATTTAAATTGGCCGGATCAATTAAATTAGTACCATTGTAAAAATGTTTAGAACTAAATTGGTCCAATTGAAAGATTTAGAGTTGAATTGGTACCAATATAAAGTTTGAGACTTTTTTGATACTTTTCTAGATTATGCAAATGTTTGGTGAAAGAAAAGGAGTTAGTTAACATAGCTTAAAAAATATAAAGATGATCAAAGATAGCAAGTGCTGAGTTAAAATAACAAAGCAATGATGCAAATTGGGTTAGTATGTTAATTCTCTAAAGAGGGATCTTGTTCTACTAGCCTAAAAATAGTCATGACAAGCGCTCCTAGTTTTATTTTACTTCCATTTACGATTTTAAAGAAAATTAAATTCTAAGTGATAATAAAAAAGAATGATAACTAAATTTGTATAGATCAAATAATAATTGATTGGATTTATGTGGAGTCATTCTTTAATATATTAGAACTTACTTATGTGTTAAAGTTTAAATTAACTTAATAAGAAAAGGAGGCTATAAAAACAAAGTGATGAAAAAAAAAAGGTTGAGATTAGGTGCATCATATTATAATATACGAATCTTTTTTAAAGGAATAAGAAAAAATAAGGGAGTAGTTAAAAAAAATGAAAAACTAAAGTCCACCTGCATTAATTCTAGACTCTCACTGATTCCCTTAAAGCCCTCAGCATCAATCTTAATTATGCCCAGAACTTTTTTTTTGTCTAAAAAAATCCTCAATTTTCACTTTAATCCTAAGTGAAACTTAAAGATGTACTATCTTCTAGTCAGTAAGTTACAACCAAAGTTTATTCTTTCTTAATCTAATGGCGCTCATTGAACAGGACCAATCCCGTATTTTCCTTACACGAAACCACCATATTTTCCCTTCTTTAGATTACAATAATTACTATTTCAAATAAGTAGTTTTCTTGAAATTCATTTTTTTTTAATTTCTTGAAATCAAGTGCGGTTCGAGTTACTCGCTCATAGTTGACTCAAATTCACCCCTACTCAAATCCATTTGGTAAGACTTCTTATTAATTCCAAAGAGTCGCGCAACTTCTCTATTATTTAATGAATAAAATGTTTAGTATCTAAATCTATACTGACTTGTAGATTCGTATATAAAATCTTCATTAATCTTTTAAAGCGTTGGAGCATTGTAAATTTGTAAAACAAAGTAAAAATTTGCAATATATCATTAAGAAAATTGAACAATGCTTATTTGAAGAATCATTTTGGACTCTATTTTTTTTCGAGAAAAATGAATAATTTTGAAAATATTTTCCTAAAAATGATCGCTTGGAATAATTAGCCAATAAAAATATTTTTATTATCAACAATAATTTATATCTTAACATTTTTTTGAATGATGGTATTATTTTTTACTCATTCATTTTTGTATTTCTTAAAAACGATTATTTGTAACATTTGAAATAATTAATCAATGAAAAATATTTTCATAATCGGTGAAATTTTTTTCATTCGTTCATTTTTGTAGACGACACAAACTATTTTCAAAAAAATCATTTTTCAAATTATTTATTCTCGAGAATCCCGTGATTCATGAAGAATCATTTTGGGCTCCATTTTTTTTTTTTGCCAAAAATGAATGATTTTGAAAATATTTTTCTAAAAATGATCGCTTGAAATAATTAATAAATAAAAAATATTTTCATTATCAACAATAAATTATACCTTAACATTTTCATGAATGATGGTAATATTTTTTGCTCGTTCATTTTTGTAAACGATATAAGTGATTATTTCTAAAAATCAATCATTTGCATCGCTTAAAATAACTAATCAATGAAAAATATTTTTATTATTGACAATAATTTATGTTTAGACATTTTCATAATTGGTGAAAAAAATTTCCATTCGTTCATTTTTGTAGACAACACAAGCAACTATTTTTAAAAAACTCAAATTTTAAATTATTTACTCTCGAGAATCCTACCATATTTTTCTATACGTGCAAAAACGGAAAAAGACACGTCCCGACACATGCCTTCATATTGCCGCATTCTTATAATTTCAAGGTACGCGCCATCCGAGGGTCAGCACGGCCACCTTAGTTCTACCCATCTCCCCATGCTTCCACACCTACAGTCCGAGGAACAACTCATCATCTCCTCACATCTTCTCAATCACCATCCATAGTAATTCCACAATCTCCTCCTTCAAGATCCAAAACCCACTTCGCATCGCGCTCCCTCCCTCGCTCGAGCTAAGGAGGAGGAAGAAGAAGCAGCAGCAGCAGCATCTGCTGAAGGAGCTGTCGGCCTCGAGCTTCGACATGGGCGCCCATGAAGACACAGAGGCCGGGAGGGACCTGAGGAAGCCGCTCCTCCGCACGGGGGTGTGGTACGCAATGCAGGGGAAGGCATCGGAGCAGTCCACCCTCTCCGGATCGACAAAGAACCTCCACAGCGGCTCTGTTTCCGTCCTGCTCTGTGTGTTGACAGTCGCCTTAGGCTCTGCTCAGTTCGGATTCGCCGTAAGCCCGAATTAGCATAATGTGTTTTGATTCTACCTATCCATCAACCCATCTATCTATCTATTTATTGGCGAGTTCTGTGGTTGTGTAATTCTTGTGCTGTTTCGAATTTCAGTGTGGATATTCGTCTCCTACAGAGGAGGACATAATGAGCGACCTAGACCTTTCGGTCTCGCAGGTTCGACTTGCTTCAGGATCTAGAGTCTAATCTTTCAGTTCTGGTTTTGGATCTCATTTTTTTCTGTCAACTGACGCAATGCCTTCTCGATCGCTGTACAATGGTGGATACAGTATTCAATATTTGCTTCCTTGGTGAATGTGGGAGGTATGATTGGGGCAGTCATGAGCGGCCAGATGGCAGAGCACATCGGCCGGAAAGGGGTATGCCACTCATTCTGATCAGCTGCCATTTTCATAGGAGTTTCTTGTATCATTTGTCTTAGACGAATCTTAAGCAATTTCAGGGTAGCTTTTAGTTCTTTTGGCTTTTTGCTCTTCTGGTGAAATCATTCTTTGGATGATGCGGCAGAATTTTGGAAAATTTCAGCAACTGAACAGCCAGCATCCCCGGTTTTGAGTGACTTACATTTTTTATTTGATGGAGCTTTCCAAATCATTTGAGTACCTTTTGTGGCTTCTGGCTTTTCAGCATGAGGCTCTAAAGCTCCCACTGGGTTTCTATTGCTTATTATGGGTCAAGCTGTTGATGTGATTCGCTGCATAAAACAAATTTCTGTAATTACAATGATGGAACTTTGTCACTGATTTCCTGCGTTGTTGGGCTGATCTGTTTCTTCTAAATGTCCACAACAATGTCGTTAGGATTGCTTCTGTTGAGAATTCTATAATTTTTGTGTGGACACTGTTAGTTTCTTACAATGTTCAACTGCAGTCTCTGATGATCGCTGCAGTCCCTAATGTCTTAGGGTGGTTGGCAATATCGTTTGCCAAGGTGAGTGATCACTATGGTCAGATAATTCCTGAAATTCCATCAACTACATCCTTATGTACTTCTTGGCTGCTTCTGTAGGATTCCTCATTCTTATACATAGGAAGGTTGTTGGGGGGATATGGAGTGGGTGTAATTTCTTATGTGGTAATCTTTGGAAAGCTCTTTTCTCGTTAAGCCCTTTGCACTCGTGTACTTTGGCAGCAGTGTGACAAATCTCAATTCTGGCCCTTGGTATCTATAGGTGCCAGTTTACATAGCTGAGATATCGCCCGAGAACATGAGAGGAACCCTGGGATCTGTGAATCAGGTCGACACGCCTACCACTCTTCATCTTCTGCTTGATTGATGCCCTTTCGTTTAATAGTTTTAAAGTTGTTTCAACAAATCATGGAAAACTCTTGATTTCCCTTTCTTTTGGTAGCTCTCAATCACATTCGGAACATTGTTGGCTTACCTTTTCGGACTATTTGTCAACTGGAGGATCCTTGCTATCTTGGGTAAGTCCACGAATAGAAAATCATCTTTCATAAGAGAAGTATATGATGCTGGATGTACTTAACTTTGGACACAATACTTCCAACACAAAAAAGCCCTCTGTTGTTTCTTTTCTTTTCTTCTTTGGCTAAAAATATACGATGCTTTTGGACATCTCTACTGCCCACATAAATTTTACTTATTAATTTTGAACATAACTCTCTACAATATACAACGAACAACAGTTCATTTGTTCTACAAACGATGGTGTTTCTTTTATAAGGTCATTGGCCGAGTACACTTATCAGTTTTCTGGGGCTATTTGGTGACACTTAACTCACTTATTTCTTGCTATATTCCTTGATATTGATTTTTACTTTTATTTTCAGGGTCTCTGCCATGTCTAATATTGATTCCTGGCTTATTTTTCATCCCGGAGTCTCCTCGATGGTTGGTATGAAATCTTATTTGGACTTTTCCGTACTTGATTCTTTGTTTGAACCCACCCGTTTATTAACTTCCTGCTCTCATTTCTCCATCCACTGTTTTCTTATGTTTTTCTTCTGCTTTATATTCATTGGAATGGAAAATGCCACAGGCCCAAATGGGTTTGACGCAGGAATTTGAAGCCTCTTTGCAGGTCCTACGGGGATCTGATACTGATATTTCCCTTGAAGTTGATGAAATCAAGGTATTCAAAAGCTTTTCCAACTTGAAGGTTGTAATGTTAAAAAATTGTCATCGGTGCAGTTCTTTGGGCCTTTTCTGCCGCAAAAGAACTCGATATAAGATAATGGATGTGCTTATGTTTGAACTTCTCTCTTTGTAAAGTAGTATCGATTGTAATGAATTATATACTTTACGCAGAGCTGGGTTGCATCAACAGACAAAACAACAACAATCAGGTTTGCAGAGCTCAAGAAGAAAAGATATTGGTTTCCTTTGATGGTAAATGTTTCACTTGAATCTGTCTTGAGCTTTATGATCTCATACCTTGACATCTTGTCCCTTCTTGTGTCAAATATATGTGTTGCAGGTAGGTATTGGACTACTTATGCTCCGGCAACTCAGTGGCATCAATGGTGTCTTCTTCTATTCCACCACAATATTTGAAAGTGCAGGTGGCGACTGATTGTGTTGCATTGCAGCTCTTATGTCAATTTAACTAGAGTGAAGAAGTGAATTTATTAGGACCTGCAACTTTAAATCTCTCTTTTTCAATGTTACCGTCAAGGACTAGGCTGAAAGCTATCCATTATGCTCTTCTCCCAGAAAGATTGCATTTGTCTGTACTTTTTTTCTAATTGAGGATGCAGATATCACATTATGTTAGGTTTAATAAACAGATTAGTAATCGAATGTTTTCTTTTGCTATTTAAATAGATTTGAATAGAGGACTATCAATTGAAGTTGGAGAAAAGCCCTGAACTTGATCTATGCAAGAGTTGCTGAAAGAATTGATTGATATAAATTATCAGTAGTCCAATAAATTAGCACATTCCATTCCCTAGAGGATATTACTAGCAGATTCTACAAGCCTGCAAAAGAAACAAGAAATTTCTGTTTTTGATTCTGCTTAGTCAGGATGACCAAAGGCATATTGATCCTTGCTGTTGTTCTGAATAGCATCTGTCTGACGGATGCGACCCAATAAAGCTTCTCTTGGTTGATTAGGCTTCCATTAATGTGCATTGATTTTGAACAGGGATTTCTTCAAGTAATGTCGCAACTGTTGGACTCGGTGCTATCCAGGTAAAGTGGCGATTCTCTCGGTGGCAGCAGTTAAACAGTGCAATAAACTTTTGACCTAATCTGAGGTGTAAGGACCCTTCATGCTGTAGGTTCTTAGCACTGGGGTAGCGACTTGTCTCCCAGATAAAGCAGGCCGAAGGCTGCTTCTCATAGTGCGTATGACAAGATTCTCGCTAAGTTAAGATTCTCTAAAACACGCTCAAATCGGGAACTGAAATCTGTCTTTGCAGGTATCCTCATCCGCAATGACTTTGACCCTTCTTTTTGTGGCCGTGGCGTTCTATATAGAGGTCAGTAATCCTCTTAGTATAACCCCTTCTTTTCCGATTATCTGCTTTTCTGAGGCATTGTTCTTCCATATTCTAGAGTTCTGCTTCAGAAGACTCTCAATTATACAGCATAATGGGAATATTGTCGGTTGTCGGGCTTGTGGTATGATCATTTATGCTCACTGTCTGTACTTATTCGTTGTGCATATAAGTTTAAGGGTATGTTCTGAGCGTCATCATATCCAGGCTTTTGTCATCGCCTTCTCTCTGGGAATGGGTTCTATTCCATGGCTTATAATGTCTGAGGTAAGCACAGATCCATAGTCATTTCAATAAATTAATGAATATGTCCTAGCATCCCGTGATTCATGGAGACCAACTTGAAACTTTCTATTCTTTTTGCATGCCAGATTCTTCCGGCGAATATTAAGGGCCATGCTGGCAGCATGGCGATCTTGGCAAACTGGATAACAACTTGGGTGATCACGTTGACAGCAAACTTACTGTTGGATTGGAGCGCCGGAGGTTCTCTCCCTCACTCCCTCTCCTCCCTGCAACACGCTCTCTCATGCTTTGACACTTAACTGCTGACTGACATGGCCTTTGGAATTTTGGACAGGTACCTTCACGATCTATGCAGCTGTGGCTGCTTGTAGTGCTGTCTTTGTGATACTCTTTGTCCCAGAAACAAAGGGGAGAACTCTGGAAGAGATTCAGTCGTCGTTTTAGATGATTCTTGCGCCTCGTTCTCACATTGATTTTTGCTGTTTAATAACATGGTAGAGACGCGGAAGCATCAAATTCCATCGATAATAGCCAACTCACAAGCCCACCTCAAACCTCATCAATCAACCAAGCACATTTGATCTTTTTACGAAAATAGGGAGATTTCGGCCGTAATATGATCGAATGAATCTAATGACGAGGAAGCCTCCAAGATCAACATCTAGAGATTTCTAAGTTTGAGTAGTCTTCCAATTTAATGTTTCCATTATCTTAGTCCGTCAATATACTGGACGTGCATTTTCCATTGTAAGCATGCAGATTTTGATTTGACAAAATAAGAGAATTCCACTCAAGTTAGCAGTTTCGTTGTCTGATTCTTCGGAGGCAAACTTTAAAGTTCTTTGTCCTTGATTGGTGAAATGCTCCTTTATGCACTGGTTGGGCACTCTTCTTTTCAAAGTTATTTTTCCTCAAACATACCAACGACTTCCGTTCCATCAAACGCGTTCACCACTCTCACGAACTCATCATGCATTAGCTGGCTTGAAATTATTCATTTTACGAAATCTCGACTGAAAACTTGAGGAAAAAAAATAATATTAAGTAAGAGTTCTATCGTAATTGAATTCATTCCTTTAGGCTCTGTTTGTTTCGAAAAAAAATCGTACATTTCTGAAAAATGGTACATTTTCTGAAAAATGTTATCTAGAAAGTCATTTCCCAAGAAAATAAAAATAATTTTCGGTATTTGGCAAAAAAAAAAAATAACTAAAAAATATTTTCCGACATTTAGAATCAAAAATCTAATTTAATTTTCCTAAATAGACATTTGCAATTTGGGCACTAGTGACTTGCACACGATAGCTAGGTCCCAAGCATGGGCATTAAGGTCCCAAGTCTAGCCTTGATGGACCTAGGCTCGCATGTCGAATACCCTAACATTGGTCTTGGGGTCCTGAATCTAGCATCGATGAACCCAAGCTCAAGCATTGAGGACTCGATCCTGAGCCTACCCTCAACAAATGCAAGCTCGAGCATAGGGTATCCGAGCATGGGCACTATGGTCTCAAGCTTAGGTGTCGGGGACCCAAGCACGGGCATTGAGGTCTTAGGGGCTCAGTCTCTTGATGGACTCGGGCACAAGCACCGAGGAACCTAGTAGGGACACTAAGGTCCGAGCCTCTACCTCAATGGACCCGAGCTGAGGCGTGGGAGATTCGGGCATTGGTAAGGGGACTAGTATCTTGGCCTCGGCCTCAATGGACTATTATAACTCGGACTCGAGCTAGGATGGCAGAGACCCAGGCATGGCTTTTGGGGTCTCAAGCTTGGCTTTTATAGACTTGGGGCCTTTTACTTTATTGCACATGCCTCCATGGACCAAACAAACAAACACGCGTTTACCTCGCCTCAATTCCACTCGCAGTCGCACATTTCATATCACAAATTAGAGCATCACTCAAGCTCATTAATTGGAACACAATACTCAAATCAACATGCGTTCCTAGTTTTTGATCTCGACATATAGCACGGCCTACTCTCGGCCGGCGGTCTTCTGGGCATTGCCGGAGCTTCGTCTCACCCCATTGAGCACGGCACGTCACTTCGTCGACGGCTTTCCCGAATGAGCATAGGGTCCGAATCTATCTGCGACCGGCTTCCTTTAACAAGGGGTATCCCAAATAGGGATAACGTCCGCCTTAATGACCGGGATGATTTCTCTTTGTCATCACACGATCACTCAAATATGGCGGGGGCACCGTGCATTGCACTCAAATGCTTCAATTAAAATGGTGAACCTGGCATTTTTCTTCGTATTAGAAATACGCATGAAAATAGTCGTGTGTGGGTACACGGTCAACTCGACCTAGAAAAATTAACATTCTTCTTTATTAAAATCCCACTATTTTATATAGTATATAAAACCATTTTCGGTGTTAAAATCCGACACCCGAATTTTCGAGTAAATATTGAAAATTCACAATTTTTGGAATTAAATACCAAAAATCCAATTATCACTCAATTTGCATAATTTAGCACTCAACTGCGAAATTAACCACACCACCGCAATCAGCACGAAATTCCGGTCACCGGCCATCCCGCCTAATTTCCGGAAAAATAATTAATAAATAATTAATTTCGAAAATTAATTAATTAATTAATTCAATTTAATTTCGAAAATACTAACCTAGGCCAAAATTATTAAATTAAATACCAATACGGACCCGGAAAATTCCCGAACCCTTCTAGATAAATAATACAATTTAAATAGGCCTTAGCTAAATCATGCTAACCACCTAATATGCTCAATTAAATAATTAAATCACTAATTTAATCTAATTAACTACCTAATTCCTAATTAAATAAATCTAAACACCCCTTAGCATCAAAGCCTACTAAGAAGAGTTTAGAGAATAAACTCACCGGTGTATCGCGAAAACCGGTTCATCGCGACGACGGGCGCGACGGTGGAAATCTTAATTTTCGGCGGTGTCGTGAAAAACACTCGGGCAGGCCCCAAAAGGCCAAAACAAATCTCAGTTAACCGAGATTTATTCTCGCACCTGGACTGGCCACTTGACTGAACGGGCCTTGAATGGGCTGTCCTCGCGGGTTTCTAATTTTGCTGGGCCTCTGAGCTGAAATTGATTTGCTGAAATTCTTGGGCTGAGTGAACTGGGCTTCAAGTTGTGGGCTTGAAGATGGGCCTACTGAAGTTGCTGAGCTGGACTGAAAAGTAGGAGGGGATGGGCTAGACTGCTTCAAGTCGTGGGCTTATGGGCCCAACTGGACTGGGCTGGGCTTGGCCGAAATCCACGAGCTGAAGACACGGACGAAGAGAACTTCTTCGTAGTTGCTGGGATTTGCGTGTGCTGAAGGAACGCTTCGCTGGGCTTCTCGAGCGGTTTGGTGGACGCCTAGTAGCTGGGAGAAGACACGAGCTGGTGGGGCTTTCGTTGTTGACCAGGCGTGGGAACGGAAAGCAGCTTCGGCAGCAAATGAAGACGCGTGGACGGCCAAAATTTCACTGAAGCCGAAGTGAAGCAGCTGCTGGGTTTGCTGGCCGAAGATGGAGCCGTGAAGACAGGCGCGCGGACATCAGAATTCCAGTGGATGGCAGAGTCAACAAACCTTTGCATGGTTGACTCGATGAGGGTTGTTGATGCATGAAATTGTGGCAATCAACGGAAGGGATGGAGGGACTGAATTCGGTGGCAGAGGGAGATGTGCGGTGGATCTTCGAGGCTGTCGCAGAGAAGAAATAAAATAAGAATGGATGGGTTTTTGTTTTTCTTATTCGCTAGTGGGGGTAGAGAGAGACGTGGGGAATGGGCAGAGGAATAATAAATTGAGGAGAAATGGGGGTGAGGCTTGTGACCGATAGAACCCATAAAAAGAACATGAAGAATTGAAAAGAGAGGGAGGTCGGCCGCGAAGGGGATGGCTCACACGATCGGAAAGGAGGGGGAGAGAGAGACAAGAAAGTCAAGGGAAATATCTTCAAATTTCATCATGAATTGGTCTAAAAGTCTTCAATCTTATCTCTACCATTAAACTCTTGTCCCCTCTAATACTTTCTTGCTCTAATTTCCCACAAAATTATCCAAATTAATACCAATGTTGCACACCCCATCTTGAGATCCGAATTTCACCACTTTAGGATTAATTTCTTCACTCAATTCTCAAATTGAGGTCCAATTTCGATGAAGAAAAATCCTGTACAATTTTCTGTAAGTCCCCAACACTCAAAGGCTCGGCTTGGAAGTCCCAACTCACTAAAATTCGGTCCATACTAATTGCTGTTAATTTTCCTCGACGTCCGAACGATTTTCCGTAAAAATATCGGAATCTCCGAAAAATCTTCGGAGATTGAGTTGATGTTCCTAAAATTAATTGTGACATGACCGAAACTTCAATTTCTGAAATCGGACTCGAATTGGCGGTTAATTTCTATTCGACGCGTTTTTA
Organism: Eucalyptus marginata; assembly: GCA_014182565.1. Lineage (NCBI taxonomy): Eukaryota > Viridiplantae > Streptophyta > Magnoliopsida > Myrtales > Myrtaceae > Eucalyptus > Eucalyptus marginata. The sequence continues at coordinate 34,703,307 of CM024593.1, forward strand.
GCGTAACCTAGCCTACCGGGTAACCTTCGGATATTTTTAAGTGCAATTGACTCGTGGTCGATTTTCTCGAGCCACTATGAACCCACTCGACTCATTGTCGACTCTCGTTTGTCGTGAAAATCCCGAGGATCCAAATACGGACACAGGGTACCAAAACAATAAGAAAATCAGTTTAGTGCCGATCGACATGAATTTTCTAATTTAGTGGTGTCACCCACGATTAGTCACACATCGCTGTCGATCCAATCTATCTCTATTTTCAAATCGATTTTTAACTGTGTCGCAATGGCCTCTAAAGATTGATACGGTCGAGAAGCCGATTCCTGGTCGAATTCTCAAATCTATTGCCTTAAAATTCCTAATAATTTTCCCAGATAGTCTAGTTATCTCAAGAATGATCAGTTCTGAGAATAGCCCTATAAACACGTCAATGAAACGCCCGATTCAATCAGAAGAAAATAGAATAAAAAATTTGGGATGTCACACGTTGAGAACCCAAGGCATAGGCACCGATGTCTCAAGTCTGCCCTCTATAAAATCGATTCAGGGCAACAAGGAGCCAAGCAACAGTTCGAGGTCCTAAGCCTGGCCTCTATGAACTTGGGCTCAAGTGTTGGGGACCTAGCTAGTGGCACCAAGGTCTCGGGCACTCATGCTAGTGTCCTAAGCCATACCTTTGTTGACTCGACCCTAGGCATCGGGGTTCTGAACTTGCCCTCTTTGGACTCCAGATTGGACTCGATGAACTTGGCCCTAGCTTCTAGACTCTAGATCGCTACGAATGACGTAGGAACAAGCATTAGAATTCTTGTGTCCACGTGCAGAATTTTAGGTTCAAGGGTAATATTTTGTCATATTTTGAAAATTGATTTTTGATTTTATTTTAAAATTATTTTCCTAAATTTAAGCATTGGTGTTTTTCTAATTAGGATAATATTTTTTGTCATTCGCGAACTGCAATTAAAAACTAATTTTCCGACAGCTAGTAGTCACGTGATTTCTGCATCTGGCATTCCTTATCATTAGTGCTATGATGTCTCCCGATCCTTCTTTCTGAAAAAAGTCAAAGCACAAATTAAAGTACTCGAACTACCGAGCATATACTACTTTATTCCTCTTCTTTTTCTTAAAAAAAATTATCTATTTTGTGGATCTGTCTCTTAAAAAACTATGGATTGAATCGATGGAAAGTTCCAGCGTGTCCTTAGGGTGCAAATTCCAAAAGGCAAATAACGAAAAACCTTTCCAAATACTTCAAAGCTGAAAAGAAAAACCTCCGTCGCATGAAAGTCGTGATCATTAGAATATTAACCCGCCGAAGTCGTGTTTATTAGAATATTCACACGTTCGTTGCAGCGGGACCGAAAAGACTTAATAATCACAGCGTATTTAATCTTTTTATTACAGTGGAAAATGGTATTCTAGGTTGCTTGATGGTTTTCAATTTTTCAACATTTGGAGCACTCTCTATAAATCTCAATTTGGCTAAATATATTTTTTACTAAAGTTTAGACGGTCTTATGTACATATTCTAGATATCTGAAGATTCTTCTATCAACCAATGAAAAATAACTCCAAAAGTACCTTTATATGTATATATTCGTATAATTTTAGAGTCGGAAGACTTATTAAAATGATAACTTTCAAGGTCATCCATGTTTTGTCACACTAGAAACAATGTGATAGTTTTTATAATGATATCTCATGTTCTGCTAAATGTTTCGATGACTCAATTAGTTTTAAAAAAAAAGTTTTGATAAGGTTATGTGTCTCCTTTGCATATGGTGAACTCACAAATTCACAATCATGTATAAGACATATTAGCATGCAATCATCATCATTATTTCAAATTGTTTCTCTTTTAAATAGGGTCAACCTGTTTTATTTTGGCACTTAAATAGAGAATTTGACACTTATAAATTATTAGGGTCAAATTTTGTAACAGAACTTTGAGTTATGTGACCTTATGATTATGGAAGGGAAAAGTACTAAAAAAGTCATAAACCAATTGCATTTGTACCAATTCAATCTTAAATATTTCAATTGTACCAATTTAGTACTAAAACTTTTTACGTTTATACCAATTCAGTCCATCCGACCAATTTAGATTGAAAATTGTTGACGTAGACGTCGACCGCTCTATGTGGCACGGTTGGTGTTAACATAGATATTTTAAGATATTTTTTAATAATATTTCGATTTTTTACTTTTTAAAATTTTTCCTTTTTTTCTTTCCTTTTCTTTTTCGCCTTTAGACTATGGCGATCACCTGCCATAGGCGAGAGCCGACAACGATGTCATGGCCCCAGTCAACCACAACAAAGGGTTGCCCTCGCCAAATCTAACGAGGGCATGACCCTCACGGCTTGGGCGAAGGCGACTCCCGCTGAATCTAGCTAGGGCTCGACCCTCGCTAGAGGTTGCGGGGGGTGACCCTTGTTGCAAGGGTCGAGCCCTCACCTAGGCGGGGGTCATGCCCTTGCTAGATCTGATGAGGAGGGCCATGCCGCCTTGCGCCTGTGGCCGATTGCTGGCCATGGTCGGTATCAACCACAGTCCAAAGAAAAAAAAAGGGGATTTTTTTTTAAATAGTAAAAACAATTCTAAACAAAATTATTAAAATATCATTAAAAAATGTCCACCTCAGTGACGGTCATGCCATGTCAGCAATTTCCTATTTAAATTGGCCGGATTAATTAAATTAGTACCATTGTGAAAATGTTTATGACTAAATTGGTCCAATTGAAATGTTTAGAGCTGAATTTGTACCAATGTAAGGTTTGAGATTTTTTTGGTACTTTTCTAGATTATGCAAATATTTGGTGAAAGAAAAGGAGTTAGTTAACATAGCTTAAAAAATATAAAGATGATCAAAGATAGTAAGTGATAAGTTAAAATGACAAAGCAATGATGCAAATTGGGTTAGTATGTTAATTCTCTAAAGAGGGATCCTGTTCTACTAGCCTAAAAATAGTCGACAAGCGCTCCTAGTTTTATTTTACTTCCATTTACGATTTTAAAGAAAATTAAATTCTAAGCGATAATAAAAAAGAATGATAACTAAATTTGTATACATCAAATAATAATTGATTGGATTTATGTGGAGTCAGTCATTCTTTAATATATTAGAACTTACTTATGTGTTAAAGTTTAAATTAACTTAATAAGAAAAGGAGACTATAAAAACAAAGAGATATGTCCACTTGCATTAATTCTAGACTCTCACTGATTCCCTTAAAGCCCTCAGCTTCAATCTTAATTATGCCCCGAACTTTTTTTTGTCTAAAAAAATCCTCAATTTTCACTTTAATCCTAAGTGAAACTTAAAGATGTACTATCTTCTAGTCAGTAAGTTACAATCAAAGTTTATTCTTTCTTAATCTAATGGCGCTCATTGAACAGGACCAATCCCGTTCCTTACACGAAACCACCATATTTTCCCTTCTTTGGATTGCTATAATTACTATTTGAAATAAGTAGTTTTCTTGAAATTCGTTTTTTTAATCTCTTGAAATCAAGTGCGGTTCGAGTTACTCGCTCATAGTTGACTCAAATTCACCCCTACTCAAATCCATTTGGTAAGACTTCTTATTAATTCCAAAGAGTCATGCAACTTCTCTATTATTTGATGAATAAAATGTTTAGTATCTAAATCTATACTGACTTGTAGATTCGTATATAAAATTTTCATTAATCTTTTAAAGCGTTGGACCATTGTAAATTGGGAAAACAAAGTAAAAATTTGCAATATATCATTAAGAAAATTGAACAATGCTTATTTGAAGATTCATTTTGGGCTCTTTTTTTTTCGCGAAAAAAACGAATGATTTTGAAAATATATTCCTAAAAATGATCGCTTGAAATAACTAGCCAATAAAAAATATTTTCATTATCAACAATAATTTATACCCTAACATTTTTGTGAATGATGGTAATATTTTTGCTCATATATTTTTGTAAATGACATAAGTGATTATTTCTTGAAAATGATCATTTGTTCATTTTGTAGACGACACAAACAACTATTTTTCAAATTATTTATTCCTTGAAATAATTAATCAATAAAAAATATTTTCATAATCAGTCAAAAAAATTTCATCAGTTCATTTTTGTAGATGACACAAACAACTATTTTTCAAATTATTTATTCTCGAGAATCCTGCCATAATTTTTTTTATACATACAAAAACGGAAAAAGACACGTCCCGACGCATGCCTTCGTATCGCCGATATCTTTTAATTTCAAGATTCGCGCCATCCGAGGGTCAGCACTGCCACCTTCGTTCCACCCATCTCCCCCTGCTTCCACACCTACAGTCAGAGGAACAACTCATCATCTCCTCACATCTTCTCGATCACCATCCATAGTAATTCCACAATCTCCTCCTTCAAGATCCAAAACCCACCTCGCATCGCGCTCCCTCCCTCACTCGAGCTAAGGAGGAGGAAGAAGAAGAAGAACAAGCAGCAGCAGCAGCAGCGGAATCTGCTGAAGGAGCTGTTGGCCTCGAGCTTCGGCATGGACGCCCATGAAGACGCAGAGGTCGGGAGGGACCTGAGGAAGCCGCTCCTCCGCACGGGGGTGTGGTATGCAATGCAGGGGGAGGTGTCGGAGCAGTCCACGCTCTCCGGATCGGCAAAGAACCTCCATAGCGGCTCTGTTTCCGTCCTGCTCTGTGTGTTGACAGTCGCCTTAGGCTCTGCTCAGTTCGGATTCTCCGTAAGCCCGAATTGGCATAATGTGTTTTAATTCTACCTATCCATCAACCCATCTATCTATCTATGTATTGGCGGATTCTGCGGTTGTGTAATTCTTGGCTGTTTCGGATTTCAGTCTGGATATTCGTCTCCTACAGAGGAGGACATAATGAGCGACCTAGACCTTTCGGTCTCGCAGGTTCGACTTGCTTCAGGATCTAGAATCTAATCTTTCAGTTCTGGTTTTGGATCTCTTTTTTTTTTTCTGTCAACTGACGCAATGCCTTCTCGATCGCTGTACAATGGTGGATACAGTATTCAATATTTTCCTCCTTGGTGAATGTGGGAGGCATGATTGGGGCAGTCATGAGCGGCCAGATGGCAGAGCACATCGGCCGGAAAGGGGTATGCCACTCATTCTGATCAGCTGCCATTTTCATAGGAGTTTCTTGTATCATTTGTCTTAGACGAATCTTAAGCAATTTCAGGGTAGCTTTTAGTTCTTTTGGCTTTTTGCTCTTCTGGTGAAATCATTCTTTGGATGATGCGGCAGAATTTTGGAATATTTCAGCAACTGAACAGCCAGCATCCTTGGTTTTGAGTGACTTACATTTTTAATTTGATGGAGCTTTCAGAATCATTCGAGTACCTTTCGTGGCTTCTGGCTTTTCAGCATGAGGCTCTAAAGCTCCCACTGGGTTTCTATTGCTTATTATGGGTCAAGCTGTTGATGTGATTCGCTGCATAAAACAAATTTCTGCATAAGATGAACGAATAACTGTACAATCTATTAAATTATGTCTCAAGTTTGAATTCATTATACGATACCTGATACGCGCAAAACATTTACATGCTGAAATGAGAAAGAACGTGTGCGGAGCATTTGATGAAAAATGGTGCAGGATACGAGCCGAAGGAATCCCGCCCTCGATCTGCTATGCACGTTGGAAATGGAGGCCACAAATGCGTGTGTTGATTTTTGTGGCCCTTCTCAGATGTCAGCATGAATTCTGAAGAGTTGTTCGTCCAATTTCTTCAACCTCATTAAATGCACGCACATGGCCATGTGCATGCATGCACGTAGAAAAGAAATTGGTCAACACTTGTGGCTTCAGAAGACTATCTCGTAGGCGCCGAACTCTCTCCCTCTCTTTGTTCAACTTTTGTGGGCTTCTCTTGTTTTTATTAATAAAGAAAGAGGGAAGGCAGAAGTTCTACGTGTGTCAGTGCATGCTGGTCATCCGCTCACACGCTCTCATTAATTGCATGGAGGCACATGCTTTGAAGATCGGCGCCTTCTGACAATTCTGGAGTACAATATTATTTTGTTTCCTTCTCTTCCACCGATAAAAAGGAGAAGACGTCTGGAGCTCGAAAAAAAGCAGCGAAAAGAAAAAGCTCGGCAGAGAGAGCCAAAGGAAAAGAGCTCAAGAGACCGAGAGCGAGAGACGTGAGCTTAGAGAGATTTGTGCTGAGTCGAGTCTAGTGAGTTGCGTTATTAAACACTGTGGGTATTGGGTATAAAGTAGGACTGGGAAATACTTGAGTGCATTGAGTAATTGTAATCCTATAATTCTCCGATTTATAGTGGATTGATTTGCTGGCTCTCCCCGAGGACGTAGGTTCCGACATTCGGACCGAACCACGTAAATTTCGGTGTCCTTTTATTTTATTGTTCCTCGTTTTATTTCGATCGATTTCTATAGCTCCCGACATAATTGCAAAATATACAATCCGCTTCCGCTGCGACGCCGAATGATAACACAATCTAACTAGATATTACAATGATGAACTTTGTCACTGATTTCCTGCGTTGTTGGGCTGATCTGTTTCTTCTAAATGTCCACAACAATGTCGTTAGGAATGCTTCTGTTGAGAATTCTATAATTTTTGTGTGGACACTGTTAGTTTCTTACAATGTTCAACTGCAGTCTCTGATGATCGCTGCAGTCCCTAATGTCTTAGGGTGGTTGGCAATATCGTTTGCCAAGGTGAGTGATCACTATGGTCAGATAATTCCTGAAATTCAATCAACTACATCCTTACGTACTTCTTGGCTGCTTCTGTAGGATTCCTCATTCTTATACATAGGAAGGTTGATATGGAGTGGGTGTAATTTCTTATGTGGTAATATTTGGAAAGCTCTTTTCTTGTTAAGCCCTTTGCACTCGTGCACTTTGGCAGCAATGTGACAAATCTCAATTCTGGCCCTTGGTATCTATAGGTGCCAGTTTACATAGCTGAGATATCGCCCGAGAACATGAGAGGAACCCTGGGATCTGTGAATCAGGTCGACACGCCTACCACTCTTCATCTTCTGCTTGATTGATACCCTTTCCTTTAATAGTTTTAAAGTTGTTTCAACAAATCATGGAAAACTCTTGATTTCCCTTTCTTTTGGTAGCTCTCAATCACATTCGGAACATTGTTGGCTTACCTTTTCGGACTATTTGTCAACTGGAGGATCCTTGCTATCTTGGGTAAGTCCACGAATAGAAAATCATCTTTCGTAAGAGAAGTATATGATGCTGGATGTACTTAACTTTGGACACAATACTTCCAACACAAAAAAAGCCCTCTGTTGTTTCTTTTCTTTTCTTCTTTGGCTAAAAATATACGATGCTTTTGGACATCTCTACTGCCCACGTAAATTTTACTTATTAATTTTGAACATAACTCTCTACAATATACAACGAACAACAGTTCATTTGTTCTACAAACAATGGTGTTTCTTTTATAAGGTCATTGGCCGAGTACACTCATCAGTTTTCTGGGGCTATTTGGTGACACTTAACTCACTTATTTCTTGCTATATTCCTTGATATTGATTTTTACTTTTATTTTCAGGGTCTCTGCCATGTCTAATATTGATTCCTGGCTTATTTTTCATCCCGGAGTCTCCTCGATGGTTGGTATGAAATCTTATTTGGTCTTTTCCGTACTTGATTCTTTGTTTGAACCCACCCGTTTATTAACTTCCTGCTCTCATTTCTCCATCCACTGTTTTCTTATGTTTTTCTTCTGCTTTATATTCATTGGAATGGAAAATGCCACAGGCCCAAATGGGTTTGACGCAGGAATTTGAAGCCTCTTTGCAGGTCCTACGGGGATCTGATACTGATATTTCCCTTGAAGTTGATGAAATCAAGGTATCGAAAAGCTTTTCCAACTTGAAGGTTGTAATGTTAAAAAATTGTCATCGGTGCAGTTCTTTGGGCCTTTTCCGCCGCAAAAGAACTCGATATAAGATAATGGATGTGCTTATGTTTGAACTTCTCTCTTTGTAAAGTAGTATCGATTGTAATGAATTATATACTTTACGCAGAGCTGGGTTGCATCAACAGACAAAACAACAACAATCAGGTTTGCAGAGCTCAAGAAGAAAAGATATTGGTTTCCTTTGATGGTAAATGTTTCACTTGAATCTGTCTTGAGCTTTATGATCTCATACCTTGACATCTTGTCCCTTCTTGTGTCAAATATATGTGTTGCAGGTAGGTATTGGACTACTTATGCTCCGGCAACTCAGTGGCATCAATGGTGTCTTCTTCTATTCCACCACAATATTTGAAAGTGCAGGTGGCGACTGATTGTGTTGCATTGCAGCTCTTATGTCAATTTAACTAGAGCGAAGAAGTGAATTTATTAGGACCTGCAACTTTAAATCTCTCTCTTTTTCAATGTTACCATCAAGGACTAGGCTGAAAGCTATCCATTATGCTCTTCTCCCAGAAAGATTGCATTTGTCTGTACTTTTTTTCTAATTGAGGATGCAGATATCACATTATGTTAGGTTTAATAAAACAGATTAGTAATCGAATGTTTCTTGTGCTATTTAAATAGACTTGAATAGAGGACTATCAATTGAAGTTGGAGAAAAGCCCTAAACTTGATCCATGCAAGAGTTGTTGAAAGAAGTCATTGATATAAATTAGCAATAGTCCAATCAATTAGCACATTCCATCCCCTAGAGGATACTACTAGCAGATTCTACAAGCCTGCAAAAAAGCAAGAATTCTCTTTTTGATTCTGCTTTAGTCAGGATGACCAAAGGCATATTGATCCTTGCTAATATTGTTCTGAATAGCATCTGTCTGATGGATGCGACCTAATAAAGCTTCTCTTGGTTGATTAGGCTTCCATTAATGTGCATTGATTTTCAACAGGGATTTCTTCAAGTAATGTCGCAACTGTTGGACTTGGTGCTGTCCAGGTAAATTGGCGATTCTCTCGGTGGCAGCAGTTAAACAATGCAATAAACTTTTGACCTAATCTGAGGTGTAAGGACCCTTCATGTTATAGGTTCTTGGCACTGGGGTAGCGACTTGTCTCCCAGATAAAGTAGGCCGAAGGCTGCTTCTCATAGTGCGTATGACAAGATTCTCGCTAAGTTAAGATTCTCTAAAACACGCTCAAATCGGGAACCGAAATCTGTCTTTGCAGGTATCCTCATCCGCAATGACTTCGACCCTTCTTTTTGTGGCCGTGGCGTTCTATATAGAGGTCAGTAATCCTGTTAGTACAACCCCTTCTTTTCCGATTATCTGCTTTTCTGAGGCATTGTTCTTCCATATTCTAGAGTTCTGCTTCAGAAGACTCTCAATTATACAGCATAATGGGAATATTGTCGGTTGTCGGGCTTGTGGTATGATCATTTATGCTCACTGTCTGTACTTATTCGTTGTGCATATAAGTTTAAGGGTATGTTCTGAGCGTCATCATATCCAGGCTTTTGTCATCGCCTTCTCTCTGGGAATGGGTTCTATTCCATGGCTTATCATGTCTGAGGTAAGCACAGATCCATAGTCATTTCAATAAATTAATGAATATGTCCTAGCATCCCGCGGTTCATGGAGACCAACTTGAAACTTTCTATTCTTTTTGCATGCCAGATTCTTCCAGCGACTATTAAGGGCCATGCCGGCAGCATGGCGACCTTCGCAAACTGGATAACAACTTGGGTGATCACGTTGACAGCAAACTTACTGTTGGATTGGAGTGCCGGAGGTTCTCTCTCCCCCACTCCCTCTCCTCCCTGCAACACGCTCTCTCATGCTTTGACACTTAACTGCTGACTGACATGCCTTTGCAATTTTGGACAGGTACCTTCACGATCTATGCAGCTGTGGCTGCTTGTAGTACTGTCTTTGTGATACTCTTTGCCCCAGAAACAAAGGGGAGAACTCTGGAAGAGATTCAGTCGTCGTTTCAGATGATTCTTGCGCCTCGTTCTCACATTGATTTTTGCTGTTTAATAACATGGTAGAGGACGCGGAAGCATCAAATTCCATCGATAATAGCCAATTCACAAGCCCACCTCAAACCTCATCAATCAACCAAGCACATTTGATCTTTTTGTAAAAATAGGGAGATTTCGGCAATAACATGATCGAATGAATCTAATGACGAGGAAGCCTCCAAGATCAATAGCTAGAGATTTCTAAGTTTGAATAGTCTTCCAATTTAATGTTTCCATTGTCTTAGTCCGTCAATATACTGGACGTGCATTTTCCATTGTAAGCATGCAGATTTTGATTTGACAAAATAAGAGAATTCCACTCAAGTTAGCAGTTTCTTTCTCTGATTCTTCGGAGGCAAACTTTAAAGTTCTTTGTCCTTGACTGGTGAAACGCTCCTTTATGCACTGGTTGGGCACTCTTCTTTTCAAAGTTATTTTAGTTGAAAATTATTTACATAAACAATTAATTAATCAAGAAGAAACGGATCCATATATGATTGTAAAATACCGAGATCAATAAACACAGCGGAATTAAAGCGTACATGTTTAAGCCATTACTTCACTTGAAGAAAATAGATCAATCTGATAAACAGTGATCTATCGGAATGCCAGATCTTCCTCTCTATGACCTATTTCAGTATAGCAGCTTTCAATGGGATTAAAAAACGGCGTAGGTATAACCTACCCTTTTATAGGCTAGAGAGGGGACCTAGCAAACCCTAATTAACAGCGTGTCAACTGGACCCTTCCAATTACGGGCTTCAGTTAAACACAATTGCTTACACTTTGTTGCTCAACTAGGCCCGTTATCAATAGATGCTAATACCCTATTTAATCAAATTACTGTAGGGTTCAACAAATATTGGAATATCCATTAACCCGATTATTTAAAATAAAAAATCAATTAATTAATGTAAGCCCATATTATAGGAAATTTCCAACATTCTCCCACTTGGGCTACATTAATTAACTTATTTTATTTTGTAAAAGATTTTATATTGAAAACGACACTATCGGGTTAATAACTGAAAATTTTGTTTTATGTAGCCACAACTTTAAAAAATAATATTCCAATAACGGCATCTCAATACCAATCCAATCCTATATAACCTCAGTATAGGACTATGGAGATCAATGTGTTAAGAAAATATCACAACACATGACCTTCCATAATCACATATAATAATTATTATATTTTCATGGATCATGGGCCTAGTAGTGTAGTAAGAAATAGTGCCAACATGTGATCAAAATATTCACTATTTCTTATCGGTCCTTAATGCAATTTCTCAACGACATGAAACTGCATTAACACAATTTCTAAACAACATGAAATTGCACAACTATGTCACAATCCAACATGAGATCTCATAATCGGTGACATCCAGTCATCTTTAAACTAAAATTTGTTTAAAGATATTTTTTATACTTCCATTTCTCAATCAACGGAGAAAGGATAACAATAGAATCAATAACAACAATCATTGAAAATAAATGCTTTAAAAGACATCATAAAAGCATTATCGATGCATATAACTATAACATCCAGAAATACAAATTATATAACTCCCACTAACAAAAAGAAATCAAAAGAATCTAAGACACCCATATTCTTTACATGTTCTTTAAACAAAATGGGTCGTAAGCCTTTTTATTAGAGGATCAGCCAACATGGACTCAGTTCTAATATTCTCAATCACTATGTCTCCCTTTTTGACCAAGTCCTTAACAGTATAATATTTGATCCAATTAACATTTCAACCATGGCATTGTTGTTATTTATAGCAAAAGTAACTGTTTGTCACACATAATGCAATAAGATCAATTATGAGCAATAAGTATTTCAACAAAAATAATTAGTACATTATAAACTCCCCTTTGGGCGAGTGTATAATGCACAATTATTTTTCACAGCATGAAGTTTATAAAGCAACAATAAGGAGAATTACATATAATTGTCGGTGATCCATCCCCTTTGGGCAGACAAATCATTTAAATTATACATCTCCATGATATCAATATATAGAGATGATAAAGAGAATTACATATAATCTTCAAGGATCAATCCCCTTTGGGCAGACAAATCCTTTAAATTATATATATATATATATCTCCATTATCTCAACATAGAGGGGAATTACATATAACTCTAAAAAATTTATCCCCTTTAGGCAGATAAACCTTTTGAGTCACACATCCCTATCATTCATCTCTAATATATCAATATAGAGGGGAATTGCACATAACTTTCAAAAATTTATCCCCTTTGGGCAGATAAATCTTTTTTAAGTCATACATCCCCATCTTTCAATTTTGGAATTTATCTTCATGCAATCTTCAAATTAATATACACAATAACCCCCTTTGGGCAAGTAATTGTACATACTAATTTTATCAATAGGGAACTCCAATAATTTATGCCCAAAATTCATCAAACAATATGAAACACTTTACAACATGTGCTTCTAATGATCATATTGCACTTATCAAATAACAAATTTTGCCACAATTTTATGTGCCTATTTCAACAATTAAGCATGTAAGATTATTAAGTTAAACTAAAGCAGGAAAGTATAGATAATCTATACTAAATTAGGGAAAGTGGATATTGTTATCCTATCCCTCATACCCTATAATAAATTTCCATAAATTTAAAATTGGAAATATAGGCACAAAATTATTTTTCATTGAATTAATATGGATAACAATAAATAATTCCAAATAAATATTTAAATATGCCAAAATTAAAATTTACCATACCAAAAATCATAAATTAAAAGTTAGGCATATTAAAAAAAAAAATTGAAACAAAACAGGTCTCAGAGGACCCGAAACACATCCCCTGCACCATTCCGTATGCGTGGGGCTAGTGGCTCGATTGTGGATCTTTATCAATCTCCATGGTGCTTCAATAAATAAGATACTCTTGCACCCACAAGACTAATTAATTGAAGAAAAGAAAAGAAAAATCGTCTATATCCAAGCTTCAAGAAATTATTGATCTTGTCTTGTAGCTTCAATCTACTGCTACTCATCTTCAAAAAATCAAACAATAATACATAATACTAGAACCTCTAGACCTCAAAAATCAGCAAGATACAATTGAAAAGAAGTATCTCTAGTTTCACCCCATCTAGAGGCTCTGCATTTGCATCGTCGAATTTGCATGTCCTTATAGTATTTACGAGATCAGCATCACATAAGCCCCAAACCAAATTCAATACATAAATATCCCATGAATATAATAATAAAATCCACATATAAGTGATAAAAAAAAAAACTTAATTTCATCAATACCAAGAAAATTCAGCCCGTTAATTCACCATGTTACACTCTTCTTAGAGACAAAGAAAAAAAAAACTTCTGAGCAAAGAACAAAAAATTGACATTCAGAGAAACCATTACGAGTTCGCCGCAACAACGGCTTCTCATCCAAAAACACTGAATGTCAGCATCTAGCAGGGTCATTGCACCAAAACAAGAATGCAAAACATGCGCATAAGAGGTTATCAATAGCAAAGCAATCCAAATCCATACTCGTCTCCCTCCCATACCAACCATCCGAGAAAAACCAAATCGATTATCGAACCGATCACGCCAAAACAATCATGTCACTGAAGGAACAAACATGAAGCAATGGTTTTCCAAATTAAGATTTCGAAATCTAGAGAACGGAGAGGAAGATGGGGGCTTACTTTAATGCAACAAAAGGATGCTAAAACATATATATTACAATACCCATGCAACGATTTACAACGAACATCAATCAATTGCAAGTAATTTGAAAATTCTAGAACTTTTTCATGTATAAACCCTAGAATTTCAAATTTAAAATTCTCTCTCAATTCTCAATGAAATTATGCAAATTATATATGGTTGGAAAGATCTCGACATGTAGAACAAAAACCCTATGGTTTTGGTATCAATCAAGCAAAAAATCCACACGAAAAAATAATGCCCATATTCGGCTCAAAAAAGAAGATTTCGAATTTTTCCATGAAAAATAAAATTTGGGTTCTACAATCATATATGACTCGCTCTGATACCACATGTAGAAAATTTATTCACATATACAACTAATCAATCAAGAAGAAACGAATCCATATATGATTGTAAAACACCGAGATCAATAAACACAGCGGAATTAAAGCGTACTTGTTTAAGCCATTACTTCACTTGAAGAAAATAGATCAATCTGATAAACAGTGATCTATCGGAATGCCAGATCTTCTTCTCAATGACCTATTTCAGTATAGCAGCTTTCAATGGGATTAAAGCAACTGATAGGTATAACCTACCCTTTTATAGGCTAGAGAGGGGCCAAGAAACCCTCAATCAGGCGTGTCAACTGGGCCCTTCCCATTACGGGCTTCAGTTAAACACAATTGCCTACACTTTGCTGCTCAACTAGGCCCGTTATCAATAGATGCTAATACCCTATTTAATCGATCACCGTAGGGTTCAACAAATATTGGAATATCCATTAACCCGATTATTTAAAATAAAAATCAATTAATTAATGTAAGCCCATATTATAGGAAATTTCCAACAATTTTCCTCAAACATACCAACGACTTCCGTTCCATCAAACGCGTTCACCACTCTCACGAACTCATCATGCATTAGCTGGCTTGAAATTATTCATTTTACGCAATCTCGACTGAAAACTTGAGGAAAAAAAATAATATTGAGTAAGAGTTTTGTCTTAATTGAATTCATTCATTTAGGCTCTGTTTATTTCGCGAAAAAATAGTACATTTCTGAAAAATGGTACATTTTCTGAAAAATGTTATCTAGAAAGTCATTTCCCACGAAAATAAAAATAATTTTCGGTATTTAGCTAAAATAATATAAAAATAACTAAAAAATATTTTCCGACATTTAGAATAAAAAATCTAATTTAATTTTCCTAAATAGACATTCGCTATTTGGGCACTAGTGACTTGCACACGATAGCTAGGTCCCAAGCATGGGCATTGAGGTCCCAAGTCTAGCCTTGATGGACCTAGGCTCACATGTCGAATACCCTAACATTGGCGTTGGGGTCCTGAACCTAGCGTCAATGAACCCAAGCTCAAGCATTGAGGACTCGATCCTGAGCCTACCCTCAACAAATGCAAGCTCGAGCATAGGGTATCCGAGCATGGGCACTATGGTCTCAAGCTCAGGTGTCAGGGACCCAAGCACGGGCATTGAGGTCTTAGGGGCTCAGTCTCGATGGACTCGGACACGAGCACCAAGGAACCTAGTAGGGACACTAAGGTCCGAGCCTCTGCCTCAATGGACCCGAGCTTAGGCATGGGAGATTCGAGCATTGGTAAGGGGACTAGTATCTTGGCCTCGGCCTCAATGGACTATAACTCGGACTTGGGCTAGGATGGCAGAGACCTAGTTATGGCTTTTGGGGTCTCAAGCTTGGCTTTTATAGACTTGGGCTTGGCCTCCATGGACCAACGCACACGCGTTGAGAACCCAAGGCATAAGCACCAATGTCTCAAGCCTGCCCTCTATAAAATCGATTCAGGGCATCAAGGAGCCAAGCAACAGTTCGGGATCCTAAGCCTGGCCTCTATGAACTTGGGCTCAAGTGTTGGGGACTTGAACTAAGTCAGAGAAAAAAGCTCCCAACCGCTCTAGGTTTCTCTCTACCGCCTGGTAGGTCCCGATTTCTTCCTTAGTGGAGATGCTTCCCTCAGCAATCCTTCCGCTTCATTCTTCCCGTTCTCCCTCAATTCTCCTTGTGATGAAGACGATTTTCCTTTTGTCCCCTGTTTCCCCGTCCTGGTCGCTCTCTTCTCAACCTAAAATACCCTAATTTCTGTCAAACCCATTGCGCCCGTTTGCTCTCTTCAAAACCTGCCATAACCCTACTTTAGTTTGGGCTTTGGGTCGTACCTCCTCGTCTACTATTCTCTCCCCTCTGAGTGACCCTATCAAAACCCTATCGCTCGGGCCTCTGTTTTCGTGCTCCCCATTCTAGGCCGTAACCCAACCTCCACCCCTACTCGCCTCCTTTTTTTACTTTCACTCAGCCTCAGCCCAACCCCATCCGCTCACTTCTTACTTCTCTCCCCTATTCGTATTTCATCGCTTCATTCAAGGTTTATCTTGCCCCCCTCCACTTGGCCCAAATTGCCACGTTGAACACCATCCACTATGATATGAAGACAAGTATGCCAGCACTTCGCCTATATATATTGTTTGTACTGAAGGATCGACTCATTGTCTTAAGCGACACTCTCAGTTCCTTGTCCTGTCCTCTGTGCAAAGTCTGCCCGTGATCCTTATGCACTGTGATATTATGTTAGCTACATCATTGAGCCTTTTAGAATGATGAAATATGTGTCGCAACCAATTTTTTGGTGAAATACCTAGGGTTTAGCTAATGGATTGCTAACTTAGACTTAGCTCGAGCTCTCCCAAGCCCATACCAAATCGCGACTTAATGTTCAAGTTTTTAACATGCAAGTGGATTTTATCTAGGAGTCGCCACTAATCAGTTTATGGTAAGTCGATTAGACACCTAAGTAAAATAATGGGAGAATTATTTTACTTCTACAAACCAGAGACTAAGGGTACGGGGACTTAGTTACACTAGACTTCTCTAATGCCCTTTCGGTACCATTTCTTTTAATTTTCAAAAATATTTTTTTTGCAGGCAGTTTGGATTGATTTTAAATCTATTTCCCTAACATGTGAGGTGATCATGCGGGTGTGCAAACCACCAATTTAACACCCAAGAAAGCAATGAATAAATTACAAGACTTACGTTATAGCAACGAAAGCACCTGCGTTGTTAGATTAGAATTCACATCATCAAGTCTAGATATGATTTTTAATTAACACGCAATTTCTTTTTGTTTTCATTTAATTAATGAGAATCATACTTTATGTAATGCAATATAACTAAATGACCTAATTCTAATGACAGGCGATTTCTAATTAAATGGACCTAGCAACAATCACTAAATCTAATTCTATATGACATGCACTGACATTTTTTATTTTTATTTTTTAAAAATGCAATCTATCCTAGGGATTGAAACTAATTTATAAGTCATTTTTTGTATTTTTTTATGAAATTCGAAATTAGAAAAATGAGAAAATTATCTAGCTAAATTAAGATTCTATCCAACTTATATTAAGGATTAGGTTAGGCTAAACCCTAATTTAAACCAATATATTATCTTAACTTAGCAATCTCTAACCTAAGATGCAGTTTATCTAAATCAATCTAAACTTAAAATGAAATATGCAATTTTATCCTAATGTGCAATGACGTACAAAGGATGCCATAATTCTACATGATATATGCATGATGATCTTTGTTGTTTTTTATTTGCAATTTAAGCTAATGAAACAAAAATCTAACATCCTAAATTTATTTTTTTTTTTTTATTTTTTTATTTCAAAAATTCATGATAAATGAAATGCTTAATTTAAATATGCAAATAACCCTAAAGCATGCAATATTCTAACTCAAACACATTTCAAGATAAATAAAGCAATCAAGACAAGACAAATCATTCAAAATCATCAAAAATATCACATCGTTCAGATCAAGGGGTAATATTTCGCTGCTAAAATCGATAAATTGATCTTAAGCCTTAAAGATCAAAATATCAATTTTATTCCCGCTTGATTAATTATTTCATCTAAAGTCTTATAGATGAAATAAAAAAACCCCGACGCGGTTGCGAATCAGGTGGTATGTTAGAATTTCCAATTATGCATAGGGAAATATTTCAAATAACTAACCAAGAAATAAAATAAAAAATAAGATAAAATTACCTAATAAAATAAAGCAAATATACCTAATTTGATTTCTTTTTTTTTAAAAAAAAAAAAAAGTCTTGGCCGCCGGTTCGGAGCTCCGGCGAGGGGAGTCGTCGGCGAAGGCACGGCGAGCAATGCGTCCGGCGTGAGCAGCAAGGGGTAGTGTTTGGGTGTCCGAGCTCCGGCAAAAGGGAGTTGGCAGGCGGGCCGAGGCGAGCAGCGGTAGCGTGGGTGCAAGGCTTGCTGTCGTGCACCGGGGAGAGGCGAGCAGCGGCGGTGTGGGCTCCGGTGTCGGGTCATGACAGGGACAGCGACACGGCAGCGACTGAGCGTCGGGCAAAGGCGAGCAAGGGCGTCGGGACTTCTAGTGCTGCAAATCGATGACGGCGGAGGCGGAGCAAGGGCGTTCGGGTCACGGCTACTACGAGGGATCTCAAATCTGCCGCGTTGGGTCGCGGGTCGAGGGTGGAGGCAGGCTCAGATCTGCCGACGTCGGACACTTGAGCGGCAAGATCGGGACAGCAGCGGTCGTTTGACAAAGGCCGGAAGGCGTCGAGGACAGGTAGAGAGGGGCGCCGTCGGGAGCTGGCTCGCAATGGCAGAGTGGTAGTGGCCGGATCAGCGAGTTGCAGGGAGCGTCGGCGAGCAAGGCGCGTCGGGCGCGCCGGGAGACCGGCGAAACGGTCGTGGCGGAAGCGTAGTGGCGGGGCAGACCGGCGGAGGCATTGTGAAATGGCGGAGGCGGTGCGGGCGCAGTGGTCGGTGCGGGCGCGATCGGCAGTGGCCCGCAACGGCACGGGTGGGGGCAACCTTGAGGAAGATGAACAGTCACACCCCCTTTTTTTCTCTCTCTCCCTCTCACGTCACTCACCAGTCTTATCTCTCTCTCTCTCCTGCTTTTCATGAGCTGACCTCACTGAAAAGAATTTTTTTTCTTTTCAAAATTTCAGATTCAAAACCCTAAAAAACCCCAAAATTTCCTCACGTACTTGCTCTTCAAAATTTCGAATTCTCCCCTCGTGTTCGTACACGAACAACATCTTTTATAGTGGAAAAATTTAGACCTTTGTGGCATATTTTATTTCCAATTTTGCTTGTGCATAATCCCCTGAATATATTGTTGAAATATATGTACCGCACAATATTCCCTTTTGCATTTTTTCAAATATTCCATTCGAAAATTTCCTTTCTGCCCAAGAATATGCCCTTTAGTATATATATGTGAAAAATCTCACATGAATATGTGAAAAATCCCACATCGTATCAACGCTCACCGTCGATCCAAATAAAATGGAATAAAATAAATAAATGCTCCTAAACTATATATCGTGCAATTTTGATTTTATATTTTTTTGGGGTAAGAAATTAACCCATTTTTTATGCAAAAATTTAGGTGTCAACAATATGATTGAGTTGAATTCTGAAGCTAGCAGATTAGAGGCATTGTGCAAAAGCCTGGGTAACCTATGGTCTAACGATGATGTCATTGATGTAAAGGATGGCATTTCTAATGAAAAGTTAACAGAATGCAAGCTCACTTTGTTTGGCAAACTCTATTCCCGACCCAATGTTAATTTTCAGGCATTTCTCAATACTATGAAACGGGCATGGAGGATTGAGAATGTATCGTGTACCTTGTTAGAACCAGGTTTCTTCTCCTTCTCCTTCAAATCAGAAACCGAGAAGCAAAGAGTCCTAGATGCCAGGCCGTGGTCGTTTTCCAGCAACCTCCTGGTGCTCCAGCAATGTGATCCTAACATCCCAGAAATGTGTTATGACTTCTCTCACTACCCCTTCTGGGTGCACTTGTTTGGCTTACCATTTGGCCGGGTAACGACGGACATTGTCAGAGAGATTGCCTCGAAGATTGGAGAAGTCCTGGATGTTAAATTGGAAGCAAAATGAAACAACACTTATAAGGTTGGTAAAGCTAGAGTTAATTTGAATCTAGCTACACCTCTTAAAACAGGAGTTGTCATTAACTTGGGAAGTAAGAAATTGTGGATTGAATTTAAATACGAGAGGCTACCGCATTATTGCCATTCTTGTGGTAGAATTGGACATTATGCCATTGCTTGTAAAAGATACCTTATGAGACTACAAGGCTGGAGGAGGACCTACCAAGCAACTTTGGGAACTGGTTACGAGCTAAGGTCCACGAACTTAGCCCGTATGGAAAGCTTTTTTTATGGTAAACAAACCCCTCTCCTAGATGACAAAGAAATGGTGCCAGAGTCACCTCTTGCTTCGAATACTCAAGCAAACCAGTAGGTAGACAACTCTTCAGCGTAGCCCATTCAGCCTCTCCGCACTCAGCGCTTCTCGGAGGAAGAATCCCAACAAGCTGATCATTCCTAATCTTCTCAAGCCCTAACCATCATAGAAGGCAAAGCACCACATAAGAGAGACGGCAGCTATTTAGATGCGGAATCTACAATGACGATGTACAATGAACAACTAAAAGAAGCGGAAAAAGAGAGGCAACACTACTTTGAGACTGAACGAGGCCAAGCTAAGGGCAAAGTCAGATCTACCAGGCTCCCCTCATCCAAGAAGGGGAAGAGGTTTTGCCCATATGGAGCACAATCCTCAAGGACACTGTCCACTGATAATTTACAACTAGTGGAGATCCCTGTTACCGAGGAGGAGAACTCAACAAAATGGGCTTTGGTGGCTAGCTCTAATAAGCCACAGGCTCACCCATGAAACTTATAAGTTGGAATTGTTAGGGGTTGGGTTCTCCCCTGACAATTCAGACTTTAAGGGTCCTTGTGAGGACTGGACATAATCATTTACTTCCTTTGGTGGCTAGCTCTAATAAGCCACAGGCTCACCCATGAAACTTCTAAGTTGGAATTGTTAGGGGTTGGGTTCTCCCCTGACAATTCAGACTTTAAGGGTCCTTGTGAGGACTGGACATAATCATTTACTTCCTTTGGAGTTTGACGAATGAGTTGGCGAATAGAGCGGATGGTGCTAAAAATAAGACAGCTCAAGTTTTCTAACAGTTTTTTGGTGAATCTAGATGGATTATCAGGGGGTTTGGTTATTTTTTGGGATGATCAAGTAACCATTTCATTGGAATCGCATTCTAAATACTTTATCAACGTGCGTTGCCTTCTTCATGATAGTAGATAGGTTATACATATTACTTTTCTACATGCTCTTAATGCCTTCCAGGATAGAATCTTACTATGGGACGAAATACATCGAACAAGTGTCTGAACTCATCTTCCTTGGCTATGTATTGGGGATTTTAATGAAATTATGTACCATTGGGAAAAAGTGGGACAAAGGATGGCTGAACACTTTCGACTTACCGCTTTCAGAGATTTTCTACATGCCTGCTCACTAATGGATCTGGAGAGTAAAGGGTGCGCTTTTACCTGGTTAAATAGAAGGGATGGAGCCGATAATGTTAGAGAAAGGTTGGACAGAGCTCTTTGTACCATGGATTGGAGAATAAATTATCCAGAAGTAGAAGTTACAGCCCTACTAGCTATCGGTTCCGACCATGACCCTATGATTCTGTCAACTACACCCACTTTGCTACGCAAGCGGAGAGAGTTCAAGTATGAAGCTTATTGGGATGAAGATGAGAATTGTAGGCAGATTGTCAGGAAAACATGGGAGGATTCCCACAAGAAGAATATGGCTGAGAAACTGCATACAGTGGTAATTCAACTAGCGGTGTGTAGTAAAAAAAGATTCCCCAATGCTTATAAGAAAATTGAAGGGCTGAAAGGAGAACTTCAGAATCTGCTGAACAAACCCACATCGTAGTATGATCATTGTAAAATTTAGCACATCAACAAAGAGATTGAAACAATATGGCGACAATAAGAGATGTTCTAGGGAATGAGATCTAGAATTAAATGATTTAAATGGGGGGATCAAAATACAAAGTTCTTTCATGCCACTACTATACAATAGCGAAACATAAACTACATCTCCATGCTGATGAATGCCGAAGGACATTGGGAGAGGAATAATGAAACTCTTAAGGTTATGATGATGAACTTCTTCAAGAACTCTTACACTTCAGGGGGTCCTAGGAACTTTCAACCTCTTCTTAACCAAATTCCACAATCTGTTGATTCAGTTATGAATCTCAAACTCACTAAACCCATTACTATGGAAGAAGTTTATGCTAAAACTCACCAGTTGGGCGTCACCAAAGCTTCTGGGCTGGATGGGTTGAATGGCCTCTTCTTTCAGCAGCATTGGCAAGACATCGGTCTAGACATTCTTAGGGAGGTGCAGCTCTTCTTTGAATCTGGATCCCTAAACCCAGCCCTGAACAAAACCCAAATTATTCTCATTCCTAAAATCCAAAACCCAGAGAAGTTAGAAAAATTCCAATCCGTAAGCCTTTGCAATTTTGTCTACAAAATTATCTCTAAAATACTCACAAACAGACTAAAACCTCTACTACCAGACTTCATTGAAGTGGAGCAAAGTGCCTTTGTGGGGAGTAGGCAAATTCAAGAAACATTCTGATTGTACAAGAAGTCCTCCACAAATTAAGAACTCGTGAAATGAGGAAAAAATTCCAAACCATTCTCAAGCTTGACATGCAGAAGGCTTATGATCGAATCGAGTGGGATTTCCCGAAAGAGTGTCTATACAAGATGGGCTTTTGTGAACAATGGGTGATGTGGGTTATGCAATGTGTCACAACAGTGTCCTATAACATCAAGTTTAATGGGGAGTCATCACCATATTTCAATCCATCTCAAGA
Source organism: Eucalyptus marginata (assembly GCA_014182565.1). Taxonomy (NCBI): domain Eukaryota; kingdom Viridiplantae; phylum Streptophyta; class Magnoliopsida; order Myrtales; family Myrtaceae; genus Eucalyptus; species Eucalyptus marginata. Next base: position 34,725,761 of record CM024593.1, read on the forward strand.
TATTTGTCAGGGAGATCCTTTATCCCCGTATTTATTTATTATAGTAGCAAATGTTCTATCTCACATAATGAAGCAAGCACTTGCAGCAAATACTATCCAAGGTATTAAACTAAACAGAAACTGCCTAACTCTCTCCCTTTTATTATTTGCAGACGACTTTATCTTCTTCCTAGATGGTATAGTTGTGGAATGTCAAAACTTGGTGAATATCCTCAACCAATACTGGTATGCATCTAGTCAAGCTATCAATCTGAATAAATTAGGAATATTTTTCAGCAAAGGCTGTCCAAACAGCCTTCGAAGAAACATGGCATCAGTGTTGAGAGTTCCCGAAATCACAACAATAGGAAAATATTTAGGAATCCCTTCGGACGGGGGGCCTAAAAAAAAGATATGTTCGCCTAGATACTTGCTCGGGTAAATATGAAGTTGGAGAGTTGGAAAGAAAATTTGCTTTCGCAAGTTGGTAAGGAAATACTTATAAAATCAGTTGTGCAGGTTATACCTCAATAGGCAACGTCAATTTTCAAAATACCAGTATCCATTGTTAGAGCCATTGAGAAGAAAATTGCAAACTTCTGGTGGAGAAATAACAACAAGTGTTCCAAAAGTCCTAAAATTTATCACGAAAATGCATTTCAGTCTAAAACTTGCAAAAAATGCATTTAAGTCCTAAAACTTGTCAAAATATTTCAAACGAGTCCTAAAATCAACGCCGTCTAATTTCTTAACAGAAAAAGCTAACGTGGCCCCGCGTGGCTTTTTTTTTTGATCGTTTCTCTCTCCTCCGTTGCGAATCGTTTAAAAAAAAAAAACCACGCATGCAGAACGACGTCGTCTCCTCCTTTCTTCTTCACCACGATGTTGTATCCCCCTTCGTCTATACGTCTTCTTCACCGTCGTGTTCTCCCTCCCCTCTCCGTCTCTATGTATTCTTTCGCTTTCCGAGTGTCCCCTAAGCCCTAAATCGAATTCGTCTGAACCCTAAGCCCCAAATCAAATTTGACGATCTGCAGTTCTCTTGCGATTTAGGTCCTCATCGACCTCGAGTTCGACGCTCGTCGCGAGTTCATGTTCTTTCCTTTGACGATTGCGAGTTCTTGTGAAGACCTCTCTGCGGGAGTCTGGACATCTCAGCGGCGAAGCGATTGGTGTCGGGGACGACAACAGGGTCAGCGACGATGATGGTGACTCCTCCTCACGTAGGTATCGCTCTCTGCATTATAGCATTTGGGTATCTCATGGTAATGCTACGATTTTTTTTGTTTTGCAAAAGTGTTTTAATCTCTGCATTATGCAAAACGACGTCAGTTGGCATCCTCATTTCTTCATTATTTAGAGTTCAAAGAGCTCGAGTTTGACATGCATCAACTTTATGTTCTCTTCTTTGACGATTGTGAGTTCATGCAAAGACGTGTCTTGCAAGCATCTCGGCGTCTTAGCGGCGGAGCGAGCGGCATCGGGGACGGCGATGGTGACTCCTCATACAGGTATCACTCTCTAGATTACAGCATTTGGGTATGTCATAGTAATATTACAATTTATTTATTTTTTTGCAAAAGCGTTTTACTCTGTACATTATAACGGCGTTTTACTCTCTACATTATGGTTGTTTTGCATTTTCCAATTCTTGCGATAAATTAGAATATTGTTGCAAATTAGAACATCGCCTATCGAAAGGCGACAATAGGTCCCTCTCTCTCACTATTAATCATGTAATTGCATTGTGGTTGTAAAGCGCATTATGCTAATTTGTTGTTTCTGTATTGATTGTTAGTCTTTTATAAATATATTTTCAATTTAGAACTTGAACATTGCTTCAATAATTTGATGATTGAAAGTGCTCTACTATTTGTTTCTGTTCCCTTGTAAGTCCAATGGCTGAGAACAAAGTTTATGTCACTGTTCGCTATGGAGGTAAATTTAAAGTTGGCCCACCATTGGAATACATAGGTGGAAGGGCTGATGTTGTTGAAATAAGTTTAAGTAAGAGTTTACTATCTAGTATAATTGAAGCTATTGAGGCTTTGGGTGTGTGTAAAATAGAGAAACTCTTTTACAGAGTTCCTGGAAGTAAGACTCTTGTAGGCGGAATAACTCTTAGGTATTTATGGGATAACTCTGATGTGATGGATCTATTTTATCATCATCTGTGCTCTGAAAATATTAAGCTATATGTTGAGCATGTTGATGATGAAAAGACAGGAGCTGAGATGGGGGGTGTTGAGATGGAAACTGGAGGTATGTCTAATGTGATTGGGAATATTGATGATGACAAGAATCGGGCTGAAGTTGCCAATAGGGATCTAGATGAGGAAAATGATGATGATGCACATAATTTGGTGGATATGGAACAGTCGAGTGACGATGATGACTTTGAACTGGTTGATGCAAGGAAAAAAATTAATGGAATTTTCAACAAGACATAGGCTCAAATTTGCGATTATAGTGAAGCAACTGGTACTTCCCAACCACCGATTGTGGATGAGGCTCAATCGTTGGATAATTCTGGATACGAAATAGAGTATGCTGATTCGGATGAGGAAGATAGTCTTCAATCAATTTTAAATGATGGGGGTGACGAAGAGGTTGATGTTATTTCAAGGAGGAGAAGTAGGTTCCCATCATATGATCAAAGTGGTACAAATCCAGAATTGATTGTTGGCATGACATTTGAGGATGCAACTGAGTTCAAAAATGCAATTTTGAAGTATTCTGTGGCTGAGCAAAGAGCAATCAAGTACACTAAGAACACAAAAAGCTTTGTAAGAGCTAGGTGTGCCCAAAAAAATTGTAAATAGATGATCTATAGTGCTCTTGATAGCAAAACTAGGTCATTTCATTTGAGAAGGTATATAAATCAGTATATATGCAGTATTACTTTCGAGAATAAGAGAGTGCCTAGCACTTATTTAGCTAAGCACTTCATGATTCTCATTTCTGCAATGCCTAAAATCGGGAGAAGTACACTATTGGTGCCATAAGTTGTGTACGGCGCTCACTTTGATGCCAAAAGTTTCAGTCGGATCACTTAAGTGCCAAAAATTTTGAAAAACGCTCACTTTTGTGCCAACTCCGATCTGGTTGGCCAGAAATCCAATATGGCATTTTTTTTTATTAATATTTGAAGCCAACGTGGATCGCTGGAGAATACAATCAGCATATAAATAACAAAACGACGCCGTTTAGCGCCTTTTCCCCCAAATAAGAAACCCTAAATCCCTAAATTCGAGTAGAATCGGAAATTGAAAACCCTAAATCCCCAATTCGACCAATTTGAGTGCATACTTTGATTTTCTCTCAAAGTTATCAGCTCGCTCTTGCGAATGGAAGGTAGAAGCTTCAGCAGCGGCTCACGTTCCTATAAAAAAAAAAGCGAATTAGATGGTGAGTGTTACTGTTATTGTGAGTTACCGAGTTCGAGAAGAACATCTTGGACTCGATTGAATCCCAGGAGAAGATTCCATGGGTGCGGCAGATATAGAGAAGGCTCGAAATGCAAATATTTCAAATGGGTTGATAGGAAATTCTCTGATTGAGCGACAGAGGTGATCCTGGAGTTACTTGAAAGCCGAAATCAACCTCTACCTGCGTTAATGGACGAGTTGGAGGATGTCGACTCAATGCAAGCTCAAATGAAGGGTTTCACATCTCTGGTTGACCATTTGAAGAGGGAGGTTTCAAGGCTGAAAATTGAAAGAAAATTTTATCGAGCGTTGATTGTGTTTTTATTTTCTTAGGTAGTTTATTCAAATGAAGTGAGTAATGAGAGGAAGTTTGTATGAAAATCAAAGTTTGTATGTCTACCATTTTTGTATGAAGTAGAAGGTTTTGTTGTAATCCATGGTAGAAATGCAAGGTTGGAGTTGGAATGCATTAATTGTGAGCACTTCAGAAATGCAATGTTTGCTTGCTGCATTTTTTATTTGCCCTCTTGATTTGCTGGTTTGAATGGTTTGCTGCAACTGCAAACCATGGCGAAATGGAAGATTGAAGTTGGAATGCATTAGTTCTGAGCACTTTTTATTGTTTAGTTGTGTATTGGCAATGTTTATTTTGGTTAGTTTTTGCTTCAAATAGAATGGTTGCTGCATTTTTATCGTTGTAATGGTTTGCTGGTTTGCTGGTTTGCTGCAACTGCAAACCATGGCAAAATTAACAACTGACCATTTCAGTGCCAAAAGTTATAAATAGTGATTGCTTAAGTACTAAGTTTTTATAAAAGTGATCATTTAAGTACCAGTCGCGATTACAAAGTAATCACTTCTGTTACACAAGTTGTAAATAGTGATCGCTTGAGTGCCAATTTTAAACTTGCACCAATCGTGGTGCATCTTGCATCTTGTTCTTGCACTAGTTGGGTTGGTGGTGCATCTTCTTGCAACACAACAGCCCTGCAACGAGATGCACCAGCACCTAAAACTGCATCTTGTTCCAGCACATACAACCAAAACCCCACAAATAGCATCAATGCATGAACAACTTCAACCAGCAACACTACATGCACACATCTAAATCTAAAAAAAAAAATTAATAGCAACCTCATAAGAATATTGCACCAACAGCAAAAAAATATACATCATAACTAATAACTATCTTGCTAGCTATTAGCCGAAACCAAGCCAAGAGAAAATAACAAAAACAGCTCTTGTCATTGATATCGATTGATTGTTTACAAAAGAAAAGAAAAACATGAACTTCACTCCCCAATCACTGAAGGTTCAGCACCCTCTTAAAAAAAACCAATGGCAACATGGAGGCAGCAACTACCATCAGTGATATAATATCCAGCACCCTCCTAAAAAAAGAAAACATAAAAAGAGAGATAATGTCCAACACCACATAAAAAGAGACCATGTCCAGCACCCTCCCATCAGTCAATATGGACAACACCCTGATCTCCTTTTCGTCTTGGAGCTTTGAATTGATTCATAATCCGAGCACTCTTTCAAACTGGATGTGCAGGTTCTGTCACCTCCTTTTCCTTGTTTTTGACGGTGGCTATTCTTGTTCTAGCACGTGTCATGTATTGGTCCATATCATTATCGCGCCCAATCGTTGGTTGAGATGGAATTGGTGCTTGGTTCTGTTTGGATGGCTGTTTTGCAGCTATACCCACTATCTTCTTCTTTGGAGCACTCTTTTTTGGCTGCGCCCTTGATTCTTGAGTTGGGCCACCTTGAGAGAGAAGTACCTCCGAAGTTCTCCCAAGCTACAAGAACATAGCGATATTGTCAACCAAATGAATTGAAGTACAACAAATTAAATGCATGAGGCCTACAAATCTTACATTCAAAATAGTCATTCCAGTTCGTTCATCTGTGTAAATCCCATAACCATATTGCCTTAATCTTTTTTCAATAGCCCCTCTTGTTCGCTATGGTGCATCATTTTCAGTAGCAACAGATGGGGGAGCAGCCTCTGCAACTTGTGCAATTGCTCATCTTCTCACCTGAGAAACACATAACAAATTTAAAATTCAGCCCATATAAGACAAACACAACGATGTACAACTTACAGGACCTTTTTTTTCTTCTCGTTTGCTCAACAGTGGACTAAGTTGTTGTTGTTGCTGTCCTGCCTATTCCAGTCCCTGTCCCTGCACTTGAGCCTACAACAAGGCCTTTTTTTGGCCCTTTAGAAGGCATTATAACAATGTACTATATCAGGATCATGACCAACTACAATGAATAATTAGACATCTACTCATTTTCATGGTGGAAACAAATGAAGAAAACTTATCAAATTACAAGTGCATGATAGAGGAAAAGCACAAGAGAAGCTACTACACATGGTCAACCATCAAACTCTATCGAATAGGAAATGTATAGTTACCGAGGTAAAGAGGATACTTACCTTACAACGGGGCTTTTGTTTGCCCTTCGCAGGCATTATTGCAGGGCCTTCTGTTCCTACCTTCACTAGGCCCAACAAGAAGCTCTTCAGTAGGGCCTTATGTCCTACCTTCAGCCATTACATCTTGTTGTTGATACTGCCTTTTCGGCTCACAACCTTTTTTATTGTGCCATTCCTTGCGGCAATAGGAGCATTTTATCTTTGAGCCAGTCCTACTCATCCTCTGACTTAATGCCTTTTCCTGCTGCATTCTTCTTTTCTTTTTTGGCCTTCCAATTTGCTTCTTCAGCGGCAAAGGTAGAGGGCTTTCATGATTTGTTGGCTCCCAATATTTGCTGCTTCTGATAGGCTGCATCATGAATTGGTATGAAGCAATGTATGAGCTTTTTTTTGTACCAATCATGTAGGTAATCATCTGGGTTTTCTTGCTTCATCTTAATAGCACAAGTTGCATGAGCACGGGGAATTCCATTCAGTTGCTAAGCTCAACATGAACACTTTCTTCTATCTAACTTGACAACATACTTATCCTGATTTTGAATAATCTCATATCCATTATCTCCATTCCAAACTGGATGGCAGAACCTACTAGCAGCAATATTGGCATCCAATCTCTTCATAATCCTAGGGCCACAGTCTCTAGTCCATTTCGTAGCCTCATCTCTTTGCCTATGCAGTCTAGTCATCACCATCACTCGAATATCATCAAGCATGCTGATGATTGGTTTGCACCTAGCCTCTAAAATTCTGCCATTGAAAGCTTCACTGAGGTTGTTATCAATGATGTCGCATTTGAACTCTTCACTAAAGAAGGCCCGACACCAATGCTTAGCTTCTGTTTGGAAGAGTGCATCAAAACCTTCCTTTGTCAGCTGCAACAATCCTTATTTGGCTAATATGAAATCAACTATGTTGGTACTCTTTGCTATTTGCCAGAATTGCTTCTGCATCCTATCTCCTTTGAAGTTCCTTGACCAGTTTGCATATATGTGCCTCGCGCACATTCTATGCTCAGCATGTGGCATCAACTCAGCCAATGTAGGAATAAGTCCCTACAAAAATTCAAACCAATAAATACAAGTCAGGAAAAAATGCAAATGATTAATATTAAAATGGAGTGAATTAATTGACAATGAAATTACCTTCTGTTGGTTGCTCATAAATGCCCATTCCCCCCATCGGTTATCTCAAGGTTAGCCATTAAATTTTTGAGAAACCAAGACCAAATATCCTTGTTCTCTATCTTCACCACTGCCCAATCTATCGGAAACATTTGATTATTTGCATCTCTCCCCACAACAGCCAACAACTCCCCCTTGCACAAACCCTTTAGAAAGCATCCATCTAATCCTATAACTCTTCTACAACCAGCCAAGAAGCCCCGTTTGCATGCATCAAAACAGACATAAAATCTATCAAATCTAGGCCCAAGATCAGGGAGTGGCCTCTCCACAACCTCTACATACACCCTGCTAGATGGGTTTTGAAACATGCATTCGCTAGCATAGTCACATACTTGCGCATATTCTTCCTTATACCCATCCATCAGTATTTTCATTACCCTCATCTTAGCTCTCTTGCATTGATTCCTTGACACATTAACCCCTACTTGCTCCTTCACTAACTGTTGAAATTGAGGACTCTTGACCTCGGGTATTACTTTGATAGTGTTGAAAAAATTCTTTGATAACCACACACTTGTTATCATTTTATTGTTAAAGATAATTTGACAAGTATGCTCCTCCTGTAAGGACCTAATCTGGAATGACTCATTCTTACTCAATGCGCCATAGAGCTTCCATGGACAATTGGGTTGTGAGCACTTAGCTCTCACAAATTCCTTTGTGTTTCTAATGAATTGAATACTCCTCTGTTCACCAATGGAGTTCTTCGCAACAGCCTCCTTGAACTGTTTCGCATCGTCATATCTCATGCCCACAGACAAAATAGGTTTATCAACAGTCGGATCATAGCAAGGGTACTTACTTTTTCTTCGACGAGCAGGTTCTTTATCATCATTGTTAAGCTCATTCTCCGAACCAGCAACTTCATCGCTGCAGCTTTCTTCATCTTCACTTCTATTACCTTCAACTAGAACTCCATCCCCATTTACTAGCTCGGGCCTCTTTCTTTGAAGGTGCAAGTTTTTCTCAGAAATTCCCTTTGCTTTTGTCTTGATTGTGCGAGTTCATCATCATCTTCGTCACTTGGGAAATTTACTGAAGCAAAATATTCATCTTCCGATTCACTGGATAAAGCAATTTCCCATCCTAATCCAATGAAGTTTTCCCACATCTTCCCAAATCTTCACCCAAATCTTCACTAAGCTTTCGGGACATCTCACTTTGTTTGTTCATCTCTATCAATGTGAATTCTCTCCCTTTCATCTCTTTCATCCCCGACCTGATTACTCGCTTGAATAAGATCCCTCACTTCTCCTCTTTTAGTGGTGGTCTGCTCATCCCCATCCTCATCCTCATCCTCATCCTCACCATCCTCATCATCGTCCTCATCCTCACCATCACTATAATACTCAACATATACCTTAGCTTCTTCACCGTGAAGATAATAGTAAATGATATCTTTAATACCATTATCGTCATTAAAAAATCTCAAGACATCCTTCAATTCCTTCCCAGGAACATAGTAATGTAGTTTTTGTACTTTGCATTGTAAAAAAAATACACCAAATCCCTCAGAAAAGTAATATATGATGGCTTCCAAACATTGACATAAATAGTACCTTCATTTCCACCAGTATATTGCCAATTATCGGCGCCAATAAGAAACTCTCCACCATAGCAAACAATGATACCTACCTGATTCGCGTCCGTGTCGATGTTGCACCCAATGAAAAAAGACAAATGTCATTACTTGTTGGGACCACATGACAGATTCAGCAACTTCACATGGAGGTCCTTGTCGTTTTGTTGTGAAGAAACAAATGCAACTAATCTCCCAAATTCGGTGCTTTTACAAAAACAAAAGAAACCGAATTGAATAAATAAAGTGAGGTCCCACCACCCATTTTTCAATTCAATCACATTCGGCTCCCATGTTTCCCCCACGAAGCAGTCCAATTAATTAAATAAATTCGGTCCCAGCATTGTTTCCCCCCGAGTGGAGCCCTCATTTTCCCCTCCCGCCCTATTTTTCTATTCGGTTCCCACAAAAGAAAGCGAATGAACGACAAAACCCTCAAATTTTCTATTCGGTCCTCACCACTTTCCCCAACACTTTCCCCCTGAGCCGAGCCCTCAATTTGCCCTCCACGCCCTAACTTGCCCATCGGAACCCTAATTTTTTACTAAATTGAACCACGTAGAGAACATGACAAACCTGAGTGAGCGAGAGTTGAGGATGCAGTCAGTAAACGAACGTGAACGACGGCGCAACTACAGCGGTGGCCGAGCTACGGCGGGCGAGTGAACGACAGTGGGTCAACGAGCTACGGCCGGCGGCGTTGAGCGAGAATCCAATACGAACACCATTTTTGGCCCACGTCATTTTTGACCGTAGTCAATCCACTATACGACGAACGTTTTTAAAGGTAATCCACGTGGAATGATAAAACAACATCGTTTCTTATGAAGAAAAGGAAACGACGTCGTTTTATGCCATCCACCGTGGACAATAATAAGAGTTGTCGAATTTTTTTTTAAATATAAATGCCACATAATCATTTTAGCCGGAATTTCTTGCCGGTAGCACTAAAGTGATCGTTTTTTCTCTGATTTGGCACTTAAGTAATCCGGCGGAAACTTTTGGCACCAAAGTGAGCGCCATACACAACTTATGGCACCAATAGTGTACTTTTCCCGCCTAAAATCAAAACACCTGAGTTAAAGAAATTAGTTAGAAAACAACTTGGAGTAAATGTCTTTTTCAGTCAGTGTAGGAAACAAAACTAAAAGTATTTAAGGAACTACAAGGCAATTACAAGAAGGAATATGCACAGATGTACGACTACTTGGGACTGCAAGCCCTTCAAGCAGTTTTAAATTGAAAGTTGAAAGGCCATTGCCAAATTCTTTACCATTATTTGATAGGGCTTACATTTGCTTTGATGCTTGCAAGAAATGTTTTTTAGCTAGATGTAGGAAGATCATTGGATTAGATGGATGTTTTTTGAGGGGTTTGATCAATGGTGAGTTGTTATGTACCGTCGGAAGGGATGGCAACAATCAAATATATCCAGTGGCATGGGCAGTAGTAAAAATCAAGAATAAGGACACATGGACTTGGTTTATTGAATTGTTGAAGTCAAACCTCGATATATGTAATGGTGATAGATGGGCTTTGATAAATGATCAACAAAAGGTATGCTTTTTTTTCTGTTTTCATTTGTAAATTGATTGTGACATTACAATGCTTTTCTTTATGTTTTTATATATTTTTTCTTTTTTTGGGTAATTGTCAGGGTCTCGTCCAATCTGTAGCTGAACTATTGCCAAATGCATAGTATAGGATGTGTGTAAGGCACATATATTCCAACTAGGGTAAAAAATACAAAGGAAAACAATTGATGAGACAATTTTGGAGATGTGTCAAGAGCAATAATATGTTAGATTTCGAGATGCATAGACAGAGGTTGAAGGAACTGACTCAGGAAGGTCATGATGATTTATTCTATATTGAGCCAAAACATTGGTGCAAAGCCTTCTTTGACACCGACATTAAATGTGATGTCGTTGATAATAATCTCAGTGAAGCTTTCAATGGTAGGTGTGTGGAAGCTAGGTATAAGGCCATTGTGAGTATGCTGGAGGATATTAGAATCATGGTTATGAATAGAATGCATACTCAGAGGGATGGATGTGCTAGGTGGATTAGAAATTATGGTCCAAGAATTATGCATAAGTTACATAAGAATACAACTACTAGTAGATATTGCCATTTGATATGGAATGGAGATGGAGGATATGAGATTACGGAAGGTGGTGACAAATATGTTGTTGATTTGAATTTAAAAACTTGTTCTTGTAGAGCTTGGAAACTTAGTGGAATTCCATGTTGCCATGCCATTTATGCAATACACCATAAGAGAAATGACCCGACTGACTATCTAGCTGAGTGCTTCAACAAGGCAAAGTATCTAAGTGCTTATCAATTTATGATGCCTACAATAAGAGGACAGAAATTTTGGAATAAAGCCAATAAAAAAGCTCCTCAACCCCCACCAATGAAAAACATGCCTAGTAGGCCAAAAAGGAGTAGAAGAAAGCAACCGATTAAGCTTGTAAGAGGTGATAGAATAACTAAAGAGGGTAAGCAAATGACTTGTTCTACTTGCAAACAAATTAGACATAACTGCAAGGGATGTCCTTTAAAAAAGGTATTTCCTCAACTAACTGATCATCTTAATGCTAGGCATGTCACTTTGACATGTTGTCAATCAATGCTTAATATGTGCTTCTCAGGCCAATGTTGGGGCCAATGTATGTACATCCAATGCTCGGGCCAATGTACGTACATCCAATACTCGAGCCAATGTACATACATCCAATGCTCATGCCAATGCAAGTACAGCTGAAGCTCATACTCAATCTCAGGCTAATTCCACTGGACCAAGGCTCGGAAAAAGACAAGTTGTCATCTAACAATTATTGTAAGTTTTATATGTCAAGGTTCCAATTTAGTAATTATGAATATATATTCAGGCTAAAGCTAAAGCAACGACAAGCGTAATTGAAGGAGGATCCAAAAGTCATGCCAATGCTTTTGCAAATGCCAATTCAATAGGAGACAATAGTGGGCATGTTAATACTTCTGCTCAGGCTAGTGCATATGTAAGAGAGTGTAGTGCTCGTGCAAATGTAAGAGAATGTAGTGCTACTGCTTTTGCTCATGCTAGTACTGATGTTAGAGGATGTAGTGGTGAGACCAATGCTTTTGGTGAAGTTTGTTCTGATAAAGAGGAAGGCATTTATTGTGTACTGGCCAATATAATGGCTAAGCATAGATGTGAAAAAATTTTGGTGAATAATACCTCAATCCCCAAGCATAAATGTATTGTGACTACGTTCTCTTGTTGAATGAATTTTTTATTATTTCAGTTTAAAAGACCTGCCATTGAAAATTACATGATACAAAGAGAATCACAAGCCAAAAGGATGAAAATGGTAGGGTTGGGTGTTGACGCAAATCCTATGACAAACCTTCATATTCACAAGGTGAGTAATATTTTTAAAATTTTCTAATAGCAATTGCTTATCTCCTTAAGCTAAAAAGATGCTCATTCTTATGTAGCCTAATACAACTGATGCAAGAATCTTTAACCTACCGGAGAAAGGGGTAGTTTCAAGAGCTACGTCAACAGCAAAGGTGCATTCCCAAGTCAGTGCACAACCTCAGTCATCTCATGTATCAGCAGCTCCTCGAAAACAAATTGCGGTGACACCGAAGCCACTATTACAACCCAAGGCCAGTTCCCAACGTCAGTCATCTCATGCAACAGTAGCTCCTCTAAAGCACGTTGCAATGAAGCCAAAGCCACTATCGCAACCTCAGGCCAATTCCCAAGCTCAGTCATCTTAAGCTACAATAGCTCAGAAGCATCTTAGTTTAAAGCGAAAGGCACTATCACAACCCCAGGCAAGTTCCCAGCCTCAATCATCTCGTGCAACATTACCTCCTCGAAAGCATGTTGCGCTGAAGCCGAAGCCACTATCGCAACCTCAAGCCAGTTCCCAGGCTCAGTCATCTCAGGCTACAATAGCTCAAAAGCATCTTAGTTTAAAGCGAAAAGCACCATCACAACCCTAGACAAGTTCCCAACCTCAATCATCTCGTGCAATATTACCTCCTCGAAAGCATGTTGCGATGAAGCCAAAGCCACTATCGCAACCTCAGGCCAGTTCCCAATCTCAGTCATCTCAGGCTACAACAACTCCTCCAAAGCCTATCGCTGCGAGACCATATATAAGGAAAAGTGCCAGAATTCTGAATCAAGTGAAAGCTCAACCTACTAGACCACCGGAGACCATCATATTGGATTGATATGTTTGCTGAAATTGGTGTTATTAGGTGAATTTATGTCAATTATTAGCTGATTTTCTATATGAGACGTGTAGCGTTTGTGCATAGAACTTTCTGTGCACTGATGGTGGATATTTTGTTGAACAAAACCTTTTGTGCACTGAAAGTGTAGGCATTTTGTTGAACAAAATCTTTTGTGCACTGAAAATGTAAGCATGTTGCTTTGTCAATAAATCGTGTTTCAACGAGTTATGTGGGATGCTTGGCTTTAGTTTGGATAATGCACGAAAGTGATTACTCTTCAGGATTGTTAATAGGTGATTATTGAAATTGGCCATGAAGAATTTTCATTCTTCCAATACTTTTATCATCTTCTTTCCCATATATTTTTCTCGAGTCCCTCGGGGGCATTAATGGTAACCTATACCACCACCTCTTATTGCTAATTTTTCATTTTAGATGATGAGGTTTTGCTCTACGTGGTCTCTATGGCCTGCATTGGATTATTCATGGAAGATTTGATTAGGTAACTTAGGTATTGTAGCCGACTGCTTTGATTTAACTTGGTTTTTAACACATTCCATTTGAGGCAAGCTCGTTATTAAAATCATGAAGAAATCACCAATTAACAATCTCGATTGCATAATAAGGGAGTTGTCACCATTTTTCGAAGTTCCAAATTTATTCTTGTGGCAATAGCTCATGTAGTGCTATTGACAAGCACACAAATCAAGCAACATTTTTCAATGCGAAAGTAATTTCTCACATGGCAAGTAACCGGTCTTGCAAACTACAAACTCACATCAGATTTCATTCCCATCTCAATTATCCACAACTAGTGTTCAAATTTACAAACTTATAAACGAGGTACTATGGAAGACTTAGAAATTTCCCACCAACTTTCATATTACATATAACCAATACAACAATATAACACATGCATAGAATGAATGCTGATTGATATAGCATCTTTCCTTTCTTTACTCGTGCGAGCTCCTCCTTTAAACGTCTATTTTTCGCCTTTTGAGTCTTCATTTCAACTAGTAATGAGCTCACATCGACTTCGTCACGCCTCGATTGGCTTAATTCAGACAATGCTTGATTTCTTTCAAGGAGGTCAACTATCATGTCCCTCACATGATCTTTGGATCCACCCACATGAAGAAATTGTAGCAACTTGGACTATCAAACTTAGCAATCCATGGAACCTTCTTCCTGCGTTTTTCCTTGTCTTTGCCATAAAAATTGGCGATTGAAGACCACAATAACATGTTGGCTCCGAGTTAACCTCATTAGGAGTTACGTCACTTGATTCAGATGTTGCCACCCTCATTCTTCTAGGCTTCATATTATAGGAACTTAATAGAAGTATATTAGCTATATTATGATTCCTTCATAACACCTTCATATTAGTAACTTCTGTATAATGCAATGTGTTTACTTGATAGATTTAGGAGATGTTTTCAATCTCCAAAAAACATCTCTCTTTTCATATGCACTAGATGAATAGACAAACATCACTTACTTCTGCATCAATGTTCTAATTTGTCACTAGTATTGGAGAATGGAAAACAACAAAATGCTATAATGCAGAGAGCGATACCTGCGTGAGGAGGAGTCGCCATCGCCGTCGTTGACCCTGTCATCATCCCTGATGCCAATCGCTTCGCCGCTGAGATGTCAAGACTCCCGCAAGAGAGATCTTCACACGAACGCGCAATCGTCAAAGGAATGAAAGAACATGAACTCACGACGAGCATCGAACTTGAGGTCAATGAGGGCCCAAATCGCAAGAGAACTGCAGATCGTCAAATTTGATTTAGGGCTTAGAGTTCAGACGAATTCGATTTGAGGTTTAGGGTTTGGACGAGTTCGATTTGGGGCTTAGGGTTCGGACGAATTCAATTTGGGGCTTAGGGGACACTTGGAATAGAGAAAGAAGAAGTAGAGACGGAGGGGGTAAGGGGAACACGACTATGAAGAAGACGTACAAATGGAGGGGGAGACGATGTCGTGGTGAAGAAGAAAGGAGGAGACGACGTTGTTCTGCATGCATGGCTTTTTTTTTTTTTAAACTATTCGCAACGGAGGAGAGAGAAAAGATTAAAAAAAGCCACGGGGCCACGTCGCCTTTTTCCGTTAAGAAATTAGACAGCGTCGATTTTAGGATTCGTTTGAAACATTTTGACAAGTTTTAGGACTTAGATGCACCTTTTACAAGTTTTAGGACCGAAATGCATTTTCGTGACAAATTTTAAAACTTCTAGAACACTTATCCCTTTATTATAGTAGCCAATGTTCTATCTCACATGATGAAGCAAGCACTTGCAACAAATACTATCCAAGGTATTAAACTAAACAGAAACTGCCCAACTCTCTCCCATTTATTATTTGCAAATGACTCTATCTTCTTCCTAGATGGTACAGTTGTGGAATGTCAAAACTTGGCGAATATCCTCAACCAATACTGTTATGCATTTGGTCAGGCTATCAATCTGAATAAATCAGGAATATTTTTCAACAAAGGCTGTCCAGACAGCCTTCAAAGAAACATGGCGTCAATGTTGAGAGTTCTCAAAATCACAACAACAGGAAAATATTTAGGAATCCCTTCGGACTAGGGGGCCTCAAAAAAAAGATATGTTCGCCTGGATACTTGCTCGGGTAAATATGAAGTTGGAGAGTTGGAAAGAAAATTTGCTTTCGCTAGCTGGTAAGGAAATACTTCTAAAATCAGTTGTGCAGGCTTTACCTCAATATGCAACGTTAATTTTCAAAATACCAGTATCCATTGTTAGAGCCATTGAAAGAAAATTGCAAACTTCTGGTGGAGAAATAACAACAAGTATGCTGGTTTGCACTGGAGAAAGTGGGAATTTCTTAAGCTTCGCAAAGCGAAATGCGGCCTTAGTTTTAAGGACCTACTTACCTTTAATACCGCAATGTTAGGGAAACAAGCCTGGCGGATTTCTCAACATATGAACACACTATGGAGTCAAATTATGAAATGCCTATATTTCCCAAATTGTGACTTTTGGAAGGCAGAGAAGGGGTCTCGTCCATCATGGGATTGGCATAACTTAATAGCCAGGAGAGATGCAATAGCTCCTCAAGTGAGGTGGGTAGTGGGTCATGGATAAAAAATTTCTATTCGAGAGGATAGATGGCTGAAGATTGGACCAATTAAAGGATCTCTGAGCCTGCATGAACCACGCAAAGTAGCGGACTTGATAGACATTGAAGCTGCAACATGGAAGGAAGACCTCTTGCGGTCCATGTTTAATGATACCCTAGTGACAGAAATTAGAGCAATCCCTATTGGCCTCCCAAGTATAGAAGACAAATTGGTTTGGGAAAATAACAAATCCGAAACCTATATGGTAAAGAGTGGATATTTTCTGACCAGAAAACACACAAGGAATCGTAGCGACTCAATGCCAACAACATCCCACTAGATTGAACTAGATTTATGGAAACATATATGGCACTCCGCCATTCAACCAAAAAAAAAAGTTTTTCCTATGGAGTACTTATCAAAATGCACTGCCTACTTTGGATAATCTTTATAGGTGGAAGATAGTACCTGTTCCAATGTGCCCGATATGTGAACTAGAATCGGAGACGATTGAGCACACCCTACTGCTTTGCCCCTGGGCATCACAAATATGGAATGAGCCACCCCTGCAAGTCCAAGTTAACCGAATGGGCCTGACACGATTTGACGACTAGTTGTATAGTTATCTCGAAGGACCAGGAAACTTACGCGGTTTTGAACTAGTTGCGACTATCTTATGGTGCATATGGAAAGATCGCAACCATTTCGACTCCATTTGGTTCGACTTTCCCAAGGGGCTTTGGACCCCCAAAGCCCTTTGGGGAAAATTTTTTGTGCTTGGCAATCGTTTTCGAAAGCTCATTTGCCAAATGTGAGCATTCCCAATGCTGAAAGCTGACTGCTGGGGAGGGGCTACTTTGGGCATTAGGCATTTGGGAAATGCAAAATTTCACCGCGTCACTGTTCATCTTCCCTTCCCCTTCCCCTTCGTCTTCTTCTTCTTGCCCATCTTCTTCTTCCCAACCATCTTCTTCCCCGCCCATCGGGCTTCTTTGGCAGCCGCCACCGCCGCTTGAGGGTCGCGTGTCCATGGTGACCATCGCTTGGGGGTGGCGCGACCCGCGACCCAAGTGGTGTCGCCTGAGGTCGCGCGGACCCGGGCGAAACCACTTGGGTCCGCACGACCTCGAGCAGCCCCCCATTTGGCGGTCCAAAGGCTAGATCTGGCCTCTGTGACCTCAAGCGCCTGAGGTTGCACCTCCAAGCGACGACGGCGGCGTCACTTGAGGTCGCGCCGCATAGGTCCGCGTGACCTCAAGCCGCCAGATCTGGCCTCCGCGCCTCCGGGCACCCGAGGTCGCGCCTCCGGGCGACGATGGCGTCACCGAGGTCACGACCTCAGGTGGCCAAATCTGGCTGCCCGGCGGTTGGCGGTGGTTAGCCGGCCGCCGAATTTTATTTTCAGATTTAAAAAAAAAAAAAAAAAAAAAGCAAAAGCCCATTTGTAATATAAGTTTTGCCAAACGGTATTTAAGTTAAAGTTACATTTCAATGCTATTTGAGACTACAATTTACCAAACGGTGTAACATTTCAAAAAACCCATTTACCTCAAAGGTATTTGCATTCTCCCAAGGACATTTCTCCAAAGCCGAACCAAACAAGCCCTTCATCTTCAGGAAAAGTCCCCTCAACTCACATCAAACCCTGTTCAGAGCTACAACGCTACAGGAAAGCTTCACAACTTGGAATGAAAAATCACAAAAAGGGGAGCAAGAACATGGCCTACCTAGCAAGTGGCAACCACCGGCCCCAGGATGTTGGGATATAATACGCGGAAACGATAGGATCTTGCAATTTACGTCAACGCGAAATCACCAGAGAAATAAACGAGAAAAATAAGGACACCAGAAATTTACGTGATTCAGTCCGAGAATCGATACCTATGTCCACGGGGAGAGCCAGCAACAAATAATCCACTATAATCAGAGAATCAAAGTTTACAATCACTTACACGCTCAAGTGTTTCCCACACCTAGATTTAACCACAAACCCAAAGCTTACTTGGATATAAACTCATGGCACAAAATTACCATGCATTTAAGTCGTACGCCAAAAAAGAAAAGATCTCCGTCTTTTTTTTTTTTCTTTCTTTCGATCAGCTTCTCTCTCGGCAGACACATGGCTTCAACTACGTAGACTTGGGCGGCTCCCTCTTTCTTGTAGGGTTTTCGGCGGACTTTTAATGGCAAGGGAAAAAAACAATTCCTGCAATTCCTTTTTACTTTTATACGTGTGCCCAAGTCAAACTTTGACCTAGGCCCACCGCAATTTGTCTTTCACGTGCAGGAGCTTCTCACCTTTTATTTTTCTCCTTTGTTTCCATCGGCTAAAAGAAGAAAGTCCAGGCGTGAAGTTGTGTGCTTGGGCCCCACCGTGGATAACAACCTTCAGCAAGAATTCCAAAGAAGGAATTCGTATACGTGTGCCCATCTTTCTTTTTATTATTTTCTTGTAAATCTTCAAGAGTCTAGTGAATTGCGTTTTTGCAAACGCTCAAACTCGAGACATAATTTAATAATTCTCAACCTTGGCTCGATGTTTGAAGCCAAGTCATAGTGCCCATCATCCATGCTGCTCTCCCAATGCCCCGACGGGCACTCACTCTCCACATACGCCAATAGAGCTCAAGCAGAGCTTGAGTTTCGCCAAAGGAACAAACTTAGTCATCATGTCTACCGAGTTATCTGTTGTAGCAATCTTTTTAACAGTAACATTACCCTTAGTTAAGACATCTCGAATGAAATGGTACCTGATGTTAATATGCTTTATTCGCTCGTGATAAACTAGATTATACACCAAATATATCGCACCTTGGTTATCACAATGTATATCCATACTTTTCTGTTCTAACCCAAAGTCCAAGAGCAAACTTTGTAACCATATCGCCTCTTTCGCTACAAAGGTTAATGCCATGTACTATGCCTCAATCGAAGACAAGGCAATGTGATCTTGTAAGGACGCTTTCCAACTGCTAGCGTAAATAGTACCCTGCTAAAGACCTGCAATCATCCAAGTCACCGGCGTGATCCGAATCCACAAAACCAGTGGTCTCATTGCCATTATTGTCCCTCCGGTATACTATACCCACGTTTGTTGTCCCCTTCAAATATCTAAGGATCCACTTCACAGCTTCCCAATGAGCTTTACTAGGACGCTTCATATAGCGACTAACCACGCTCACAGGTTGTGAAATATCAGGCCTAGTGCATACCATAACATATATAATACTACCCATGGCACTAGAATAAGGAACACGGGACATATGCTCCTCCTCCTCCTCCTCCTCAGTATGCGGTGATAATTTATCTGAAAGTTTAAAGTGCTTCGCTAAAAGAGTACTTACATATTTTGCTAACTGCATATTAAAACATGCCACAATCTTCTCAATATATTTCTCTTGAGATAAATGTAAAACTCCTGCAGTCCTGTCACGCAAAATCTCCGTACCCAAAATTTTCTTTGCAGTACCTAAATCATTCATCTCAAATTCAGCATTTAATTGCCTCTTCAGCATATCAATATCAGACATATTCTTAGCTGCTATCAGCATATCATCAACATATAAGAGTATGTAAATCAAAGAACCATTCTCCAATCTCTTATAATAAACGCAGCTATCCATCCAACTTTTTGAATAGTCTTGACTAATCATGAAAGCATCAAAACATTTATACCACTGCCTAGAAGATTGTTTTAGCCCATACAAAGATTTCTTTAACAAGCAAACATGATCTTCCTTACCCGGAATAGCAAATCCCTCCGGTTGCCTCATGTAAATCTATTCCTCCAACTCACCGTGAAGAAACGCAATTTTCACATCTAGCTGCTCTAACTCGAGATCCTGCGAAGCAACTAATGCAAGTAAAACACGAATAAAAGTATGTCTTACCACAGGAGAGAACACCTCATTGTAATCAATACCCTCACGCTATGTATACCCTTTCACCACAAGTCTCGCCTTATACCTTGCTGCCTTAACACCGGGAATGCCCTCTTTTCGTTTGAAGAACCATTTACTTTCGACAATCTTTTGGCTCTTTGGTACTTTGACCAGCTCCCATGTCTGATTTCGATGAAGAGATTCCATCTCTTCACTCATAGCCCCTAGCCATTGCGACGACTCCGAACTAGCCATCACCTCAGAGTAAGACGAAGGCTCATCTGTCTCCACCTCATCACCTACAGTCAATGCATAAGCAATATCTGTATAACCATAACGTATAGGTGATTTAATGTGCCTTCTCTATCTATCTGCGGCTATAGTGTGCTGCGGCTTTGCTAGTTGTTCACTATCACCAACTTCAGGAACTGCGGCTTCATCTGCAGTCTCAACTTCTGTTACCTTCGAGGTCTCTAGAGTCTCCACCTGAAGCTCCACCTCACTCGTGACACCATGATATGTCTTCTTTACTAGTTATTTCTCATAACTCCTCTGTTGAAGCACTGCAGTCTCGTCGAAGATCACATCTCTACTGATTAGAAAACCGAGTGATCTGGGATTGATGCCCCACAGCCAGTAGCCTTTCACCCCATGTGCATAACCCAGAAATATGCACTTCTTCGCCCTCAGCTCAAGTTTACCATCACTCGCATGAGCATACGTTGGACATCTGAATATACGTAATCCGGAGTAATCAACAGGTTTCCCCGACCATACTTCCTCAGGAGTCTTCCACTTGATAGCAGATGATGGAGATCGATTAACTAGGTAACATGCCATGTTAACTGCTTCGGCCTAAAATTCCTTGCCAAGTCCTGCATATGAGAGCATGCATCGAGCTCGCTCAAGCAACATTCCGTTCTTTCCGTTCTGCCACGCCATTCTGATGTGGTGTCCCAGGTACTGTGCGGTGTCTCACAATACCTTATTTCTCGCAAAACTTAGTAAAATCTTTACCACAGAACTCCATACCATTATCGATTCTCAGGCACTTGATTTGTTTATCTGACTGCTTCTCAATCAATGCCTTAAATTTCTTGAACCGATCAAACACATCATATTTGTGCTTTAGAAAGTAAACACATACCTTCCTCGAATAGTCATCGATAAATGTTAGCATATATCGGGCACCTCCTTTCGAAGGAACCGAAGACGGGCCCCAAACGTCTGAATGAATATATTTAACTGGTCGTTTGGTCAAATGAATAGCTGTAGTAAACTTAACACGATGCCGCTTCCCATAGATGTAGTGCTCACATAAGTCCAACTTCTTTGTCTTTTGACCCTTCAACAACCCACTTTCACTCAATATCATCATACTTGCCTCGCTCATGTGCCCTAAACGCATATGCCATAATTGAGTCAAGTCAGAATCTGACTCACCTAATGAAACTGCAGCAGTTCCGATCACGATCTCTCCCAGTAGATGATAGAGAGTATTCACTTTCTTTCCCTTCATTACTGTCATGGCACCTCGAAAGATCTTTAGTACTCCACCTTCAGCGGTGTACCTACACCCGATGTCATCGAGTGTCCCCAGAGAAATAAGATTTTCTTGAGCTCTGGTACATGCCTCACATATGTCAATGTGCGCACCACCCCATCGTGCATCCAAATCCTAATTGTCCCTATCCCCACATGCCTTGCTGCATCGCATTATTCCCCAAAAGAACCCTACCACCATCTGCAGCCTGGTAAGTAATAAACCAATTCTTATGAGGCGTCATATGATAAGAACACCCCGAATCCATCACCCATTCGTCTCCTGACGAAGTATCAGTCACACATAAGACAGCTTCTGCATCACTAATGCTCCCCTCAGCAACGTTTGCCACACTGTTTGTGGCATTCTACCTATCAACTTTATTCCTCCGCTTTGGACAATCTCTTCTGATGTGCCCCTCCTCGTGACACTAAAAGCACTTCACGTGTCCTTTGGACTTTCTATGGCGTGATTTCAATATGCTTTTACCTCTGCTGCTACTAGGCCCTCGATGTTGTTCTCTACCCCGAATTGTTAGTGCGTGCGCTGCTCCTTGCGCCAGACCGTCATCTCGCAACTTTCTCTGCCACTCCTTAGAAAATAAGGCGGACTTTACCTCTTCTGAGGTAATTGTAGTACGCCCCTGCAACAATGAATCAATAAAGTGCTCCCATGACTCTGGTAAAGAGGCTAACAACATCATGCCATGTTCTTCATCATCAAGTATCTTACCGACATTCTTTAGATCCAACATGAGTTTATTAAATTCATCTAGGTGGGTTCTGATAGACGTACCTTCAATATATCTAAATTGAAACATCTTCTTCAACATGTATAAGCGATTGTTCAAACCTTTCTTCACATAAAGTGCTTGAAGTTTTGCCCATAATGTTACGGCATCCTTCTCCTCAGCAACCTCTATTAAGACCTCATCCGCCAAATTTAACAGGATTATGCTATTTGCTTTTTCCATTAGCTCTACCCTCTCTGAGGCTTTCATGATAATAGGCAACTCATCTTCACCATCTAGTGCATTGGCTAAACCTTGTGTTATTAATAATGCCCGCATCTTGACGCTCCCATTAAACTTCTCAATTTCAAATTTCCTCTCAGACATAATTACAGTAACAGAATTTCCAGATAATAATCAAACAAGCAAAAGCTCCAAATCACAATCAAGAAATCTAACCCCAAGCTCTTATACCAATTGTTTGGATATAATACGCGGAAACGACATGATCTTACAATTTACGTCAACGCGAAATCACCAGAGAAATAAATGAGAAAAATAAGGACACCAGAAATTTACGTGGTTCGGTCCGAGAATCGTTACCTACGTCCACGGGGAGAGCCGTAGCAAATAATCCACCATAATCGAAGAATCAAAGTTTACAATCACTCACACGCTCAAGTGTTTCCCACACCTAGATTTAACCCCAAGCCCAAAGCTTACTTGGATATAAACTCACGGCACAAAATTACCACGAGTTCAAGTCGTACGCCAAAAAAGAAAAGATCTCTGCATCTTTTTTTTCTTTCTTTCGATCAGCTTCTCTCTCAGCGGACGCACGACTTCAACTACGTAGACTTCGGCGGCTCCCCCTTTCTCGTAGGGTTTTCGGCAGACTTTTAACAGCAAGGGAAAAAAACAATTCTTGCAATTCCTTTTTACTTTTATACATGTGCCCAGGTCAAACTTTGACTTAGGCCCACCACAATTTGTCTTTCACGTGCAGGAGCTTCTCACCTTTTATTTTTCTCCTTTGTTTCCATCGGCGAAAAGAAGAAAGTCTAGGCGTGAAGTTGTGTGCTTGGACCCCACCATGGATAACAAACAACCTTCAGCAAGAATTCCGAAGAAGGAATTCGTATACATGTGCCCATCTTTCTTTTTATTATTTTCTTGTAAATCTTCAAGAGTCCAGCGAATCGTGTTTTTGCAAACGCTCAAACTCGAGACATAATTTAACACAGGAGTCCTCAAAATCAACATTGACGCTTCTTTCGATATTGCCTGCACAACCGAATTTTCCTCTGATTCCAGCCAAGAAAATCTAATGCATACCAACGATACATCTTCAGAGTAATTCCGTGTTCCATTTCAACTTGCGAAGAAGCAACGGCGCAACAACGTGCTCCCCCACCCTTCACCCCAGTGCCGAGAGAAGACATGGCCGAAAGTGACTCCGACTCATCATTTATCTCAAATGTACAAAGCGATGCCAGGAAGAATAGCAAGAACAAAGTTGCGATGTCACAAGCAGTCATGAGAGGTAATGTCAGTGCTCACTCAACGCAGAAAAATGCCCGGATACTCCAATGCTTGCCTGCTTTCAACAGCGAGGAGAACCGAACAAAGCCCATCAGCAAAGCCCTACC
Organism: Eucalyptus marginata; assembly: GCA_014182565.1. Taxonomy (NCBI): domain Eukaryota; kingdom Viridiplantae; phylum Streptophyta; class Magnoliopsida; order Myrtales; family Myrtaceae; genus Eucalyptus; species Eucalyptus marginata. Next base: position 34,749,513 of record CM024593.1, read on the forward strand.
CGAGTTGCCCAGTAGCTGTCATGCACACGATCGTGGAAAGCGCCCTCTAGGTAGTGGTACCAACTGCTCAGTAGCACCTACTGCTACCCACCACAAAATTAGATCTGGTGCTTCTTATACCCAAGCATGGAATCGGGACAGGAGGTGCCTCAGCTTGGTTTACCCTGCTCTACAAACCAAAATGGAGGAAATAGATGGAGGCCGCACCTACCCAACCCCCCTGCGCAACAACGAAGCCCACCCTGTAAGGACTGGCAGACCACACGACCGGCATAAGGGCAAGACGTTCCTGAATAGCAGAGACGCCAATGGTGTACTTGACTCATCTCCCGACTCATCTCTCGGCCCTGATCTCCCCGATCAACAAGCTAAAGGCAGCCCAGATCTGGCGCAACGCCTTGATTCAACTAGAGGGCAGCACGGACGACTCTTCGATTCTTAGCAATGTCGATCTTCTTCTCGGGCTGCTGTTGCGTGCGTCTGCAGAGACTCACTTGGCCGAATAAGGGATGGATTTTCCAAAAACATTGAGGTGAGTTCAGCGGAACAGGCGGAGGCTGTAGCTTTGGTTGAAACCCTAGACTTCATCTCTTCTAAGCTTTCCCCAAATATTATAGAAAAAGAACTCATCCTTCAATCTGACTATTGTACGTTGGTGGAGAGTGTTTTATCCTCAGCTCCTTTAAGTTGGGTAGTGCAACCTTTGGTGGACCGGGCCAAGCATAAAATGGCGCAAATATCGGGAATTACTCTAGCCCACTGTAATCGTGCCACCAACAAAGTGGCCGATTGGTTAGCCAAAGCCCAATGGATGGGCTGTCTTCCTAGGAACTGGGTTACTAATCCCCCCTATGCTCTCTTGGATTTACTTTGTACCGATGCTCATTCTGTATCTACTCAGAATTTTGGTTAGTAATGAAAGCCTGCTTATTTGTCCCCAAAAAAAAAAAAAAGTGTTGGGGACCTAGCTAGTGGCACCAAGGTCCTGGGCATTCACGCTGGTGTCCTAAGCCATAGCTTTGTTGACTCGACCCTAGGCATTAGGGTTCTGAGCTTGCCATCTTTGGACTCCGGATTGGACTCGATGAACTTGGCCCTAGCTTCTAGACTCAAGATCGCTACGAATGACCTAGGAACAAGCATTAGAATTCTTGTGTCCTTGTGCAGAATTTTAGGTTCAAGGGTAATATTTTGTCATATTTTGAAAATTGATTTTTCATTTTATTTTAAAATCATTTTCCTAAATTTAAGCATTGGTGTTTTTTTAATTAGGATAATATTTTTTGTCATTCGCAAATTGCAATTAAAAACTAATTTTCCGACGGTTAGTAGTCACGTTATTTCTGCATCTGGCATTCCTTATCATTCGTGCCATGATATCTCCCGATCCTTCTTTCTGAAAAAAGTCAAAGCACAAATTAAAGTACTCTAACTACCGGGCATAGACTCCTTTATTCCTCCTCTTTTTCTTAAAAAAGAAATTATCTATTTTGTGGATCTGTCTCGCAAAAAACTATGGATTGAATCGATGGAAAGTTCCAGCGTGTCCTTAGGGTGCAAATTTCAAAAGACAAATAACGAAAAGGCCTTTCCAAAAATTTCAAAGCTGAAAAGAAAAACCTGCATCGCATGAAAGTCGTGTCCATTAGAATATTAACCCGCCGAAGTCATGCTTATTAGAATATACACACGTTCGTGGCAGCGGGACCGAAAAGACTTAATAATCACAACGTATTTAATCTTTTAATTACAGTGGGAAATTTGGTATTGTAGTTTGCTTGATGGTTTTCAATTTTTCAACATTTGGAGCACTCTCTACAAATCTCAATTTGGCTAAATATATTTTTTACTAAAGTTTAGACTGTTTTATGTATATATTCTAGATATCTGAAGATTCTTCTTTAAACCAATGAAAAATAACTCCAAAATTACCTTTATATGTAAATATTCTTATAATTTTAGAGTAGGAAGACTTATTAAAATGATAACTTTCAAGGTCATCCATGTTTTGTCACACTAAAAACAATGTGATAGTTTTTAAAATGATATCTCATGTTATGCTAAATGTTTCGATGACTCAATTAGTTTAAAAAAAAAAAGTTTTGATAAGGTTATGTGTCTCCTTTGCATATGGTGAACTCACAATCATGTATAAGAAATATTAGCATGCAATCATCATCATTATTTCAAATTGTTTCTCTTTTAAATAGGGTCAACCTGTTTTATTTTGGAACTTAAATACAGATTTTGACACTTATAAATTATTTGGGTCAAATTTTGTAACAGAACTTTGAGTTATGTGACCTTATGATTATGGAAGGGAAAAGTACTAAAAAAAGTCATAAACCAATCGCATTGGTACCAATTCAATCTTAAATATTTCAATTGTACCAATTTAGTGCTAAAACTTTTAACGTTTATACCAATTCAATCCATCCGACCAATTCAAATCGAAAATTGTTGACTTAGATGTCGACCGCTCTATGTGGCATGTCTGGTGTTAACATAGATATTTTAAGATATTTTTTAATATTTTTCGATTTTTTACTTTTTAAAATTTTCCCTTTTTTCTTTCCTTTTTTTTTCCCTTTAGACTATGGTCAACGATCACCTGCCATAGGCGAGAGCCGACAACGGTGTCATGGCCCCAGTCAACCACAACCAAGGGTCACCCTCACCAAATCTAACGAGGGCACGACACTCACAGCTTGGGTGAAGGCGACTCCCACTGAATCTAGCTAGGGCTCGACCCTCGCTAGAGGTCGTGGGGCGAGCCTTGTTGCAAGGGTCAAGCCCTCACCTAGGTCGGGGCCATGCCCTTGCTAGATCTGATGAGGAGGGCCACGACGCTTGCACCTGTGGCCGATCGCTTGCCATGGTCTGTATCAGCCACAGTCCAAAGAAAAAGAAAGGGGAAATTTTTTTTTTAAATAGTAAAAAAATTTCTGAACAAAATTATTAAAATATTATTAAAAAAAATGTCCACCTCAATGACGGTCATGCCATGTCAGCAATTTCCTATTTAAATTGGCCGAATCAATTAAATTAGTACCATTGTGAAAATGTTTATGACTAAATTAGTCCAATTGAAATGTTTAAAGCTGAATTGGTAAGGTTTGAGACTTTTTTTGGTACTTTTCCAGATTATGCAAATATTTGATGAAAGAAAAGGAGTTAGTTAACATAGCTTAAAAAATATAAAGATGATCAAAGATAGTAAGTGATAAGTTAAAATAACAAAGCAATGATGCAAATTGGGTTAGTATGTTAATTCTCTAAAGAGGAATCATGTTCTACTAGCCTAAAAATAGTCATGACAAGCGCTCCTAGTTTTATTTTACTTCCACTTACAATATTAAAGAAAATTAAATTCTAAGTGATAATAAAAAAGAGTGATAACTAAATTTGTATACATCAAATAATAATTGATTGGATTTATGTGGAGTCATTCTTTAATATATTAGAACTTACTTATGTGTTAAAGTTTAAATTAACTTAATAAGAAAAGGAGACTATAAAAACAAAGTGATGAAAAACAAAAACAAAAAAAAAGGTTGAGATTAGGTGCATCATATTATAATATACGAATATTTTTTAAAGGAATAAGAAAAAATAAGGGAGTAGTTAAAAAAAAAATGAAAAACTAAAGTCCACTGGCATTAATTCTAGACTCTCACTGATTCCCTTAAAGCCCTCAGCATCAATCTTAATTATGCCCAGAACTTTTTTTTGTCTAAAAAAATCGTCAATTTTCACTTTAATCCTAAGTGAAACTTAAAGATGTACTATCTTCTAGTCAGTAAGTTACAATCAAAGTTTATTCTTTCTCAATCTAACGGCGCTCATTGAACAGGACCAATCCCGTATTTTCCTTACACGAAACCACCATATTTTCCCTTCTTTGGATTACTATAATTACTATTTGAAACAAGTAGTTTTCTTGAAATTCGTTTTTTTAATCTCTTGAAATCAAGTGCGGTTCGAGTTACTCGCTCATAGTTGACTCAAATTCACCCCTACTCAAATCCATTTGGTAAGACTTCTTATTAATTCCAAAGAGTAGTGCAACTTCTCTATTATTTGAAGAATAAAATGTTTAGTATCTAAATCTATACTGACTTGTAGATTCGTATATAAAATTTTCATTAATCTTTTAAAGCGTTGGAGCATTGTAAATTTGTAAAACAAAGTAAAAATTTGCAACATATCATTAAGAAAATTGAAACTTGCTTATTTGAAGAATCATTTTGGGCTCTATTTTTTTCGCTAAAAATGAATGATTTTGAAAATATTTTCCTAAAAATGATTGCTTGAAATAATTAATAAATAAATAATATTTTCATTATCAACAATAACTTATACCTTAACATTTTCATGAATGATGGTAATATTTTTTGCCCGTTCATTTTTGTAAACGATATAAGTGATTATTTCTTAAAAACGATCATTTGCATAGCTTAAAATAATTAATCGATGAAAAATATTTTCATTATCTACAACAATTTATGTTTAGACATTTTCATAATCGGTGAAAAAATTTCAGTTCATTCATTTTTGTAGACGACACAAGCAACTATTTTTAAAAATCTCAAATTTCAAATTATTTACCCTCGAGAATCCTGCCATATTTTTTTTTATAAATACAAAAACGGAAAATGACACGTCCCGACGCACGCCGTCGTATCGCCGCAATCTTTTAATTTCAAGATACGCGCCATCCCGGGGTCTGCACTGCCACCTTCGTTCGACCACCCATCTCCCCCTGCTTCCACACCTACAAACAGAGGAACAACTCATCATCTCCTCACGTCTTCTCGATCACCATCCATAGTAATTCCACAATCTCCTCCTTCAAGATCCAAAACCCACTTCGCATCGCGCTCCCTCCCTCACTCGAGCTAAGGAGGAGGAAGAAGAAGAACAACAGCAGCAGCAGCAGCAGCAGAATTTGCTGAAGGAGCTATCAGCCTCGAGCTTCGGCATGGACGCCCATGAAGACGCAGAGGTCGGGAGGGACCTGAGGAAGCCGCTCCTCCGCACGGGGTGTGGTACGCAATGCAGGGGAAGGCGTCGAAGCGGCCCACCCTCTCCGGATCGGCAAAGAACCTCCACAGCGGCTCTGTTTCCGTCCTGCTCTGTGTGTTGACCGTCGCCTTAGGCTCTGCTCAGTTCGGATTCTCCGTAAGCCCGAATTGGCATAATGTGTTTTGATTCTACCTATCCATCAACCCACCTATCTATCTATTTATTGGCGGATTCTGTGGTTGTGTCATTCTTGTGCTGTTTCGGCTTTCAGTGTGGATATTCATCTCCTACAGAGGAGGACATAATGAGCGACCTAGACCTTTCGGTCTCGCAGGTTCGACTTGCTTCAGGATCTAGAGTCTAATCTTTCAGTTCTGGTTTTGGATCTCTCTTTTTTCTGTCAACTGACGCAATGCCTTCTTGATCGCTGTACAATGTTGGATACAGTATTCAATATTTGCCTCCTTGGTGAATGTGGGAAGTATGATTGGGGCAGTCATGAGCGGCCAGATGGCAGAGCACATCGGCCGGAAAGGGGTATGCCACTCATTTTGATCAGCTGCCATTTTCTTAGGAGTTTCTTGTATCATTTGTCTTAGACGAATCTTAAGCAATTTCAGGGTAGTATTTAGTTCTCTTGGCTTTTTGCTCTTCTGCTGAAATCATTCTTTGGATGATGTGGCAGAATTTCGGAAACTTTCAGCAACTGAACAGCCAGCATCCTTGGTTTTGAGTGACTAATATTTTTAATTTGATGGAGCTTTCAGAATCATTCGAGTACCTTTCGTGGCTTCTGGCTTTTCAGCATGAGGCTCTAAAGCTCCCACTGGGTTTCTATTGCTTATTATGGGTCAAGCTGTTGATGTGATTCGCTGCATAAAACAAATTTCTGCATAAGATGAATGAATAACTGTACAATCTAACCAGATATTACAATGATGGAACTTTGTCAACCTGATTTCCTGCGTTGTTGGGCTGATCTGTTTCTTCTAAATGTCCACAACAATGTCCTTAGGATTGCTTCTGTTGAGAATTCTATAATTTTTGTGTGGACACTGTTAGTTTCTTACAATGTTCAACTGCAGTCTCTGATGATCGCTGCAGTCCCTAATGTCTTAGGGTGGTTGGCAATATCGTTTGCCAAGGTGAGTGATCACTCTGGTCAGATAATTCCTGAAATTCAATCAACTACGTCCTTATGTACTTCTTGGCTGCTTCTGTAGGATTCCTCATTCTTATACATAGGAAGGTTGTTGGGGGGATATGGAGTGGGTGTAATTTCTTATGTGGTAATCTTTGGAAAGCTCTTTTCTTGTTAAGCCCTTTGCACTCGTGCACTTTGGCAGCAGTGTGACAAATCTCAATTCTGGCCCTTGGTATCTATAGGTGCCAGTTTACATAGCTGAGATATCGCCCGAGAACATGAGAGGAACCCTGGGATCTGTGAATCAGGTCGACTCGCCTACCACTCTTCATCTTCTGCTTGATTGATACCCTTTCGTTTAATAGTTTTAAAGTTATTTCAACAAATCATGGACAACGCTTGATTTCCCTTTCTTTTAGTAGCTCTCAAGCACATTCGGAATGTTGTTGGCTTACCTTTTCGGACTATTTGTCAACTGGAGGATCCTTGCTATCTTGGGTAAGTCCACGAAGAGAAAATCATCTTTTGTAAGAGAAGTATATGATGCTGGATGTACTTAACTTCGGACACAATACTTCCAACACAAAAAAAGCCCTCTGTTGTTTTTTTTTTTTTTTTTTTTGGCTAAAAATATACGATGCTTTTGGACATCTCTACTGCCCACATAAATTTTACTTATTAATTTTGAACATAACTCTCTAGAATATACAACGAACAACAGTTCATTTGTTCTACAAATGATGGTGTTTCTTTTATAAGGTCATTGGCCGAGTACACTCATCAGTTTTCTGGGGCTATTTGGTGACACTTAACTCACTTATTTCTTGCTATATTATATTCCTTGATATTGATTTTTAATATTATTTTCAGGGTCTCTGCCATGTCTAATATTGATTCCTGGCTTATTTTTCATCCCAGAGTCTCCTCGATGGTTGGTATGAAATCTTATTTGGTCTTTTCCGTACTTAATTCTTTGTTTGAACCCACCCGTTTATTAACTTCCTGCTCTCATTTCTCCATCCACTGTTTTCTTATGTTTTTCTTCTGCTTTATGTTCATTGGAATGGAAAATGCCACAGGCCAAAATGGGTTTGACACAGGAATTTGAAGCCTCTTTGCAGGTCCTACGGGGATCTGATACTGATATTTCCCTTGAAGTTGATGAAATCAAGGTATTGAAAAGCTTTTCCAACTTGAAGGTTGTAATGTTAAAAAATTGTCATCGGTGCAGTTCTTTGGGCCTTTTCTGCCGCAAAAGAACTCAATATAAGATAATGGATGTACTTATGCTTGAACTTCTCTCTTTGTAAAGTAGTATCAATTGTAATGAATTATATACTTCATGCAGAGCTATGTCGCATCAACAGACAAAAGAATAACAATCACGTTTGCAGAGCTCAAGAAGAAAAGAAATTGGTTTCCTTTGATGGTAAATGTTTCACTTGAATCTATCTTGAGCTTTATGATCTCATACCTTGACATCTTGTCCCTTCTTGTGTCAAATATATGCGTTGCAGGTAGGTATTGGACTACTTATGCTTCGGCAACTCAGTGGCATCAATGGTGTTTCCTTCTATTCCACCACAATATTTGAAAGTGCAGGTGGCGACTGATTGCGTTACACTGCAGCCTTATGTTAATTTAACTAGAGCAAAGAAGTGAATTTATTAGGACCTGCAACTTTAAATCTCTCTTTTTCAATGTTACCGTTAAGGACTAGGCTGAAAGCTATTCATTATGCTCTTCTCCCCAGAAAGATTGCATTTGTCTGTGCTTTTTTTCTGACTGAGGATGCAGATATCACATTATGTTAGGTTTAATAAACAGATTAGTAATCGAATGTTTTCTTTTGCTATTTAAATAGACTTGAATAGAGGACTATCAATTGAAGTTGGAGAAAAGCCCTAAACTCAATCCATGCAAGAGTTGTTGAAAGAATTGATTGATATAAATTATCAATAGTCCAATCAATTAGCACATTCCATCCCCTAGAGGATACTACTAGCAGATTCTACAAGCCTGCAAAAAACCAAGAAATTTCTCTTTTTGATTCTGCTTTAGTCAGGATGAGCAAAGGCATATTGATCCTTGCTAATATTATTCTGAATAGCATCTGTCTGACGGATGCGACCTAATAAAGCTTCTCTCGGTTGATTAGGCTTCCATTAATGTGCATTGATTTTCGACAGGGATTTCTTCAAGTAATGTCGCAACTGTTGGACTCGGTGCTGTCCAGGTAAATTGGCGATTCTCTCGGTGGCAGCAGTTAAACAATGCAATAAACTTTTGACCTAATCTGAGGTGTAAGGACCCTTCATGTTGTAGCTTCTTGGCGCTGGGATAGCGACTTTTCTCCCAGATAAAGCAGGCCGAAGGCTGCTTCTCATAGTGCGTATGACAAGATTCTTGCTAAGTTAAGATTCTCTAAAACACGCTCAAATCGGGAACCGAAATCTGTCTTTGCAGGTATCCACATCCGCAATGACTTTGACCCTTCTTTTTGTGGCCGTGGCGTTCTATATAGAGGTCAGTAATCCTGTTAGTACAACCCCTTCTTTTCCGATTATCTGCTTTTCTGAGGCATTGTTCTTCCATATTCTAGAGTTCTGCTTCAGAAGACTCTCAAATATACAGCATAATGGGAATATTGTCGGTTGTCGGGCTTGTGGTATGATCATTTATGCTCACTGTCTGTACTTATTCGTTGTGCATATAAGTTTAAGGGTATGTTCTGAGCGTCATCATATCCAGGCTTTTGTCTTCGCCTGCTCTCTGGGAATGGGTTCTATTCCATGGCTTATAATGTCTGAGGTAAGCACAGATCCATAGTCATTTCAATAAATTAATGAATATGTCCTAGCATCCCACGATTCATGGAGACCAACTTGAAACTTTCTATTCTTTTTGTATGCCAGATTCTTCCGGCGACTATTAAGGGCCATGCCGGCAGCATGGCGATCTTGGCAAGCTGGATAACAACTTGGGTGATCACGGTGACAGCAAACTTACTGTTGGATTGGAGCGCCGGAGGTTCTCTCTCCCTCACTCCCTCTCCTCCCTGCAACATGCTCTCTCATGCTTTGACACTTAACTGCTGACTGACATGGCCTTTGCAATTTTGGACAGGTACCTTCACGATCTATGCAGCTGTAGCTGCGTGTAGTGTTGTCTTTGTGATACTCTTTGTCCCAGAAACAAAGGGGAGAACTCTGGAAGAGATTCAGTCGTCGTTTTAGATGATTCTTGCCTCGTTCTCACTTTGATTTTTGCTGTTTAATAACATGGTAGAGACGCGGAAGCATCAAATTCCATCGATAATAGCCAACTCACAAGCCCACCTCAAACCTCATCAATCAACCAAGCACATTTGATCTTTTTGTAAAAATAGGGAGATTTCGGCCATAACATGATCGAATGAATCTAATGACGAGGAAGCCTCCAAGATCAATATCTAGAGATTTCTAAGTTTGAGTAGTCTTCCAATTTAATGTTTCCATTGTCTTAGTCCGTCAACGTACTGGACGTGCATTTTCCATTGTAAGCATGCAGATTTTGATATGACAAAATAAGAGAATTCCACTCAAGTTGGCAGTTTCTTTCTCTGATTCTTCGGAGGCAAACTTTAAAGTTCTTTGTCCTTGACTGGTGAAATGCCCTTTATGCAATGGTTGAACACTCTTCTTTTCAAAGTTATTTTTCCTCAAACATACCAACGACTTCCGTTCCATCAAACGCTTTCACCACTCTTACGAACTCATCATGCATTAGCTGGCTTGAAATTATTCATTTTACGCAATCTCGACTGAAAACTTGAGGAAAAAAAATAATATTAAGACTTCTGTCCTAAATGGAATTCATTCCTTTAGGCTCCGTTTGTTTCGCAAAAAAATGGTACATTTCTGAAAAATGTTATCTAATAAGTCATTTCCTAAGAAAATGATAATAATTTTCAGTATTTGGCTAAAATCAAAATATTGAAAAATTAAAAAATATTTTCCAACATTTAGAAACGAAAATCTAATTTAATTTTCCAAAATAGACATTCGCTATTTGGGCACTAGTGACTTGCGCACGATAGCCAGGTCCCAAGCATGGGCATTGAGGTCCCAAGTCTAGCGTTGTTGGACCTAGGCTCGCACATCGAAGACCCTAACACCGGCGTCGGGGTCCTGAACCTAGCATCGATGAACCCGAGCTTGAGCATTGAGGACTCAATCCTGAGCCTACCCTCAACAAACGCAAGCTCGAGCATAGGGTATCCAAGCATGGGCACTATGGTCTCAAGCTCAAGCGTCGAGGTCCCAAGCACAGGCATCGAGGTCTCAGAGGCTCAGTCTCGATGGACTCGGGCACGAGCATTGAGGAACTGAGTAGGGACACTAAGGTCCGAGCCTCTACCTCAATGGACTGGAGCTTAGGCATGGGAGATTCGAGCATTGGTAAGGGGACTAGTATCTTGGCCTCGGCCCCAATGGATTACAACTCGAACTCGGCTAGGATGGCATAGATCTAGGCATAGCTTTTGGGGTCTCAAGCTTGGGTTTTATAGACTTGGACCTGGCCTCCATGGACCAAGGCACACGTGTCGAGAACCCAAGGCATAGGCATCAGGGTTTCAAGCCTGCCCTTTGTAGAGTCAATTCAAGGCACCGAGGAGCCAAGCAATAGTACCGAGGTCCTAAGGCTGGCCTCTATGAACTTGGGCTTAGGTGCTGGGGACCTAGCCAATGACACCAAGGTCTCGAGCACTCACGCTAGTGTCCTAAGCCATAGCTTTGTTGACTCAACCCTAGGCATTGGGGTTCTGAGCTTGCCCTCTTTGGACTCTAGATTAGGCTCGATGGACTTGGCCCTAGCTTCTAGACTCAAGATCGCCACAAATAACCTAGGAAAAAGCATTGGAGTTCTTGTGTCCACAAGCAGAATTTTACGTTCAAGGGTACTATTTAGTCATATTTTGAGAAATGATTTTTGATTTTATTTTAAAATCATTTTCCTAAATTTAAGCATTGGTGTTTTTAATTAGGAAAAAAAATTTGTCAACTCATTTTCTTAAGCTTGCTGAAAAATTAGGAATATGTTCTCCCCAAATATATTTTTGTAAAACAAACGTAGCCATAATGTAGAGATGATATGGTACATTTTAAAAGAAATCCGAAGATCTAATTGAACTAGTTAAAAGCTAAAAGAAGATATCACACATTGATAAAAAGTTTAGGAACATAATTGAAGCAATTGATAATTTAAGAATGATATCTCACATTGACAAATTTGAGGACAGGTAATCTCATTGTTACTCGGATATTTGGGAAATTTACTATTCATCGTGTTTAGATGATTTTCTCACCCCTACCATACCACATTAAGAGTTTCGGTTTATTGGCTTTTTTCTCTGGAAGAGATATTTGATATTCGAAAATGTACTCCATGTCAGGCTATTGTTAGGTACATTAGATCTAGTTTAAGCGATGAACACCGGATTTTAAAGCAGGTGAGTCTGCCATGGAATTCACCTCATGCAAACTTTTTTTTTTTTCTGGTCGGGAATGAGTTTTGGGTAAACATGAAGAATAATACATAAAAGACATTTCTGAACACAACAAATCCAGAAAAGATTGTGGAAAGACAATCGATTTTCGGGGTTGGGCTTTTCATCTTTGGGCTTTAGCAACCCACTCAACTATTCTACTGGACTCTTTCAAACAGTGAGCCAATTGAATATCCAACAACCGAAGCAACGGACCATGGCTTTCTCTCTCGCTTTCCGGAAGTATAGTACGATTAGGGTTTTAAGAAGAGGAAACGAATGCATCGACTCCCATACCCCTTCCAACTTGGAAAGAGCAAAGAATTTCCCACCTTTCCGGAGTAAGAATATAGTACGATTAGGGTTTTGAGAAGAGGAACGAATGCATCAAGATTGCAAATAATCAAGCACCAACAATTTGGTCCCACATTTTCCAGCTATTATTGTAATCATAAGTTAGATCCTCTCTCTCTCTCTCTCTCTCTCTCTCTCTCTCTCTCTCATCTTCATATTCTAATTTTCTTGAGATCTTGCCATTAAAAGAAATTAAGGATCCAAAGCAACGTCCTCACCTAAACTTCAATGTCTCAGGGGCAAAACAGCGCATGAACTGCGAAGTACCGCTGCATCCCTGACCAGTCGATGATCTACTTTTGTTTCTTTTGGCGAAAGGTCAATCTTCATATAAATGATTGACTATTAAACCAACTGCAATTAAAAGCAGATTCTCTGAGAGCTAATCACGTTGTTATCTTATTTCCACATCTGGCGTCCCTAGTTAGTCTTCAAAAAGAGTCAAAATGAATGTCGACATACTCTAGCTGTCCTGTAGCTACTGAGTGCTACTGCCTGCTTTGGTTTTATCTTCCGTGGGTCTATCTCAGAAAATAATGTTAAATATGATCAATGGAAAGGTCTAAGATGAGCTTATGGCTGCAAAGTAGAGAGAAAATGGGCATATGCTAAAAAAAAAAAAACAAACAAACAAATTTTACCCACCGTGACATAAATACTCTAAACTTTTTTTAAACCTAAACTTAGACATGGGTTATAGCTATTTCAATTCCATGTAGGGTATACAAGTATAAGTTTAGAATATTTGCGGCACAATGCATAAGTTTAGGGTTTTTAGTGATCCAAAGAAAAAATTCGAGATATTTAAGTCAAAGTCTACATAATTTGGGTTTCTTATGACTTTAATCTAAAAAGAAAAAAATGATTGCAACTCTAATGAGATATTCCAAATTTGAAAAAAAAAAAAAAAAAGGAGCGTGCATAGCAGGAAAGTTATGTTTAAAATTATATTGAACAGCGTGTTATAGTGGGACAAAATAGGTTTAACAATCGCAGAATTATCGATCTTTTTCACTACACAAAAAATTTGATGTTGTAATTTGCTTAATCATCCTTTAATTTATCAACATTTGTAGCACTCTGTAGATCTAAAGTTTGTCATTAAGTGCAGTCTAATGATCCGTGACTAGACAAAACCTAATTGAATGTTTTTAAAGTTAAAAATTACTTCATGCGAGAGGTAAAGAAGTGCTTTATTAAACTGTTTAGAGATGAAATATTCAACGAAAATTTAACACTAATATTCAATAACTTACGTCAAACAATCATTAACGGCAGCACAGTAAAATATATCAGATAGTTGAAAATATCGATATTTGTATATCTAGTAATTATCCTCAGTAATTGTAATTATTTTGTAACTTTTTATAAATGACGAGTTAGTGGTCCATCCTTCAAGCGTGGTAATCTACCATCTTTCAAGCGTAGTAATCTACCTCAAAGTTTGACAAGGTTGAATATCCTAATATTCCATAATTTTTCATGTTGAAATTTTAAATGACATGAATTCATTGTAATTTTTTTTTTTGTTCTAGGTAATTTATCTAAATGATCGAATTTACTATCTTTATATGGTGTGATTTTCATTAATCAACATTAACATATAAAATCTTATCGTCAACATGATTTCTATAATAATATTCGCAATTTACTATCTTGTTAAATCAACTTGCGGTGAAAATTTACCCTTTTGTAATCTAATGGCTCACATTAAATGGGACTAATCATGCATTTTCTTACATGACACCACAAAATTTCCATTCTGTGAACTACTATCATCACAATCTGAAATTACCTAGTTTTTGTAAAATTCATTTCTTAAATTTCCAAAGCATTTCAACGGGTGCATTTTAATGAGACGGAATTTTAGTCTCTAACGGAAGTTTTCAACATTACTTTTTTTTAACGTAAGATTGCTTACATCTAATAACAACATTCTCAAAATTCAAGCCATGTAATACTAAGGCAATTATATGTATGTGTGTCTATATATATATAATGTAATTTAATTTAGTCGAGCAGACGCAATGCCAAGTTTGAGTCAACTCAATTATCTTACTCGTGCTTAAAATTCTACTCAAACGTGCTCGAATTATAAAGTTTCTACTTGAGCTCCACTAAAGTAGAAAAGGCAAGATATTTCTGTTTATTTCTCATAACTCAAGTACAATCAAGTTGTAAAGGAACTCGGGTCCATGTCCTTCCAACTTAATAAGCTTGGATGTTTTCTCTAGATGCATGTGTATACATTTATACACGTGACTATATCACCTAAAATTGAAGGATTTTCATGTCTTTTTTTTTTTTTTTTTGGTGGCTAAAAAGTACTTTTAAGAGAAATAGCACATGCTCGATTAGGCTTGAATTAGATTAAGCAAGCTTGTGGAATTGGGTATTGACCCGCCCAATCTTCACTTGACTAAATACTCGAGTGGCTCAAGTTCAAGTTCGAGCTCGAGCTCAATTCAAAATCAGAGGAGTATTCCAAAGTAACCATCAAGTGTAGCTCAAATTACCTATCAATAGTTTCACTCCATATGGCTTCTTATTGAATCTACTTGCTCATGCAACATGCTTATTATTAAATTGAATAAAATATTCAATATCTAAATACATAATGACCAGTGGTATATTCACATGTATTCTCATAACTCAAGTACAATCGAGTTGTAAAGGAACTCGAGCTCATGCTCTTCGAACTTAATGAGTTCAAATGTTTTCCCTAGATATATGTGTGTACATCCATATGCGCAAATATATCACATAAATTTGAGGATTTTTATGCCTCCTTTTATACCTAAAAAATATTTTTGAGAGAAATAGCACATGTTTTTTATTTTTGTCAAGAATAACACATGCTTGATTAGACTTGGATTAGATTAATCAAGCCTGACAAATTGGGTATTAACCGGCTTGATCTTCACTTGATTAAATACTCAAGTGGCTCCAACTTGAATTCGAGTCCAAGCTCAATTCAAAATCAGAGGAGTCGATCTTAGACTAACCATCAAGTGTGGCTCGAACTACCTATCAATAGTTTGACTCCGTACGGCTTCTCATTGAATCTACCTACTTATTCAACTTATTTATTATTTAATTGAATAAAATATCGGATATCTAAAATACGTAATGACCGATGGTAGATTCATCTATAAAATTCCCATTGATCTTTTAAACTTTAAACCATTTTATATTCCAAAAACAAGGTAAAAAATCTGCAATTTTTTCCTTGGATAATGTCCGGCCGTTTTCCTTTCACCCTATTTTTGGTAAATACCGAAAAAAGAAAAGACACGTTGGACACGTGCACATCCTCATCATCATCGTGAAGCTGTCTCTTTTCTTCTCTTTTGAGATTGAACCATCCCAGAGTAACCATCAAGTACAACTCGAATTAGCTACCAATAGTTTATTTCTGTAAGACTTCTTTTTGAATCTACCTACTCATGCAACTTGATTATTATTTAATTGAATAAAATATCCAATATCTAAATACGTTTATATTCTCATAACTCAAATGCAAACGAGTTGTAGCGACAATATCACATAAATCAAAGGAGTTTCATGTCTTTTTTTAAATCTAAAATTTTTTTTTGAGAGAAATAACACTTGTTTTTTTTTTTTTTTTTTGTCGAAAAGTAACACATGTTTGATTAGGCTTGGATTAGATTAAGCAAGCCCGTCAAATTGGATATTTGGCCAACTTCATCTTCACTTGACTAAATACTCGAGTGGCTCCAAAGCTCAAGCTCGAACTCGATTCAAAATTAGAGGAGTCGATCCACAATAATCATAAAGTGTTGGTTAAATTATCCACTCCCGATATCTTAAATATGCAATAACCAGTGGTAGATTCATCTATAAAATTTCAATTAATCTTTTAAACTTTAAACCATTTTATATCCCGAAAAGAAGGTAAAGAATCTGCAATTTTTTTTTCCTTGGATAACTTCCATTCCGTTTTCATTTCACTCTATTTTTGGCAAAAAACCAGAAAAAAGAAAAAGACACGTCGGATACGTGCAGATCCTCGTCGTCGTCATCATCGTCCCCGACCTCTTTATTATAAATTGAATATAATATGCGCCATCTCCGAAGCCGCGACCGGTCGTTATGTCCTTCCGCCGCCATCTCCTTCTTCAACGCCAACGGTCAAAACAATAGCAACAACCTCTTCTCAATCATCTCCTACCGCGCTGAGGAGGAGGAGGAGGAAGACGACGCGGCGGCGGCGGCGGCGGCGGCGGGAGAGTCTTGTGGAGAGAGGTTTCGGGGTTCGAGCTGCTTCGAGATGAGCGCCATCGAAGACGTCGAGGACGACAGGGGGGAGCTGAGGAAGCCGTTCCTCCACACGGGGAGCTGGTACAAGATGCAGGGGATGGGGTCGCGGCAGTCCAGCGTCACCGGATCGGCGCAGGTCCTCCGCGACGGCTCCGTCTCCGTCCTCCTCTGCGTCCTGATCGTCGCCCTCGGCCCCATCCAGTTCGGATTCAGCGTAAGCGCCCGAATCTGTCTCGCACGATGCGTTCTTCTCGTCTACCTACCTGTCGGCCTGTGAGTCTTTGTGCTGTTTTTCGGCTTTCAGTGCGGATACTCGTCTCCTACGGAGGAGGACATAATGAGCGACCTAGGCCTCTCGCTCTCGCAGGTTCGACTCGCTCCGGGAACTGAAATGAAATCTTTCGTGTTTCGGTTTCGAATCTGCTTTTGATTGTTGACTGATGCGATTTCTTCTCGATCCCGGAACAATGCTGGATGTAGTTTTCGCTGTTTGGCTCGTTGGTGAATGTGGGAGCTATGATCGGGGCGATCACGAGCGGCCAGATTGCGGAGTACATCGGTCGGAAAGGGGTAATGCCGCTCATTTCGATCAGCTGCCATTTTTTCTAAGGAGTTTCTTGTATCATTTGTCTTGGTCAAGTGTAAGCAATTTCCGCCTAGGTTTTAGTTCTTTTGGCTCTTTGCTCTTCTGCCGGAACTTTCGTTTGGATAATGTGACTGATTTTTGGAGATTTTCAGCACTGAACAATCAGCATCCTGAAAAAAAGTATAAGATGTTCGGTTTGAAGTAATTTACGTTTTAAATTTGATGGAGCTTTTGGAGTCATTTGAGTACCTTTCGTTAAGCTATAAGTAGAGGTTGAGGAGTTGGGTCCGTGCCCCCAAGCCTTTTCCATGGCTTTTGGCTTTTCAGCATGAGGCTCTAAAGCTTCACTAGTTTTCTGTTGCTTACTATGGGTGAAGCTGCTGATGTAATTCACTGCATAAAACAAATTGCTGCATATGGTGAATGAATACCAGGACAATCTAACAAAATATTATCATTCTGGAACTTTATTGCTAATTTCTTGATTTGCTGGGCTGACCTGTTCCTTCTAAATGTCCAAAACAAACGTCACTATGATTGCTTTTGTTATGTATTCTGTGATTCTTGTGTGGACACTGTCAATTCCTAACCATGTTTAACTGCAGTCTCTGATGATCGCTGCAGTCCCTAATGTTATAGGGTGGCTGGCTATATCATTTGCCAAGGTGAGTGATCATTATGCTCAGATAATTCATGAAATTCAATCAATCACAGCAGCATCCTTATGTACCACTTGGCTGCTTCTGTAGGATTCCTCATTCTTATACATGGGGAGGTTGTTGGAGGGATTTGGTGTGGGTATAATTTCTTATACGGTAATCTTTCAAAAACTCATTTTTATTAAACCCTTTGCATTTGCACTTGGCTGTAGTGTGACATATCCAATTCTGGCCCTTCTTGGTATATTTAGGTGCCGATATATATAGCTGAGATAGCACCTCAGAACATGAGAGGAACCCTCGGTTCTGTGAATCAGGTCAACACACCTACCGCAAATTTTCTGCTTGATGTGATACCTTTTCTTTTAATAATTTTGATGTAGTTTTGACATAATTATGGAAAATGTTTCATTTCCTTTTCTTTTAGTAGCTCTCAGTTACAGCAGGCCTTTTGTTAGCTTACTTTTTCGGACTGTTTCTCAGCTGGAGGATCCTTGCTGTCTTTGGTAAGTCCATGAAGAGAAAATCTATTATTGAAAGAGAAGTATATAATGCTAGATGTACTAAACTTCTGACACCCTTACAAGACTTCCAACACAAAAAGCCTTTTTTGTCTTTTTTTTTGCTAACAACATAAAAAGCTTTTGGACATTTGTAATTCCCACATCGATTGTTATTAATTAATTTTGATCTTAACTCTCCCCGCTATACTGAACAAAATGCCCATTTGCTTTACGAATGGTGGCGTTTCTGTTATAAGGTCATTGGCCAAGTACGCTGATTAGTTTTCTGATGCCATGAATTTGGTGACACTCTACTCACTTATATCTAGTTATTTTCTTTGTTATTGATTTTGAACATCTTTTGCAGGGTCTCTTCCATGTTTAATATTGATTCCTGGCTTATTTTTCATCCCAGAGTCTCCTCGATGGTTGGTATGAAATCTGATGTGGCCTTGTCTGTATTTTACTCACCCCCCCCGAGTAACTTCCTGCTCTCATTTCTTCATTTGCTGCTTTCTTATGTTGCTCTTCTGCTTTATGTTCTTTGGAATTTAAAATGCTGCAGGCCAAAATGGGTTTGATGGAGGACTTTGAAGCCTCTTTGCAGGTCCTCCGGGGATATGATACTGATATTTCCCTTGAAGTTAATGAAATCAAGGTATTAAAAATCTTATGGCGTGACCTAATAGATATGTGTCATTTATGCAGTTTTTTGAGCCTTTTCTCATGCAAAAGAACTTAAGATAGTTAGCCAAAGTTAATTGATCTACATATGTCTCAATTCCTCTCTTTATGAAGTAGGATCAATTATAATGAGTTATATACTAATGAGTTATGTACTTCACATAGAGATCTGTTGCATCAACAAGCAAAAGAACAACGATTAGTTTTGCAGAGCTCAAGCGGAAAAGATATTGGTTTCCTTTAATGGTAAATGTTTAACTTGAATCTTCCTTGAACTTCATCATCTCGTACCTTGACATCTCATCCTTTCATGTGTCAAATATATGTGTTGCAGGTAGGTATTGGACTTCTTGGGCTCCAGCAACTCAGTGGCATCAATGGTGTTTTATTCTATTCCACCACAATATTTGAAAATGCAGGTGGCAATCGATTGTGTTGTAGTGCAGCTTCTATTTCATCTAATTAGAGCAAAGAAGTGAATTTATTAGAACCTGCAACTTTAAATCTTTCTCCTTCTTCAATGCTACTGTTAAGGACAAAGTGAAAATCTATATCATGATCCTCCCCAAAAAATTCATTTGTCTGTCCATTTTTGGTTGAGGATGCTGATGTCACATTATATTAGATTTATTTAAACAGATTAGCAATTAAATGTTTTCTTTTTCTATTTAAATAAACTTGAATAGAGGACTATCAATTTAAGTTTGAGAAAAGAAGAATAATACCCTAAGCTTGAGCTATGCAAAATTGTGAAAGAATTTACTGATATTATTACCAAGAGTTCAACCAATTAGCCTGTTTCATTTCCTGGGGGATATAGTACTGGCAGATTCTAGAAGCCTGCAATGAAACAAGAAATTTCTTTTAGATTCTGCTTTAGTCAGGATAAACAAAGCCATAGTGATACTTGCTGTTGCTCTGATAGCATCTGTTGACTGATGCAACCAATAGAGCTTCTCTTGGTTGATTAGGGTCTTCCATTAATGTGCATTAATTTTGAATAGGGATTTCTTCAAGTAATCTCGCAAGTGTTGGAGTTGGTGTTATCCAGGTAATTTGGTGATTCTTTCGGTCTTCTTCTGCAGCAGTTAAACAATACAAAATACTTTTGACCTAATCTGAGGTGTAAGGACCTTTCGTGCTGTAGGTTCTTGCCACTGGGGTTACCACTTGGCTCCTGGATAAAGTAGGCCGAAGGCTGCTTCTAATAGTGCGTATGACTAAATTCTAACTAAAGTTGAGATTCTCTAAAACACGCTCACATTGGTTATTTAAATCGTTGTTGCAGATATCCTCATCTGCAATGACTTTGAGCCTTCTTTTTGTGGCTGTAGCGTTCTATATAGAGGTCAGTAAGACTGTTCATACAACCCTCTCTTTTCTGATGCAATATCTGCTATCCTGAGGCATCGTTCTTCCATATTCCAGAGTTCTGCTTCAGAAGACTCTAAATTATACAGCATAATGGGAATATTGGCCCTGGTTGGGGTTGTGGTATGACAATTTGTACTCTCTGTCTGTACTTATTCATGTGCTTAATAAGTTTAAGGGTATGTTTTGAGCATCTATATATCCAGGCTTTTGTTGTTGCCTTCTCTCTGGGACTGGGAGCTATCCCATGGCTTATCATGTCTGAGGTAAGCACAATTTACTTTTTTTACTAAATCCAAGAGTAGAGAATTCTCCTTCAGGTTTTAGAATTTACTTATTGATCCTAAAGGTTCTGTAGCAAAGAATTTTTCCGGGCTTGTGGGTCAACATCATTTCCAGCTTAACAAATGGCAGTTCAACAAATCCATAGAACTTGATGGGCTAAGATCAAGTCATTTTTACCTTGCATAGATCCATAGTCACAATAAACTAACTACAGAGAATATGTCCTAGCATCTTGTATTTCATGTATATTAACTCAAATATTAATTCTTTTTGAACATCAGATTCTTCCAGTAAATATTAAGGGCCTCGGCGGCAGCGTAGCAGTGTTGGCAAACTGGACAGCGTCATGGGTAGTCACGATGACCGCAAACTTACTGTTGGATTGGAGCACCGGAGGTACTCTCTTGCTCTCCCCTGCAACACGCTCTCTTGTGCTTAACAGTTATTCCTGACATGGCCTTTGCAATTTTCTACAGGTACCTTCACAATCTACGCAGTTGTGGCTGCTTCTATCCTTCTCTTTGTGATACTCTTTGTTCCAGAAACTAAGGGAAGAACTCTGGAAGAGATTCAGTCGTCGTTCAGATGATTCTTGCCTCCTCTTGTGACATTGATTTTTGCTGTTCAATAATACGTGCAGAGTGAGGGAGAGAAAGAGAGATCGCAATTATTCATTGAATTCAACAGAGATTCTGGATATGTTTTTCAAGTTTTGGAACTTCATTTACTTAAGGAATCACTAAAATGAACCAGGCTATGTAGTATGAGCATACAACAAATCATTAACAACATCAAAAGTTGCCGGCGGAATTAGCAGGTGGCTTGATACTCGAGATGATGGAGCCAAATGGGTCTCCTGTTTTCTTCTTTAATGAAATTTGATGCAAGGAGTTATTTGATGCTCTTGTTGATTGGGAAACCACACAAGTACTGCAATGCACACAATTGTCCTCCATGGCATACACAAAGCTCACATGGCAACCATCAAGCACTGGCAGGGACACGAGAGTTAAAGGGATTGCAGCCTCTTCTAAATTTCGCTTTGTATGACGACAAAACGAACCCTAGATAAGCAAATGTCTATTCTAGGTACTGGCCTTGCTAATCTCATGAATAAGGTAAGACAAGAGCAAAAAAATCAAGTGGTATGATTTAAATATAAGTTTGCATTTGATGGAAAAAACTTGGTGTGGTCTTTCTCACCAAAATTATAAAATATATATATATTTTACCTTGACAAATCACGAAGGAACTTTAATCACAAGAAATTACCTTAAAGATTCAAAATAAATTTAAATTAAAAGTTAATCCAAACACTAGAAAAATCGATAGTTAGTGATGAATGATGCATTTAAGGCGTATGAAAAATTTATAAAAAAAAAAATTCAAAAGGATGGGGTGACGCCTAGAAACGATTTTCCGGATTGATTCCGGTTTTATTAGGATGTTAAAGGGGACAATACCTTTTTCCAATTTGATTAAGGCAAACTTGTGCATTAATAGACCAAAAAACAATAAAATGCAAATTCACCACCAAAAAAGGAAAAATGCAAATAAATTGGGCTTTCGGCCCACCCTCAATCCTCAGCATTTATTGGGCTTTGGTTTGGGCCCAATTCGTTTTCCTCTTTCCTGCGCCTCCCTCCTCCTTCCTCCCGCCAAAGCGCCGTTGTGCCTGTTAAACCCTAACGCCGGCTAAAACCCCTCCGTCTGCGTTCTGAGCTTCCAGCGAATTCATCAACACTCTTTCGGGTAAAAATTGGAAGCATCAGAAGCCGCGAAGAAAGGGGCGGCGAAAATGGAGGTTGATTCGTCGACCGACCCGATGGCGTTGAAGGCCGAAGAGCTGCTGAAGGAAGTGGGGGTCGAGTACTCGCCTTCGTTCACCAAGCTCGTCGACGACGCGGTTTCCGCCGTCAAAGACGCCATCGCCAAGATTCCCGACGACTTGCAGGTCCGGCTCGTTTTTCTCGACCGTAAAGTCCGCAGCTTTTTTTGTTTGGTCGTGGCGGAAGAAGATTGGATTGGAACTCGGCGTCGAATTCTAGCTTAAGATGCGAAAGTCCAAATACTTTTTTTGTAGCTTCGCAGAACTGAACTGCGGAGGCGGTTTTTTTTTTTTTTTTTTTTTTGTCGATTTTTGCGTGGCCTGATCATAAGGAAAATCAAAGAAAGGAAAAGAAAATGCGTCATTAGTATTGGCGACACTTGTGCAGGTCACAGCAGACTTGGCTCCGGCTTTTGTGAGGGACGTCGGGGCAGATAAAGTCGAGTTCAAGTTCAAGAAGCCAACATCCATTGACATCGGGGGCAGCTATGCGACGCGTTGCATTGCGAAGCCTGATGTGAATATAGATCTTTTGATTGGTTGCCAAAGGTACTTCTCTAGGTGATTTCCTCAATACCTTCCGGGTCCGTTGGAGTGGAATGTGGGCTAATTGGGAGCATGTGTTAATTGTTGGGATCGTTTGGGACAGTTGATGCTGGACTTCACCAATTATAATTGAACGAGTCTCTTGTTGCCTCTGCTTCCATGTGGACAGGGTGAGGTCCTTGGTAGAATTCAGTACAGGTTAGGGCCTTTTGGTAAACAAAGTTCTTCCGTGTAGTTTGTGTCAAAATAACTTACATTTTATCAGTATGTAATACAAAACTGCTTAGCTTCACTTGTCTGCATCACCTAGGCCGTAGCACAAAAGAGGACAATTCTATAACGTGGAGATAAAAGATAAAATAAAGGTCATGCATCTCATTTGTAGTTGATGAAGTGTAGGGGTAAGCAGTTCCGGTTCCGTAGGTATAGCCTTCTTATTTTTTGGAACCTTGAACCTTGGAACTTGGAACCTACCTCGTTTTAGGTTCAAAGGTCAATTCTAGGTTCCACCCAGGTTCTACTTGTATTATAATTGAACAATTGCAATAAATCATCATCTTTAATGACCACACTCACTACTACAATCCAATGACCACAACATATATTTAGACACACGTATAATATGAAATATTAACAAAGTAAAAGTCTCGGTCATAAAATGGAAGTTCAGACTAGTGGTTTTAAATTATACACTCATCATCAAATGTCATGGAATAGCGCGGGATCACGCGAAGACATAGACAAAAAAAAAAAAAAAAAACACAAAATCTTGTTTTAGGTTCTACTAAACTAAAATTTGAAATCTACCCATTGAAACAGGTTCATTAATTTCTAGAACTTGGAACCTACTCAATATACCTTAGAACTTGGAACCAGATAGGTTTTCACAGGTCCGGTTCTTCGGTTCCAGGTTCTACTCAGGAACCATGCTCCCCCTAATGAGGTGCTCGCCCATGCACACAAAAGACGAGGTGTCATTGTCAATCTATAGTGGTTGTTCTTATGCACTCGGCATATCTGGTTTTGATGCTTCCACTTAAGGAAGACACGAGTTATGAATACTAGTCTGGTTTATTTCAGATGAAGGGTTCAGATCTTTTTGTCCAACTTTGCTGGTCATGCTTGGTCGAGTTGTCCATAATGTTCTGACTATGATATGAATGTCTTATCTACAGGAATGTTTCCATGAAAAAGATTATCTGGATCATCGATACTTTGCCAAACGATGCTTATACCTCTGCACAATAAAAAAATATTTGAAGCTCTCTAGATCAGTCAGCAAGATTGAGTGGTCCTTCCTCCAAAATGAGGCTCGAAAACCCGTGTTAATAGTACATCCAGGTTGGATTTCCTTTTCTGCATCAGCTTCATTTGCACTATTTAAACGGAGGCTGATCATTAGTTCCTTGTTTTGATATTAATATGACTTTAAAAACACAAGCTGAATTGTAAATTCCATCCTTTTGTGTCTTAGTTGCAAAGCCTGTTGAAGTTCCGGGATTCTTTGTCCGATTAATTCCTACTGCCAAATCCTTATTCAATATTTCAAAGTTGAACTTGAACCGCAGCAACATCCGTGCTCTCAATCAAGGTTGTTTTTTGCCTTAAGCTCGGATTCTGTATGTATGGTAATGTGTTTACTGAAACTGACATGTTACTTCTTGGAAGGTACTGCTCAAGCCACACCGACATACAATACTAGTATTTTGGAGGACATGTTTATGGAGAATAATGTAGAGTTACTAAACAAAACGCTTGTTGGATGTAAGGAATTAAGGGAGGCAGTAATTTTGCTCAAAGTATGACTCTAAAAAATTTGATGATTTAATGTTGTTGAGTAATTTACTGGCGGATGAAATAATGCATAATGCTTTTATCCACAGGTCTGGGCCCGGCAGAGGAGTTCCTTGTACATCCACGATTGTTTAAATGGATTTTTAATCTCTGTCATTATTTCATACCTTGTAAACTCTGGCAAGGCTAACAACTCACTGAAAGCAATGCAGATATTCCGCATTACACTTGACTTCATTGGTATGTTAATATTGCTCTCTCCCCACCAATCGTCTGTTGTTACCACTTTGTGCAGTAATCAAGCTTCTGGCTAGCTTGGGAACAAGAGTTTCTTTGAGTTGTTTGTTAATTTATTCCAAAATGCAACCATTTTTCTGCATAATTAATGAGAAAGACAAGGAAAGAAAAAGTTGATTTAGATTGAGAAGATAAAGTGGTATAAGGAGATTTTAGCCAGGGACTCACACAAACTTTAGTCAAAGACATTGTAGCATATCTTATAGAGTATGTTCAACTTTAAATGTTACTGAAGGGAGCGCCCCTCATGTGCAGTTGGAAACCATAGAACAATGACTAAGCAGGTGCCTGAAGCTATCAGATACTACTGCCAATCTCAGGACACACCAAGAGTGACAGATAGGATGATTCTTCACATTGTAAAGTGGAAATCCATATATAAAATAACCATCAGTGGTTTTCCTATCCTTAAACAGCTTTGGCCTCAATGAAGAACTGCCCTATGATTATCCCCATCTGTGCAATTACCTGACATGAGAGCTTGAACTTGAAGGAAGCAAATCTCAGATTTGGTAAATCTAGTCGAGTACTATAAGTTTTGAAGGTTGAGGGTGTAGGTTGAGTGATCAATACATTTTTGGGTTTACTGTAAGCAGCTATTAGAATCAGCTGTTATTCTAAGTTGAAGTTTGGTTATCAAATTGGATGCTTTATTTTTTCATCTGAGTTTGTTTGGCAGCGGAGAAATTTTATTCTGTTGGTAGATTCTAATAGTATGATTGAGTTCTTACAGTTTATTTTCTTGCAGCCAATTCAAAATTATGGAAGCGTGGACTTTTCTTTCAAGGAGAAGGAGAGAATGGTATATTGAAGGAGGTCTGATTTCTTCTTTCAATTTTTTCCTTTTGATATTGCATGTCATCTTTTTTGCAAAGTGGGGGTGGGGAAGGAAGGGGGGAGAGAGAGAAGTTAATATAGCTGCTGAGTTCTATCGTGAAGTGGCATGTAGTACTTAGTTCAGGCAAGATTTTGGACCTTCGAGAATTGTACTTGTGTTAGATTTCTAGTTAGGGTGCCCTTCGGCTTATGGAAACATACTTTGTCTTTTCTTGTTAGATGTTATATAACAAGGTGGTTGATTTCATTGGAGGAGTGTAGTATACTAAAGGTCACCAATGTCATTGTGAGTTCCTTCTGGATGTTATTGGCTTGTGCAGCTTACCATGCACTTCGTGTTCATTAATGCAGGAGAGGACACAATTAATGAATCTTTTCCCAGTAGTCATATGCAATACATCTGCTCCTCTTAATTTGGCTTTTCGCATAGCAGACAATGGTTTCCTTGAGGTAATAAATCTTGTTTTGATTTATTGTTTGCATCACATGTTAGCCTCTTTTATTTTATTTTATTTTATTTTTAAATTTCTCAGTCTAAATTTTTGTCAATTGCTATATCATATTATGAGCTCCAGCTCCAACATGAGGCTGCTTTGACCCTCAAATGCATGGAGAAGTGTAAAGATGGTGGCTTCGAGGAGATTTTTATGACCAAGGTTGACTTTCCTGCTAAATATGATCTTTGCTTAAGGTAAGCCATATGGCGCTATTGAGCCTTCACTACTAGCATGACTGCATTTTGTTTCTGCAAAATATTGTTGGCTCCTGCTCTTCATGATCTGTATTTGCCAAATCATGTGCTTTTGTGATGCCTTTCTTTTGCTTTTCAATAAATGAAGAGTGAATATTGCGTGCTTTTGTGATGGAAATACAAGAAGAAAAAAATCAAATCTATGTATGGAACTTTGAACAAACCTCTACAAATAAGTTCCTTATGACCTAAATTTCATCGATTAGTGACAGCTGGAAAAACGTGCGACAAGCAGCTTAGATGCTTAACTTTTAGTTATGAAGAGAAGACTATGGCCCAGGGGTACCAACCAACCTTCAACAATATGGAGTTTAGATCCAAGTCTTAGGACTACAAACATGAAAAAGATAACCTCAGTTCTGATGAAGACGAAGTCCTCTTATTTCCCTTTGAACTCGATGTTAATTCTTGATTTAGTACAGTTTCTGATTTTCACATAGATGGAGCATGATTGTGTTTGCAAGTCCTTTTGGGCCATGCTCTTATGTTATTAATTGTGAGATCTGGGCCAGTCAAATGCTTAGTAATTCCTGCATCTGATCCCAAATCCAAGCCCAATTGTCATCAAGGACCATCAGATTCTAGTGTTGGACCATACTGGAGCTGTCCATTGAACTGTTTACTAATAAATCCTAGTAAACGGTTTATTATCAATTGTGAGTGTGATAACTTGTGTACACATGTACTGTTCTACCTACTCTTACCATATTCTTATATTAACACATTTAAGGCATTACCATCGCATTGGCCGAGTAGTTGACATGGTGGGGAGTGTGGGGGTGAGGGAACCAAATCCTATTACCAACAAATATCTACTTTAACTGTCAACAAAAATTAAGCAAGTGGTGCTTCTAAGAGTCTACTTGGGTCATAACTGTGAAGGCACCATAATTGCTTCATAGAGTGTGGCCTGTTTATTTTCTTTTGAAGTTGAGAACCACACTTTTGGAAACTAGAATTCAATATGCTTTACCTTGGGGATGCAAATGCTGATGCATCTGTTCTTGTACATCTGGCAATAGGGGCGCTAAGCCAGAGGTGCTTCTAGGAGTCTACTTGGGCACTTTTTGTTGGAAACTCAGCTTGGGTGACTTTTATTTGTTATGGAGTTTGACTCGAGTTGAGATAACAACTTGAGTTAGGTGGCTTGCTAGCAGAATCAAGTAGTTAACATCTCACTTATTTGTTGTGATATATTTTACACACATGACAACAAATGCATACAAGTTCCGCAAATGCGATCAAGTTTGAGTTGATTTTGGTATCATACTTGAGCTATATGCTAATGTAATCAGCAAGTGACTCAAAGCAACTGGCAGATTGTGAGTTGGGAATAGCTGAACTGTAGACTTATATACTGAAAAACCATTATTATACTATCATGAAATTGATGGAAGAAATCACTTCTCTCGTTTCTTTCATTTTTCCAATCAGACTGTTCGGTATAGTTCTTATGATTTCTGGGTCCTTCGATCATCAGCAATGGTATTTGGTCATGTACATATTATAGTCTTCCTTGCTAATAGCTTTCACATATTTGGTCTCTAGGATTAACTTGAAGGAAAATAAAGAGGTGTTCGCATCTGACTTTTGCTTGGACAAGGAATGCTGGAGATTATATGAGCAAAAGATGCAATCAGTGTTACATCAAGGACTGAGTGATCGAGCAAAGATTGTTCGTGTTGTGTGGAAAAATACCCCTTCTGAGTATAGTATAGAAAATGTATTAACTGGAGTTTTCTTTTTTCTGGTGTCTTTAAGTCATTTAACTATCTCCATTTGAATTTAATGATCTTTGTATGTGGATATCTCCATTTGAATTTAATGATTCCAGGGATTATCAACACTTGGAAAAGGCCATTATTTGTTGGAATTTCCATAAGCTCCCCAGATAAAGCTTTTAGAGTGGTTGACATAGGCCCTAATGCTGAGAACAAGGAGGAGGTATCTCATCTGTTTCCTTCTCATGTTAATGCGAGAAAGTTCTCATTATTCAACTATAGACTTCATTTACTTGTTTGCTAGGCCCTCAAATTCCGGAAGTTCTGGGGGGAGAGGGCAGAGCTTCGGCGATTTAAGGATGGCACAATTGCAGAAAGCACAGGTAAGGCAATTTTGTATTTTCTGTGAGTGAATGCTTCTGAAAGTGATTCCTTTGCCTCGATGATCAACAATTGGCACCTTTTAATTTTGCAGTATGGGATTGTCAACCATGGACAAGACATCTCATTATAAAAAGGATTGTGGAATACGTACTTACGCGACATTTCTCTCTCTCAAATGAAAACATAGTACATTATGTGGATCAGCTTGATTTCTGTTTGCTTCATGGTGTTGAAGGTAGCTTTGCCTCTTCTTGATGGTTGCTTGGATTTTCTTTTCTTAAAGTTCTGCCTGTTATACTTTTTTTCTTTCTTTTAAATATGTTTATTGTGCTTACGATGTTAAATTGGTTAGATCCCATGGCATTTTCTGGATACTTGATTCGAGCATTTGAGGTTTTGTCTAAACGCTTGCGCCTCATTGAAGATATCCCTTTAAAGGTCTCTAGTGTGCAGCCTCTGGACTCAGGTACAGTCTCTTTCCTCAGGACTTAGTACAGTTTGTAGATGTATGATTATTGTTGTCATCTAATTTTATTTTTTTAATTGGCGTCGACATCCATTTTGTGTACTTGGTGGTTCTGGGTATGTATCAGTTATCTTTTTTCTTTTTAGCACATGATATTGATGTAACCAAATGAAAAGCCCACTTTAACATGCAAATGGAATGATGTCATTTACTACGCTGATTCAACTTTGAGGTTTTTCCAGCTCACCTGTGTATGTAGAAGCAGACAGATCAGAGATTTTGGTGCTAGGAATAGAGACCAGCAATATGACCGCTGTTTTTAAAGAAGTTTATAGGGTTTTCCTCCTATTTTGAATTAATATCTCAACTCACAATTAGAAATCTATCATATTAGGCTGGTCCTTTTATTTAAAATACTACAAAATGCTGGATTTATTAGATGAAATGTGGTCCTTTGAAGCTGGCAGTGTGAGCAGAATGTAGGCGGCGATCTTATTTTACTCCAGGCTTTCTTCATGGGAGCCAACAGAGGGCAAAATGCAGTTGAGTTCTTACTTGTGTTCACAGCTTTCAGGTTCACATCTGTTTTTCCTCCGGAACCTCATCCAGTGATTGCTGAGAAGAGCGAGCTCCCTAGACAAGTTAGGCAGATTCCATTGTGCATTCAACCCCTGGAAGTGATGATTCAGGCATGTTCATTCATTCAGCTCTCAATGGATGTTACTGATGAATTTATGTGCTCTGACTTATTGGTATTGGCTTTTTTAGTTGGAAGGTTCTGGGAATTGGCCAATGGATGATGTAGCGGTTGAGAAAACTAAAATTGCTTTTCTTCTTAAAATTGCAGAA
This sequence comes from Eucalyptus marginata, assembly GCA_014182565.1. NCBI lineage: Eukaryota > Viridiplantae > Streptophyta > Magnoliopsida > Myrtales > Myrtaceae > Eucalyptus > Eucalyptus marginata. Next base: position 34,779,405 of record CM024593.1, read on the forward strand.
AG